>CM053273.1:26596992-27343216 GCA_028583415.1 Protea cynaroides | reverse complement strand
CTAAATTGGGCTTGAACTTGCTTGGGCTGAGTAAGAATGGACTGGATCGATTTCTCTCTCTACTATAGATCCTCTCAGCTTGCAACTCCGCATGAAAAATTTCGACGGCCTCTGTCTCAGATTTTTCACGTTTACTTTGAAGAGGACGGACAAAGGAGCACACTGGTGCTCGAATCACCTGATTTGAACGTTAGATGAACAAAATATGAAGAATTGAAGTTTTGACGATAAATCGGCTAGCAACTTTGCATGGGACCCGCAGGCGGCTTCATGCCCAAAATTCTTTACATCCACTTTGAAGAAGACGGACAATGGAGCACAGTGGCACTTGAATCGTCTGATTTGGACTTCGGATGATCAAGATATGAAGAATTGGAGTTTTGACGATAATCCAATCGACAACTTTGCATGGGACCCGCTGACGGCTTCCGTCCAAAATTCTTCACGTCCACTTTGAAGAGGACAGGCAAGGGAGCACAGTGGCGCTTGAATCGTCGGATTTGGATGTCGAACGATCAAGGTATGGTCGAATGAAGTTCGATCGATTTAAATCACGATAATTTGCCCAATAAATCCTTAATTTATGATAATTTACAGAAAAGCCCTTGGATTTAATAAGCCAATTTCAATCCGACTAAAATCGCGACATCTTCTTCGTTTGATATCGGAAATGAATGATTCTGGTATCATTTCGAAGGTATTTCCATGACCTTGCTGTAGGGCCCATCAAAATCAGCTTTGAAATCACCACTTATCGTCCAAACCTTGAATTGACCCGCAACCCTTCCGAATATGCCCATCAAGACTCTTGTTCATGGCTGGGGATGGCAAAAATGGGGTGCTTACAGATACCCCTCTTTACCCGAGATTGTATCAATTGAGGGTAAAGACAAAGAGAACCACATTTTTGCCACTCATAATGGAGAGAGACGAAACCTTCTTGAACATGCGGGCCATGTGTACCTCAGCCCTGAATTACCATTTTTGACAAACTTGGGCACATGCTTTATTATCACCATTTGGAGAAGGCATACCAGTGGACCTCCCTTAGGAAAAAATTATCATCAGCAAGTTCTTTATGCCTCGATGTCTTATCCATCATGGCCATTCTGTCTGACGAGTAGAAGTTCTTAAACACTCACTGGAACGACTTAGAGAAAATCCTGATTCACAACAGAATTGGTAGGGGAATCATTGGAACTTTCTTACCTTATAGACACATTGAAAACCTTAGTGAGTTGTGCATGAAATGCACATATGTATGACCTTGTCTGGACCTAAGTTTCTGAGTCACAAGTCAGGTGAGAGAAAATGAAGGCCATATTTGGCTGATATGAAGCTATCCAGATGAGATTCCCATCAGGAGGTTCTTTTGGTTGTTTATGTGGAATGGTCGATCTCTCCGAGGAGATACCACTTTATGGGTTTATAGAATGAAGGGCTCTTTGGAACCTTTGGACGCCGTTGAATGTAATGAATGACAGATAAGAGTTCCAGCCAGATTATCATTATAATTTTTTTCGGAATGACACACCCACTAGGGTTGATATCAAGAGATATGAAAGATGGGCTCAATATGCGACCCTTGGGAAATCCATTGGATAGATGAACGGATGAAAGAGTTCAGCTAGAAAGCAGGAAGTTCTTCCTTTAATAATGACAAGATGATGGAACCAATCCTGAGTAGTAGGGTGTAATAGCCTCTTTAGAGAATCCAGCCCAAACCTGTAGTGAAGTTCATCCAAAACGGTCGACTTTCATGACCAACTGCACCCTCTCTTTTTTTTGGAGGGTGAAGAAGTCAAACATGGTACCGTTTCAACTGATCGAGGTTGGTGAGATATTGTAGCTCTTCACCGTCCAGATCTATCAGTCGAACTGCCTTTCCTGGTAAAATTTCCTTCACTATGAATGGCCCGCTCCAGTTCGGACGGAACTTACCCCTAGGGTCGTGGATATGTGCTCTTTGTTCCTTTAATACAAGATCTCCTAACGTCAGGTGAAGAAATCTGACCTTCTTGTTGAAAGTGACGGCCATTCCCTGTTGGTATTTCTTTGCATTATCAGCTGCTTTCATCCTCCTTTCGTCAATGAGACTCAACTCTTCATAATGGGATCGAAGCCATTCTCCCTCAGGGATTTGGGAATCCATTAGGATCTTCAAGGATGGTACTTCCATTTCTACCGGGGGTACTACCTCCATACCATATACCAGAGAATATGGTGTGACTCCAGTAGAGGTCCTTATAGAAGCTCTGTAGGCCCATAGTGCATATGGTAACTTATCCGCCCAGTCAGTGTGTGACTCTGCCATTTTCTGGAGGATGACCTTGATGTTCTTGTTAGCGACCTCTACTGCTCCATTAGTTTGTGGCCAGTAAGGGGAAGAACGGTGCCTTTGGATACTGAAATTCTCGCACAATTCTTGTACCTTTCCTCTGAAATGTTGACCCTGATCTAAGATTAGAGCGTGAGGCATCCCGTGCCGACAGATGATATGCTCTTGAAGGAACTTGGCTACCTTATTGGCGGTGAGCTTGGCGTATGATTGAGCCTCCACCCACTTGGTAAAGTAGTCGATGGCTACTAAAATGAACTCATGCCCTGTTGACGCCTTTGGGTGAATCTTTCCGATCACATCTATACCCCAAGTTGAAAATGGCCGAGGCGAAGGCGAGTGTGTATTGTAGGTGGTATATGTATCAGATTGGCAAAGATTTGGCATTTGTAACACTTCTTCACAAACTCCGTGATCTGCTTCCTTTGTATTCCAATAATACCCCATTCTCAGAATCTTCTTTGCAAGCATCCAGGCATCCTGTATGAGGCCCACAGACCCCTTGATGTATCTGCTTCAATGAGGGTTTATGCTTGCTCCTCATCGCCAAAGTCCAATTATACCTCATCATAGGATCTCTTATGAAGGATACCTTCACAAAGGATGAACTACATAGCATATCATCTTAATGACTTCTTTTCTCTTGTTTTTGCCTCTACAGGGTATATGCCTTCTCCAATGAAGTCTACTATGAGTGCAAGCCAAGGTCTACCATCAACTGTCAGTGCATTGACTTCTACATATGTTGGCTGTCTTCTTCTTTCGATCACCAAGGGCCTTGTGCATTCGACAGGATCATCACCGATCATTGAAGCCAAAGTGACTAATGCATCGGCGTAATTTTTTTTTGTGTCCCTTGGAGAATAGTCGAACTCATCTTTGTAAACTCTTGAGCCAAATTGATTGTATAATGCTGATTCGGTATCAAATTTTCATCTTTGGTTTTTTTTTTTTTTTTTTCAATTCCTTCTGACTTAGTAGACAATTATGGACAAGTTCTCACAAACCTTCGACTTCTTGATGTTGATCGTAAGGGCTGCTCTAAGTCTCGTGATGCAAGCTCCGTACTCTGCAGTATTGCTTGTACACTTGAATTCTAATCAAAGCGAGAATGACACGAACTCCCCTTTTGGATCTATTAGTCATACCCCAGCTCCACGCCTTCTATGGTTGACTGTATCATCGACTAGGATATCTACCTTTGGCAATGAAAGAAATCATCATTAGGACTAGCCTTATTCAAATTCTTGTAATCAACACATACTCTCAATCAGCCATCCTTCTTATGCACAGTAACTTCATTGGCCAACCATTCTGGGTATTTTGATACTTCTAAGAATCTGACATTGAACTGCTTCATGACATCTTACTCAGTCTTTAAAGTCTGCTCAAGTTTCAACCAACTCAACTTCTGTTTATGCAGCTTTACCTTAGGGATCAAGGGTATCTTGTGCTATACCACTTCTGGGTTTATGCTTGTCATATCTTCATAAGACCATGCAAATTTCTCTTGGAATCCCTTCAATAATCCTGCCAAATGGGCTATCTCCTCTTCTGTCAAGGTTATACCAATCTTGATCTCTTGTAATTGCTCCTCCGTGTCGAGATTGATCATCTTGAAATCCTCACCAGTAGGTTGGGCTTTCTTCTCTTCCGAGGCTTTGATGGATTGCAAAATTTTAGGATATGGTTCATTATTCTTATCATCATTAAAGTTAGAGTTAGGAAACAAGAGATTGGGAGAAGTGGACACAGCAAAATTGAAAAAAAAATTCTTTATTAACGCTTGAAAACAGAGGTACATAAGAGGAGGTTCCAAATGGAACGAAGTCAACACTCTCAAAAGATTCAACCTATTTAAGGACTCGTAGACTTTGGGCCCAGACATGGCCATACTATAGTGATTACATGACAAACTCTTCATAAAAAAACTTCAGTTTGGGGATCATTCCATTGATAGGGAGTATGAATTGTTGTGGATCAGGATCTCCATCTTGGTCTTCCCCAAGTGAGCATTAGAACTTGTCCTCGTCGAAGCAATTGTCGATGTCGATCGCCTTTGTTTATGACTTTTGTTCCTTGCTCAGCCTTCGAATCTTGATTTCTTCCATCTCTATCTAGCCAATGGTGCAGTCGAAGAAAAACTCAAAAATCGGGTTCTTGTCTTTGGAGGTTTCTATCCAGCCATGGTTCAGAGAAACCACATAAATGCAATGTCCTCTCATTCTTTGACGAAGTTCCCATTGAGTGGATTCAAGTATGGAGTGATCTGCTCATCCTCATCTATGCTGCCAACTGTGCTTGATAGACCGGTTCATCTGCTCATATGGTTGCCATCTTCTGTGACTCTTGTCTGTTGCCTTTGTTGGACCTTTCCTCTCAAGCTTTCAAAATGTATCATTTTCTCTCCTCTGCTTCTCCTCTATCAGTTTCAGATCTTGGTTGGTAGGGGCATACCCCAGTCCAAACCTGAGGGATTTGATTCTGTGATTGCCATGATGTTGCTGTTGACATGGAATCCTCTGAGATTGATATCTTGGGCTGCATTCCCTTCTGATCCCTTATCATTCTGCCCCATCATCACCTTGTACTGAGAGACTTCTGGAAAAAAATACCCCATGCCCATGCCACACTTCATGGATTGAGACCCTGTTCATTTCGTCACCAGATGTGACGCTTCCCTCGATTTCAGCTTGGACTGTCTCAGTTGGAACCCATGCCTCCCCTCATTCTATGAAATTGACTGTGTGATGGGAAAAGGGAGGATCATTTGCCATTGATTTCTGTCTGGCTCGGATCTCAATTTCTCCTGAATCTATCAGGTCTTGTATAGCATGCCTCAAAGCGTTACAATTTTCAGTGTGGTGACCTGTTGATTGTGATATTTGCAGAATAGATCCATTCGAAACTTCAGTGGAAGTGGACATGGCAGAGGATGAGGTGTGAGTGCCTTCAATTTTCCAGCCTGTACCAATACTTTCAGAGCCCTATTTTTGGTCATGCCCAAATCTGTAAATTGCCTTTTATTTTCCAACTTCTGCGGAGCAGGAGTGTGGTTCTGATTCCTTGAGATCGATGGATTAGCATTAATGTTGGCAGTCTGTGCCACTGACTGATTCCTTCTAGGAGGGAAAGCTCTTTGGCAGATTATCTGATCATCCCAGGCCTTCATAGCTCTTAGCAATTCCTCTGATCTGTTCAGTCTATCCCTAGAAAGGCCATCCTCTTCTCTTGGATTTTGGATTATGGGGGCTCTTTGAATGACCAAAGGTTTCTGATACACAATCTCCTCTGTGTCTTCTAATACAGGTTCTGAGAAACACTGTGGCACAACTTGCTTAGGGGTACTAAATCCTTGTGGGTGTACCAAATCCATTCTCTCAATGGTTGACGCTTGGACTTGCAATTGCATCTGTAGGTTCTGAATCATGGTAACCATCACTTCTATGATATCAACTACCCTCTCAATTCTGGCATCTGTAGCTCTTGGAACCTGATTTGGTACGTCACCCATTGCTTCAACTGGTATGGACAAGGTAGGGCCAATAGGTTCAGGTGCAAACACTCTAGACAATTTCACAACGATGGAATCCCAGACCTACAGAGTAGAAATGGTTACGGTTTAGGTTAACCCTAAGTAGATACCGGGAAAGGCCAAAGCTGACAAGTGTTAAGACTCTTGGGATGGAGACAGGACAGAAAGGAATTAACATGCACAAACAGAGCTGACTCGACCATACAAATGTTAGCTCTCTTATGAAACCCCTTAAACAAACATTATCTGTACCAATTTAGTTCCTTTGAATGACCATGTGATCGGATTTGAGCCTCTTGACCAAAAACGGGTCATTCGGGTGACAAGGCCCAACCACTTGGTTTATCAAAAACAAAGAAATTGAAACAAATATGCTCGTCCTTAAACTTTCATAAGGGATAAGTTAGCAAAGACGGTTCATGACTGAACAAACTGGTAAACTCCCATTCGATCGTAATATCCATGCCATGATAGAAATTTTTCGATCGTTTTTAAGACTTGATGTATCAACAATGAAAGGTTCGACACATTGAATCCTCAAGTGTGAATCCAAACATGTTGATAAATCGAGAATCAAAACGGGCAGAACTTCGACGTCATAGGCATAGATGTCGTAATTGAGTTGGAATTTACATAGTCAGTTCAGGGATGAACCAAAAATAACACGCATGTGGCTCACTCTGGGTTAGGACCGGCAAAGGCTACCTTGAGGAGGAGTGGACCTATTCCCGTCTACACGGTGAATCATGGGCCCCTCGATTCCTTTTGATATACCATTTTGCAAAACATCAAACGACCTAGAGAAGTATAACGCCTCCCCGGGCGGACCCGAGAAACAAACGTCAGAGGCTTTTCACAGTCTAGACTTTTACAAGGTACGTGTCAAGGTTGTGCTTTTCACCTAGCGGGCGATCCCATATGCATGAGGACCCAGGTCGGCTAATAGCACGATGTGTGACTGAACCCAAACCCCCCAAAACAATATGTACAATCATAAATATAGTAGCCCTAGATCTAGCATCCAATGCCAGTCAATCAGTGTAAGGAAAGTGAATCAGGAGTCTGAACATGAAATCCCCAGTGGAGTCGCCACTGTGAGGATAGTGATGTCCACCCACGCTGAATGGACGGTGAAATGATTTGGAGTCGCCACATAGATTAAGGTCTAGGACCTAAAATGTAGCCTTATCCTAAGATAAGACTTCTATTGACTCATGACCCAATGTATCGGCTTTGGTCCAACAGAGAACGGATAAGCGATCAAAGTACAGTTTGGGAAGGTGTTAGGCACCCAAAACTGCCCGATCCAAAAATCGGCCTCCTATGTGATTCTACTTTCCTTAGACTCTATGGTTCTGACTATTCATGGTCAATGGATGATGACTAGGGCTCATGGGGGATCCTATGCCAAGTTACTGAGTTCTTCTAGCTTAAGTTCAGCCAAAACATGTTCTCAAAGTAAGAAAATAAATAAAATAATATACAATGAACCGAACCAAAGATGGTTCGGTGATGGACTGAATCTGAGATGTCCAAAACGTCTCAAATTGCCTACGTATTCCAATCCTGGAAATCAAGTCCAAAAACGTAGTTCGAAACAGAAAGTGATTAAGGTTTATGGATGTGGATTATGATTAAGAAGCTTTCTTAGATTCAATTTATTCAAGTTGAAGTTTATGCTTGATGATGATTGAGATTGAATCTAGAGATAGCCTAAATGGATCGAAGTGAACGAGGATATGGATACGGATATGGATATGGATATGGAAAACCTAAGGATACTAAGATGGGGTACCGTACTAGGAGGGTCCTCCAAGTTGCCTACGTATTCCAGAGGTCCTGGAAATCAGGTACAACGTAGTTCGTTCATGGGTTGTACTCTCAGGGAGTAAGGTGTGGCTCTTAGGGAGTCAGATTTGTACTCTCAGGGGTAGGGTATGGCTCTCAGGGAGTCAGATTTGTACTCTCAGGGAGTAGGGTGTGGGATAGTCTCGCAAGACTAAGGTGCGTACTCGGAAGCACGACCTCAATATAGAGCCTCACAAGGCTAAGGGGGGTGCATGCTCGAGCACGACTTCAAGATAGAGCCTCGCAAGGCTAAGGGTGCGTACTCGCAAGCACGGCTTCGGGATAGAGCCTCGCAAGGCTAAGGGTGCGTACTCACAAGTACGGCTTCGGGATTGAGTCTCGCAAGGCTAAGGGTGCGTACTCGCAAGCACAACTTCGGGATTGAGCCTTGCAAGGCTAAGGGTGCGTACTCGCAAGTACGACTTCAAGATAGAGCCTCGCAAGGCTAAGGGTGTGTACTCTCAGGGAGTTGGATTTGTACTCTTAGGGAGTAAGGTTGTACTCTCAGGGAGTTGGATTTGTACTCTCAGGGAGTGAGGTTTGTACTCTCAAATACCCACGATGACAATCCAACGGTTCAAATTACTCAAGATCATAATCTAACCGTTCAGATTCATAAAAAATAATCATGATCAAGATTTAACGGTTTAGATTTGCCAAAATCACTTACGATGACAATCCAACGGTTCAAATCACCTAAGATCATAATCCAACCATTCAGATTCATTTAAATCATTTTCAAAGATGATCTAACGGTCTAGATTGCTCATCATGATAATCCAATCGCTCAGATTGATTAAAAACACATGATCAAAATCCAATGGTTCAAATCACTCAAAATTACTTACAATGAAAATCCAACGGTTCAAATCATTCAAGATCATAATCCAACCATTCAGATTGATTAACATCACTTCCAAAGATCATCTAACGATTCGAATTAATTAAAATCACATCAAAATTTCAGATCAGTGGCTATGATCAAATCATTAAAATTCTAATCATATGGTCACGATCAACTCTCATAAAATTCAGACCATGTGGTTGGATCACCCACATTAAAATTCCCCTTATATGGTCGGACCAATTTCATGAAATTCCCATTATATGGTCGGACCAATCACATTAAAATTCCCATTATATGGTTGGACCAATTTCATGAAATTTCCATTATATGGTCGGACCAATTTCATAAAATTATCATCACATGGTCGGACCAATCACATTAAAATTCTCATTATATGGTCGGGCCAATTTCATGAAATTCTCAATCATATGGTCAGATCAATTACATAAAATCATGGTTGGATCAATGGTTTGATTGTCATCCATATAAAATTCCAAGATCAGTGGCTTGATTTTCAATCACATTACAATATTAAGATCAGTGGTTCTCAATAAATATGATCAATGGTTCAATAAACATTGAATAGTCATGATTAGTGGTCTGATTTCACACATCAATACCATGAAATTTAAAATCCAATAAGGCTCAGTTGCATCAAAATCTCAATATCATAATTCAGATCAATAAGGAGAGAGAATTGGTAGCAATGGATTTCGGCCAGGTATCTGTAGGGCTGCAGAATCGATTATGTTATGGTGGATGTTGTGCAAGGGAGTGTAGCATGGATGTGAGATGGAGGTGTTTGTGTAGTACTGCAGAGGGATAGTAGCATGGGCGGGGTATCGCAGGTATGATAAAAAAAACAGAAACAAAAAGAAAGGGAAAGCTTACGTGAGTGCAGCGCACCTCCTCCTCTTGTTGCTCCCTTCTTTTTCCTCCTTAGCTCTTCTATTTTTTCCTCAATGTTCTCTTCTTCCTCTATCCTCCTGCTTCCTCTCCCTTCCTCTTTTCTCTCGGGTTCCACTCTCTATCAGCCTCCCTTTTCTCTTATCGAGTCTCACTCTCCCTCCTCTTTTTTTTTTTTCTTTTTTTTCTGGTTCACCTCTCTCAGCCAACCTCTTCCTCCTCCTCCCTCTCTTTTTTTTCTTTTTTTTTTCTGGTTCGCCACCCTCCCTTTTTTCTTCCTTTTTTCCCCCTTTCATTTTTTTTTTGCCAACCCCCTTTTATAGATGTTGGTGGGCTGAAGGATGGATGGACTATGAGGGAGTAGAGGCATGGAGAGGAGTGAGTAGGGGCATGGCTGGTGAGGGGCTGTTGGGCTCAAGGAGAGGAGTGAGTAGGGGCATGGCTGGTGAGGGGCTGTTAGGCTCAAAGAGAGGAGTGAGTAGGGGCAGCATGGTGGCGGTGGTGTACTATTGATGTAGGGAGGAGTTGGCGCTGCTCGGTAAGGGAGAAGATGGAAGTGGCAGCATGGCCTTGCCGCTCCACTTCTCTCTTCTCTCACTCTTTCTTCCACTCCTTCCATTCGTGCCTCTTTCTTTTCTCTCTCCCTTCTCTGGATTTCACGGCTGGGGTTGGGTTTAAGAAAAGTTGGTGGCAGCATGAGAGTTAGTAGGGGCATGAGGTGGCGATGAGGGGTGGTGAGGGAGTGATTTTGTTGGGCTCAAGGAAAGAAGGAGGTGGCGGTGAGGCATGGAGGAGTGGCTTTGTTGGGCTCAAGGAGAGGAGGAGGTGGCGGTGAGGGGTAGCATGATGGATGGAGGCTAGGTGAGGTGTTGGGGGCTGGTGGAGTGGGGGTCAAGGAGAGGATTTTGGGGGAAATGGGTATGGGAAGGTGGAGGTGGCAGCACCTCCATCTTTCCCTCCCTTTCTCTCCTTCCGTTATCTCTCTTTTCTCCCTCTCTCTCTTTCCATTCTCTCTCTCTCTTCCTCTCTCTCTCTTCTCTTCCTCTCTCTCTTCCTCTCCCTTTCTCTTATCGGATTCCTCTTGACCGGCTATATATATATATATATATATATATATATATATATATATATATATATATATATATATATATCTCTTCTCTCTCTCTCTTCCTCTCCCTTTCTCTTATCGGATTCCTCTTGACCGGCTATATATATATATATATATATATATATATATATATATATATATATATATATATATATATATATATAATATACTATAAATATACTATAATATAGTATAAATAATATAATAATATAATATAATATATATATATATATATATATATATATATATATATATATATATATATATATATATATATAATATAATATAAAGCACATATTAATTTATAAATGTATATATATATATAACAAGTACATACACATGGGCCGACCCGACTCAATCTGGGCCGGTCTGGGTTGGGTCAGGCTGGACTGGTTGAGTTCGACGGAATTGGACTAAATTGGGCTTGAACTTGCTTGGGCTGAGTAAGAATGGACTGGATCGATTTCTCTCTATTATGGATCCTCTCAGCTTGCAACTCCGCATGAAAAATTTCGACGGCCTCTGTCTCAAATTTTCCACGTCTACTTTGAAGAAGACGGACAAAGGAGCACACTGGTGCTCGAATCGCCTGATTCGGACGTTAGATGAACAAAATATGAAGCATTGAAGCTTTGACGATAAATCGGCTAGCAACTTTGCATGGGACCCGCAGGCGGCTTCATGCCCAAAATTCTTTACGTCCACTTTGAAGAAGACGGACAATGGAGCACAGTGGCACTTGAATCGTCTGACTCGGACTTCGGATGATCAAGATATGAAGAATTGAAGTTTTGACGATAATCCAATCGACAACTTTGCATGGGACCCGCTGACGGCTTCCGTCCAAAATTCTTCACGTCCACTTTGAAGAGGACAGGCAAGGGAGCACAGTGGCGCTTGAATCGTCGGATTTGGATGTCGAACGATCAAGATATGGTCGAATGAAGTCCAATCGATTTAAATCACGATAATTTGCCCAATAAATCCTTAATTTATGATAATTTACAGAAAAACCCTTGGATTTAATAAGCCAATTTCAATCCGACTAAAATCGTGATATCTTCTTCGTTTGATATCGGAAATGAATGATTCTGGTATCATTTCGAATGTATTTCCATGACCTTGCTGTAGGGCCCGCCAAAATCAGCTTTGAAATCACCACTTATCGTCCAAACCTTGAATTGACCCGCAACCCTTCCGAATATGCCCATCAAGACTCTTGTTCATGGCTGGGGATGGCAAAAATGGGGTGCTTACAGTTGTGCTAGATTCATCACCGCAGTAGCCAAATCTGTAGGTGGATTCGGCAAGTTTGTTGGGTTAGCCTGGTCGTTGGCTTCTGGCGGTACCACATTTTGATTCTCCTATTCCTCAGGGTTTTCATGGCTATTTTCCTCCACAGGTGGTGGTGGTGGAATAGGATTACGTCCTCACCTGGTTATTCTTCGCCCAATCATTTTCTGTTTCCGACGGTGGTAGTGTCTGAAAGTCAGAGAACATGTGAGGCAATCATAATATACGTCATTCTCATATCAAATCCAATTAATCAATGTAAAATTTCAATATTTAAAGTCATTCAGTCAAAACAGAGTATTTTTCATCGTGTGGTCGATGGTGGGGACGCAGTATATGCGACCACAGGGTATGCGACCACACAAACCATGTCAGCTCACCGAGAGCCTGTGGTCGATTATGTGGTCGCACTATATCCGACCACAGGTTGCGACCACACAAATCCTGGCAACTCACCGATAGCCTGTGATCGATCATGTGGTCGCACTATATGCGACCACAGGTTGCTACCACACAAACCTTGGCAACTCACCGAGAGCCTGTGGTCGATCGTGTGGTCACATTTTTTGTCGAATTTTACGACCACACATCCCAAATCAGGTTTTTAAACCTGGTTTTTGGAGTCATTCTCCATTCTTCTCTTTTGTCTTCAACTCAACTCGCCCCACTGAGTTGCTACAGTGTCAACCGTGCAAGTTTAGTGA
Source organism: Protea cynaroides (assembly GCA_028583415.1). NCBI lineage: Eukaryota > Viridiplantae > Streptophyta > Magnoliopsida > Proteales > Proteaceae > Protea > Protea cynaroides. The sequence continues at coordinate 27,330,637 of CM053273.1, read as the reverse complement.
TTCTTTCATCGACTCATGTCCTACATTTTGTTCTTCTAGGTATGTTCCCTACTCTTTCTCCTTTTTAAGCTTTCATACGTAGGTTTTTCTCCATCTTTAGGGTTTTCTTCAAATTACTATTTTTCTAACCATAAAAATTTGATTTTTATTAGGAGCTTTTTCTATTGGCCACCCAATTGATGAGAGCCCTCAAGAAAATTTGAGTTTCATTAGTTAGTTTATTAGAAACTTGAAAATTCTCACTTTTGACCTAAATTTTGGGGTTTTTCCAAATTGTCAAAATTTCTTCAAATTCGACCTACCTAGTTTAAATTTTCGATTGTATGAGCCTTGCAGGATGGTTTGGGACCTATGTAAATCCTCCTGCTCAACTGTTTGGGTGAAAAGTGAGACTTTTGGCCAAATCATGCTGTTATAATGTCGAAATTTTAAATTTTCACTATATCTAATGTATTGCTTGTTGGTCTATGTCTTTGCAGATAACGTGGCTCGCAGTAAAGTCCCCAGAGTTCATGATCCCCGTCGCTTTCGATCTATTGGAGCAGAGGCATGGTATGCCCAGTATGAGCGTAAGAAGGTGAAAGGGGGTCGTTGTGTCAACTTGGCCAACTTAGCCCTATTTGATGTAGAGGGGCGCATTCGGTGATATGGGCTAGCTTCCTGTATCTTATATGAGGGTTGCACCTATCTTGAGTTGGTGAAACAGTTTTATGGTAATTTACAGGTGGAGGGTGACCCAGGGGATATAAATAGGGGTAGAGAGCTCAGGATCACCAGTTTAATTAAAGGGGTGGAGTTCTCCTTTAACTACTAGGAGTTGGCGGATCTCTCCTAGGTATCTCAAATGATGGTCCCTTGGTATACTGTGCACCCAAGGAACCCCAGTTCCTATCAGTGAGAATGCGTGCAGAGATTGACAGCCAGATTCTTAAGGATGATCGTTGACAAATGAAGGCAATCAACCTACGGCTGGAACCCTAAGTGTATTACAAGATCATTCAGCACAACCTGATTCCCCAGAGTGAACACTATGAGAAGGTTTCACAGTTGACCCAGTACCTTCTGTACTACATCTATACTAGGTAACCTGTCTGCCTTCCTTATATCATTATTAGGACAATGCACCGTGCCACGACGCCTGGACTGGTGGGTAACCTACCCTATGGAGGTTTGATTACCACTCTGCTCACTAGCCTGCAGGTCGACTTGGTTGATGAGAGGATTCATGAGGACACTTTTTCGTTTGACCTTGACTGGGAGGCCATCTGCAGGATGGGGATGCGAGATGCTCAGGTCAGTGACGAGGAGAGAAATGTTATGGTGCGTCCCTATACTCGAGTAGAGATAGCAGACGCAGAGGCGGTAGCAGTAGCAGCAGCAGAGGTCCCCGAGTGCTATGTTGAGGAGGATGGTGATAGGATGTTCATGGATGTGGACGTCATACCTCTTCCATCACCACTGCATTCCACTAGAGCTGGCACTACTCGGGTTCCTTCCCACTTAGCTGGTCCTTCGCATCCCATTTTTTCCACCCTCAGCATAAGTGAACCAATATCGCAGGTTTCTGACTTTTAACCCAAAGATTGGTGATTCTCTATTGAACCCCACAGTAGGGTCATTGGATATTACCTACTTGGATATACAGGTCGTGAAATTATCTTCGAAATAAGACCAGAATCATCAAATTCTGACGTCAAACAAGGAAGATATCATAGTTTGAAAGTGCAAATGCATTTACGTAATTATTGTATCATGCATGCATTATCATTTAAACTTCAAGACATCATATCTTGGTCATCTGATATCGAAATAAGATGATTCAAAGGCCAATATTCCTTATTTTTAGTCCTCTTCAAAGTGGACATGAAAAATCTCGGGTAGAAGCCACCAGTGGGTCCCATGCAAGCTTTCATGCAAAATTATTGTTAGAACTTCAAAGCTTCATATCTTTGTCGTTCTACGTCGGATTCAGATGATTCCAAGGCTATTATTCTTCATTTGTAATGTTCTACAAAGTGGACGTAAAAAAACCTCGGGTAGAAATCTCCGAAGGGTCCCATGCAAAATTACACATGAAAATGGTCATTTAATCTTCGAAAATTAATATTTTGGTTACCCCATATCCAAATCAGGTAATTTCAGTTTCATTATGTTCCATTTTTAGTACTTTACAAAGTGGATGTAAGGGATTTTTGGTAGAAGTCTCCGAAGAATCTCATGCAGAATGGTCAGTCAAATTATCGATAATTGGCTTGCTTAAACTTCAAAAATTCATAAGTTGACCATTTTATTCCCAAATGAGGTGATTCAAGTTTCAATATTCCTCATTTTTAATGTTCTACAAAGTGAACGTAGAAAATTTGGAATAAATACTATCGAAAAATTTCATATGGAAGGGTGATAGAAATGGACTATGAAATGTCAATCTTAGTCTAAACCAATTTAATCCAGCTTAGTCTAATTTTGCCCGGCCCAGCCTAGCCCAGACCAATCCAGACTAAGTTATGTCAGTCCATATGCATGCATTTATTTTATATGTGTATAATGTATAAAATATTTATATATATATATATATATATATATATATATATATATATATATATATATATATCTTATGGATATTATACGTATTAATACATTTATATAATATGTATACATATATATTATAGGAAAGAGAGAGGAAAGTGAGGCCGTGGATAGAGAAAGGAAAGAGAGGCCATAGGAAAGAGAATGGGAGAAAGAAAAAAAGAAAAGAGAGAAATAAAATAAAAAAGAAAAAAAGAAAAAAAAAAGATCCCCCTTCACGTTTTCTTTCTAGAAAACGTGAAAGAGAGATGGAGAAAGAAAAAAAGAAAAGGAAGGAAAGAGGAAGGAAAAAAAAAAGAAAAAAAAAAGAAAAAGAAAAAAAGAAAAAAAAAAGAAAAAAAGAAGAAAAAAAGGAAATGTTTTCTATGAAAGAAAACGTGGAAAGAGAGGGAGAAAAGGAAAAAATGAAGGAAAAGAAGGAAGAAGAAAAGGAAAGAAGAAAGAAGGAAAGAGAGAAGAAATTTTCTAGAAGAAGGAAAGAGAGAAAGGAAAGAGAGAAGGGATTTTCTAGAAGAAGAAGGAGAAAAAGGAAAGAAAGGAAGAAGAAAAAACGTGGGAAGGAAGAAAAGAAAGGAAAGAAGAAAAAAATGGAAAGAAAGGATTTTCTAGAAGAAAAAAAAGAAAAAAAGGAAGGAAGAAAGAAGAAGGAAAGAGGATGAGAGAATTTTCTAGAAAAGGGAGAGATAGAAAACGTGTGGAATAGAGAGGGATAAGAGAAAAGGGAAGGAAGAGAAGAAAGGAAAGAAGAAAAAAGGAAGAAAAAAAGATTTTTCTAGAAAAAGAAGAAAGGAGAGAAGGATCTTCTAGAAAAAGAGAGAAAAAGTATAAATAGGCAAGAGAAGAGAGATAAGGGTCTTTTTCCAGACGATAGAGAGAGGAGAACGTGAGTAAGAGAGAGAGAAAACGTGAAAGAGGGAGAAAGAAAAGAGAAGAAGAAAAGAGAGAAAGAGAAGAAAAAGAGAAGCAGAAGAGAGAAAAAGGAGGATTCACATTCAAAGGGGGTTGATACAACCTCCAATCACCCTTCATCGATGGTTTCGCTCGATTTGAGCACAAGGTTAGTACTCTAAACAAATTTAAAGGTTGTTAGAATGCTCGAATGCCAATTTTGCTTGAAAAAGGCTAATTTTCATGAAATCTCAATCATCAATGCTCTATTAAATGCTTGTTAATGTTAAGATGCCTATGCCTAACATTTTTCATGAATGATAATTTATCTAAGTTATTCAATGATGAATTTTTGAATGATATACAATGATGTTTGATGTTTTTTGTAAATTTCATAAAATGGTTTTCTGATCTGAAAATTTCAAATTTAGGATTCAAACTTAGGACGTACATCACATGTATTTTTTCTAAAATTTTCATATTTTTTTCAATTTTGTGTTGAATTGATATCAATTTTTAAGTGCATAGTGCTCTAATTTTAAATCTGTCATGATGTACTGATTTGCATGATTGAAAAAAGTCATTTTTCACAAAAAAAAAAATATACTGTTTTAACTTATTTTTTTTAATGAAATTTTAGATCAGAAAATTATCTACATAGACATATGTCTGTATTTAATTTTCATTAAGAATAAAATTTTATTTGGAATTTATGGTGCAACTGGTCAAAAATCTGAAACAGATTTAACCAATGCACATGTTCGATCTTAGGGCATATCTTTGACCTATTTTTGCTTTCTGTTGGATTCAAATCCTTCATGTGAAATATAATATATTAAGTCATCTTTCTATGAAAAAAACTTGAGCTTGATTTGAGTTTCAGAAGCCTACTTATGGTCATTCTTGTGTAATATGACAAAATATGAATGCAGCTCATAGTTTTGTCCATTATCTGAAACCTTGTGTCATAATTTTGACAGTTTTGAGTCATTAATCTTCCCAAATTTTTTCATAAAAGTTATAATTTTTTCAAAGAACATTGAACATATGTTTTTTTGATAATTTTATACTTTAAAAAAAAAAGGGTTTCATTGATGTCTCATTCATTATAACATCAATGATTGTTTAAGTGAATTATGTTATATTTGGATAAATGGCTATATTTGGAGTATTCATATGCTTTGTTTGGATTGTGCATACCACGTTTGTCACATTTCATGTGTTGCTATTTTTGATAGAATAGATAAATTTTTACCATATTTTAGTAAAATCTTAATAATTACTATTTTTAAGTCTTACTATGCTTAGAAAATAGCATATAAGGTCTTTCATTTTTTCTGAAAAATTCATGTCATATATGCATTCTATGATTGGTACTTACCATATTGTATATAGATGCATATTAGATCTTGCATATTAGATCTTGCCATTATTAAATCTTACCATGCTTAGATCTTACCATATTAAGTTCTTGCCTTATTTGCAAGACATGTCATATTAGGGAGATTTTCATAATCTTACTATATGATATAATAGTTACCATAAATATCATACATGTCATGCTTAGAATATTCTTTTTTTGGTAATAATTTAATTTATACTGCACCCTAGTTGAACTGTCATATCTGTACACCTAGCAAACATATTAGGTGTGGGGACGTGCATTTAAGCACCCATATTCTTAGGAAGGGCATAATGGGAATAATAAAAATCTTAATAAAGAAGCTTTGCCAAACCTTTCAAAATTAGAATACAAAATGAAAAGGATAACTCAGGACGATTTTCACCTCCCAGTAAACCCTAAACCTAGAATAGGTTCTCAATCCTAAACCTAGAATAGGTTCTAAACCCTAAACCTAGAATAGGTTCTCAGATTCTAACCTAGAACAGGTTATCATTTTTTGAACTACGTAGATTCTGATTCCTAGGGCAAATCCTAGGATACGTAGGCTATTTAGGAGAATCCTAAATTTGGATCCAAACCTTAGTCCACTCAGACTATCCAGCCTTGGCCTGTACTTTGTGAGACCACCATCGGCGAGCAGCCTCTAACGAGCATTTCTTGGGTCCGCCCGAGAATGCGTTATGCTACTCCACATCGCTTGGATCCTTGCAACATAGTATATAAAGGGATTGAGGGCCCATTATTCATCGTGCATTCTGTGATAGGTTACCCCATCCTTGTCAAGGTGGCCTTTTTTTGTCCTAACCTAGATTGTAACCCAATGTTTGTTATTTTTTATTCATCCCTGAACCGACCCAGTAAAATCTGCTTAACCATGACATCCATGTTTGAGACGTCGACGTTCTGCCCATTTTTGTCCTCGATCGGTCAACATGTTAGAATCTACACGATGAGCATCTTGAACTCTCACCCATTGGGAGTATGAGGTATGTATACACCTGTTCTACATCATAGTAGACGGTCACTATACACCCTCCATTAAGTAAGATCGAATTGTTGAATCTTTCATTGTTAACACGTCGATTTCCCTGTCAAGACATAGATACCATGGTCAAGAAGAAATTTATTAGTTTGTTCATCCATGAATCGTTTTTGCTAACCATCCCTAATAAGGACGACAGATTAATATATCCATTTCAATTTCATCGAATTCGATAATCCAATTGGCCAGACCTTGGTAACACTGATTATCCATTTTGGAATCATGAGGTCCCAAGACTGAACACATGGCTTAATCAAATTTAATTAAATTGACTTGGATAATGTTTACCGATCACCCTTATGAAGGAGCTAACTCTTGTTTGGTTGAGTCATCCTTGATTATGTATGTAACTTCTTTACACTCCCGTTATCTTAGAGTCCTAATATTTATCACTTTTGAGTTCTTTTCCGATACAAGCCAAGGAGTCAGCCCAAACCACAACCATTTCTACCGCTTGGATAAGGGATTCCATTACTGGGAGGTTATCTAGGGTGTACACACCAGAGCCAGTTAGTCCCATCTCAACCACATCAATTGAATCAATGACTGAAGGATCAAACCAAGCCCCAAACACTATGGATGCCAGAATGGAAAAGATGGAGGATACCATGGGAATGATAGCTGCCACAGTAAGGGATATCCAATTGCAATTGCAGGCTCAAGGGTCGACCTCTGAAAGGGTAAATATGACACCGCCACAAGGACCGGGTACCCCTAATCCAGCTGTGTTAAAATTTTTCATAAACCTGACATTCGAAGATATGGAAGGTGCCATACCCCAGAAACAGTCTACCGTTCAGGCTACCCCGGTGACTAAGAAATTAAAGGAAGAAGATGGCCCATACAGTGATAGACTGAGTCAAGTGGAAAAAATACTAAGGGGCATGAAAGGAGTAGAAAGTCAAATCATTGATGCCGAAGGATTATGCTTCTTTCCAGAAACTAAGCTGCCGCCCAAATTTAAATGAACCATTGAGCAATTTGATGGGACAGGTTAAGATCATTCACGGGCCTATTGAAGCAAGGCGAAGGATTTATCGATGAGCAGTTAGGACAAGCATTCCAATTCTCACTCACGGGCGGGGCTCAACGATGGTTGATGAATCTGAACCCATCACAGATACATTCGTGGTCAGATATCACCAAAGCATTTATCAGTTTCTATTCCAACAACACAGAGATAGAGACCCACCGCAGGAAATTGGAAACCATGGTCCAAGTACAAGGAGAGACATTCACGGCCTATTTAACCCGATTTAGAAGTATTGCAGCAAAGCTTTGGGATCGACCCTTTGAAAGAGATCAAGTGCAGATAATGATGAGAGGTTTAAGTGGGTCATATAAAACATACATTTTCTGCCAGGCCATCATATCATTCGAAGGGCTCGTGGTTGCGGGACAACAAGTTGAGGACGCCATAACCCGGGGAGATATATTACTGGGAAAGTCAGAAAGGTCAGAAGGGGCGTCGAATAGAAGGACATACCCATCAAGAAATCCAGGAAATCAATCTGTAGAGCAAATAGCTAATACCAATTCTGAACCATTGATCTTGGGAAGTTCAAGTTACACCCCACCACAAAAAGCAAGACCAAGGAGGCAATTTACCAATTTGGGGATGACCCGATCCAAGGCTCTGGACAAGTTGATACAAGCCAAGAAGTTGACAGTGCTCGACCCTCGTCCACCTCCAAATCCTCTTCCATCGAATTTTCGTATGGACCTTTTCTGTAAGTAACACAATCAGCATGGGCATGACACGGACAACTGCTACACATTAAGGCATGCCATACAAGATCTATTGGATTCTGGTAAATTTAAGGTCCAGCCCCGACAGGTGTCAGTGGAAAATAATCCCCTCCCTCATCACAGCATCAATTTCATAGAATGGGGAGATGAGCCCTCGGACCTTATGCCCTTCATAGAAGGAGTTAGCAATATAGTTGTCACATCTGGTGACGAAGTAAATATGTTGGGTAACCATCAAGAAGAAGAAGAAGAATATGATTTCTATTTCCCGAAAGATTCATCACACCTTTTAGCACAAGCACAACAACAAGAAGAAGAAGAACCATTCATCATCTACCTCTCAGATGAGGAGATAGAAGTAAATCAAGTTGACAATTGTTTCCTTGAGATGGAGTTCATATTCCCTTAGGATGAGCAAGAAGTAGCAGAAACCAGAACAGGGAAGAATTGCAAACCATCTTACCTGATGGTAAATGATCAGGCCCAAGCCGCGAGAGAGAAAGGTAAAGGACCTTCCAACCAACCAGAACCTCTAAACCCGATATTAAAACAATTACAAAAGACCTAAGCCAATGTGTCCATTTGGGAGTTTCTGATGGCTTCCAAGGTCCACAGGGATTCAGTACTGAAATCCCTAGCAAGCATTCAGGTCCCAGTTTCAATGGAGGGAGAAGAACTAGCCATGCTAGTAGGGGGCAGATATGCCGTTAATGCAATTGTTTTGGAGATGCAGATCTTCCTCAAGGAAGTAAGGATCATATACAGGCTTTGCATATTACCATCGGATGCCGGGGCAAGAGCGTTTTTCAAGTTTGGGTTGATAATGGATCAGCCTTAAATGTATTCCCTTTCCATACCTTAAAGCATCTAGGCTTCAGCGAGTCAGAGTTGAAACCTTCGGATATGACCATCAAGGCGTATGACAATACCAGAAGGGCTATATTGGTTGTCTTCACAATACCAATTCAAGTAGGACCGTCTGAGTTTGAAATAGAGTTCCAAGTCATTGATATTTTTGCCTCATTCAGCATGCTTCTGGGTAGGCCTTGGATCCATCAGGCCAATGCGGTGGCATCTACTATGTACCAGAAGATTAAATTCATCCACAAGGGTACAACTGTGACAATACACGCAGACTCTGCAACTGTGAATACATTGGCCATTGGATAGAATAATGAAGAGTCATAAGGGGATACAAGGTAGGATTTCTCTCTGAGAGGATTCCAGGTTGACAACATCTTAGCCACAACTGAGCCAGATCCTACAGGTACACTTTTTCCCTTTTCATTTTGTCAATTACTTAACATGTTCTACTTTCCAGGCATGGGCCTTGGTTCCCACCAACATGGTGATGTCACTTTCTTATCTCTATTGGTCAATGAGTATAGATTTGGACTGGGGTATACCCCCACTGAAGGGGATCTGAAAGTAATCAAGAAAAAGCAAAGGAGAGCTGACGAAGGATTTCAGAGGCTCGAGAGGATGAAATACAAGTATAGTAGTCAGTATGGTAGCAGCAGAATAAGAGCATCAGACAGAGCTAGTGGGGACTGGTGACCTCAAAGGACGGATGAAGCAGTCTATCAAGCAATATCTGGGGGGTTGTACGATGTGCAGGATATCCAATTTTCGAAGACCCTCAATGGGTATTTTGTCAAAAAAGGAGATAACAACATCTATTGTGGATTTTCAGAACCTTGGTTCAGTACTCACCTTCAAAAGCAAGTACCCGGGTTTGAAATATTCCATGATTGTACCCTTGATTGGGAAGAGCTCGAGCAAGTCAAGATCCAAGAGCAGAGCAAGGAGCAGAAATCCGAGACAAAAGTGATCAACATCAACAAACTGTTCGACGACGCTCACCGGTGAATACCAAGATAGGAGTCCCGATGTACAACAATTTACCCTACCCATCAATGGAATAATCCCTAATTGGAGTTGTTATGATAATTTTGTTTACCCAAGGGGGTTGCCATGTAATCCACATATAATGACTATGTCTGAGCCTAGGGTCCTTAGGTCTTTAGATAAGATTGAGTCCTTTTCAAATTTTGAGTTCGTTCCACTTGGAACCATTTCCTCTGTACCTCTGCTTTTGAATATGAATAAAGATGATATTTTGAATTACTCTGTGTCTACTTCTTCCTTTCCTTCTCCTTCTAACTCTAACTTTGAAAATGATGAGAATGATGAACCATTTCCTGAAATATTACAATCCATCCAAGCCTCGGAGGAGAAGAAGGCTCAACCTGTCGATGAAGACTTCAAAATAATTAACCTCGGTTCAGCAAAGCAACCTCGAGAAATAAAGATCGGTGCTACCTTGACAGAAGAAGAAACCAAACAAATGATGAAATTACTAATAGAGTTCCAAGAAGTGTTTGTCTAGTCCTATGAAGATATGCCCGGCATAGACCCTGAAGTTGTACAGCATAAGATACCTTTGGTCTCAGATGCAAGGCCATGTAAGCAGAAGTTGAGGCGGTTAAGGCCTGAATGGACCCTTAAGGTTAACGAAGATATCATGAAGTAGTTCGACGTAGGATTCCTGGAGGTCACGAAGTACCCAGAGTGGTTAGCAAATGTGGTCACCATACCTAAAAAGGATGGAAGACTGAGGGTGTACATTGATTATAGAAACATGAATAAGGCCAGCCCCAAAGATGACTTTCCATTACCAAAGATAGACATCCTAGTAGATAACACTGCAAATCATGCTCTTTTGTCCTTCATGGATGGATTCTCAGGGTACAATCAGATAAAGATGGCACCTGAAGACAAGGAGAAAACTGCTTTCATAACAGACTGGGGCACCTACTGTTACACTGTGATGCCATTTGGGCTGAAGAATGCTAGGGCAACTTATCAAAGAATGGCTACTACAATCTTGCATGACCTAATCCATAAGGAGGTAGAGGTGTATGTAGATGATATGATCGTAAAATCATTCACCAGGGAAGGTCACATCCCGGCATTAAGGAAGTTCTTTGAGAGGATCAAGCAATACAATCTGAGGCTTAACCCCCAAAAATGTACATTTCGAGGTAATAGCCGGCAAAATGTTAGGTTTTATGGTCAGCCAAAGAGGAATCAAAATTAATCTGGCCAAGATAAAAGCCATCTCTGAAATGCCATCTCCTCAAACAGAAAAGGAAGTAAGAGGTTTCTTGGGAAGACTTCAGTACATCAACCGGTTTATTGCACATCTCACCGCAACATGCGAACCAATTTTCAAGCTACTCCGGAAAGACCAGCCAAAGGATTGGAACCCTCAATATCAGATGGCTTTTGACAAAATCAAGACATATCTGTTGAACCCACCAGTCTTAGTCCCACCAGTACCGGGTAGACCACTACTCCTCTACTTGTCAGTACTAGAGGGTTCTATGGGATCAATGATAGCCCAACATGATACAGATGGAAAGACAGAAAAGGCAGTATACTACATGAGTAAGAAATTCACAGGATATGAAGCCAATTATACACAGCTGGAGAAGACATGCACAACCCTAGTCTAGAGAACAAAGAGATTGAGACATTATATGTTATCCTACAAGGTCATACTTATTTCCATAATGGACCCCTGAAGTATCTACTTGAGAAATCGGCTTTAACAGGAAGGTTGGCTAGGTGGCTATTGTTGTTGTCTGAATTTGACATCACATACACTACTCAGAAGTTTATCAAAGGGAGCGTAATCGTAGAACATCTATCAGCTCTACCAGTTGAAGATAACCTCAGACATTTGGAAGATGTATTCCCAGATGAAGAAGTCTACACAACTCAAGAAGAGTGGAAGAATGACACATGGATAATGTTCTTCGCTGGAGCCGCAAATCATATGGGGTAAGGGGCCGGAGTCTTGTTCATAGATCCAGAAGGGGCATTTATGTCATTTTCATTCAGATTAGACTTTGAATGCACAAACAACATTGCAGAGTATGATGCATGTATCATGGGACTGAAAGCAGCTTTGGCCATAGGGGTCTGCAGATTAAAGGTCTATGGTGACTCATCAATTGTTATCTACCAAGTCAGAGGGGATTGGAAAACCAAAGACGAGAAGTTGGTACCTTATCAACAATGTGCAATAACCTTGGCTCAGAAGTTCAGGCAAATTAAATTTTACTACTCCTCAAGAGATACCAATAAGTATGCCGATGCATTGGCCACTTTGGCTTCAATGATTGGAAATGATCCTTTGGGACGTATCAAACCCCTAATCATAGAGAAAAGAGTACGGCCAGTCCACTTGAAAGAAGTAAATGCATTAACAATCGATGGCCGGCCATGGTTTGCTCCTATCATAGGTTTCATCAAGGAAGAAAAGTATCCGGTGGAAGCCACAACAGGTGAGGAAGTCTCTTAGGCGATATGCCTCCCAGTTCATACTATGCGAAGATATCTTGTACAAAAGATCCCATGAAGGAGTGCAGTTAGTCTGTGTCGATAAGGAACAGGCACAAAACATCATCGAGCAAGTCCATCAAGGAATATGCGGACCTCACTTGAATGCTAGAATGCTTGCAAAGAAGATTCTTAAAATGGGATATTACTAGAATACAATGGAAGCAGACTGTGCAGTGTTCGTAAGGAAATGTCACAAGTGCCAAATCCAGGCTAATTTGATACATGTGCCTCCAACAGAGTTGCCTACTCTTAGCTCATGGCCTTTCTCAACCTGGGGCATAGATGTGATCGGAAAGGTTCACCCTAAAGCTTCGAATGGGCATGAATTTATCTTGTTCGTCATCGATTACTTCACAAAATGGGTAGAGGCACAGTCATATGCCAAGATTACAACAAACAAAATGGCTAAATTTCTACAAAAGTATATCATATGCCGGCATGGAATGCCTCATTCCATAATCTCAGATCAGGGACAACACTTCAGAGGGAGAGTTCAAGAATTATGTGACAAGTTCCACATCAAAATACACCGGTCCTCTCCTTACCGTCCACAGACAAATGGGGCAGTAGAGGCGGCCAATAAAAATGTCAAGGTTATCCTTCAAAAGATGGCAGAATCTAATGTTGATTGGGCAGACAAACTACCTTATGCACTCTGGGCATACAGAACATCCATAAGAACATCTATTGGGGCAACGCCGTATTTACTAGTATATGGTTTGGAAGTAGTCCTCCCAGTAGAAATAGAGTTGCCATCACTGAGAGTCTTGATGGAATGCAAGATTTTACGGAAGCTGAATGGTTGCAATCCAGATATGACGAGCTGAACTTCGTTGATGAAAGAAGAATGAAGGCAATGGATAATGTGAAAAAATACCAACAAAGAATGGCAGCAACCATTAACAAAAAGGTACGTGTTTGTCACTTGCCACTAGGGGACCTGTTATTGAAGGAACAAAGAGCACCTGTCCATGACCCTAGGGGCAAGTTTCGTCCTAATTGGAGCAGACCGTTCATAGTAAAAGAAATCTTACCTGGGAAAGTTGTTCGACTGGTCAACATGGAAGGCATCGAGTTACAATACTTGACCAACTTGGATCAAGTGAAGAGATATTATGCGTAGCCTCTACACTCTTCCAAAAAAAAAAAAGGGTGTAGAAGGCTTGTCTCTCACCTGCTGACATCAACAACGGGCATCAATCATTTGAGGAACTTACTGACATGGTTGACTAGATTCTCCAATGGGACACAATGCCTTTTACCCAGGAATGGTTCATCTTATCATCATAATCAAAGAAAGAATTTCCTGTTTGTTGGCTAAACTCTTTCATCCGTCCATCTATCCAACGGATTTCCCAAGAGTTACACATCAAAGCCCATCTTTCATATCATTTGATATAAACTCTCATGAGTATATCAATCTGAGAAATTATAAATAAAAAAATCTGGCTGGAACTTTTATCTTTCGTTCATTACATCCGTTGGCGTCCCAAGATTCCAACAAGCCTATTCTTTCTCAAGCCAATAAAATGGAATCTTCTCGGTAAGATAAGCTCATTCTACATAAACAACCACAAACTCCTCCAGGCGGCAGACCCACCTGGACAGTTTCTTGTCAGTCCCATTTGGACCTTCACTTTCGCTCATCATGTCTATAGATTTAAGTACTTAAAACTCAGACAGAGTCAGTCATATGTATACATTTCATGTGTAATCTTCTAAGGGAATTTCAATATATCTAAATAATAACAATTTAAGATAATTCTAATTATTCATTTTTAACCTCTATTTGCATGTCGGGATTCCTACAGGTCACACTCGGGAGGCTGATAATCTATTGATCCGTCGAACAAAAATACAGAGATGGACAAGGCACTGAAAAATAGGAGCTGGCGTATTGAGTTCACAAAAGATAACTCTTTCTTGCGGAAGCATCAACTGGAGGCACTTCCTCAATTAACGACCATAAAATTATGCTCAGACCTTTTGAAAGCAGCCGCTCTGTGTTGGGATCCAATAGTTCATGTCTTCAGGATGGGAGAAGTCGAGTTATGCCCAACTGTTGAAGAATTCAGAGCTTGCCTCCTGCTCACACCTAAGCAGAAGATCTTTAAGCCATATCCAGGAAAAGATTACAGGCATGAGATACAAGATTTTTTCAGCTGGGATAAGAAAGAAATGTGTCGTTTTGTACAAGATCAATGGCTACAGATAAAGCGCATGATCAAGTCATATGCTCATACAAGTCCAACAAGGAAAGAAGCACAGGCTCAGAGAAGACATGTTTACCTATATTGTAGCATAGCCCGACTATTGCTACGAAGTTGCACAGATACAGAATCTCCAGTCATAATATATCTCATCAAGCATGCGAGACAAGGTTTTGACATCATCCCTACAGTGTTGGCCGAAACATTAAAGGGCCTTGAGTTCATGGCAACTCATCAAGATCAGTTTGAATTGGACAACTTCAGCGGATCACCATATCTTCTTCAAATTTAGTTAACAGAGAGGTTAAGATTAGTTGAGGAATCTGAAGCAAGGACCCTCAACCCTTTTCAATTGGCAAAAAGAGCAGATCCTATGGCTTATCAAATGAACACAAACTGGTTCAGCCGCCTTAAAGAAATAACCACAGCAGACATCAGATGAAAATACACTTGGTGGAAGCAAGAGCGGGTTGTCACAAATACAAAGAATAGTTTGCATGTCCGGTTCATGGGGTTGACTCATACCTCATTTTATTCCCCAACAAGGCTACCTCAGCAATTCAATATCCCAGCAAGCACCAACAGAGAAGTGACTGATTGTGAACTTCCCAGAAAGTTGACATTAGATCTGGTTGATGCCATTGCTCATGAATGGAACAATCGAAATGTTCAAACACTCCCTAGAGTTGCACCAATCAAGAAACCAATAGCATTTTAGGTTTTTTTTTTTTAATTCCAATGTATTTCATGAACTATGTCTCTTAGATTCAACAAAGAAACGTTTGATTCAACATAATCATTCATATGCTTTATGAAATTTTCAATGTTCTGACAAATGTAGGGCTCAAACCAGAATCTCAATAAAAAAAAGACAGCAAGTATTCCATCTAGACAAATCAAAGCCGAGCCCAAGCTCATGCAATCAGCCTTGTATTCACAGCCTAGCTTCATACAAGAAGAGGTTCCAAGCCTACAAATCAGTCTTGTATTCACAGCCTAGCTTCATACAAGAAGAGGTTTATCAGCCTATAAATGGATCAAGTCGGGTTCAAGCCCGTGCATACCTGGCATCATGAGTTCCATCTCAGCAAGAAGAGGTTCACAACCTACAAATGAGCCTTGTATTCATAGCCTAGCTCCATACAAGAAGAGGTTTATCAGCCTATAAATGGATCAAGCGGGGTTCAAGCTTGCGTGTACCTTGCATAATGAGTTCCACTTCAGCAAGAAGAAGTTCCCAGCCTACAAATGAGCATTGTATTCACAGCCTAGCTTCATACAAGAAGAACAATCATCAATTTTCCAAGAAGAGCAAACCTTCTTGCCAGTCGAACTACGTTGTGGGCTTGATTTCTAGGACACCCTTAGAATACGTAGGCAGTTTAGGACGAATTACCCTAAGTGCGGCCCATTAAGCAATCTCACTCATATCCCAAAAATATGGTTATTTTATCTTTAGCCTTCAATTGGTAACAATCTCGGCTAAAGAGGGGCATCTATAAGCACCCCAGTTTTACCACCCACAGCATAAGTGAACCAATATGATAGGTTTCTGGCTTTTAATCCAAAGGTTGGTGATTCTATAATGAACCCCATAGTAGGGTCATTGGATATTACCTACTTGGATGTACAGGTCGTGAAATTATCTTCGAAATGAGACCGGAATTATCAAATTCTGATGTCAAACAAGGAAGATATCGTAGTTTGAAAGTGCAAGGGCATTTATATAATTATCGTATCATGCATGCATTATCATTCAAACTTCAAGACATCATATCTTGGTCATCTGATATCGAAATCAGATGATTCAAAGACCAATATTTCTTATTTTCAATCCTCTTCAAAGTATACGTGAAAAATCTCCGGTAGAAGTCACTAGTGGGTCCCATGTAAGTTTTCATGCAAAATTATCCTTAGAACTTCAAAGATTCATATCTTTGTTGTTCTACTTCGGATTCAAATGATTCCAATGACATTATTCTTCATTTGTAATGTTTTACAAACTGGACGTAAAAAAACCTCGGATAGAAATCTCCGAAGGGTCCCATGCAAAATTATACATGAAAATTGTCATTTAATCTTCGAAAATTCATATTTTGGTCATCCCATATCCAAATCAGGTAATTTCAGCTTCATTATGCTCCATTTTTAGTACTCTACAAAGTGGACGTAAGGGATTTTTGGTAGAAGTCTCCGAAGAATCCCATGCAGAATGGTCAGCCAAATTATCGATAATTGGCCTGCTTAAACTTTAAAAATTCATAAATTGACCATTTTATTTCCAAATGAGGTGATTCAAGTTCTAATATTCCTCATTTTTAATGTTCTACAAAGTGAACTTAGAAAATTTGGAATAGATGCTATCAAAAAATTCCATATGGAAGGGTGACAGAAATGGACTATGAAATGTCAATCTTAGTCCAAACCCAGCTTAATCCGACTTAGTCTAACTTAGCCGCCGTACTATTCCAGACCAAGATATGTCAGTCCATATGCATGCATTTCTTTTATATGTGCATATATATATATATATATATATATATATATATATATATATATATATATATATATATATATATATATATATATATATATATATATATATATATATATATATATATATATATATATATATATATATATATATATATATATATATATATTATGGATATATTATATGTATTAATACATTTATATAATATGTATACATATATATTATAGGAAAGAGAGAGGAAAGTGAGGCCGTGGATAGAGAGAGGAAAGAGAGGCCATAGGAAAGAGAATGGGAGAAAGAAAAAAAGGAAAGAGAGGAATAAAATAAAAAAAAGAAAAAAAGGTTTAGTTCTTCCACGTTTTCTAAAAAGAAAAAAGAAAAGGAAGGAAAAAAAAAAAGAAAAGGAGGAAAGAGGAAGGAAAGAAAAAAAGAAAAAAAAGAAGAAAAAAAAAAAAGAAAAAAAAAGAAAAAGAAAAAAAGGAAATGTTTTCTAAGAAAGAAAACGTGGAAAGAGAGGGAGAAAAGAAAAAAAAAAGGAAGGAAAAGAAGGAAGAAGAAAAGGAAAGAAGAAAGAAAGGAAAGAGAAGGAATTTTCTAGAAGAAGGAAAGACAGAAAGGAAAGAGAGAACGGATTTTCTAGAAGATAAAGGAGAAAAAGGAAAGAAAGGAAGAAAAAAAAGGTGGGAAGGAAGAAAAGAAAGGAAAGAAGAAAAAAAATGGAAAGAAAGGATTTTCTAGAAAAAAAAAAGAAGAAAAGGAAGGAAGAAAGAAGAAGGAAAGCGGAGGAGAGGATTTTCTAGTAGAGGGAGAGATAGAAAATGTGTGGAATAGAGAGGGAGAAGAGAAAAGGGAAGGAAGAGAAGAATGGAAAGAAGAAAAAAGGAAGAAAAAAAGATTTTTCTAGAAAAAGAAAAAAGGAAAGAAGGACCTTCTAGAAGAGGAGAGAAAAAGTATAAATAGGCAAGAGAAGAGAGAGAAGGGTCTTTTTCTAGACGATAGAGAGAGGAGAACGTGAGTGAGGGAGAGGAGAACGTGAGTGAGAGATAAAATGTGAGAGGGGGAGAAAAAAGAGAAGAAATGAGAAAAGAAAGAAAAGAGAAGAAGAAAAGAGAGAAAGAGAAGAGAGAGAGAAGCAGAAGAGAGGAGAAGGAGGATTCACATTTAAAGGGGGTTGATACAACCTCCAATCACCCTTCATCGATGGTTTCGCTCGATTTGAGCACAAGGTTAGTACTCTAAACAAATTTAGAGGTCGTTAGAATGCTCGAATGCCAATTTTGCTTGAAAAAATATTAATTTCCATGAAATCTCAATCATGAATGCTCTATTACATGCTTGTTAATGTTAGGATGCTTATGTCTAATATTTTTCATGAATGATAATTTGTCTAAGCTATTCAATGATGAATTTTTGAATGATATACAATGATGTTTGATTTTTTTGCAAATTTTATAAAGTGGTTTTCTGAACTGAAAATTCCAGATTTAGGATTCAAACATAGGACGTACATCACATGTATTTTTTCTAAGATTTTAAAGCCAAAATGTTTATGGGAGTCTCTCTGATATGTTAGAAGACTACCCTAAAAATTTTATTCCATTTAGAATTGGAAAAATATATCAAAAAATTTATCTTTGACATTGTTGTTTGTCTCGGATGTAATGCAATCCTCTATCAGAAAGTCTCTAGACAAAGGTCTTAATATAAACTTTTTAGACATGAAAGTCTTCTAAAAAAGGCACTAGTTTCATATTTTTTTAAAATTTTTGGTTGAATTGATATCAATTTTTAAGTTCATAGTGCTCTGATTTTGAATCTGTCATGATATACTCATTTGTATGATTGAAAAGAGTCATTTTTCACAAAGGAAATATACTGTTTTAACTTGTTTTTCATAATGAAATTTTAGATCAAACAGTTATCTACATAGACATATGTCTGTATTTAATTTTCATTAAGAATAAAATTTTATTTGAAATTTATGGTGCAACTGGTCAAAAATCTGGAACAGATTTGACCAGTGCACATGTTCGGTCTTAGGGTATATCTTTGACCTATTTTTTCTTTCTGTTGGGATTCAAATCCTTCATATGAAATATAATATATTAAGTCATCTTTCTATGAAAAAAAGTTGACCTTGATTTGAGTTTCGAAAGACCTATTTATGGTCATTCTTGTGTAATGTGACAAAATTTTAATACAGTTCATAGTTTTGTCCATTATCTGAAACCTTGTGTCACAATTTTGACAGTTTTGAGTCATTAATTTTCCCAAATTTCTTCATAAAAGTTACAATTTTTTCAAAGAACATTGAACAAATGTTTTTTTTGATAATTTTGCACTTTAAAAAAAAAAGGTTTCATTGATGTCTCATTTTATAACATCAATGATTATTTAAGTGAATTCAGTCATATTTAGATAAATGGTTATATTTGGAGCATTCATATGCTTTGTTTGGATTGTGCATACCATGTTTTCACATTCCATGTAAGACCCGTGTCAATCTAACCCGGTCTTACCACCTTGAACCAGGTTTACCCATCATGGTCGAGTCAAATGGACCAAGGGCGTGAAGGAGATCGAGATCCCAGGTATCAAATCGACCCAAAAACACTTAAAATAGGGGAAGGGTCGCATACCCAGCTAAGAAGGGTCGGACCTCCCAAAACAGAAAGTCAGACCCTCAATTTTGGAGGGAGGGTTGGACAACTTGGACCCCTAGGGTCGACGGGATCATCGACCCTCCCATCGACCCTCACTTGCCGCCAGAAATTAAAATTAGGAAATTTCCTAATTTTTTATTTGGATTCTTTCCTAATCTCAATGGGACTTATTTTAGGATGTTCCTACTCTATTTAAAGGACGTCTCTAAGCCTCTTTCACTCCTTTCACAACCCTAATTGAATTGAGAGAAAGAGAAGAGAAGGAAAAGAAGAATAAGAGAAGCAAGGAAGAGAATTAAGCCAAAAGAGAAGAGTTGCAGAGAAGGAGTATTCTTCTCAGGTATGGATACTAATTTCATGAGTTTCTACAGACCTTAGGTTAGTTATTGATGAGAGAATGATCACGGAGAAACCCAAACCATCAACCCATGGTTAGATTTTCATGGAAAACCATAGGAGAATGCATGAAAGCTATCTAGGGGGATGATTCATGGTTTTAGACCATGGAATGAATGTTGAATGGAATGTAGAAGCAAGCCATAGGACCCCAAATACGAAAAATGGACTAAAAAGAGGAAATTGGACCAAAGTGCACCGAGGGTCGATAGACCATTCGACTCTAGGTGATCCTGACCATCGACCATCAGTATTCGGGAAGTCCATAATGGGGAGGGTCGATAAACCCATCGACCATATCATCGATCCTCAGTTAAAAAAATGGTTTTTAAATTCATAATTAATTCTAATTAAATTCTATCGACTTTGTTAGGTCTTCTAGCAATATAATAACAATATAAAGGTGATTCTAAAGCTTGGAAAAGTATCTATTAGCAAGCTAAGGTGAGGAAACAGAACTCTAAACTAATTGGTTAATAACAAACTATTTTCTATTTTCTTGAGTCCAATGCCATGCTTGATTCTATGCGAATATGTTTGTCATGTGCATACAACATGTCATCCAATATTTCTATTACTTGTTCATGCATATTTACTTGATTGTTTATAACATGATGATGATGTTGATGATAGGAATAGGCATGTGATTGTATGTGAGTGGTTGGTGTACTTGATGCGAGCGAGTATCAGGGGAGATGTGATGAGAACGTCAATAAACGTTAACCTTTGGCGGGTCTCAGCACTTTAGCTCTATCTCTAACTCAAGTCTTGTGCATTGGCATCGTCGTATCGCCATTACTTTAGCAGAACTATTATGTCGTAGAGTATCAGGGGAGGTGGTCTCGGTCCTTGTAGTCTCTGACTTTACCGGGGGGGCCTTAGCTCTATCCCTATGGACATTCTGAGGGATGCTGGGGTGAGGCCTTGGATACACTTTTTGGCATTAGGATTGATTAGTAGCGAGCCCAGTTTGCAAGCCCTCGCTAACAGGGGTTTACGTGTTGGTATGGCACTATATAACAATAAACGTTAACCTTTGTTATATAATGTTCATGATTATGGTGGATGGGGACGACGATAAACTTTAACCTTCGGGCGAACTTCCACACCCTGTGTATAGAGGCGGGGTCAATAAACGTTAACTTTTGACCACCCAACCTTTCTATTGCGCATTGCAAACTATAAACCAGACCAAAGATATAAATTGATTGCATGCATATGTACTGTTGCATTGTTTTGTCTCCTCACTGAGCCGTGATGTGTGCTCACCCCTCGAGGTCGAATATTTTTAGTTGATGATGCAGGTTATACAGTTGAAGATTATATGAATGCTTCTGCGTACGAGACGGTAGCGACGATGGAAGCTGAAGCTAAAGCCGATACACATGACTCCTCTTGCGAGTGCAACTCATGTGTATTTGATTAGATATTTTTCTAGATTTCTTTATTTGGATTTATTAAAGAACATGTATTTGATATTTATTTATGTCTCAGTTGATACAGAATAATTTTCTATTTTAATATTAATATCACAGTAGATTCTCAGTTCATTTTATTATTAGACTTCCGCTATTGTGTATTTACTCTGATTATGATTATGGATGTATGGAGTTCAGATAACACGGGGATAGCCCACTCGAGATCCTGGTTGAACCGTTGATTGTTAGCGGTTCATCACACCATTCTGAAGTGTGTGGAATTGGGGTGTGACAACTTGGTATCTTAGCGTCTCAGGCCTTGTCCGTTGGACTAACATACATTCAAGACAATAGTGAACTGAGATAAGAAAAAAGTAAAAACAGTAATATTAACACACTATAAGCACAAGTGATGGTTGAGACCAAATTTAAAAGAGAATAATGCATCTATTATAAGTGAAACAAGTTTACATACAATGAGAGAGAAACAAACGTATATACATTACTAAAGCAGAGTACAGTCCACAACCCGGACAGTTACTCTGTAGTACAAGAAAGAAAAAAAAATTACAATCAAGAAGCTGGAGGTGAAGGAGGAGGCGGTGCCTCACGATCTCTGTCATAGTCTTCAGCATAAACTCTAGTCAACCAGGCTATCTGAGTCTGGGTCGTCCGTAGACTAGCTGTGAGATCGGCTACCCTCCGATCAGTCACACGCTGGACCTCTATGAGCTCTCCCATCCGCGCGTTTGATGTGTGTTGGGCAGCTAACAACTCGTCTATCCTCAGATCAGACCTGCGCTGAGCCTCTCTGATCTCCTGCAGCATCTCCATCATATCAGAAGGTGGGTGCGAAGGACCAACCGCATGAGAAGGACCGGTCCCCGGTGCAGGATCCGCCGTAGAAGAAGTACCAACTCCAGCCGCATGCGTAGGTGAAGGCGGTGTTATCACGTCGACATCCATATACATACGGTCGTCATCATCGATAGGATCTACATGAGCTCTAGCAGCAGCAGCAGCGGCCTCAGCGTTGGCCATCTCAATGCGAGTGTGAGGCGCACCATCGCGTTCCTCTCCTCATCACTAACCTGGGCATCCCGCAGGTCCATCTTGCAAATAGCCTCCCAATCTAGAGGCGACGAGAAGGTCTTCTCCTGAATCTTCTCATCGACTAAGTCAACCCCCAAGCGAGTCAATAATGCGGTGATCATACGTCCATAGGGTAGATTACCCCTATGACCGGACAATGTAGCACTAATCATGGTCCGCATGATGATGTATGGAAGGCAGACGGGCTGTCTAGTGTAGATGCTATATATCAGAAACTGGGTCAGCTGAGATACCCTCTCATAGTGCCCACTCTGCGGAATCAGATTATGCTGGATAATCTTGCAGAAGACCCGTGGAGCTGGACGCATGTAACAAGCTCTCATCTGCCAGCGATCAGGTCGTAGCAGCTGACTGTCGATCTCTGCCCTCATCTCCATGGCAACAAACTGGGGCTCTCCAGGTGCACATTACACCATGGGACCATCATAGGGTATGCCCAGTAGTCAGTTGCCGATAGTCAAAAGAAATATGCACCCCTTTGGCGTAGCTAGTGATGCGCAACTCTTGACCACTCTCCACGTCATTATGATTCCTCACTATCTGGAGATTACAGTAGAATTGGCGAACCAAATCCAGGCGTGTGCACACGTAGTATGTGATGACAGGGAGCCACCCCATATCACCAAATGCTCTCTCTACGTTGAACACGGCTAGCTCAGCCAAGTTCACCATACGACCACCTTCCACTTTCTTGCTAGTATAGTAGGCATACTGTGCCTCGACTTCGTTGGAGCGGAAGCGAAGGGGATCACAAACTCTGGGTACCTTGGTACGAGCCATGGTATCTGCAAATAAGAAAGAAAAAGAAAATAAGGAATTAATAGGATAAAAATCCAAAAATTTGACATTATAACGACGTAAGTTGGCCAAAAGCCTCACTTTTCACCCATACACATGGGCAGGAGGACTTACGTAGCTTCCAACACATCCTACAACATTCATACAGTAGGAAATTTTAACTGACAAAGTTCAATTTGAAGAAATTCAAGAAAATCAAAAAAATTAGACAAATTAGGGCAAAAAGAGAAAAATTCAAGTTTCTCGATAACCAACCGATGAAACTTAAAAAATTTTGAGGGCTTTCATTCCTTGAGACACCAATAACAAAAGCCCCCAATAAAAATCGAATTTTTATGGTTGGAAAAAGTTTAATTTGAAAAATACAAGTTAAATGGGCAAAAATCTAGAAATGGAAACCTAAAAACAGGTAAAAATGGGAAAACATACCTGTAGGGATGAAGTGGACGTCGAAACCCGGACTCAAACCGACCAAAAATAGTGGAGTGGCACTGTAGCAACTCAGAAGGGAGAGACGAGTCGAAACGGGAGGGAAATAATAAAAAATAACCCAAAATCAGACTTTAAAAATCTGATTTTTGGTCTGAGGGTCGGACAACTCGACCAGAGCCATCGACCCTCGGATCAACCCTCCCATCGACCCTCAGCTCTCGGGAATCTGACAGAAAACCCAGGGTCGGATACCAAGGGTCGGACATACCATCGACCCTCACCATCGACCTTGCATGGAAAAGACAGTATTTTTTTTATAGAATGAGCTGGAAATTGGAATTTTATATCAGTTAGCGTGCCTACATGAAATATAAATGACTTCTCACCTATTTTGATAATTTTTCAGGCACCACCAATCACAGAAGGAATTATGTCTGGACGTAGGGTAACCTGACAGAGCCGAAATGCAGTCCCACCACCACCACCAGTGGAGGAGACCAGTCAGGAAAATAATTATGCACCGGGTAATCCAGAACAGGCAAACCCTACAAATTTGCCACCCCCACCACCAGAGCTAGCAACCGTGGTGATGAATCTAGCTCAGCAGCTGCAACAGATGCAACATGCACAGGCTTAGATGCAAGTTGCGATGGGTATTATGTTTCAAGCCACTCAAGCTGCACCTATGCAGACAGGACAAGCTAGTGCTGCACCGGTGGGTAACCACCCAGCACCTCAGGCACCTCAACAACCTGCTGCACAAATTCCAGTACAGGCTCCGGAAGCAGCTCAGGTTAATTACCAGTATCCACCCCATATGTTTGGGGCATATCCCCAAAACCAGTTGGATCACTCTCGACTAGTGGAGAGATTCTTGAAGATGAAACCCAAATGGCAAACCGTCTGATCCATTGTGGCCAGCACACTGGATAAACGAGATGGAGAGAAATTTCCTCATGATGACTATCACAGAGAAAGAAAAAGTATTATGTGCCACCTTCATGCTAAAGGGTGACGCACATCATTGGTGGAAATCTGCTAGGGCTTACTTATTGACCAAGCACGCCCTACTGACTTGGGCTATATATAAAGAAGCTTTCTTCGAGAAATATTTTCCACGAAGCTTCAGAGATTCTATGGAGAAAGAGTTCCTGAGTTTATATCAGGGACAGATGTCAGTGGATGCTTATCAACAGCGTTACGAAGAGCTGTTTTTCTTTGCACCACTTAGTATGCAAGAAGAAGACACCAAAACCCGTAGGTTTGTCACGGGACAGAGAGGAAGCATCAGAGAGCATGTTCTGGGCTTAGAAAAGAAGATCTATAATGAAGCTGTCCAAATCGCTCGAGTTATTGAATCGAGTCAGAAAGAGAGTTATTTCACTCAGAACCGAGGTATCAAAAGGCCAGTTGGAAATTCTTACAACGGAAGCAATAACAAGACATATAAGCCATTCCGTCCTCAGAATTTTACTGCTGCAACCAAGACTACTCCAGTAGCTCAACCTCAGCCAAAGCCAAATTCTGAAAGCCCGAAGTGTTATAACTACAACCAATCGGGACATATGGCAAGGGAGTGCCCAAAGCCCAAGAAGCAGTTATATCAAGGACGGGTATATGCTGTTACATCCGAGGATGCTACTGCATCACCCACCCGATGTGGTCATAGGTATGACTGAAACTTTTTTTAGTTGTAACTACATTGTATCAGCATGTAAACTAAGTAAAATCAATTACAGGTATCGTACCTATAAATGGCGTACCCGCCAGAGTACTCTTTGATTCCGGAGCTACTCATTCCTTTATATCTGTGTCATTCGCAAAGAAGATAAACTTACCCATCAAAACTTTAGACTGCAAATTACTTGTACGGTCACTGATGGGGTTAGAAGTGGAATTAGAGAAAGGTTATGGACCATGTCTAATTCTCATTGGTGAGAAAACCTTAGATGCAACTTTAATACAACTTGAGATGGCAGACTTTGACGTCATCTTGGGAATGGACTGGTTAGCTAGGCACTCTGCAAACCTATTATGCGCCGAAAAGAAACTAACATTTAAAGACAAAGATGGAGCAGAATTCAGTTTTTCAGGAACCAAACTTCCCGTAGACGCAAGCTCATACTTTCAGCACTAAAGACTAAGAAGTGTCTTGAGAAGGGGGCAGTCGGGTATCTGGTATCAGTGGTCGACCTAACCAAGGAAGCACCACGAATGGAAGACATTGATATCGTGCGGGACTATCCTGACGTATTTCTGGAGGAAATACCTGGACTACCACCCGACCGAGCCACCGAGTTTGTGATAGATCTTATACCTGGAGCCGCACCAGTATCAAAAGCACCTTATAGAATGGCTCCTACTGAACTGAAGGAATTAAAAGTGAAACTACAAGAACTGCTGGACAAGGGTTATATTCGACCCAGTATATCACCATGGGGGGCACCGGTGTTATTCATAAAGAAGAAGGATGGTAGCGTTCGATTATGTATCGACAATCGGGAGTTGAATAAACTGACAATCAAGAATCGATATCCCCTACCTCAGATCGATGACTTGTTCGATCAGTTACAAGGAGCAAAAGTTTTTTCTAAGATCGATCTTCTATCGGGCTATCATCAGTTGAAGATTAAAGAAGGTGATATTCTAAAGACAGCTTTCAGGACCAGATATGGACATTATGAATTCTTGGTTATGTCTTTCGGATTAACTAATGCACCGACAACTTTCATGGAACTTATGAACCGAGTTTTCCACGATATGTTGGATACGTCGGTTATAGTATTTATTGATGATATATTGGTATACTCCAAGGACAAAGAAACCCATATTAAGAACCTAAACGCAACCCTACAACGTTTAAGGAAAGAGAAGTTATATGCCAAATTTACCAAGTGTGAGTTTTGGCTAAGTGAAGTCGCCTTCCTAGGCCATGTAGTATCCGTTGAAGGAATCAAAGTGGACCCCAGCAAGATCGAGGCTATTGTGAAGTGGGAAGCACCAAAGAGCGTTTCAGAAATTAGAAGTTTTATGGGTCTAGCTGGTTATTATCGGAGATTCGTGGAAGACTATTCCGGATTTTCGTACCTCTCACAAGCTTGACTAAGAAAGGTGAAAAGTTTGTATGGACTGATAAGTGTGAGAAGAGTGTCCAAACATTGAAGACCAGATTGATATCCACTCCGATTTTGACTATTCCTATTCCAGGACAGACGTTTACTTTATACACTGATGCGTCGGGACTGGGATTAGGATGTGTGCTTATGCAAGGAGAGCAAATAATTGCTTATGCCTCGAGACAGTTGAAGGTACATGAGAAAAATTACCCCACTCATGATTTGGAGTTAGCGGCAGTAATACATGCTGTCAAGATATGGAGACATTACCTATACGGAGAGAAATTCCAGATTAAGTCAGACCATAAAAGTCTTACTTACTTATTTAATCAGAAGGAGTTGAATATGAGACAAAGAAGATGGCTGGAACTATTGAAAGACTATGATTGTGATATCCAGTATCATCCGAGAAAAGCTAATGTGGTAGCGGATGCGTTGAGCAGAAAGGCAATGATAAAATCTCAAGGAGAGGTTAGTACAACCGCATCAATGTGTACTACCGGAATGGTATTCAATCATGGCAATGAGCAGTATGTGATAGATACAATGGATGGATCAGCCAACCAAGGGTTTATTCATTGGTTGGCGAATATGTTCGCGGCATTGAAGATTATACCGGATTTAATGGATGAAGTGAAGACAGCTATCAAAGCAGATCCTTATCTGAGAACAGTACAAGAAGATATCGAGAAAGGTAAAACTAACCCTGAGTTTACCTTGGACGAAGAGAAAGTACTGAAATATAAAGGAAGAATATGTGTACCCGAAACAGAAAGTGTAGACATTAGACACCGACTGATGAAAGAAGCCCATACCACCATCTATTAGATACATCCTGGAAGTACAAAAATGTATCATGATCTAAAGAAACTATATTGGTGGAGGGTAATGAAAGCAGATGTAGTCAAGTTCGTGTCTCAATGCCTAAATTATCAGAAAGTAAAGGCTGAACGACAAAGACCCGCAGGACTGTTGCAGCCATTACCGGAACCAGCATGGAAATGGGACTGCATCACTATGGACTTCGTCACGGGACGACCATTGACTCCCCGAGTAGTTGACGCAGTTTGGGTGATTGTGGACCGTCTGACTAAAACAGCTCGCTTCATACCTATACGACCTCAGTATACACTGGAAATATTAGCAAAGCTGTACGTGGATAATATTGTTCGATTACATGGTGTTCCAGAAAGCATTGTGTCTGATAGAGACCCACGATTTACTTCCAAGTTTTGGGAAGGATTACAAAAGGCTATGGGTACAACATTGAAGTTCAGTACTGTATTTCACCCATAGACAGATGGACAGTCAGAGCGTAAAATTCAGATTCTAGAAGATATGCTACGAGCATGTGTAATTGATTTCAAGGGATCATGGGATGAAAGATTACCACTAATCGAGTTCGCTTATAACAATAGCTATCAGGCTACTATACAGATGTCACCTTATGAAGCACTGTATGGCAGGAAGTGTCAAACTCCTTTGTTTTGGAATGAAGTTGGAGAACGTAGCATTGTTAGACCGGAATTTATTGAAGAGACTTGCCGAGTGGTCGACATTATCAAGGAAAGAGTGAGAACGGCTCAGAACCATCAGAAGCAATATGCAGATACTCGACGAAGAGATCTGGAGTTCACCGTAGGTGATAAAGTATTTTTGAAGGTATCGCCTATGCGAGGATTGAAAAGGTTCGGACAGAAAGGGAAACTAAGTCCAAGATATGTCGGGCCATATGAAATTATAGCTAAGCGTGCGAAAGTGGCTTATGAGTTAGCACTACCACCGTCTATGTCAAGTGTGCATGACGTATTTCACATTTTCTTATTGAAGAAGTATGTCAAAGATCCAACGCATGTTTTGACAGTAGATTTTCCGAAATTGATTGATGATTTGACATTTGAAGTCACACCAACAGAAATCACTAGTCAAAAGGTTCAACGTCTATGCAACAGAGATATCTACTATGTTAAGGTCACATGGAAAAGTAGAGACATAGAAGAAATTACATGGGAAGAAGAAAATGCTATGCGGAAGCAATACCCTCACTTATTTGATTCAGAAGGTACGTACAATTTCGAGGACGAAATTTTTATAAGTAGGGGGGAGTTGTAAGACCCGTGTTAATCTAACCCGGTCTTACCACCTTGAACCAGGTTTACCCATCATGGTCGAGTCAAATAGATTAAGGGCGTGAAGGAGATCGAGATCCCAGGTATCAAATCGACCCAAAAACACTTAAAATAGAGGAAGGGTCGCATACCCAGCTAAGCAGGGTCGGACCCCCCAAAACAGAAAGTCAGACCTTCAATTTTGGAGGGAGGGTCGGACAACTTGGACCCCTAGGGTCAACGGGATCATCGACCCTCCCATCGACCCTCACTTGCCGCCAGAAATTAAAATTAAGAAATTTCCTAATTTTTTATTTGGATTCTTTTCTAATCTCAATGGGACTTATTTTAGGATTTTCTACTCTATTTAAAGGACGTCCCTAAGCCTCTTTCACTCCTTTCACAACCCTAATTGAATTGAGAGAAAGAGAAGAGAAGGAAAAGAAGAAGAGAAGCAAGGAAGAGAATTAAGCCAAAAGAGAAGAGTTGTAGAGAAGGAGTATTCTTCTCAGGTATGGATACTAATTCCATGAGTTTCTACAGACCTTAGGTTAGTTATTGATGAGAGTGTAATCTCGGAGAAACCCAAATCATCAACCCATGGTTAAGTTTTCATGGAAAATCATAGGAGAATGCATGAAAGCTATCTAGGTGGATGATTCATGATTTTAGACCATGGAATGAATGTTGATTGGAATGTAGAAGCAAGCCATAGGACCCCAAACACGAAGAATGGACTAAAAAGAGGAAATTGGACCAAAGTGCACCGAGGGTCGCATCGAGGGTCGATAGACCATTCGACCCTAGGTGATCCTGACCATCGACCCTCAGTATTCGGGAAGTCCAGAATGGGGAGGGTCGATAGACCCATCGACCCTAGCATCGACCCTCAGTTAACAGAATGGTTTTTAAATTCAGAATTAATTCTAATTAAATTCTATCGACTTTGTTAGGTCTTCTAGCAATATAATAACAATATAAAAGTGATTCTAAAGCTTGGAAAAGTATCTATTAGCAAGCTAAGGTGAGGAAACAGAACTCTAAACTAATTGGTTAATAACAAACTATTTTCTATTTTCTTGAGTCCAATGCCATGCTTGATTCTATGCGAATATGTTTGTAATGTGCATACAACATGCCATCCAATATTTCTATTACTTGTTCATGCATATTTACTTTATTGTTTATAACATGATGATGATGTTGATGATAGGAATAGGCATGTGATTGTATGTGTGTGGTTGGTGTACTTGATGCGAGCAAGTATCAGGGGAGGTGTGATGAGAACGTCAATAAACGTTAATCTTTGGCGGGTCTCAGCACTTTAGCTCTATCTCTAACTCAAGTCTTGTGCATTGGCATCGTTGTATCGCCATTACTTTAGCATAACTATTATGTCGTAGAGTATCAGGGGAGGTGGTCTCGGTCCTTGTAGTCTCTGACTCTACCGGGGGCCTTAGCTCTATCTCTATGGACATTCTGAGGGATGTTGGGGTGAGGCCTTGGATACATTTTTTGGCATTAGGATTGGTTAGTAGCGAGCCCAGTTTGCAAGCCCTCGCTAACAGGGGCTTACGTGTTTGGCACTATATAGCAATAAACGTTAACCTTTGTTATATAATGTTCATGATTAGGGTGGATGGGGACGACGATAAACGTTAACCTTCGGGCGGACTTCCACACCCTGTGTATAGAGGCGGGGTCAATAAACGTTAACCTTTGACCACCCAACCTTTCTATTGCGCAATGCAAATTATAAATCAGACCAAAGATATAAATTGATTACATGCATATGTACTGTTGCATTGTTTTGTCTACTCATTGAGCCTTGATGTGTGCTCACCCCTCGACGTCGAATATTTTTAGTTTATGATGCAGGTTATAGAGTTGAAGATTATATGAATGCTTCTGCGTACGGGACGGTAGCGGCGATGGAAGCTGAAGCTAAAGCCGATACACATGACTCCTCTTGCGAGTGAAACTCATGTGTATTTGATTAGATATTTTTCTAGATTTCTTTATTTGGATTTATTAAAGAACATGTATTTTATATTTATTTATATCTCAGTTGATACAAAATAATTTGCTATTTTAATATTAATATCACAGTAGATTCTCAGTTTATTTTATTATTAGACTTCCGCTATTGTGTATTTACTCTGATTATGATTATGGATGTATGGGGGTTCAGATAACACGGGGATAGCCTACTCGAGATCCTGGTTGAACCGTTGATTGTTAGCGGTTCATCACACCATTCTGAAGTGTGCGGAATTGGGGTGTGACATTCCATGTGTTGCTATTTTTGATTGAATAGATAAATTTTTATCATATTTTAGTAAAATCTTAATAATTACTATTTTTAAGTCTTACTATGCTTAGAAAATAGCATATAAGATCTTTTCTTTTTTTGAAAAATTCATGTCATATATGCATTCTATGATTGGTACTTACCATATTGATATATAGTTGCATATTAGATCTTACATATTAGATCTTGCATATTAGATCTTGTCATATTAAATCTTGTCATGCTTAGATCTTACCATATTAGGTTCTTGCCTTATTTGCAATACATGTCATATTAGGGAGATTTTCATAATCTTACTATATGATATGATAGTTACCATAAATATCATACATGCCATGATTAGAATATTCTTTTTTTTACAATAATTTAATTTATGTTGCACCCTAGTTGAACCATCATATCTGTACACCTAGCAAACATATTAGGTGTGGGGACGTGCATTTAGGCACCCACATTCTTAGGAAGGGCATAATGGGAATAATAAAAATTTTAATAAAAAAAGAGAATGCTTTACCAAACCTTTCAAAATTAGAATTCAGGATGAAAAGGGTAACTCAGGACGATTTTCACCTCTCAGTAAACCCTAAGCCTAGAATAGGTTCTCAATCCTAAACCTAGAATAGGTTTTAAACCCTAAACCTAAAATAGGTTCTCACATTCTAACCTAGAATAGGTTATCATTTTTCGAACTACGTAGATTCTGATTCCTAGGACAAATCCTAGGATACGCAGGCTATTTGGAAGAATCTCAAATTCGGATCCAAACCTTAGTCCACTCGGACTATCCATAGATCCACTAGGATATCCACCCATATTTTGACCTAAATAGGGTTATCCACATTCCAACCTAGAAAGGGTTATCCATATTCCAACCCAGAATGGGTTATCCATATTTTAACCCAAATAGGGTTATTTTTAGATCCAGAAGGACTATCTATCAGTCCACATGGACTATCCAGATCCTAACCCATAGGGTTTCTCATCCTTTCAAGCATAAACTTCAACTTGAACAATGAACTTAATCATGCACAAGCATAAATTACAATCATAAACTTTAATCAAACCTGAACTACGATGGTGAACCTAATTTTTGAAATAATTTCGTAATACGTAGGCAATCTGATGGATATAGATTCGGTTCAGTGATATCAAACCACTTGATTTTGTTTGGTTTAACAAATAGAGTCTAGCATAGGAAAGGTATAGGAGACCGATTTTGATCGGGCGGTTTGAGTGCCTAACCCCTTCCCATAACCGTAACCTGACGCTTATCCAATCTCTGATGGATCAAAAATCCAATCTAAGGGTCATGAGTCAATCGAATTCTTACCTTGGGGTGAGATTTCACATTTTACAAGGTCCTAGACCATAATCTAGGTGGTGACTTCCAAGATTTCCATCTTTGTCCTCACAGCTACTAATCAGCAGGTGATGGATCTGGCAGCTAGTCTCCAGGTGACCCAGACTCGGGTAGCCTGGCTTACGAGGGTATATGCTGAGGACTATGATCGGGATCGTGAGGCACCACCTCTTCCAGCACCCCCAACTCCATGATGTATTTATTTCTTTTTACTTTATACTACAGAGTAACTGTCCGGATTGTGGACCGTACTCTGTTTCGGATATATTTTATTTATTATCATTTAATGTATATATAAAACTTGTTTCTCCTTTTCATATGTGCATTATTTTTTGTCTTAATTATTGTCTCATATAACACAGGTGCTTATGGTGTTTTCTTATTAAAGCTTTTAAATTTTATCCTAACTCAGTTCACAAACTCTTGTGGAAGTATACATGTTTAATAGACAGAGCCCATACCAAGTTGTCACACCCTAATTCTAAACCAACCAGAATGGTGTGATGAACTGTCTATGATCCAACAGTTCAACCAGGATCTCGTATAGGCCGTGTCCATTTGATTAAACCAGATACAACCACAACCATAATCAGAGTAAATAAACAATAGCGAAAGTTTTTAATATAAATAAATTGAGTATCTAACAGTGATAACATAATTAATTATCCAATTATCTCCAAATGAATAAAGACATAAATAAAATAAATGAATTACATGTTTCGATAAACCAACAACTAAATCTAATAAAAACACATGAGTTGCACTTGCACGACGAATCATGCGACTCCACCATAGCTTCCACATCCATAGCAGCAACATGCCCATACATTGGTGCATTCATATAATCTTCCACAGTAGGACCTGCATCATCAAATATTCGATGTCGAAAGGGTGAGCATACATCATGGCTCAGTGATCAAACAAAACAATGCAACAAACATATGCATACATTCAATTCTTATCTTTGGTCTGGTTTATAAGTTTGTAATGTGCAATAGAAATGATTGCTGGCCGCTGCACCTCTATACACGAGTGTGTGAAGCCGTCCAATGGATCAAACACCATTGTCATCCCACATGCATCCATCATGGAATAGAGATAGAGCTAAAGTACCCGGATCAAACACCGCATAATACTTCCCCTGATGCCCAACCCATACCAACACGTAAGCCCCTATTGGCGAGGGCATACAAACTGGGCTCGCAACTAACCAATCCTAATGTCAAACAGTGTATCCAAGGCCTCACCCTAGTATCCCTCAATACGTCCATAGAGATAAAGCTAAGGTCTCCCGACAGAGTCAGAGACTACACGGTCCGAGACCATCTCCTCTGATGCCCTACGGCGTAATAGTTCTGCTAAGGTAATGGCGATACAACGATGTTAGTGGGCAAGACTTGAGTAGATATAGAGCTAGAGTCTGGTGACCAGGATGAACCACAATGTCACGTCCTCTCCCTGATGCTCCACTCTTATCAAGCACACTAACCACACACATACATTTACATGCATATTCCTAGTATCATCATCATCATCATGTTATAAATATACATAATTAAATATGCATGAACAGTAATAACAGGAATATTGGATGACAAGTGAAATGCACATTACAAGCACACAAGTATGGAATCATTCATGGTATTGGACTCAATAAGTAAAACAGTTTATTATTAGTCAATTAATTTAGGTCTTGTTCCCTCACCTTTGGTCGATGGTAGTTCTTCATTCAAGCTTTGTAAATCACTTTTAGACCACTTGAAAACCTAACAAATTTATAAATTTTAAATTAGAATTTATTTTCAGCAATTTAGACTTCCAGAAACTGAATGGTCGCAAGTATGGCTGTACCTGTGGTCTCAGTTTCTGTGACCACAGGGTGTGTGGTCGCAAGCTGTGGTCGCATACCATGCGACCACACCCTCCCTGGAACTTCCCGAGGGTGTGTGATCGGTTATGTGTGTCTCATGTGGTCGCATATCATGCGACCACACATGCGACCAAACATGTGATGGTCGACTTTTCACTCCCAGCCCAATTCCTTCATGGTTTGATTCCTTGGCTTATCATCATGATCCTTTCTATGACTGTTCTACGGCTTAAATTTAATATTTCTACACAATCCATCATCCTAATTGATTCCTTCCATGGATCTCTTAGAATTTGTCCATGGTTTGATGATTGGAGTCTCACTTTGAATCTCTATCTCCTTCATGATCTATTCTAGGCATTCAATTGATATGGGGAATGTTTTGATACCTTAAATTTGTTGAAGATTCAGAGTTCTCTCTGAATTTCCTACTCTTAGTCTTCCTCTTCAATTCTCCTTCTGTTCCTCCTCTTCTCTTTCTCTCTCTTTGAGTTTGAGTTCTAAAAGGATGAAAGAGGCTAAGGGACGTCCTATATATAGAGGAAAACCCTCCATTAGAGTCCTACTTAGATTAGGAAAGAACCCCCTTCGAATTAGGAAGGTTTTCTATTTATGAAATTTGTCTGAGTTCGTGTGGTCGTAGGTGTGGTCGCAAAACCCGTCGACCACACAGTCAAAAACTACGACCACATGTCCCAGATTTCTATGGTCGCTTTAATCTAAGTGTGTGGTCAACCACACACTCCTAAATCGGTGATTTTGGGTTCAAATTCATATCTAGCCTTGTGGTTTCTTCACGCACATGGTCCGCTTAGCCCGACCATGATAGAAAGACCTGATACAAAGGTGGTAAGACCGATTAGTACGATACATGTCTTACATTGATAGTTCATCATCTTCGTCATCTCCTCAATTTGGAAAGCCCTAACATTGTCTTTCTTATGGAAACCAACTTACCTTTATTTGCACTCCAATTTCGATTCTGGCGGTCAAAATATGGTAATATTTTTTCTGTTGATCCGATTCATTACTATAGGGGTTTTTGGCCTTGATGTGGACGACTTCTGTCAAGATGGAAATTATGGTGGCCACCAATTGTATTCTAGATTGTAAAGTTACTCTTTCAGCGTCTTCTTGGTTTTTTCGTACTTGTGTCTACGGGGATCCTGTTAAATCCAAGAGATCTGAAGTGTGGCAGTAGATTGAGTAGATTGGTCCGTCTCGATAGGGGAGGTGGTTATGCTTAGGGGATTTCAATTCATATCTGTCCTGGCAGGAGAAATTTGGTGGCTGGCTGGGTTCACCTCGAGATATTTCTCAATTTCAATCCCTGGTAGATACTTGCCATTTCTTGGAGTTGCCTATGAAAGGCCTGCTTATACTTGGACAAATAGACGCAAAGGGGAGGCCAATATACAGATTAAGTTGGATAGGGCTTTTGCAAATCTCGCATGGCATACTTTTTTTGATCGGGCTGCAATGCTTACTCAAGATGCTTTGGGCTCGGATCTTAATCCTTTCATCCTGCAGACCCATCATACTGGGCTTTGGGGCAAACAGCCTTTCCGTTATGAAGCCATGTGGTCACAGCATCCTGATAGTAAAAGAGTGGTGGAACTTTGTTGACAATCCATCCTGCCTGGCTGTGCTTCTTCTATCATGACTGATAAGCTCTCTCATTGTCAATAGGAATTTATTCATTGGAACAAGACTGTGTGTGGTCATATCTCCACAAATATTCAAAATCTGAAACATAAATTATTGGAGATACAAACTCATCCTGATACTTTTTCTCAGGCAGTCGAAGATTCGATTATCTCTCAGCTAGAGGAAGAATTCCTGAAAGAGGAGCTATTATGGAACCAAAAATCCAGTTTAGATTGGCTTTGCTTTGGGGATTCCAACACTGCATTCTTTCATGCTACAACCATCCAGCGCTGCCATCGTAATAGGATTCAGCATTTAAAGCTCCCATCTGGTGAGTGGACTTCCAATGAACAGGATATTTACAAGGCTTTTCATCAGTATTTTTCCTCGGCCTTCACCTCTGAGGGTGTGTCTCTAGCAGATATAGATCGGGGCCTTACATCCTGTCCTTGTAAGACTTTATAATCTTTACATTGAAGATTAATGCGGAAGATAAATACCTCCAGTGTGACTTGTTCCAACCATTGTCCGTCCAACCGATGTCCTCTTTTTGATCTACCTTGATATGCGCTGCTACACAGAGAAAAGAAAAGAGAGAGGGGAAGGAGGTAGGGTTTCTATGTACTCCTTATTCTCAAACAAAGAGAACGTAATGGAAATTCTCTGATTGCATAAGTGTACACAGGACCCCACCCTTGATTATTTATAGATCAATCGTCTCCTCCCATTAAGGATCGACGGTGATCTGGGTGCCACATGTCACAGGGATCCTAATGTTAATCATCCAACTTAGGTGGGGCCAGGTGGCATGTGGGCCACCCAACTTACATTCTCCCACTTGGCCCATATTGCCACAAGGAAAGCCACTTTATGATTATTAACATGATGTATGGCCATACAGTAATTTTTTTGGATCCTTCTTTATGGACTTGTTCTTTATGTTCATAATAAAACTCCCAACCCATGAATCATGGCGGAGCATGTCCTAGTATTGAAGTACAATGGAAACACTTCCTTCCATGCATTACAATAGATTGTTTATTTTACGATGAACCTCAATTGTGACTACCCTACTTTATAGAATCAATTCAATAATCGATTCAAGGGTCAAACTTTATTGCCTAGAAAACTTTATAGGCATCTGTCATTAGAAAACTTTATGTATACAACAAAATAAATGATAGAAAATAACTTTATTTCGAGTCGTCAAAACTTTATATTGCAATATCATAAATAAAACATTCAAAAAACTTATTGATTTACATAGTCCCTTATGATCCACGTAAACTACATACACCTTGGGCGGAAGCCCTTTAGTGAAAGGATCAACTATCATATCATCAGTGTCAATATGTTTTATCTAAATGCGACGAACTCGAATGTCTTCTTTAACAAAAAAATACTTTATCTCAATATGTCAGCAGCAACTCACTGAGCATGTGTTGTTAGAGAGACGTACTGCTGCAGTATTGTCACAATAGATCCTTATAGGTTTTTCAATAAAACTTATGACCTCAAAACTGTGATAAACTGCCTCAACCATAATGCCTAAGAAATTGATTTATAGCACACCACCACTTCCGCTTCAATAATAGAAGAAGCTGTCTTAGGTTGCTTTACGCTGCGCCAAGACACTACTCCTCTAACAAACAAAAATGAAGCCAGAAGTATACTTCCTTGTATCTCCACATTTAGCAAAATCTGAATCTGAGTAACTGATTAGCTTTAAAACATCAACATTTCTATATATGAGCATGTGATCCTTGATGCCCTGTAGGTATCTCAGTACTTTCTTTGCTATTGTCTAATGTGGCAAACCAGGGTTCTTTCGAAACCTACCTAATACTCCCACTGAATATGAGATGTCAGGTCTGGTACAGACCTGAACATACATCAAATTGCTTACTACTGATGCATAAGGGATATTTTGCATTGTCAGCTATTTTCGATTGGTCTTTGGACATTGCTCCAGACTAAGTCTGTCGCCTTTAACAAGAGGTGCTACACTTGATGAATATTGCTTCATCTTGAACCGTTCCAAAACTTTGTCAATATAACCCTTCTAGGATAGTCCTAAGGTCTTAAGAAACCTGTCCATATAAATCTCTATGCCTAAGACATTGGAGGCTTCATCCATATCATTTATGTCAAAGTTTTAGGTCAAGAAATATTTAGTCTCGTGTAGCATCCCTAGATCATTGCTAGCTATAAGAATGCCATCCACATATAATACTAGTATGGTGAAACTAGTTCCCTTGATCTTTATGTAAATGCATTGATCAACTCGATTCTCCACAAAATCGTAGGAAGTAATCGTGCTATCAAATTTCAAATACCACTATCGGGAAGCTTGTTTCAATCCATATATGGTTCTCTTAAGCTTGCATACTAGATGATCACCTTTATCCGAAGTAAAAACCTTTAAGTTGATCCATGTATACCTCTTCAATCAGATCATCATTAAAAAATGTCATCTTGACATCCATGTGGTGCAGCTCAAGATCATAGTGAGCCACCAGTGCCATAATGATCCTCAAAGAATCTTTTCTAGACACGGACGAAAAGGTTTCTTTATAATCAATGTTGACCTTCTGATTATAACCTTCGGTGACAAGTCGAACCTTGTATCTTTCAATATTGCCATGTGGGTCCCTTTTAGTTTTGAAAACCCATTTACACCCTACCGTAGAGGTGTCCTTAGGCAATTCTACAAGTTCCCATACTAGATTCTTTGACGTAGATTCCATTTCATCCTTAATGGCATCATTCCATAAAATGGTATCTATACAACCCATAGCCTGTGAAAATAATATCGGATCATCACTTATTCCAACATTGGTTTCACAGTTTTGGATATACACTTCATAATCTGAAAGGATTGCCGATT
The DNA here is from genome assembly GCA_028583415.1 of Protea cynaroides. Taxonomy (NCBI): domain Eukaryota; kingdom Viridiplantae; phylum Streptophyta; class Magnoliopsida; order Proteales; family Proteaceae; genus Protea; species Protea cynaroides. Next base: position 27,291,734 of record CM053273.1, on the reverse strand, counting down.
TTTTCTCTTTCGATGATCTCCTTAAAACTTGTGGTTCAGGATTGGTTTCTTGATTCTGGACCACAGGTTCAAACGACAACTGGTTCCTGATGTGCTGTATCCTAATGTGGTAATTCATCATAAACATGTAATGTTGTTCATGAACCACAGATACCACTGGTAAAGGGATAAATCCCTGACCACCAGATGTAAGGAATTGTCGATACATCTTGTTCTTTGGACTCAATGTTTCGACTCTATATACTCCCACTGTTGTCGTCATCCTCTAGAAACTTGGCAACTTTAGACTCTACAATGGTAATACTATATGAGGGACAATAAAACTTATAACCCTTTGATCTTTCAGAATAGCCAATGAAATATCCACTGACTGTTCTAGGGTCCAACTTATGAAGAAGTGGATTATAGACTCTTATTTTGGCTTAACAGCCCCATATGCGAGTATGCTTCAAACTAGGTTTTCATCCATTCCACAACTCAAAAAGAGTTTTAGGAACCGACTTGGATGGTACCCTGTTCAAGATATATACCGCTATTTTAAGAGCTTCACTCCACAATTTCAGAAGTAAATTAGAGTTACTAATCATACTACATAAGTGTATGATTTCTTCTTTCAGCAATGCCATTTTGATCAGGAGATACAAGCATGGTATATTGTGGTACAATACCTTGCTTTTGATGATACCGTTCAAATGGGCCAGGTCTTTGACCATATTCTGTGGTTCTATCGTAGTATTCTCCACCTCTATCTGATATTACGATCTTAATCACTTTTTCAGTCTGTTTCTCTACTTCTGTCTTGAAGTTCTTAAAGGCTTCTAATGCCTCATCTTTATGAACTAAAAGTTAGAGATACATGAATCTATAATGGTCATCAATGAAGGAGATAAAGTATCTCTGACCATTCAGACAGGGAGTGGAAAATGGGCCACAGATATCTATATGTAGGATTTCTAGCAGTTCAGTTGACCTTCTGGCACCTTTCTTGGTTTTGTTAGTCTGCTTTCTCTTAATGCAGTCCACACATAACCCTAGATCAGTAAAATCAAGAGTCTCATGGATTCCATCATTCACTAATCTTTTAATTCTGTCACTAGATATGTGACCTAATTTAAGATGCCATAACTGAGAGGATTTCTCATTCACATTCATTCTCTTTATGCCAATATTATTTACAGAGAGTAAACTACTTTCATATGTTGGATCTAGATTTAAGAGAAATAAACCATCAACTAAAGAACCTGAACCGATGAATACATCAATTTTTTTTTAAATCCTTATTTCTGTACTAGAAAAATTAAACACATAACCCAAATGTGTTAATCTAGAAACAGAAATCAGATTCTTTGCAAAATATGGAACATAAATGGTTTCTCCTAAATCCAACACATATCCGGATTGCAATATCAATCTATAGACACCTATAGCTTCCACTTGAGATTTCATCCGATTTCCTGAATGGATATGTTTCTCAGTTTCTTTCGGAAGTATTGTCTGCAGAAAGTCTTGCATGGTATTGGCCACATGGATTGATGATCTAGAATTAATCCACCAGTTATTTGAATGAGAATCAACTAAGTTTTGATTCATAACAAACCAAAATTCTCTGAGCTGAGATGTTCCTTATGTGCATGATGTAGTGACACACATCATCCTTACCATTGTTACTTAATGAGTCTTATTTTTCCATTAGAGTGCTTACTAACATCTTGTTTGAACTCACAAACTGAGCATCAATTGTCTTCATATAGTCAATGACCTTCTTACATTCAGGAATTAACCCTTTAATGCTCTTGTCGATGATAAGCATTAGGCTCAAGTGGTTAGACCGCTCCCACTTATCATAATGAGCAATTTGGACTAGCGTACTGGAATCCGTAAGAGCAGCGGGCTCTTCTAGACGGAGCGCCATATCCAAATCCATGCACTCTAAGGTTAAATAAATCTTCAATTTTCAATATGAATAATTTTCCCTAGTAAGCATTGGGAGACAAATCTGGTTATAAACTGCAAAACACAATAAGGAAGTTTAGATTTATTGGCATACAACTTTATACTGACATCAACCCACGTCAATAATCAGTAACACACTAAAATTAATTATAATCTACCTATGGGCTAAACTTATAATCAATTTTAGTATGTGAAACTTTACACTAAGTTGATTGACATTAAACTTAAGTGACAGACTGATGTATCCTACAAAATTACCTGTGGGCTAAGATTATAGTCTACATTTGTCTAGGTCTGTATTAATAAGACTAGAATGATACACTACAATTCAGAAGGTTGTTCCACACCTGTAGGCAGAAGAAGGCTCCCACTGTCTTGTAATTTCACATTCTACCTTATTCCATCTTCTCACATAAGAAAAGAATATTTTCCTGTGGGAATATCCAGTCCCAATGCAAAAGATGTAATTTTCTGATGCCTACCACTAGAAGGGTATTTCATTCTTTTATGACATCCTTAAATAAGCACTTATATGTGTTAAAAATAAAACTAATTATTTTCTTGATTTTAACACAAAACTTTATTATAAGGGCATATTTGTCATCTATAATATCTTGAAAAACACACTTATATGTGTTAAAAATAAACCGAATGGTTTTCTTGATTTTTAACACAACTTTATTATAAGGGCATTTTAGTCATTTATGACATCCTTTAAAACAACCATTCATAAGTGTTAACATAAACCTAATAATCTTAAAGAGTTCTTAATGGCTTATTCTTTACTTTATGTAACACTAACTCTTAATGGCGTTTGTTACTGTCACTTAAAGAGTGACTCAAAACAACCTCACTATATTCATATATTTAGTGGCGTTTATTATGTAATGTCACTAAACAGTAAGATAAATCATTCTGTTATGTATATCATATACAGTAGCGTTCTGTCTTTAAATGTCACTAAAACATTGCTTAATACATTCTGTTTTGTTTATAAATACAGTGACGTTCTATCTGTAAATGTCACTAAAGAATATTTTTAGCGACGTTCAGAACATACTGTCATAACAAATACAGTCACTGTTCTTGATCTTTTAGTGACGTTCAGAACAAACTGTCATCAAAAGTGCAGTCACTAAATAGTGACGTTCGGTTCATAACTAAATAAAAGTGACATATAATTAAAACAGTTTAAAACCACTAAATATCACCATAATCATATCAGTCACGGTTCAAAACAAGTTCTGGGTCAGACCGAAATGAACCTAATCAGAATGGTTCGAACAGGTCCAAACAATCAGAACCAATCCGGGTCTATCCCTGGGTCAAAAAGTGGGTCTTCGGGTTAACCCGAATGTGTATTGGCTCGGGTCATGGGTTGGGTTTGGTTCGGTTTAATCCATAATCGGATTTTCTTTATCCGATTCATACTATTGAACCGGGTTGAACCGAGATCACTTAAAACTCTAATTCCTTTTAGATCTAACCAAACATTCCCTCAAATTTACAATTCATGCCATCGATATATTTTCCCTTAATCTTTTCTTCTTCCCCAAGTCACCGAACCTGCAGCGGCGCCCGGGACTTTCCGAGAGATCCGACACTCCCCAGAAGATTCCGGCGAAGGCGCCGGTCACCACCACTACAACCTAAGGGCCGAAGGACCTGAAAAACCAGAATCGAAAAGAAGAAAACCCCCGCTGCAAAACTGATGCAGGTTTGCTTGCGGCAACCTGCTGGCTGCGCATGGCCGCGGCCGGCAGTCTGCTTGGCTGCCAGCAGTAACTGCAATGGCTAGCTGCCGCAAGGCCGCGGCTGGCTGGCCCTTGCGGGTTGGCCTGCTGCTCCTTGCGCGGCCGGACAAAACCAATAGAATTTTTTTTTATTCATTAAAACCGATTCTTAATACATCAGATCGGTGGATGGGTGGTTGAAATCCAGCTCTGATACCATAATGTAAGACTTTATAATCTTTACACTGAAGATTAATGCGGAAGATAAATACCTCCAGTGTGACTTGTTCCAACCATTGTCCGTCCAACCGATGTCCTCTTCTTGATCTACATTGATATGCCCTGCTACACAGAGAAAAGAAAAGAGAGGGGAAGGAGGTAGGTTTCTATGTACTCCTTATTCTCAGACAAAGAGAACGTAATGGAAATTCTCTGATTGCATAAGTGTACACAGGACCCCACCCTTGGATTATTTATACATCAATCGTATTCTCCCATTAAGGATCGACGGTGATCTGGGTGTCACATGTCACAGGGATCCTAATGTTAATCATCCAACTTAGGTGGGGCCAGGTGGCATATGAGCCACCCAACTTACAGTCCTCTCTCTTATTACCCTGGAAATTAATGCTCAATGATTGGCTCATACAGATGAAGAGGAAGTTAAGAGAAATGTCTTCAGCTTTGCTCCATTAATGTCACTAGGACCGGACGGTTCTCCCCCACATTTCTTTCAACATTTCTGGGACTCAACCAATGCTGACATTCTCAGGTTTGTTTCTAAAGTATTTATGACTTTTTCTATTGCCCCAGAGCTAAATACAACTTATTTATGCTTGATTCCCAAAGTCCCTCAGCCTAAAGCATTAGATCAATTTAGGCCTATCAACTTATGTAGATTCCCAATCAAACTTATATCTAAAATTATTGTGAGCCAGTTGGGTGTTTTCTTGGGTAATGTTATTGCTCACAATTAATCGGCCTTTGTGCCTGAGAAAGCTATTTCAGATAATGTTATTATGGTTCATGAATTATTTCATTATTTGAAGCAACAAAAAAATCCAAGTCCAAATTTCTTGCTATGAAGCTAGATATGCAGAAGGTGTATGATCGTCTTGAGTGGACTTTTATAGAGCATATTCTGTCTAAATTGGGATTTGCTGCTGACTGGATTCGGATTGTAATAATCTATGTCACCTCTGTCTCTTTCACCCTCATTATCAATGGTGCCGAGAGGGCTTCTTTTAAACCTTCTCGGGGTATTTGCCAGGGGGATCCCTTATCCCCTATTCTTTTTATTTTATGCGCCCATGCTCTATCTAGTATTATCAATGAGCAACAGGCTCTTGGTTCAATTAAAGGAATCAGAGTTAAAGGTCGTACATATGCTATCACACATCTACTATATGCTAATGATTGTATCTTGTTTGCTCCTGTCCAGTTGCATAAAGTGCTCTATCTGAAAAACTATCTTAATTTATACTGCAGAGCCTCTGGGCAAAAAATTAATTTGGGTAAATCAAGTATGACTTTTATCCCAAATACTCTAATGACATTTCGTCGATGGTTCTCTCCGGTCCTTAAGATTAAATATGGTGATGGCCCTAGGAAATATTTGGGATTACCTCTAAAGTTTGGTGCCTCTAAATCTGTTTTGTTTTAGGACCAAGTGGAGAAAACCAAATCGAAGCTTCAAAGGTGGAAGGCCTGTCTTCCCTTCCAAGCTGGAAAAGAGGTATTATTGAAGTCTGTGGTTTTAGGCATGTCAAATTATGTGTATTCTCACTTTCAGCTTCCTAAATGTCTTCTCTTTTCTTAAAATCTGAGGCTGCAAAGTTTTATTGGAATGATGGTGGGGATGGAAATAAAATTTATTGGATCTCCTGGACCCATATGTGCTTACCCAAATCTCAAGGTGGTTTAGGATTATGGGACCCTGTTTTTTTAGAACCAAGCCCTGTTGGCTAAGCTAGCTTGGCAAATATGGAAAAATCCATCTGTTCCTTGGGTCCAATTTATAAAAGTTATCTATTTTCCTACTTCTTCCTTTTTTACTGCTTCTTTGGGCCATAGACCATCATGGTTATGGCGTAGTATTTTGGCTGGGAGGCAAGTATTGTTGAAAGGTCTCATTTGGCGGGTGAGTAATGTTCATCATATCAATATTTGGAATGACTATTGGATTCCAACCTTACCAAATTCTAAAATTGTCTCTGCCCCATAGGTCCACCCTAGTTGTCAAAGGGTCTCAGATCTTATTGATCCCCTTACCAAGTCTTGGCGTCAAGATCTTCTCCAGCTCCTTTTTTCCCCGATTGAAGTTGATGCAATTCTGAAAATCCCTCTTAAGTTATACCCAACAGTAGGATTGTCAAATTTGGAAGGGCACTAAATCTAGGATTTTCTCTGTCTGATTTGCGTATAATATGTTAGCCTCTGAATAGCAATCTAAGGTTTTATCTTTACCATCTTCTTCCACTTCTGCTTCATGGCATCAGGTTCCTAAAATTGTTTGGCGTCGAATATGGAGCTGTGCCACTTTACCAAAAATCTGACATTTTCTTTGGCGGTGTTGTGCTCAAGGTATTGCTTCAGGGAGGTTCTTCTTAAGAGCAGATTGCATGTTGAAGGTGTTTGTTGATGGTGTGGGGTTGATTTGGAAACTATTGATCATGCTCTTCTTCTCTGCCCCTATGCCTGAGCTGTATGGTTAGGCTCTCATGCAAATTTTGTGGTGCGTCAAGATGCAAATCTTACATTATCCCATTGGTTCTTCAATTTACTTTCTGCTTATTATGTTTCCAAGGTCTATGCTAGACAGGATTTTTCTTTGGCAGCATTCATCTGTTGGCATCTCTTGTTTGCTCGAAATGACTTGTGTTTTAACCAAAAATATTCTACCCCTTCGGAGATTGTATGTTAGGATCGGATACGCAAACAAGAAGAAACACACGAAGAATTAACGTGGTTCAGCACCCTATCATGGGATGTCTACGTCCACCAGAGAAAATAATGGCTTTCTTCTATTTCCAAGAACAGTCTACAGAATTCTCTACCTGATAGGCCTATCTCATCTATCAAGATTACAGCGTTCCAGCTCTCCACTGTCAGAGGAGAATCCTCTACAACCCTTGTAGCCTTACTTAGGTTTTCCCACAGAGACAATTTATAGGGAAACCTAGAAACCCTAATCCCACCACAATTATAAGTTTAACCCCATACATGTAATAGACTCATACCCTAATACAAATACTACCATTATAATTGTGTGGACCCCATAGAATACAAGACACCAACCCAACAAATCTCCACCTGGCTTGGATTTTGCAAACCACCTAGAAGAAAACCCGTTGATGTTGATTCGCAGAATCTCTCTCGCCAAAACGCTACACCCAAACCAAAGATAGCCCACATCCCGTCCGGGTGTCCCGTCCGACCCACCGACGCACGATGTGAAGTGACTTTATCTATCCCATCGCTGCGGCATCACCGGAAAGATCACCGTCGACACACGGTTTTTCCCGCAATTACAGTTGCACTGAACCCGAGCCTCTCACCACTGCACCTCCAATGCAAACTCATCCCAGCCATTTGCAACTCCAATTGCACCTGGAACCCAAGTCTCTCAACTCTGCATCTCCAATGTAGACCTAGAGATCTGACTTCTTGTCCCAACCCGTCAGTACTCTTTTACCCCACGGTGCAACATAAACTGGCCATTATGTGCATCGTACTGGGATTCAATCCCACCGTTAGATCCAACACCTGATCCGATCAGATCCACAAACAGCTACCATCGTCCCATCAATCTGAACACGATCTCCCAGCCATCGCTGACCATCCGCTCCATTAGCAGTAAGCAGGCCTCTACCGTGGTTGCCCTTTGACGAAACCTGCTCCAAAACCACCTTGGGAAAACCCTCCCCCACATGCAATAATGGATCCAACCCCCCTGCTTGACATGTTACACCAGGTCTTGTCCAACCCAACAATACCCCTGCTGCATTCGTCGATCCATCGGATCTCCTACCGCATCACTACCAACACCAACAGCATTCGAAGGTGTTGCAGTTCCATAGACTGCAGTAACACCATATCCATACGGAGCTTGATTACTCCATGGTCTTCTTGGGGCAACAAGTGGGCTACTCGCATAACCAGCACTTGGGATTGGATTTCCATAAGCCGTAGTGGAGCCATTATACCAAGTGTTGGCACCACCAAAGCCAACATTACCAACACCCCCATTATTTGCTGCCATTAAAACCCATAGCCTTGGGTTCTTCATTAGGAAACCCAAGAAATCCTCCAAGATCCATTGCTTGATAACTTCCCATATGTAAATCATCCCGTGGATCTTCAAAAAACCATACATGGTAATCCCAATTTGATACCCCTGCCATGACCTCGACCCATGCGATCTACCATAATAGAAGACACCACATGTGGTAACAACGGATTCCTTGCCTAGCACTGAATCATCACCCTCGATCCAAAGATGAGTTCCCACCTGCAATTCCAGATCCTCCGCATCTTTAGAAATCCCCACATGTGGAAGCATATCGATTCCTCCCATCGAACTCACCATGTCTGTGACATCGCTGATCGCATCGGCAGCCTGCACTGCATTCCATCGGACTTCTTTCTCCAGCACATGCGATAACAACAGATTCCTTGTCTGCAAAAACTCATTCGCAAAGCCCCAAGGAACACAGCCACCTCCTTCGAACGACATCTTCTCAGCCATTGACAAACAATTGGCCTGCTGTCCGAAACCTCTCGCCGAGAACACCATCGTCGCCATATGCCTTCGAGGGTCGATCCTTGGTGGATAGCACCCAACCCTTGCTCATCTCTGGTACTGTTAACGGGGCAGAAAAAATTCTTCAGTCACCGACACTATATACAGCCTCTTGGGACGTCTACCACCTATACCTGGATCCCTCGATCAGCTTCTGCCACATGCGATAATGTTCTCAAACCATGCATCGCTGAGTCACTCCCGCAAGCCTCAGATTGTGCAAATCTGGGTGGGTTTTCTTCTTCCACATGCGATAATGCATTGCACGCCATTGCTATAGACTGTGCTCCTGTCGTCGCACCTATCCTGCCAGTCGAGAGAAAGAGATTTGATGACCCCCTGGGAAAACCTGGGCATCCCGAGCGTTACATGCAGTTGTCGCAGACTGCCGGATCCCAGTCTCCCACTGCTCCTCTGCAACTCGATCACCACTCTTGCGTGCCGCCGACATCGCCTCTGCTCCTCAATGATCGAGGGATCTCTCCGCTGCAACTAGAGAAGCCCACACATGCGATGACGCATGCATTGCTGAAACCGAATCAGATGGCATCCCTAACACGCTCAACTCAAAACCTTCGACTGGCAACCCTGCCGTCGACGCCATTACAACCGACATAGACGAAGCACCCTGGGCCTCCCTCGCCCCTCTCTCTGGTTCCCTCGATAACCCCAAAAAACCATGCTCATTTCTTGAGCCCACATCAAAGGGATTAAACCGCCAACCAAACTGCTCTTTACCTGCCGCCGACGACAACCCACCAGTCGTGAGCACCATCGCCATCTACTGATCCTCTACCGGCAACCGTCCTACACCAAGTCACAATATTCGCAACTCAAAGCATACACCCACAATATTCGCAACTCAGAGCATACACCCACCGAGGCTTCTTCACCCAAAACCCTAAACATGTTCTGGGTTTTTTTTTTCTTCTTCGTCTTTATACTGCGTACCTCCTTCCTTCTTCAAAAAACCTAAGCTCTGATACCACTTGTTAGGATCGGATACACAAACAAGAAGAAACACACGAAGAATTAACGTGGTTCAGCACCCCATCGTGGGATGCCTACATCCACCAGAGAAAATAGTGACTTTCTTCTATTTCCAAGAACAGTTTACAGAATTCTCTACCTGACAAGCCTATCTCATCTGTCAGCCTTACAGCATTCCAGCTCTCCACTATCAGAGGAGAATCCTCTACAGTCCTTGTAGCCTTACCTAGGTTTTCCCACACAGAGATAATTTATAGGGAAACCTAGAAACCCTAATCCCACCACAATTATTAGTTTAACCCCATACATGTAATAGACTCATACCCTAATACAAATACTACCATTATAATTGTGTGGACTCCACAGAATACAAGACACCAACCCAACATCTATATCAAGTGGAGAAGGCATATGCAGAGTTCCAGGCTTCCATTGCTCCTCCTATTGCAGCTAGATCCATAGTTTCAAGCCCGCCTCTCTTAGGTCTTTTATGGTCTCCTCCCCAACCAAATGTCTATAAACTAAATGTTGATGCTGCTTTGTAGGTGGAGAAAATTTCTGGTGGGGTTGGTTTTGTGCTGCGGGATTTCAGAGGGGATGTGCACTGGGCGGTTTCTCAACCGATGTTCTTTTCTTATCCTACTATGGGTGAAGCTCTTGCATTAAGACAAGCTCTTCTGGAGGTGGCGGATCTTGGTATTTCAGAGGTTATAGTTGAGTTGGATAATGTGGAGATTATTAATATGTTAAGTAAAGAATGTGCTGGGGAGGATATTTATCTTAGACCTATTATAAATGATATCAGTTGTATTGCTTGACAGGTTGGTCATTTTGAATTTAGGCATATGCCAAGGAATGCAAATCAAGTTGCTCATTCCTTGGCTAGGAAGGCTACCACTTGTGCAGGGAGAGTGGTTTGGCCGAACTCCACTCCATGGCTTGTGTCTTTATGTACACATGACTCTATGATGTTCTCTCCTGCTTTTAATCAATATATGCTTTCATTACCAAAAAAAAAAAAAAAAAAAAAACTCTTGCCCACTATAGTTTCTGGTTATAGTTTCCAAGTACTGCGAAGGTGTATATTTAAAAATACCTAAAATTTGGTTGATATCAGTTTGATATCAAGGTGCCACTTTCCCTAATGATAAGCACCTTGGATAAGTAAGCCTTAATTTTAGGTCGTTGTTTGAAATTTTAGGGTAGGATAAAAAATTAATGCTTATTTTAGAAGAGGTGCAAGTAATTTTTCCTTTTTTTATTTTTTATAGGTGGATTCCAAGGAGACTTGAACTAATGAACTCTTTAAGGTTTTGGTCTTTATCTTATGAGTTACCGTAAAGGTATCAGACCCCATCTTTACTCCTCTTCTCCATACATTTCAGAAGAAAAAAAATTACATGTACTACCCTTGTATTTTGGATTAATATCACCTATTACCTAGTAGTTTCTGAAAATTACATCCATTTTCATTTAACTAATAGTAGAAATTCAAAAAATTAAAAGCCAATATACCTTATGGTTTTAAGCTGAGAAAAATGAAGTTACTATTTTAACCTTCCATCATGCACTGGTCTGAATGTCAGATTCAAACACTCCTCTAGAAGCCTCGTTGTTTTTGTTGGGAAGTTCTACTGAGACTTCGCCTCCAAAACTAGACTATGAGCTGCGAACAGAACCACTTGATCTTCGCTGCAAAATCTACACTGACACTCGTGATAGACTAACCACAAAGTAAAACTACATACACTCCAAGAGGCTACCCACAAAACTGAACAGAGAGCTTCTTTAAAAAGACTTCCTGATCCGAACGTAGTAATGCCCCTGAAATCGTAAAAAAATTAGTAAACTTCGAACTTCACGTTTTACAACATCTCAAAAGGCTCCCGTGAGAAAACTCGGCACAATATAGTGTTACACACAGAAATCAGAGTTTCAACTGGTACTTCAAAAAGTTTCCAAGAAAAGATCTTACCTAGCACATCGATATCCGATATTGAGAATGCAAAGGCTTTGTTTTGGTTGCAAGGGGAATTGAAGGGAAGGGATGTGAATTTTAAACTTTAAATGGAAATTAAGACAATAGTACCCCTATTTAAATTGAAATTACCTAAATACCCTTTTATTGTAAAAAATTACAATTTCGTTAAGACAATAGTACCCCTATTTTTCAGTTTTGATTCTTCTCCAACGAAACCTTTAGTTTTGGTTCTTCTCCATTGAAACCCGCAAGAACTCTGCAACTCCACTTGCGATCTTGCATCTTCCCAACTGAACTTCATCATCCCAGCTGAACTCCGTCTTCCCAACTGAACTCCATCATCTTCTCCAAAGATTGCAAAACATATTGGCTTGATATTATGGTGTTTGAAACCTACGGCAGAAGACATTCAGTTCATTGTCATTCCAGCGGAAAGTTGTTGTCAGGTAAGGATCAACTCTCGGGAAATCTCAGTTCGATTGGTTTCAATCTGAATGGGATCGAACTCACACTAAACCTGTATTTCCAATTCCCATCTAACTAAGGGAGTCGCTGCAAGAAACAAATAAATCTGACTCGAACTAAAACAAAGATTTCGATGGAAAAATTAAATCTGGAAAATCGCTTATTTTAAGAGCTGAAACTGATGGAATCTTTCATTATATGAACTGAGAAAAACGAATCATAAAATAAGATAGTAGAAATAGTTCGAGAATCTAAAACGGAGATTTAAGTCATACAGATTAGGGGGGAAAAAAAAAAAGCACTAATATTCACAGCTCCACAAGCTCTGGATTTGGATGACCACAGAATAGAGAATGGAAAAGAAGTCGTAGCGCGCGTGGAGAATGAAAAGAAAACATAACACGAGGTGAAAGAAGGAAATGGGAAATGGGATTAGTTAGTTTATGTATTGTCATTTAAAGGGTATTTTTGTTAGTAAAATATTTAAGTTGACACCATTAGCTAGTTTCAGGTAGTATGTAGTGGACTGTAAGTCCAAAAGACATAAGGTACTCTTGTGTAGTAAACGAATTGTCAAGAGAAGGTCCGAATAAATTTTCCTTTCTTTTTAAGATAAAAAGTTGTGGTAATTGTGAAAGGACAAATAACCCACTCCAACATTGATGATTGTTTTGAAAATGTTATGTCAATAAAATGTGTTTTGAAAATGTTATCTCAATAAAAGGTGTTTTGGTTAAAATACTAATTTTTCTCAATGGGAATATAATTTCCGTTGAGTAAAATTATTATTTTTATCGACAATAATATAATTTCCGTCCAGAATAATACTTATTTCTCGTGACAGGAAATAATTTCCGTCAGGAAAAATGTAATCACCGATCCACACCAGTCTGTGTCATGTTTGGGTGAGACGGCAGCTACAGCGATGGAAATGGAGACAAAACCTTTGCGTCGGTGAAAATCATTGGCATCGAGAAAGTATTTTTGGCAATGGAAAATTTTCATCGCCAAAAATATGAATTTTTGTAGTGAGACAAAGGTTTGTGCTAACCCAAATACCTAAATATCTCAAACATCTATTTATTAGTCCATGTTTAGGACCGTAGGGTCATTTGGATATGGTTTTTCAAAAGCTAATTTGGAACTATTTCTCTTCAATATATATATATATATATATATATATATATATATATATATATATATATATATATATATCCACATTGATTCTTTCCAACAACTTCTCATATGTTCTGACCTTGTTGATTTCATTGAAATATTGATTCTTGTATCCTTACTTATGCATTGTGCGAGAAATCGAGGAGGGACAAACCACATACAGCACTCGACATCAAATGACCTAGCAAGGTCAAATATATATATATATATATATATATATATATATATATATATATATATATATATATATATATATAGAGAGAGAGAGAGAGAGAGAGAGAGAGAGAGAGAGAGAGAGAGAGAGAGAGAGAGAGAGAGAGGGGGGGATGTGTGCTCTAAGTAGGGGTGTGAATGGGCTGGTATGGGCCAAATTGGTGTCAGGCTTTGTAGGTTTGACCGAAGCATGTCCATTAAGATGTTTCAACTCGGTGGACTGCACTGTGCACGTTAATTAACGGACTGGTCTGATTTTGGGTAGTTATTGGTTTAACTTATTGGGTTGTTATCGAACTGGTTCGGGCCAATTTGGGTTGAAAGCCTAGTAAGAAACCCATTACCATCCAAAAAGCTGAAGTAGTGAAGCTAGGCTTTATTATTCGGTCAAAATCTGTATGGTCCGGGTCATTATCGGGTTCTAGCTCATCAGTTCACTTTTGGGGCCGGTTTCGGGCTAGCTCGGAACGGATTGGGACAGGTCTGATATGTCATACCTCAACCCAAAACATATCCAGTAATAGTTTATTCTGAGTCGATTTAGGTTAATTCAGGCCAGTTTGATCCACGCTAGTGGTTATTTGGAATTAACACCTCTATCGACTTAACTTTTGAATGCTTCTAGACTGAATCCCACCATGACACCCACAGTATTGGACATGTAGTCTGATATTAAGGGTAAACCTCTCCAATTTCGGTTTTCTTGTTTCAATTCCATGGGGTTCGGTTTGAGATATATTACACAAACTAATCAAATTGATTAATAATTGGTTCCAAGTAGCTAAATCAAAACCGATACTAACGGGTTCGGTATTTCAGTTTAATCAATTTCTAATTGGTTATATGATAACATCAAGAAGCTATTGAAGGGGTAAACATCTAGACTTGATGACCGCAAGGTTTTTGGTGAGCTTTGTACCATGAATGGATGAGGGGTTCGAAAGATGTCGATGATTTGAGTTTGGTGAGGAGCAAAGGGAAAGATGGATGGTGGGGCTTTGGAACTACAAGAGAGATTCATTTCCAGCACCACCTCCGGGATGGGACATGAGTCTTGCTACTTGATAAGATTTGGTTTAGTGGTTTTAGTTCTCAGACCCAAGTCTGTCCATTTAATTTTTTGATTCAGTTCGTCACATGTTGGAATTAGGGTGTTGTCCTCCTGAGGTATAACCATATGAAAAAAAGCATAATTACTAGGTCTCCCTCCAGGAAGAGGTTCAACTAAAAAGAAAAGAAAGAGATAGATGCATGCATGAGAGAGAGAGTGGAAATTCGTTGCAGTTCTTTTAATTTTAATCAAACAACAAATCTAATGAATATGAATCTTAAGGCTATTCTTTACCTTTTTCTTTTGTACATACTACAAACAAAATGAAAGGAGAGAGGGAGCGGGCTCGTCAGTAGCCCTCCTAAATGCTTACATGGGTGTGTTGCACCCGGTCGATTGTTGCCACGTGGACAAGTTATAATTCTAGGGTCAAGATTGAATGAATGCAAAATAAAATCATGGGTGAGAATGTACTGGATCCCTTCTGGCCTGTCCTAATTCCTCGAACTCGGGCTGGATTTTGCATTCATTCGGTCTGAATTGGACTTGCTTTACAAAAGAAGATAACAAATGCATGGCTCGTTTTGGATGCTTCCATTGCATTCATTCGGTCTGCGTGAGATTGTAGAAGCAGAGTGCTTAAAATAAACTAGAGACAAAGAAGAGCAGAGGTTAAGAATTATTGAGCTCCAGAAATTCGGAAACTTTGAAAGATCACAGAAAAAAAATAATGTTCTAAGAATTATTGGGCTTTAGATGTTTGGGTTTCAAGATCTCTATTATTTGTTCGAAACAGAAAAGAATGAATAGATAAAAAGAAAAACCAGACAACATGAAAACAAATTTAAATCGATCCACACTGCAAATCTAAAGAATGAATGGAAGAAAAAGAAGCATTAAAAGAAATGATACTGTAGGAAGAACAGCCGGTTGAAAAGTTTGAAGGTGAAGCTGGACTTGCAGGATGAACCGTCCAGCGGAAGAAGCTGGACCTGTGCAGGACGAAGAGCCCGGCCTTCTTACGAAGGATTTTGGGTAAAAGAAGCTCCGGCGAAGAAGACTTGATTTACTTCAAGGTGTTTAAGAGGGAAATAAATCCCCCACCTCTCTCATTCATGCTTTTATTTTGCGTTCATTTGGTTTTAACCCTAGGATTGTAGCTTGTCCATGTGGCAACAATCAAACGGGTGCAACAAGCCATGTAGCACTTAGGACTGTTACAAAGTAGCCCATTCCAGGAGAGAGAGACCAAAATAATGATGAAACAATGATCACTTTATATCACTATCTCTCTGTTTAAATTAAAAAAAAAATTCTTGGCTTCGAAACATAGAATGAATATTATAATAACAACAACAACAAAAAAAAAATTTAATACTTGAATCATTTATTGCCCAAGGAAAAAAAATAGAAGAAAGAATGAGAAAGGATTACACACCGTCTATGAGGGAAAACCACTACTCACACAACAAGAACAATGACTACAAACCAACACAACAAGCAAACTGTCAAAAGATTGGAACCAAAATAAATAAGAAAAAGAAAAAAAAAAAAAAAAAAAACAAACGAACGATCAATACCTAGCGGACCCAACAAGACCAAGCCCAATTAAGGACAACCCATAAAACACACCAACTCACTAAAGAGATACAATGAATCGAATGAACAAGAATCTCAAATTCTCAACCAACTAACAAATATGTGGTTCTTCCTTGCCAATTTCAACACTAAAAAATAGGTCCTGGTCCTGGTCCTGGTCCTGGTCCCGGTCCCGGTCCCAATCCTGGTCCTGGTCCCGGTCCCAGTCCCGGTCCCAGTCCTGGTCCCGGTCCTGGTCCTGGTCCTGGTCCTGGTCCTGGTCCTGGTCCTGGTCCTGTCCCTTCTGGCGCGGCTTCTTCCTCTCCCGTATCTCCCGTAACTCCCGTATCCAATCTGCAGTAGTAACATAAAGGACTAATGCCACAGGTAATGGAATAGTCAAGATCATTCCATGGAACAAAATTGTCAGAGAACCTAAACCCAGAAATAGGAGGCGAACCGACAATCCATACGTAATCAACACTAAGAATAATGCTACCAGAATGGGACCTCGTAAAGGATATCCTTTGGTAAGATAGAAAATCTGGACAATAGACACAAGAAACCCAGCATAGTTAAAAAGCATTAGAATCAGGAAAGAGTCTGGGTATTTATCAAGCCAAATTGATCTTCCTGCAGTGTGTGGTCTTTGCTGTATTAATGTGCTACTGTCATTGCTTCCATCATTGCTGGGATTGTAGTCATCTGGCCAAAAGCCTCCTGGAGGGTTGATTACGGTTGTGTATGTCGCCGTCACAATAAGAACATAAATCACTAACAGCGCGTTGCGAACATCGTTTGAAGTGTCTCTGTCCATCTCGAAGAAACTTAGGAAATTTAGGCCCCTGAGCAACCATTTGACTCCAGAATCTAAAGTCCTTTTCCATACAAAATTCCGTGGATCTTTAGCACTCATTGCTCCTTTGCTTTTAAGGATCGTTCGCATTTTCTCCACTATTTCCTCTTCATGACTCTCCTTATAAGCTGGTTGTGTTTGAGATCCATTGGCTCTGTCAAAGATATCGAAGGCTGTCTCTTCACTGTTGTTGGTCTTGTTTATTTTCACAGCCCCTCTAATAAAGTAGCCAGAGTCACAAAGCAGAAGCTTTACAATCTTCAAATTCTGCATAATTCAAAACAGGGTCAATTAGTAGAAGATCACAGAAAGACAAAATCAGAAATGTTAGTAAGAAAAAGCGATCTTGCCTTAGGTTTTCTTTCTGAAGTTGCAAGGTGCAAGATTGTGTTGCCTTCTTGGTCCATCCATCCGAGAATGTTGTAACCGGCCGATTCATTCTTGATCCATTTCACCAGAGCTTCAAAGTTCTTGAAACTACCACTCTTTACAGCAATATGAAGAGCTGTCTCATTTCGAGTTGTTAATGCTGTAATACACTCGGGGCAAGCATAGAGCAACTTCCTAATAATGTAATCACTATAAAGTGTCGCAGATTTTGCTGCATAGTGAAGAGGCACCATCCCATTGCGGCCTTTGATCAAGCAGAGTTCCTTGTCTACTTTCAAGAGCTTCTTCACCATTCCTACATGTCCATTTTCAGCAGCTATGTGTAAAGGGCTTAATCCGTGTTGGTTTAGCCTTCTAGCCAATGAAGGCTTCAAGTTTGCAATTTCAGCTGCAAAGTCCTTTTTGTTATACGAAACGGCGACATGTAACGGATTGTCTCTGAACTCCTTATCGGTTCTGTCAAGAATGGAGGAGTCTCTGCCAAGCAGTTCATAGAGGCTTTCTTCATCTCCTTTCTCAGCAGCTTTCAACAGTGTGTCAAGATTCGGATCCATTTCCTATCAGGCAATAATTTTTTCCCCTTATTGCCACTTTGATATATAGAAGCCCTCAGCGCTAAGAAACCACTACATTTTGGGATTAAATATACAATTGAAAAGGGCTCATTTGGGGAGGAACTAACTATATAGTATGAAGTCGTCTTTTTGTTTGTGCAGGAAGGATTCCAGGAACTTCTCTGAATGATTAAAAAATCGAAGAACATATACATGGGCGTCATTGAGTTTACGTAGGTCTCGTTGATGCAACGAGGAGGTATGTCATGTATATATGATCTGTCATCCCCTCTTTCCTCCATAGAGGAGAGAAAGAGGGAAAACAAACATATACGTTATTGTACGATAGGTGATGTTCTGAGATGAATATATATATATATATATATATATATATATATATATATATATATATATATATATAGGAAGGTGTCGCACGGCACAAATGGTAATAGTTTATTGTCCCTTTGAGATAGATTTTGATAGATCCCGTACTAGTTTCATGAATTGTACTGAACATGAAATATGTAGAGCATCGATTTCAGTTTGTAACGCATTTTAAATCTTCTCAAAAAATCTCAAAAAATCTCAAAAAATCATTATTTATTAGGGCTCGGAGAGTTTTAAATACTGCATGCGTTTCATGTTATATTTTTAAATAAATTTTGTCCTTACTTGTGATTGTAAAAGTTGACGGGCAGCTAAGGTATTTTTATCATTTACTAAAATCATAATCACATGGAGCTTTCATTTATGCATTTGTTATATCATGATGGGATGGTTCCGCTTGGGTTTTATTTGTTAGGCGAAAGTCGTCTGTCTGGCTCTCAAGTGGCAGTGAGGATTCCAGTTTTTCATAAGACATCATGTGTCTTCATGTTTGGATTCTCACTGCTGCTTGATAATCAGACAGAGGATCCAGGTTCGTGACATGGAAGATCTTGTACAATCCTAGTCAAATCACTATTCCTAGATCAACGGCTACTCTTATTGAAAAGAGTTCATGTAGTGAGAAACTAGTTTGAAGTCTCTTTTCTTTGGGCAGGTAGGAATCTAATCATTTTGGGATTCAAGTCATTTACAGGAACTTATCTGAATGATTTAAAAATCAAAGAACATATACGCCATGGAGCTTACGTACGTTTTGTTAACCAAACGATCAGGTATGCCATGTAAGATCTGCCATCCCCTCTTTCCTCCATAGAGGAAAGAAAAAGGGGGGAAACAAACATTTAAGTGATTATCCAGAAAATCATTCTGAACAATCTGCTGAACAATGTAAAATATACAAAAAACCTTCAGTCTATCCACCAATGTTATGAATAAAATCAGTTCAAACGTCAATGTCTTTTTGCAATGAAACTCTGATTTAAACACGTTTCTAGTCACATTCCACCCTCAGCTCTAAGAAACCATTACATTTTGGTGTATCAAAATATTCACTCGAAATGAGATTAAATATACAATTGCAAAGAGTTCATTTGGGGAGGAATAAGTAGTTTGAAGTCGTCTATTTTCTTTGGGAAGGTATGAATCCAATCATGTATAGGAATTCTCTGAGAAAGATTGAATCTTTTTTTTTCTTTTAATTTGACCCTTATTTTGGATCAAATGGATCAAGTTGGAATAAGATAACCCAAATTCCTTTTTTTTTTTTTCTTTTTTTTTTTCGTGGAGGGGGAAGCTTTCTTCCAAAAAGATAAGAAAAAAAGTTGTTGGGTAATTGGAGTTTGTGGAAGCTATGCTGTCATCGTTGACAATCGTACATGTCTCGTTTTAATGTGGCAATGCTTATATGATGGCATGACATTGTTGTAGGAGCATACATGTGTGTTCTGATTGAGTTGATTAGGTCTGGCAGTGAATTGACTAGATTTTTGGTGAAATTTCAAGTTTCTTTTGAAACTTTTCACTTTGAGACAGACTTTGTTAGGTCCCACAACAGTTTCATCATATGCATGTGCTGAACATGATACATATAAAGCATCGAGTTAACTTTGTAACAAATCATTTTATTTCAATATGGTACGACCAACCTAGTCAGTTTCGTGAAAATACTTTGAAAAAAACTCAAAAAATCAAATCTCAAAAAATCAGAATTTATTAGGGATCGAGAAGTTTTAATACTACAAGCGTTTCACTTCATATTTTTAAATAAATTTAGTTCCTATTTGAGATTGTAAGAATTGATTGACGGTTAAGGTATTTTTAGGATTTATAAAAATCCTAATCACATGGTATAAGCATTTATTATAGAAAAAATTTCATCTATACCCCATCAAGGATTGCTAACCTCATCTATACCCACAAGATTGCAAAAACATCACCTAGGTCCACTTAACTGACGAAAATCACTAAAATTGTTGAAATACAGTTTTACCCCTCATATTATAAATTGAAAAATTAAAAACTTATATTGATTTATTAATTTGACTTTCAAATCAAACTTATATTTTCCCTCTCCCTCTCTGCCTCCCTCCAAATCTCCCCCTCCCCCTCTCTCTCTCTACCTCCCTCCAATGGAATCGTATGTTGATTTCAGGTCTATTCTCAACCCTTTCTACATCGTCAATTATGTCACCAAGATCTGGATATGCCAATTCTTTCCAAGCCAACCACTTCCCTCCTAACTACGAATCAAGTTGTAGAAAAATTGAAGAAAGAGAGAGAGAGAGTTGCAGAGATTGTTGCCTTTGCACGGAATTCTGGTGTTTCCTTTTTCTTCCCCCACTGTGCTACACATTTGATACAGTTGGAAACAATCTGTCTTGCAGCACGAAATTCTGGTTTAAAATAAGAGGAGAACTTTCAGATGATCCAGCTTTGCAAAGGTACTAACAATGTAAAAGGCTTGATATGGTTTCTATTCTCTTGAACTTTTTGTTTGCATGCAAGTATATTGGATCAAATCAGTTTATGAGCCAACTCTAATAGCAGTGCAAATGAAGTTACAATTAAAAGATAGTTAAAACAAGAACATATTTCCTTAAATGGTCAAACTAGATAACCTGCGTGATCTTCATCCAACAGGTACCTAAGATTCCTTCCAATAACATAGTTAATCAGTTGAATCTTCTTCCCCATCTTCAACTCTGTTCCCATTGTAACCCCAAATCTTCTTCTCCATTTCGGATTTCAAATCTCCGAAACTTATTAAGAGATTTTTCAATGGTGATATATAGATTAAGAGCGCAGCCAGAGAGAGAGAGAGAGATGGAGTTGGGGTCTTTCTTTTACGGACGTATGCTTGGCGGTCCTTTTTTTCTTTTTATCATTTTATATGAAAAGAAAAAAAATGCCTCTAAAACAGAAAGAGGTTAAGACCTCTTTTTCATTTTTGATCAAAAAGTGTTTTTGCATGTTTTTGCATAGATTTAATGCGCATATGTTTAAGTGAGGGTAAAATAGTACAATCAATATTATTTTAGAAAAAAATATTGTTTCTTTACCTGTAGTATACCTAAAGAACAAATGTTCCATTTTTGGAAAATACAAATGCCTCCCTTAAAAACATTATTAAAATATGAGTTTCATTTTTGAAAAATACAAATGCCTCCTCTAAAAACACTATTAAAATATAAGTAAACTCATATCATTAGGTATATTTTATTAGATACCACCAATGAGAGGTCAATTTTTTTAATGACCAAATTAATCCTTTATAAGGGTGTATAAGGGTGAAGTACCATTTTTACTTTTATTGAAATAAAGTATCTAACTTCTAACCTTATTTGGAAACCAAAATTGGATTTATCGCGCAACTCTATTCCGCCACTGCAACCCTCTTTCAGAACCTCGGAAACCCTGACCCTCAGTCGAGAACTCCGCCATTGCAACCCTCTTTTGAAACCCTCGAACCCTTGACCCTCAGTCGAGAACTCCGCCGCCGCTGCAACCCTCTTTTGAAATCGTCAAAGCCCTAACCCTCAATCGAGTACTCCGCCATTGCAACTTGGTTTTCAAAGAGAACATAAATCCATCAACAACTTTAATTCGAACTCCAAGTTTTTTTTTTCTAATAAATCCTAAATGGTTTGGTTCTTTATTTGCAGAAGTTTCTGATACTGTTTTAACTCACACCATGTAGGCTTCTGTTAAATGGTTTGGTTCTTTATTTCCAAAAGTTTCTGATACTATTTTAACTGACACCATGTCGGCCTCTGTTTTACGTTTTGAGGTTTTAAGTCCAAAGCACTCCGATTGTGACATTGCCCTGTTTTGGGTGGAAAATTATCATCCCTAAACCTTATTCCATCCTCTGAAGTTGATCCTGCATTCAAAAAAGTTCTAAGCCCCTAGTTGCAGGTGTTGGGTTTATATTTGGATGATCTATTAACCGGAAATTAGGAGAGAGATAGAGAGAGAGGGCGGAAGAGAAAAATGATTGAGCATCATACCTGCTGGCGAGAGATCCAAACGTTCCACACAAAATTGAAATATTATAACAACGGCAACAACAACATGAGAGAAAACAGAAACCAAAGACGCATTGCTGACCAGATCTCCATCTCTCTGCATCACAGTCTAATTCGTAATCCCATCCGGAAATTGTATCGTCACCGGAATCCAGATGCCGCCAAAGTCGTTGAGAAGGTGAAAACGAAGAGTACAGCATTGGTTTTTCCTCGGCTTGGGCTTTGTCTTCTGGAAGGTCATCTTCCATCTTTTCGGTGCCAGAATTTCTTTCTTGTAGAACGAAGCCAAGATTGAGTAATGTTAGCAGCATTTTGAATCATCAGGAATCACCGGATTGTTTCAGTGATTCCAAAGCCAAGATTGGATAATGTTAGCAGCATTTTGAATCATCCGGAATCACCGGATTGTTCCGGCAGAACGAAGCCTAGATCGAGCAGAGTCGAGAGCATTTCGAATTATTTCCGGTAGAAGAAGAAGTCACCAGTCCAAGAGGAAGCATTTCATCAGTTATGTTTAATGCATACGAGGTTTCTGCAATGGAGATTTGTGAATGCTCGAGCTGAATCCAATTTCAGTTAGAAATAATTTTGCAGAGGTAAGCTGATGTAACATGCTCGTGACCGGTGGAAGGTACGAGGGTTATATTAGTCTTTTAACATTAAAAGATTTTAAAGTAATAAAATGCTCATAGAAAAATTCATTTTAATAATTTTATAAAGAAAGAACAATGTATTTTCTAAAAACGTTTGAGAGCATTGGTCTTTTAGGCATATTATAAAGGAGGAAATAGTATTTTTTTTTTTTTTTTAATTATAGTTTCTCATTCATTCCTCTTTCTTTCTCTCTCTATGTTTCATAGATTCAGTTACCATAAAATAATTTTTTTAATCATTCAACCTTCTATCATTTCAATTGGACGTCAATATAATAAAAAATTATAAAGGTTTTTAAATTTCAAGGCAATCGAAGGAGAAGATTACTAGATATCAATTTATTTTTAAAATCTGCAACTTAAAAAAGTTGCTTGATTTTGGTCACATCAATTGTACTTTTCTAATCGTTCAACCTCTGATCATATAAGTTAGATGTCAAAATCAGGAAAAAAAGGTAAGGAAATCCAAATTCTAGATCGATATGATAAGAGTCGATCAGATCTGTTAAATGTCAAAATCAAGAAAAAAAAATATAAGGGAATCCAAATTTCAAATTGATCGGATAAGGGGATCATAAAATATCATAACTTAAAAAAATTCTACAACTTGAAAAAATCCAACTCTTATTCTTGATTTTGACCATCTCAGTTGTACTTTTCCAACCGTCTAAGCTCCTATCAGGTCAATTGGATGTCAAGTCTAGAAAAAAAAAAAAAAAAGATAAAGGTATCCAAATTTCATTTCGATTGGATAAAAGAATCATAAGATATTATGACTTGAAAATTTTGCAACTTGAAAAAATAAAAATAAATTGTGTTTAATAGAATACCAAACTTATTTCTTATTTTATAATCTATTATGCATAATATCTACCAAATAATATTTTATTTTTAATAAAAAATAATTTTAAAAAATACTTTTTATCAATAGCTAAAAACAAAAAATAAAAATAGAATCGAAGACTACTTTAGTGCGCTTGGGTTTAAGGTGGATCCACATCCTCTCCTGCGTGAGTTTGAGCGGGAGTTTTGGCGGCCTAGATGAATGGCCGCCACATAGCTCTCAGGTGGATCCGAGTCTTTCATCCGAGTCGACACCCGAGTCGACAAACTGAGCAGACAGGGGTATCGGCTCGGATGGAGAGCTCGGATCCACCCGAGAGCTAGATGGCGGCCATCCACTCAGACCGCCTAGTTTCCCGCTTAAACTCAGACAAGAGACGTTTTCTATACGTTTAAGGTTAGTAACGCCTGAAGATGCTTACGAGCGTGATTTGATGAATTGCCGTACAGAATTATTGTATGTTGCGGTACACAAAGAAGGATATTGGTCCTATGGTTTTCGCTTCAAGTTACGTTGTCAACAAGATAATGTTTCTTTTGCTGAGATTCCACCCGCAAATATAAAATAGCGTTAGGCTCGTTAGCCGATTTGGGTTGGAGTTCACACACATTTTCTAAATCTGATCAAATGGCCCATATCATTGGCATCGAGATATTTCGGATTTTTAATTTTAGATTTTTAAAAGATGGTGTTTTGAAAGATCTTGTGCATACCTAGTCAAACCACTATTCCTAGATCAACGTTTACACTTATTTTCACGATTTGGAGGCTTATAAAAGTCCAAATTGAGCTCAGTTTTTACTGTATTTTTGTTTTTCAAGCCAAAACATGATTAAGTAGTCCAGAGGAACAGAGGTTGTCCCCTTGTTTGTGTTGTTGCAAAGAACTGAAGCAGGTTTTATGGTTTTTGGATTGTGAGTGTATGGAAAACATTGTTGGAGAGTAAGGAGTAGATGCAAAGCTCTCTTTGAGTATTGCATCGAGGATGTAGTCTTTTTCATTCTGTGAAGGTAAATCACGTATGATTTGTGTTATGGTGTAATTGTCTATATCATATGTTAGAAAGTTTGTACTTTGCCAAATGAGTGTGCACTGCCTGGTAGACCTAGTTATTCTTTGATTGTGAGGTGTATGTGCAAATGATTTTGTGACTGATAAAATTGGGATTATCCCAATCAGCCCCCCCTTCGGTGTCAACCTAAGAACATCAAAAATCATTTGAGTATTAAACTATATATATATATATATATATATATATATAGTACATTATTGTATTTTCAATCGTCGGGGATGAAGAAATGTATCTCAAAAGTACTACTCTTCCATTAAATTAGGATTGATATCCTGACTGTGCACATAGACAATCCTTTGCCATATTTATTTTTCTTCTCTCTTTTGGAGATTGATGCACAATATTAATAGTCCTAAAATTTTCAATGTTTTTTTCACCACCTAGTAAACTCGGATTTTGACTGAAATAGGCATTTGAGAATGGTCCTTAAAATCTACTTTGTCAACAAAATTTAGACACATCAATATGCCACATGGGTAAATTCTATTGTATTTTCCATGCAATATTCCATGTCTCAATTGATTTACTTTGAAGTGGGTAATGAGAAAAGACAAACTATTTAGCAGGGGGAGGGTTTTTACATGCTTAATCTTGGAACCCTTTCCCACTGCCCACAATAGTTTCTAATTTCCAATTACAGCAAAGGGGTAGATTTAAAATACCCAAAATTTGGTGGATATTGAGGTGCCACTTTCCCTAATGATAAACACCTTGGATTGTTGTAGTCAGATCAAATCCCACCCCCTGCCCCCCGAGCCCCATTTTTTTTTGAGAGGTGCAAATAACTTTTCCTCTTTTTATTTTTATTTTTTATAAGTAGACCGGTAAGAGAGTTGAACTCTTTAAGCTCCTTGGGGTATCAAAACACATATTTATTCTTTTTCTCCACACATTTCAAAATAATAATAATAATAATAATAATAATAATAATAATAATAATAAAAGAAAAAAAAAATATGGTTCCAACGTTTTCCAAAACTTCAAAAAGATCATCAATTCATGAGCCAAATGTATGATTAATCTAATTTCTTCACATTTTGTTATACCGGTTTAAAAATTGTTTGGAAAAATTAATCTTTTGTAGAACTACTTGAATTGGATAGACTATTCAAAAATGGACCGACATCCTCTCCCGCTTGAGTTTGGGCGGGAGAGTTGGCAGCCTGAATGGATGGCCGTCACCTGGCTCTTGTGTGGATCCGAGCCCTTCATTGGAGCTGATACCCCTATCGGCTAGGGTGTCGGCTCGAACGGAGGGCTCAGATCCATCCGAGAGCTAAGTGGCGGCCATCCATCCGGGCCGCCAACTCTCCCGCCCAAACTCAGGCAGGAGAGGATTTCTATACTTCAAAAATCAAGGTTAAAAAAATACATAATAGATCATTTGATTAGATAGACTAACAATGATATATGTTCCATTACGGGAATCCCCCATCTATACAATGGTTAGAATTGTCATATCCTTCTTTCCTTTTTCTTTTTAGCGTTGCATAAAGCATGATTTAAATAAACAAGATATTGTGGACACCAAATTTGCCACCTTTCCTTTCGCAATGATGACTTCAAAGGAATATTACTCTCGGGTTATCTCCGAATGGAAAGATTAACCATGATTACCAAATGCGGTTCCACAATAGGTTGTCATGGCTCCTTGTTAAAATGACGTAGTGCGGCATACATATGTCACGGCACTATGGCCTTGCACTGCATCACTGACATCTGATTGATTTATTTATGTATAACTGCTCTTCGAGGCAATGTTCTTTGTGCATGGCCCCACGTAGTAGTTTGGTAGCCTGACGTTCTTGCGCCGCATTGCTCTATTGACATTTGATTGATTGATTTACATATTCACACTTTTTGTGTGTGGCCCTACGTTATCTTACCGCTGAGCCATATGTCATAGACTTCTTCTTTAAAGAAGCTAACTCGCTCGTGCGATATTCGTGCAACCCTCCTATTCATCATACAAGTCAGCCTCCTCACTCAAGACTCCCTTGTTGCTAAGACTCTCAAGGCTTACTAGCACACAAAGAGAGAGAGAACAAGAGACACTTTTATAAATGAAGCTTGGAATGCTTTGAGAATGCCCAACTCTTGTTATCTCAAATGAGGGTGGTCAACCCCTATTTATACTTGGAGGCCTTACAAATCAATGGCTAGGATTTGTACATGTGTTATTAATCCAATGGTGTAAAGAATTGTCTAGAACTATCTCTAGAACTTTCTATACTACTAAATGCTTCTCTACTACTCTCTAGATATCTAATCTCCTTTCTAGAGTCTTCTTCATTTCTATGCAAGTGTAGAAGACTCTAGTAGGTAGGACCTTCTAGTATGTAGGTATTGGGCTTCATAGTGGGCTAGCCCAATGGAATAGTTTCTTTGTTTAAGGTGGGGTAAGCCCACAAGTTTGTGACAATCCTCCCCCACCAATTCCTTCGTCGTCCTCGACGAGTCCTTAGCCATTTTGCTCAACATGGAATTATCGGATTTGTTCCTCAAATTACTATAACTCCTCAGCTTGTTCCCATGATACTTCTCGTTCAGGTAGTCCTTTCCACTTGATTAAGTACTCCTTCTGTGTTGGGACTCCCTCCTTGTTGGTGACATGTTTCGCTAATATGCTCTCAACCTCCTTTTCAAATGATGGCATTAATGTCGCTGGGCCACGTTGTGAAATACCTCTTGTCGGGTCCTCCACATCTTCATAGTAAGGCTTAAGACAGCTTATGTGGAAGACTGGATGTATTTTCAGCCAGACAGGTAACTGAAGTTGGCAGGATACTTTTCCTACTCTCTTAATGATGGGAAAAGGCCCTTCATAGCATCGTACTAGCCCTTTGTGTATCTTTCGAAACACTTTAAATTGGTGGGGTAGTACCTTTAACATGACCTTGTCCCCCTCTTTGAACTCATAAGGTCGCCTCTTCTCATCAGCCCATTTCTTCATTCTCTTGGCAGCCTTCTCCAAGTATGTCTTGGCTATATCGGTCTACTCCTGCCAGTCCTTAACAAACCAATACGCTATTGGACTTCTCCCTGTGTGTCACTGTGCCACTGAGTGAGGAGTTAAAGGTTGTTGTCCCGTTGTTAACTCGAATGGAGTATGCCCTGATGCCTCACTCCGTTGCAGGTTGTAACAAAATTGTTTTACATCAAGAAGTCGGACCCAATCCTTCTGATTAGCACTCACAAAATGTCATAGGTACTCCTCCATTAAGGCTAATACTCGCTCTGTTTGGCCATCAGTTTGTGGATGGAAGCTTGTAGAGAAGTGTAGTTCTGATCTAAGAAGCTTAAATACTTCAGTCCAGAAACGTCCCGTAAAGCGAGGGTCTCGATCACTCACGATCGACTGTGGAATTCCCCAATACTTCACCACATGCTTGATAAAAAGCTTAGCTATTTCTTCTGTTGTGCAATTTGTTGGCGCCGCGATGAATGTTGTGTACTTAGAGAATCGGTCGACTACTACAATGATCGACCCCAATTCTCGCACTTTAGGCAATGCTGAGATGAAGTCCATTGAAATGCTCACCCATGGTCTCTCTGGGATTAGCAAGG
Source organism: Protea cynaroides (assembly GCA_028583415.1). NCBI lineage: Eukaryota > Viridiplantae > Streptophyta > Magnoliopsida > Proteales > Proteaceae > Protea > Protea cynaroides. The sequence goes on along the minus strand of CM053273.1, from coordinate 27,263,445 downwards.
GTTCTAACAATCCCTTGGTCTTCTTCCTCTCCACTTTGTCTTGTTGGCACACAAGACAAGTCCTCACATACTCTTCAACATCTTCGTTCATCTTCAGCCAATAATAGGATGTCTCAAGGAGAGCCAACGTCCGTTGTTGGCCAGGGTGTCCTTGTAAGACCCGCACGCCACGAACCCGGTATAACCTTACGTTATCGTGTCGTGACCGCTCTTCCCATCATAATCGGCAAAGCGGACCAAGTGCGTGAAGAAACCATAAGGCTAGGTATGAAATTGAACCCAAAATCATCTATTTAGGAGTGTGTGGTCGCATACCTAAACAGTTGTGGTTGACCACACTTCAAAATAATGCGACCATTAGAGTCTAGGACGTGTGGTCGCATATTTTGGCTGTGTGGTCGACAGGTTCTTCGACCACACCTGCAACCACATGAAGTCAAACAGACTCCGTGATTAGGAAACCTTCCTAATCCAAAGGGGGTTATTTCCTAATCTAAGTGGGACTCTATATGGAGGTTTTCCCTCTATATAAGGGACGTTCCTTAGCCTCTCTTTGTAAGACCCGTATCAAACTAATCGATCTTACCACCTTGTACCAAGTCTACCTATCATGGTCGAGCCAAGTGCACCAAGTGCGTGAAGAAACCACAAGACCAGGTATGAAGTCTAACTCAAAAACAGTCAAATATGAGGGTAGGATCGCATGCCTAAACAGGTGTGATCGACCCCACCTCAAAAGAGTCCAACCTATGACTTTTTAGTCGTAGGGTCGTATGACTAAAAAAACGTAGGGTCGACGGATTCTGCGACCCTACATCCGACCCTAAGAGAACAACTCGAAACCGAAAATTAAGAAACCTTCCAAATTCAAAGGGGGGCTTTCCTAAACTCATTGGGACTTATTATGGAGGATTTTCCTCTATAAATAGGACGTCCCTTAGCCTCTTTCACTCCTTTAGAACCCTAATTGAAAGTGAGAGAAAGAGAAGAGAAGGAAGAGAAGGAAACTTGAAGAAGAAGACTAAGGAAGAAGAAGTTCAGAGAAACCTCTGAATCTCAGCAAATCCAAGGTATGAACCTAAATCCCTACATGAATTGGGAGCCTGGAATAGTTTATGAAGAACATAGGATTAGGAAAAACCCAAATCATCAATCTATGGACAAATTCTAAGAGATTTCATGGAAGAGATCGTTATGGACAATGAATGGTGTATAAATTGTAGTTATGAGCCATAGAACAATCATAGGATGGACCATGATAGTAAGCCAAAGGATTCAAACATGAAGGAATGGACTTTAGAATGAAAGTTCGACACAGAACACGTGTGGTCGCACATAGGGTCGAATGATATCCGACCCTACGAGACCACTTGATCGACCACATGCCCTCGGGAAGTCCCAGAGAGGGTGTGGTCATACGTAGGGTCGAATGGTGTCCGACCCCACCTGCGACCCTACACCCTAGGGTCGCAGAAACTGCTACCCTAGGTGCTACCCTACCCTGCGACCCTACCCCTGTGGTCGCAGAAACTGCTACCCTAGGTGCTACTCCACCTACGACCCTACAGTTTCTGTTAGTATAAACATATTGAAATTAATTTTAATTAAAATCTATCGACTTGTTAGGTCTTCCAGTGATTTAAAAGTGAATTATAAAGCTTGAACGAGGATCTACTAGCAATCAAAGGTGAGGGAACAAGACCTAAACTAATTGGCTAATAATAAACTGTTTTTGTTTATTGAGTCCAATACCATGAATGATTCTATTTTTGTATGATTGTAATGTGCATATCACATGTCATCCACTATTTCTGTTATTACTGTTCATGCATATTTAATTCCGTTTATTTATAACATGATGATGATGATGCTAGGAATAGGCATGTGAATGTATGTATGTGGTTAGTGTACTTGATGCGAGTGGAGCATCATGGGGAGGACGTGACACTGTGGTTCATCCTGGTCACCAGACTCTAGCTCTATCTCTACTCAAGTTTTGTCCACTAACATCGTTGTATCGCCATTACCTTAGCAAAACTATTACGTCGTAGGGCATCAGGGGAGGTGGTCTCGGACCGTGTAGTCTCTGACTCTGTCGGGGGGCCTTAGCTCTATCTCTATGGACGTATTGAGGGATGCTGGGTGAGGCCTTGGATACACTGTTTGATATTAGGATTGGTTAGTTGCGAACCTAGTTTGCAAGCCCTCGCCAATAGAGGCTTACGTGTTGGTATGGGTAGGGCATCAGGGGAAGTGTGATGTGGTGCGGTCCTAAGAACTTTAACTCTATTCCTATTCCATGGTGGGTGCATGTGGGGACGACAATGGTGTTCGTTCCATTGGGCGGCTTCACACATTCGTGTATAGAGGTGCGGCGGCTACCTATCCTTTCTATTGCACATTGTAAACTTATGAACCAGACCAAATATATGAATTGAATGCATGCATATATTTGTTGCATTGTTTTGTTTGCTCACTGAGTCGTGATGTGTGCTCACCCTTTCGACGTCGAATATTTTTAGTTGATGATGCAGGTACCACTGTAGAAGATTACATGAATGCTCCGATGTATGGACATGCGGCGGCAATGGATGCAGAAGTTATGATGGAGTCGCATGGTTCGTCATGCGAGTGCAACTCATGCGTCTTCGATTAGAATTTTATTTAAATTATACAGACAATGTAATTGATTAAATTATTTTATTTTATGTCTTAGTATTTTAAAGATAATTGAATAATTTATTTATGTTATCATCTTTAGACTCTCAGTTCATTTAATATTAAAGACTTCTGCTATCGTGTATTTATTCTGATTATGGTTGTGGATGTGTATGGTTTAAACAAATGGACACAGCCTATTTGAGATCCTAGTTGAACCGTTGATTTATTGGCGGTTCATCACACCATTCTAAATAGTACGGAATTGGGGTGTGACACTCTTACTCTTTTGAACACAAATTGAAACCCTAAATCTAAGAGAAAAAGAGAAAAGAAGAAAAGGGGAAGAAGGAGATTTAGAGAGGAAGGTTTTGAAGAGAAAAGTTCTATCTCCCTACAGCAAGCTTAAGGTATGGACTTGACTCTGTAGGCTAGATCAGATAGGATAGGTTTCTTTCAACAAGTTGATGTGATGAATCTAATGTAACGATTTCGGTTATGGAATTTCTAATGAAAACCATGAGAAAATAGATTAGGGGTAATGGTTAATGAGAAACTAAAAGTAATGGCCATAGGATAATCATAGGATGAACCCAAGTGATGAGCCAAGGAATCGACTCAGAGGAATTCGGATTGAAGATGAAAAATTGCCCAAACATCATGTGATCGCAGCCTGTGGTCGACCACAGGGTGACCAGAGGATCGACCACAGCTATTCGGGAAGTTCCCAGGAAAGGTGTGGTCGCATGGTATGGTCGCATGGTATGGTCGCATAAAATGCAACCACAGGGTTCGACCACACAGTGTGTGGTCGCATATATTGCAACCACTGGATCGACCACACATTCGACCACACGATAAAAGCAAGCATATTTTGAGACCAAACAAGGTTTTTGATTACTGTAACTTGGTAAACTTGAACCCTAACTTATATACATTAATTGTTTAGGTTCCTAATAGATTCAAAGTGACTTCCAAAGCTTGGGAGAAGAACAAGGAGAGGAATAAACATCGATCAAATGTGAGGGAACAATACCTAAATTAATTGACTAATAATAAATTGTTTTATTTATTGAGTCCAATGCCATGAATGATTTTATGTTTGTATGCTTGTAATGTGCATTTCACATGTCATCCAATATTCATGTTATTACTGCTCATGCATATTTAATTCTATATATTTATAACATGATGATGATGATGATACTAGGAATAGGCATGTGAATGTATGTGTGTGGTTAGTGTGCTTGATGCGAGTGGAGCATCAGGGGGAGGATGTGACATTGTGGTTCATCCTGGTCACTAGACTCTAGCTCTATCTCTACTCAAGTCTTGTCCACTAACATCGTCGTATCTCCATTACCTTAGCAGAACTATTACGTTGTAGGGCATTAGGGGAGGTGGTCTCGGACCGTGTAGTCTCTGACTCTGCCGGGCGGCCTTAGCTCTATCTCTATGGACGTATTGAGGGATGCTAGGGTGAGGCCTTGGATACACTGTTTGGCATTAGGATTGGTTAGTTGCGAGCCCAGTTTGTAAGCCCTCGCTAATAGGGGCTTACGTGTTGGTATGGATAGGGCATCAGGGGAAGTGTTATGCGGTGTTTGATCCGGGCACTTTAGCTCTATCTCTATTCCATGATAGGTGCATGTGGGATGACAATGGTGTTTGATCCTTTGGGAGGCTTCACACACTCATGTATAGAGGTGCGATGGCCACCAATCTATTCTATAGAACATTGCAAACTTATAAACCAGACCAAAGATATGAATTAAATGCATGCATATGTTTGTTGCCTTGTTTTGTTTTCTCACTGAGCTCAAGTTGGAGAGCTGACCCCCGCACGCGTAATTCTTTTTAGTTTCTAATGTTGCATGTATTACGGTTGAAGATTATGTCGACACGCCAACATATGAACATGTGGCAGCTATGGATGAGCAAGCTGTGGAGGACTATTATGATTTGTTAAGCGAGCGTTTCAACTATGGATATGCTTAGTGTTTAACTTTAAATTTTGATATTTGTAAATGTATTAAATTATGTTTTGGTTACTTGGAGATAACTGAAATATTAATTATTTATCATGACTAGACCTCAGTTCATTATTAATAAGACTTCCGCTATTTACTTTATTATCTCTGATTAATGTGGAATGTGTTTTGGTTTAACATGATTGGCATAGCCTATACGAGATCCTGGTTGAACCGTTGGTTTATTGATAGTTCGTCAAGCCATTTTGGTTAGTCCAGAATTGGGGTGTGACAATCCTGCCCACCGAGTATCATGACACTCCCTTAAGAGTTTTTTCCTCAAATTGTCCCATTTTGGCACATAAAAACGTTCTCCCTTCGCCTTTAGAAGACCCTCATCTAGCCAGAATCTATGAGTCTTCCTTCTCACGCTAAGTCTACGAGACTTCTTGCCATGGAGTCCTTCTCTAATCCTTCTCTTATCCTATTGGGTAAGCTCGTTCTCAGTTGGCTAATACTAGCCAACTCCTCTAATTTTAAGGAGGCAAGCTCAGCCTTTCTACTTAAACCATCAGCCACTTGGTTGATTCTCCCTGGCTGATACTCTAATACCATATCGAACTCGGCCAAGAAGTCTTGCCAACGTGCTTGTTTGGGGCTGAGCTTCTTCTGGGACTGAAAGCAGCTTGTGGCAACATTGTCGATCTTGACCACAAACTTTGAGCCCAATAGGTAGTAACGCCAAGTGCGGAGACAATGTACCACTGCAGTCATCTCCTTCTCCTGCACTGTGTAACGTCGCTCGGTCTCATTTAACTTACGGCTCTCGTAAGTTATGGGATAACCATCTTGCATTGACACTCCACCTATCGCAAAGTCAGATGCATCGGTCTGAACTTCGAATGGCTTTGTATGGTCAGGAAGGGCCATGACAGGTTCTTCAATTACCACTTGCTTCAAGTCATCAAACGCCCTCTGACACCCGACCGTCCATCTCCACTCATGTTCTTTCTTTAACAAGTCTGTAAGTGGGGCTGCTTTCCCAGAGTATGACTTGATGAACCTTCGATAGTAATTGACAAGGCCCAAGAATGATCTCAATTCAGCTACATTAGTGGGTTCCTCCCACTCCGTTATAGCCCGCACCTTCCTTTGGTCCATTCTTAATTTTCCATCCCCAATCCAATGTCCAAGGAAGCACACCTCAAGTTGTGCAAAACTGCACTTCTCCCTTTTCACATACAAGGTGTTTTCCCTTAGGACTCGAAAGACTGTCCTTAGATGAACAATGTGTTCTTCCAGTGTCTTACTGTAGATCACAATGTCATCTAAGTATATTACGACAAGTTGATCCAAGTAGGGATGAAAGATCTTGTCCATTAAGGTACAGAAGGTGGCAGGTGCATTGGTTAAACCGAAAGGCATGACTAGAAACTCAAAGGCTCTATACCTCGTCACGCATGTCGTTTTAGGTTCATCCACTTTTGCTATACGCACCTGATAGTAGCCCGATCTCAAGTCCAACTTTGTGAAATATTTGGCTCCACCTAGTTGATCAAACAAATCACCCACCAATGGAACTGTATATTTATTCTTGATGGTCACCTTGTTTAGTGCTCTATAGTCGATGCATAGACGTAGGCTCCCATAGTGCTACTTCTGAAACAACACCGGGGCTCCATAGGGTGCTTTAAAAGGTCTAATGTACTCTGCATCTAGCAATTCCTTTAGTTGTCTCCGCAGTTCCTTAAGCTCTGGCGGTAACATACGATATGGTGCCATGGCCGGCTGTTTGGCACCAGGGACCAACTCGATCTCGTGGTCTACCTCTCTTCGTGGAGGTAGTTTCTTAGGAAATTCGTTAGGCATTATGTCCTTGTACTCATTACGGACTGCTTCAATCTCCTGTGGTTGGGCCTTCTTGGGTCCCATATCCTCTTCCTCTCTCAAGGATGCCACATAGGTGATTTCTCCTTTCTTGAGACCCTTAGTTAGTTGGAGGGCAGAAATGAATTCTACACTCCTCCCCTATTTCTCATGTACAACAAGTACCATGCAAGAGACGTCCTTTTCTAGGACACATACAGCTCGAAACGATGGCATAGGGATTGCTATAGCAACACTTAAAAAGTCCATCCCAAGAACCACCTTGAAGTCATCTATGGGTGCTACGTAGAAACTCGTAGGACCCTCCATGTGCCCACACGAAGATCTACATCTTTTGCTACTCCAAGTATGGGTTAGGCTTTAGAGTTCACTGCCTTCATTCGGCCTGAATCCTTTACAATGTTAAGGCCCAACCTTTTAGTTTCGTTGCTTACGACAAAGTTATGGGTCGCCCCCATATCAACTAATGCTCGTGTGTCTTTCTCATTGAGTTTGACATCTACGAACATTAATTCTCTTTTGTGGGGCTTTGGATTCCTATTCTCACTACCCTTCAAGGCATTAAGTAATCTCATGGTACCCATGCGAGGCTCAGACGTACCTTCGTCAACTTTAACTGCATTCAGGGCCTTCTTCTGTGGACAATCTCGCACCCGATAATCACCATCACATAAGAAGCAACCTGTTTTCTTGGGATCCTCTTTACCTTTTCTTGGCTTCTTGAAGCTTTTGAAGCTATCTTTCTTCTCTCCCTCACCTTTGCCTTTATTGTAGCTCTTAGTTTGTTTGGACTTTGAAGAGTCACTAGTCTTGTCGCTAAACTCCACAAGGCGTTCGGCTGTTGCAAGTGCAGAGGCCAAATCCTTGACTCCTTGTCGTGTCAGCTCCTGTTCTGCCCACTTCTGAAGTCCATCCATGAAGAAGAAGAGTCGATCCTTCTCCGACATGTCGATGATGTCTAGCATCAAGGTTGTGAATTGATTTACGTATTCCCTTATCGAGTCTGTGTGCCTGAACCGCTTTAAGCTTTTACGAGCAAGGTACTCCACATTCTCAGGTAGGAATTGATGTTTTAACTCTTTCTTCAATTCCTCCCATGTTGAGATAGTGCATAGCCCTTTCTCAATATCTTTGTATCTTCGTCGCCACCACAACATAGCATCATCAGTGAGGTACATGACACTTGTGCTTACCTTTTCGTCCTCATCCTCCATCTTGGAAGCCTTGAAGTATTGTTCCATTTGCCAAATGAAGTTCTCTAAAACTTTGGCATCCTTTGTCCCATTGAAGAGTTTAGGTTCAGGGATCCAAAGTTTAGGGATCTCCTTTTGGCTAGGCCCTCCATTGGCCACGGCTCTCTCCAGCACGGTGATCTTGGCCTTCAAGTCTTTATTGACAACTTTCAAGTTATCAATCTCTTCTCTGAGTGAATCCACCACTCCAGCAAAATCTTCATTGACCCCGTCTAATGCTATCTTTATTGCGCCCTCAAGCGTCTCAACCGAATCAAAGCATTCGGTTATCTTAGTCTCCATTGGCCATAGTCGCCTCCAACCGATCTAGGCATGCCTCCAAAGGTGCACCTTCATCGGACAACACCCTATTGATGTCGGGTCTCGTCATAGCTTCCCTCTTGAACTTGGCTCTGATACCACTTGTCACAGACTTCTTCTTTGAAGAAGCTAACTCGCCCGTGCGGCACTCGTACAACCCTCCTATTCGTCACACAAGTTAGCCTACTCACTCAAGACTCCCTTGTCGCTAAGACTCTCAAGGCTTACTAGCACACAAAGAGAGAGAGAACAAAAGACACTTTTAGAAATAAAGCTTGGAATGCTTTGAGAATGCTCAACTCTTGTTATCTCAAATGAGGGTGACCAACCCCTATTTATACTTGGAGGCCTTACAAATCAATAGCTAGGATTTGTACATGTGTTATTAATCCAATGGTGTAAAGATTTCTCTAGAACTATCTCTAGAACTTTCTATACTACTAGATGTTTCTCTACTACTCTCTAAATATCTAATTTCCTTTCTAGAGTCTTCTTCATTTCTATGCAAGTGTGGAAGACTCTAGTAGGTAGGACCTTCTAGTATGTAGGTATTGGGCTTCATAGTTGGCTGGCCCAATGGAATAGTTTTTTTTGTTTAAGGTGGGGTAAGCCCACAAGTTTGTGACACATAGTAGACGAACACCGACGCCGCACGTACCTTTTGGTTCCTATATAAATAAAGGATTTCCCTCTTCAATTTAATATCAGCCTTCGATTTCAGAATTTTCTTGGTAGGTCAACAACGACCTAAAATGTGGTCTTCAACATGAGATTTGATTCTTGATTTAAGTTTTTTTTTTAATCAAAATAGTTTCGGTATCAGTTTTTCGTTGACTTGATTTTGACATTGTAATTGGGTTTTTTACTCAATTTTGTCAAAACCCTTCAGACTGAGCCTAAGTTTTAGCACACTTACTTCACCTTTTTAACATTAGCTTCTTCTTATTAGGGATGAAAGCGCAACCAAGAGAAAGAATGAAGATCAAGCAAAACACACAAACACAGGATTTGTTATTGTTCAGCACCCAAGCTGGAATGTCTATCTCCACCACAGAGAAATAGAGAATTCTTTATTCACAAGAAAGCTTTATACTTCTCTCCACCTGACAAAGTGTTCTTATTTGCTCAGACCTCACCTAAGTTTTCCCACATAGAGAATATATAGGCAAACTTAGAAACCTTAATCCTCACACAATTATAAGTTTACCCCTATACTGTAATAGACCCAAACCCTAATATAAGTACATTCTGAGTAATCGGGTGGACCCCACAAAATACAAGACACAAAACCCAATAAATCTCCACCTGACTTGGATTCTGTAAGCCACCTTGAAGAATAACCCATTGATGTTGATTCTGTAAACACGTCCATTGTCTCTACCGAACCGCTACACCCAAACTTGCATAACCCACACCCCGTCCTGGTGTCCTATACAGCTCATTGCTGTAAGATGTGATGTGACTCCATCTCTCACACTGCTATAGCATCACTAGTGAGATCACTTCTACTCATAAAATCTGAAGTGAAAGAAACTCACTTCTTCCCAGATATGCATTTGTTTACAACTTGAATTTCCTGCAGCCTTCGTCTTCCATTTGTACCCCTTGCCTGAGTTCCAATAGAAGCATTATCTGTTTCAACACTCTCTGCAAGTCTGTATAGATTCCCAACCATATGTCCCTGCATTACAACCATAGCCCCTTTAGAGACCTTGAGAACTCCACCTTCAAATGAACACTTGTAGCCTTTCGCATCCAGTGTTCCCAATGAAATCAGATTCTTCCTTAAATCCGACACATGTTTAACCCCAATTATAGTTCGCACAATCCCATCAAACATATGGTTCCGTACAGTCCTAATCCCGACAACCTTGCTTTCAGCATCATTTACCATTCTGATCGTACTCTTATCACATGCATGATATGTAGCAAATTTCTCCCTAACTAAACACATATGAAATGAACGAACTGAATCCAAAATCCAATCTGAAGTATCTGTACATGATGAAGTATTGAGATAGACATCTCCATCACTTCACTCTTTTGTGACACCAGTAGTAGATGATTTTTCTCCACTCTCTTTGTCTTTTTTTTTTATCCTCCTTACGCTTTGGATAATTCCTTCTCACATGACCTTCCTTATTGCAATAACAACAAATTATTTGGTGACTTTGTGACTTGGAGTGACCCCTATTCTTGCCATATTATTGTCTTCTATTTCATCTTCCTCTACCCTGACCACCAACTGTAACCAAGACGTTACCCCCATGTGACGTCCCCTCAATACTATTTTTCTGTTAAGTCTCATTCATTAGCAAAGCAGCAATAACATCGTCAAGTTTGTGAGTATCCTTACCAAATAACAATGTAATCACAATGTGATCAAATGAAAGAGGTAATGAGGCCAACAGAAGAATTGCCTTGTCCTCCACTTCGATTTTTACATCAAGTGTCACACCTCAAAATTTTCTCTTATCTTTTGGCATACTCCGAGGCTATGAATAAAACGCTTATAGCCGTCCTATTAACCACCGGGATCACAACGCAGGGCACACATCACACCACCTCACCCCATAACACATTGACCACCACATGATCAGATTCAAATATAAATACAGCAAAAGACTTATACAAATTTCAGGTATTAACACTGATGGATTCTAATGATATTATACAATAGTAACATGTGTTATTCTGTTTTAATAAAACTCAATCCTTACCAAATAACAGTGTAGTCACAATGTGATCAAATGAAGGAGGTAATGAGGCCAACAGAAGAAGTGCCTTGTCCTCCACTTCAATCTTTACATCCAGTGTTACACCTCAAAATTTTTCTCTTATCTTTTGGCACACACCAGGGCTATAAATAGAACGCTTATAGCCATCCTATTAACCACTGGGATCCCAACGCAGGAGACACATCACATCACCTCACCCCATAACACATTAACCACCACATGATCAGATTCAAATATAAATACAACAGAAGACTTATACAAATTTTGGGTATTAACATTGATGGATTCTAATGATATTTATACAATAGTAACATGTGTTATTTTATTTCAACAAAACTCAAGACATAACATACTACTTCCAAATAAAATACTAGAACACATAGTATTGGACAACATGTCCGATCAAATGTCCTAAAACTAAATCAGCACTCTATCCATCTCCAACTTGGCCTCTGAAGACACAAGTACAACAAATAATTCTGGTTGTGAACATCCACTTGCCAACGAAATCACCAGTATCATAAAGAAAAGCTCTAAGAAATTAGCTATAGTAGACCTATAATAAAATCTAGAAAAAAAGTGTGTAAACAAGGATGAGCTCGTCAACATGAGCTCAATGAGGAACAGACAAGCAAGCAAGCAAGAATGCATGATCAATTTCTTACATACAACAATGCAATAGTCAGGTATCATGTATGCCATGTGCTATGGTAAGGCCTAGCCACACCTCCTAGAGGTTGACTATAACCTCCATGCACGAGAGTGTTGGGTACTCACCAGCCTACCCAGTAGCCTTGGTGCCTCTACACGATGTCCCAATCAGGATGGTGATTGGGTAGCAGGTCAGGCCCATGAGGCTCCAAAGAACACTATCGACCCTTTCCCCTCATCACTCCACATTACTAGTACCTGACCCCTTACTGACCAGGGTTACATATATGGGTAGTGCCACTAAACAAAATCTTACATGTCATCCAAAGTATCCCTCTCACCAAACCCAGCAAGAATCCTAGGCCATCCATTTTGCCCCCCAAGATGTTGTCATCCCGCTATAGGTGAGTGACATACTCATCAATAATCATATAGAAAGTTGAATCCAGCGATCCTCGATTATTTTACCACTTCTTACCAGTTTCCAATCACATACATTCACAAAAGTAAGTGCATGTACAAAGCAGTTATTGGATGACATGTTTGTTGACCTTTGGATTGTAATTGTTGGTAAAATTGGCTTAGTTTGAGGAGAGAGAGTATCTGTGGACCCCACTGATGATGTGGCATAGTTTTGATGGGATTATCGGCATCTTTTACATCTTCTTCAGTTTTGTGGCATCTTGAAGCATCAAATATGAAGCAAGCAGAAGAGAGAGAATCTAAAGAGAGAGAAAGAAGAGAGAGAAGTTGATGTGATGGGACCCACCATGCTGAGGTGGCATGCCACTATGGCAGCCAGCTTAGTCGAGGGCCACGACACCTGTGAGGATAGTGAGTGTCCACCCACGCTGAATGGACGATAAATGATTTGGAGTCGCCACCTAGATTAAAGTCTAGGACCTAAAATGTAGTCTCATCCTGAGATAAGACTTCTATTGACTCATGACCCAATGTATCGGCTTTGGTCCAACAGAGAACGGGTAAGTGTTCAAAGTACAATTTAGGAAGGTGTTAGGCACCCAAAACTGCCCGATCTGAAAATCGGCCTCCTATGTGATTCTACTTTCCTTAGACTCTATGGTTCTGACTGTTCATGGTCAATGGATGATGAGTAGGGCTCATGGGGGATCCTATGCCAAGTTACTGAGTTCTTCTAGCTTAAGTTCAGCCAAACATGTTCTCGAAGTAAGAAAACAAATAAAATAATATACAATGAACCGAACCAAAGATGGTTCGGTGATGGACTGAATCTGAGATGTCCAAAACATCTCAAATTGCCTACGTATTCCAATCCTGGAAATCAAGTCCAAAAACGTAGTTCGAAACGGAAAGTGATTAAAGCTTATGGATGTGGATTATGATTAAGCTTTCTTAGATTCAATTTATTAAAGTTGAAGTTTATGCTTGATGATAATTGAGATTGAATCTAGAGATAGCCTAAATGGATCGAAGTGAACGAGGATATGGATACGGATATGGATATGGATATGGGGAACCTAAGGATACTAAGATGGGGTACCGTACTTGGAGAGTCCTCCAAGTTGCCTACGTATTCCAGAGGTCCTAGAATCAGGTACAACGTAGTTCGTTTCATGGGTTGTACTCTCAGGGAGTAAGGTGTGGCTCTTAGGGAGTCAAATTTGTACTCTCAGGGAGTAGGGTGTGGCTCTCAGGGAGTCAGATTTGTACTCTCAGGGAGTAGGGTGTGGGATAGTCTTGCAAGACTAAGGTGCGTACTCACAAGCACGACTTCAAGATAGAGCCTCGCAAGGCTAAGGGGGGGTGCGTGCTCGCAAGCACGACTTCAAGATAGAGCCTCGCAAGGCTAAGGGTGCGTACTCACAAGCACGGCTTCGGGATTAAGCATCGCAAGGTTAAGGGTGCGTACTCGCAAGTACGGCTTCGGGATTGAGCATCCGTACTCTCAGGGAGTAGAATATGTATGTGTGACTCAGGGAGTCAGATTTGTACTCTCAGGGAGTAAGGTTGTACTCTCAAGGAGTTGGATTTGTACTCTCAGGGAGTAAGGTTTGTACTCTGAGGGAGTGATGTTTGTACTCTTAGGGAGTAGGGTTGTACTCTCAGGGAGTAAGGTTTGTACTCTCAGGGAGTAGGGTTGTACTCTCAGGGAGTAGGGTTGTACTCTCAGGGAGTTGGATTTGTACTCTCAGGGAGTAAGGTTTGTACTCTCAGGGAGTAGGGTTGTACTCTCAGGGAGTAGGATTTGTACTCTCAGGGAGTAAGGTTTGTACTCTCAGGGAGTAGGGTTGTATTCTTAGGGAGTAGGATTTATACTCTCAAGGAGTAGGATTGTACTCTCAGGGAGTATGGTTTGTACTCTCAGGGAGTAAGGTTTGTACTCTCAGGGAGTGAGGTTTGTACTCTCAGGGAGTGAGGTTTGTACTCTCAGGGAGTAAGGTTTGTACTCTCAGGGAGCAAGGTAGTGTATACTCTCAGGGAGTAAGGTTTGTACTCTCAGGGAGTAAGGTTGAGGGCACATTGATTGATGTGTGGAACCGTATCTGGGAGTTTCCCAGACTACCTACGTATCTCAGGGTTTGCCCTAAGAATCAGGATCCACGTAGTTCAAACTGGCACTGTTCATTGGGTGACCCACTTGGGTCAGAATATGGGTGGTCCAGCTGGACCGAATGATGATCCTAGATGATCTATGGTTGGATTCACATTACATCTATCTAGATTCTGCATCCTAGGGGAAATGAACTGAGGGGTAGGGATCGTCCTAAACTACCCTTGTTACTTACAACCCTGATTTGGAATTATTGGGCTAAGCTTCATGATTCTTGATTAAAACTTTTATCATTTTCCATTATTACCCTTCCCATGAATGTGGGTGCCTATATGCACGTCCCCACACCTAAGAATGTCTTCTATCAGTGTACATGCACGGCAGTTCGACTAGGTGCAGTGAAAAGTAAATTCTTGCCAACATAAACATCATTCAATCATGGCATTAGCAAGCAGATCAGCATGGCAGTGTGCACAAAGCTAGCATTGTAAGCATGTGAACAGGGTAGCGCATAATATGACAGCGTAATCAAGGGACATGATAGATGTATGGATATAACGACATAGACGATATCAGATCCTCAATCTAACGGTTATATCTCTTCAAAAAATGATGATCATGATCAACACTTAGATTTCATAAAAAAACAGCCAAGATCAACGGCTCAGATCTCATCAAATAGCTATAATCATGATCAATGACTCATATCTCATCAAAATAGCTATGATCTATGGCTTAGATCTCCTATCATGATCAGACTAAGAAATCAATGGCTCAGATTCGTATAAATCAATTATGATCCAGATTCAACAATTTACATCACTCAAAATATCCATGATGACAATCCAACGGTTCAAATCACTCAAGATCATAATCTAATCGTTCAGATTCATCAAAAACACTCATGATCAAGATTTAACGGTTTAGATTCACCAAAATCACTTACGATGACAATCCAACGGTTCAAATCGCTTAAGATCATAATCCAACCATTCAGATTCATTTAAATCATTCCCAAAGATAATCTAATGGTCCAGATTGCTCATCATGATAAGCCAACCCCTCAGATTCATCAAAAATACTCATGATCAAGATCCAATGGTTCAAATCACTCAAAATTACTCACAATGAAAATCCAACAGTTCAAATCATTCAAGATCATAATCCAACCATTCATATTCATTTAAATCATTCCTAAAGATGATCTAGCAGGTCAGATCACTCATCATGATAATCCAACCACTCAGATCGATTAAAATCACTCCAAAGATGATCCAATGGTTCAGATCGCTCATCATGATAATCTAACCATTTAGATTAAAAAAAATCACTTATCAAGAAATCCATATTAAGATTCGCATTAAAACTTTATGATCAATGGATGTATTTTAATCACATCAAAATTTCATATCAGTAGCTATGATCAACTCATTAAAATTCTTATCATATGGACATGATCAATTCTCATAAAATTCAAAATCATGTGGTTGTATCAACCTCATTAAAATTTCAATCACATGGTCGGACCAATCACATTAAAATTCTCATCGCATGGTCGGACCAATATCCATTTCCATCACATGGTCAGACCAATTACAATTCTCATCACATAAAACTTTCATGCACATCGGATCAATTTCATCACATAAATCCGATCCATGACATTAAAATTAAAATACATGGTCGGAATGGTTTGGCGAGTGGGTGGTTATGGGTATTCATGGGTGCATGGTGACAGAGAGTAAGAAAGAAAAAATAAAGAGAAAAACAGAGGGGGAGGTGAGAGCTTACCCGGAATTTGCGAGCGGCTTTCCTTGCTCCCTCCTAGACTCTTCTATTTCTCAGCTCCCTCTCAACCAAATTTCAGCTCAAACTCATTATCTCGTCTTCTCAAACCAACTTTCTCTCCTTCTCAAAACCCACTCTCTCTTTCTCTCTCTCTCTCTTGCTTGTTGGATTCCCACTCCCTCTCTTTATACATACTTTATATATATAATATAATAATATAATATATAAAAATATATATAATATAACATATATAAAACATATATTATATAATATATAAATGTATATAGTATATAAAATATACATAAAGTGCATACACATGGGCCGACCCGACTCGATCTGGGCCGGTTTGGGTTGGGTCAGGTTGGACTGGTTGAGTTCGACAGGAATGGACTAAATTGGGCTTGAGCTGGGTCGGGCTGAGTAAGAATGGACTGGATCGATTTCTCTCTCTATTATGGATCCTCTCAGCTTGCAATTTCGCATGAAAATTTTGACGGCTTCTGTCTCAGATCTTCCACGTCCGCTTTAAGAGGATGGACAAAGGAGCACACTGGTGTTCGAATCGCCTGATTCAGACGTCAGATGAACAAAATATGAAGAATTGAAGCTTTGATGATAACTCGACCGGCAACTTTGCATGGGACCCGCTGGCGGCTTCTGCCCAAAATTCTTTAGGTTCATTTTGAAGAGGACAGACAATGGAGCACAGTGGCACTTGAATCGTCTGATTCGGACTTCGGATGATCAAGATATGAAGAATTGGAGTTTCGACGATAATCCTACCGACAACTTTGCATGGGACCTGCTGGCGGCTTCTACCCAAAATTCTTTACGTCCATTTTGAAGAGGACAGACAATGGAGCTCAGTGGCACTTGAATCGTCTGATTCGGACTTCGGATGATCAAGATATGAAGGATTGGAGTTTCGACGATAATCCTACCGACAACTTTGCATGGGACCCGTTGGCGGCTTCTGCCCAAAATTCTTTACGTCCGTTTTGAAGAGGACAGACAATGGAGCTCAGTGGCACTTGAATCGTCTGATTCGGACTTCGGATGATCAAGATATGAAGGATTGGAGTTTTGACGATAATCCTACCGGTAACTTTGCATGGGACCCGCTGGCGGCTTTTGCCAAAAATTCTTTACGTCCATTTTGAAGAGGACAGACAATGGAGCACATTGGCACTTGAATCGTCGGATTTGGATGTCAGACGATCAAGATATGGTCGAATGAAGTCTGATCGATTTAAATCATGATAATTTGCCCAATAAATCCTTAATTTATGATAATTTACAGAAAATCCCTTGGATTTAATAAGCCAATTTCAATCCGACTAAAATCGTGACATCTTCTTCGTTTGATATCGGAATTGAGTGATTCGGGTATCATTTCGAAAGTATTTTCATGACCTTGCTGTAGGGCCCGCCAACATTAGCTTTGAAATCACCGCTTAGCGTCCAAACCTTGAATTGACCCGCAACCCTTCTGAATATGCCCATCAAGACTCTTGTACATTGGAAACACTCTGACTCAGCCCAGAAAACCATAGAGAACACAGAAGAATTGATCGACTATTGGTTTGAGAGAGTTTCACTCGCCTCCCCTGTACTTTCCAAATTTTCATCTCCCTCTGCTCTCTTACACCAATAAAGTTCTGTTTGGCTGGGGATGGCAAAAATGGGGTGCTTACAGCACCATAAGCAGCAGCCACCACATAACCGAGGCTAGCAGCAACCATGCCCATAGCACCATGGCCTGCAGGGCCAAGCCACAAGCAAGCATGACAGCACCAAGCACCATGGTAGCATGCCTTGCCGCAAGCCAGCTAGCTCGCAAGGCAGCAAGGCTTGCAGCAGGCAGCGTGCCATGCCACCAGCCAGCACCCGCAAGCCCCCCAAGCCGCAGGCCTCACAGCCGCAAGCAAGCAGTAGGCCCGCGCGCATGTCCTGGCCCTCACACAAGCACTGGTGCACGCATGCAAGGTGCTCGACACAATGCCTAGAGAGAAACTAATTCGGGTTAGAGAGATGTTCTCTCGGCCAAATTGGTTTCTACAGGGTTTTGGTTTAAGAAAACCGGTTATAGATGCCATTAACATGGTTCTCAGGGGCATTTTAAGAAGGCAAATATGGAGAAGATGCGAAATCGACTGCTAAAAAGGAGCCACATATGACAGATTCCAAATGGATGACCTGAAAGAATGCGGGCTAAGGTGTATATCGTCGGTTCCGTCTAGATTCTATCGCGAGGTTTCTGGTTGGATGGAGGTAGTTTAAAGAGGTGATTTACGTTGCATGGAGTCGACGCTCTGATTCTATGTGTCGCGCTTTCGGTATAGCGGCGAGTGGATCCTGATCTAAAGGCTTATAATGAAGCCGATCTTCGGAGGCGTGATTTATTCAGATCCGATGGATGACAAAATATCCCGCCTTTTTGAGTGATATCTAATGGCCGGTAGAGAAGATACTCTGATCAGCAAATCAGAACGCGACAACGCATCGACGACGCGGCTACGGTACGGCACGGGTGCGCGGTTATAAAAGGAAAGATTCTATTTTGAATCTTTTGGTTGGCCGAACTTCGAACTGCCATAACTTCTTCATCTGAGCTCCAAATCAGTCCGTTCAAGTTGCAGTTTCCATATTTTTGGATGCTCTACCTATTGGGCACCATTGGGGGTCGAATTAGGGCTGAAAAAAATCTAAAAGTGTGTTTTGAAGCTTAAGAGAAGGATTTTTTTAGGTTTTCGTGCCCTGTGGGATGATTCATTACCATCTATCTCTTCTCTGCTCATCAATGGATTGTTGAATCCCTGTGAGAGGTTGGTAGACTATTTATTTTTCCATTCATGGTGACTATGGGTTGTGTGGAGGAGATTGGAAGCCTATGATCAAGATGTGCTCTATGAATCAAGTTTTACTATCATTGAAGGCCGTTCAAGGTTTTTCAAAGCAGTGTGGAGCTTCAAAAATTATTGTTAAAAATTAAAGAATATCGGTTGTGAGATTTTATCATTCCCTATCTTTTTAATGTTCTCTATGCACTGTATGCTAGTATAGGTGAAAAGAAAAAAAAGTCGAATACCTATCTAGTTTGTGGGTTTCATTGTAGGGCAATTCTTATAAGCCCCAAAAATATTTTATTTATGGTGTGTTCAGTGGGTGTTGGACACTGACTATTAAGCTTGAATCTTGGCGTTGTTACGCCCTCTCAGTTTTATGCTGGGAAAATCTAGGGTTAGTATCATTGTCTGTAAGAGACTAAAAATTGAGTATTGAGTAAGTACGGAGCCCGTGGGGCATTACTCCGTGGACTAGCCATCACATATTGTGGTGGTGAACCACGTAATATCTCTGTGTTCTTTACTTTCTAGTATATTTTGGAGTGTGTGGAATAGCTTGCAGGGTGGGTGTGCAAATCTGGTAGACCTGGCCACTGAGTGGTAGCGAAGTGGATTTGCATATGCTTGTGTGTATATAAAAAATCAGATATCCATCAGCTCTGGGCAGCAGTGAATTTATCAAAGAAAAGTTTCAGACACTGATTCACCCCCCCCCCTCTCAGTGTCATATCAAGTTCATCAATGTTATCACAACAAGCATGTGGCGCAACAATCATATATTAAAAGCATTTCAAAATTAGTTAGGGGTTCTGTTCGTCACCTAATATCACTTCTTTTTTTTTTTTTTGCTAAAAGGTCAAGCAAATTGCATTAATAAAAGAAATAAAAGTAATGAAAAGTACAAACCACAAAATAGACTATCCCACCTTTAGCATGGCCATCAGCAGGATTCATTTATGGTCAACCAAAATAACAAAGATGTACATTCAGTAGTCAAAAAATCAGGTTGCAGATACAAATCTATAACGCTGACATTCAGAACCATACCAAACTACTTCACTAGCAACAAAGTCAGGACAGGTCAACCAAATGCAAGAAATCAGCTCTGTCGCCGCCCATTTGGCCAATCCATCTGCTACTACATTTGATTCTCTGAAGTAGTAAGTAATTCTAAGAGCTGAGAATTTCCCTCGTACTGCGTCCCATTTTCCAATACCATGGCACATTATTGCCCATCAAGCATCCTATAACAGAAGCTGAGTCACACTTAAACCCATAACTTGTCAAAACCTTCTTCAACAGCAATCTTCAATTCCTTCATCGTCGTCCTAAATTTTGCTTCATAATTTGATGCTTCCCCAATGAATTCAGAAAATGCAAGAACGACTTTGCCAATACAATCACGGAACACTCCTCCTGAACCTGCATCACCAGGATTACCCAAGGAGCATCCATCTATATTTAATTTCCACCATCCTATAGGCGGCTCCTTCCATAGAACTGGAACAACCCTTGCCTGCTTAATAGTCATGGAAAGGAGTGAATAATGATTTTTAATGCATAAATCATCCATAGACTTAACTACATAAGGCTTGGACAAGGTAACAGATTGAACACCTTTTCCAATTCTAAAATGGACTGAACTTAAGCATGATTTTTTTCCATCATAGCAACACATATTTCTCACTTTCCATATATTATGGATAATGATAAGAAAGAGGGAATACCACAATTCTTTAATAGGTGCAACTCGCTTCTTAAATCTCCACCATTGAAGGATGGAAACCGATGAAGAATGCTCCACCTAGATGAAACCAAAAAGTTTTAAAATAGCATCCCGCACTTTCTTTGCAAATTCACGCTTTAGGAAAAGATGGATAAAATTCTCTTCCTCTTAATGACAAAGATAACATCTAGACACAATGCATACCTACTTTCATCGGATAGCATCATCAGTAGGCAGTTTTTGCATACACCATCTCCACCCAAATATTGAGTCATTTGTTGTGCTTCTTTTATTCCAGACAATAGAAGTCTAGCTTTTCCGATCCTCCTTTTTTCAAAGAGCATTCCATGTAGAAGAGACAGAAAAATCCCATTTGTAGCCGAAGTCCACACCGTTTTTTCATTGATTGAAAGTACTAATGGAATATTCTTTGCCATGTCAAAAATATGATTCAAAGTTAAAGAGGACACTCTGGGAAGTTCCATCTTCCTAATATCGCTTAGTTATAATTATCCTCGCAAGTAAAGCCTCTGTTCACAAGGTGTTCTATGCCTATACAAGGTATAAAGTCATAAATTTGAGGTCCTACATAATTTACTTTGGATTTATACATGTCTGGGCCTTACCTGTTGCTACATCGGTCACTACCCTTGCGACCAGCGTATGGCCTGATAGAAATTTAAACATTCTACCATTAGCTGATCGATATACCAATTGATATAGAGTATCGACCGTAACACTGTCTGGCTAACTCTTTGAGACCTTTCTGGAATTGGTCAGTCGCTATGCCGTTTTTAACATAGAGTTCGGTGTATCGACCGCCTCCTCCAGATGGTCAGTTTTCTATTTAGTAAATTGGGATTTCTTCTTATGATTCTATTCACTCCTTATTAGCATAATATGGTCCTGTGATGGGTTCTCTTAGGTCTATATACCATCCTAGCAAGCGTGAAATCTATTATTTAGACTAGGTCATTTGCTAAAAAGTGGTGTTTCCCCCTCTTAACAACCTACACTAATTCCAGTGTTGTAGAAGGGTTGGTTAAAGTAAATAGGTCTATCCAAGCTTACTAGGGACCATTCTGGAAGTATCCGGTTGCATGGCCAGAGGTGAAAGGTTGTCTCGAGTGTCGCCTTCGGACAGCTCCCATATTCCATCAGAATCTAACATTTTCCTCTTCCAAAGGCCATAAGTCTATGATCCAATATCCAAATCACCTCAAGTTTATTTCTTATGAAACTAGACTTAAAATATAATGTCTCCTCCAAATTTCATGTCATTCCAAAAGGTGTAACCCTATGAACTTGGTCTTCCATTTTGGTCTTATAGAATAGGATTCAGTCTGTGCACTGTGATTTGCAGAGACCATATCTCCCTCATCCCAAGTCCAAACGAGCTCATTCTTTTTGAAGCATCAACTAGACCTATAGCAGAATATCTCCTCTAAATTTCAAGTCAAAATTTCATGTTTAGTTTTGTAAAACCATTATTTCAAAATCAGGTTCCAATACTGTCCAATTTTCCTTACATTCTGGAAGTTAGCAATCGATTGGGTTCCATCCAGTGCTCCTTCTAGCTGCTGATGTAAGACCCGCACTCCACTAATCCGATTTAACTATGTCATGTGAAGTCTACCCATCATAACAGGCTCGAGCGAACCAACAGTATAAAGGAGCCACAAAGCCAAGTAAATAGACCAGTCAACCAGTCAATTTTAAGGTTGAGCGTTGAGTATCTTAGGTTGTCCGATTGAGTTATGGGACCTGTGAGTTGATCGGTCAATCCCTGATCTGCCTCTGTATTTAAAAAACTTTTTTAATTTGGAGTGGTCTCTCTCCTAATTTAGAAAAGACTCTATATGGAGACTTTCTCTCTATATAGAGGGCGTCCATTTACTCTCTCTCACTCTTTTGATCAATCTCAAACTCTAGAACTGAGAAAAAGAAAGGAGAAGAAGGACTGGAGACTTGGAGAAAAAGAAAGCTTGAAGGAAAGAAAAGGTTATTTGCAGATAGAGGAATTACCATTGGAACTTTAACTTATAGCATCAAGGATCAATGGTAAGTACCTTGGCTCTATAAAAGGATAGGTTATAGTAGCATTGTGGATTTGAGACCTTGCTACAAGGAGGATCAGATCTGATTCCATGTTTCAAACCTAAATATTCTGAATATAGAATCCATAGCAATATTGCAGTGGTTAAGGTTGGATGGAATGAATTGAACGATGTATAATGGCTATAGAATGTTCCTAGGATGAACCCCATTGTTGTGCCAAAGAATCGATTCAGGAGGAAGTCAAATCGAAAGATAAACTTGGAACATGACCAGAAGGTTGTGTGGTCCCTTCACTGGTCGACTATATAGCACGACCAGTGAGTTAACCACAGACTCTCAGGGGATGTCTCAGGGATTATGTGGTACCTTCAGTGGTCGACCATAGCAACTCCCTTCTTTCTTTCAGATCCATATCGATCTATCAAACCTCATTCTGATACCACTTGTTAAGGATAGAAGCACAACCAAGAAAAAGAACGAAGATCAAGCAAAATACACAAACACAGGATTTGATATGGTTCAAAACCTAAGCTGGAATGCCTACCTCTACCACAGAGAAACAGAGAATTCTTTATTCACAAGAAAGTTCTACACCTCTCTCCACCTAACAAAGTATTTTCCTTTGCTCAGACCTTACCTAGGTTTTCTCACATAGAGACAATAAATAAGCAAACCTATAAACCTTAATCCCTACGCAATTACAAGTTTACCCCCATCCATGTAATAGACCCAAACCCTAATATAAGTACAATCTCTGTAACCGTGCAGATCCCATAGAATACAAGACACCAAACCCAACACCTTTGAGCTAAGCTCTCACTTTTTAGGCTTTGTACTGTGGAGTAAAAGAAACCTTAGGTTTCATGCCTAACTTTCTTTTATCAATTATTTATCATTATATTGATTCTGCATATCATGAGATTTGGGCCAGGGCCCTGAAACCTTATAGGGGATTCATTCTTCCTCCAAAACCCTTGCAACTTGTCATTTGACATAGGCTTGCTTTAGGGAAAGTAAACAATACTTCCCCGACTCCATGACTTTGCCTTGGTTTAAGGTATCATATTTATGTTTTGTCTGTCATTTTATGAGTTTGCCTTTGTTTAAGGCAATATTCCCATTCCATCATGCTAATTACATGGCAACATGTGGTTAGATTGTGTTTGGGAGAACACTCTTCTTACCTAGCATCTAGTAGACTAACCAACTTATGTTGGATGGATTAGGAACTTAACACCTTCCCATGTCTGTAACATTACTCTTACCCATATATCTATTTAGAGCAAATATCTTATCCGGACACGAACTACGTTTGATCTGATTATCGAATTAGTCACTCAAGATATGTAGGCAGATTGAGAATTCAACCTCAATATTGGGCATGCTTTTTTTTTTTAACATTTTCCAAGAGAACTAGAGCCCAATCAGTTTTCACACACACATTCTCAGTTATATAAAGAGATCGGGCCTGAAACTTTAGATGGCGACTCCGTATTCTAGTTTGGAATGGAAACCAACCGATGGCCCCCGATTCGATAAAGGAGTGACCTATGGTCAAACAATGGGATGCTAAGACCATGCATGCCTATTTCAGCATGCGCCCAGGCTTTGGTGCCCAGCGGCATTCAGACTAACCATGGCTATGACCACAAATATTATGGGAGAAAGTTCTCTGTTCATTTGTATCCCTCTACGTCCTCTCACTTGGACTATGAAATGACCCTTGTTCCCTCTTTCTTGGATACTTTCATCTGTCCTTCCATTAGACCCTATGTTGGTGTAGGATCCATGCAAAATGTCAATCCATATATTATTTCTAGGCTTGTTAGATCAAGTGGCATTTTTCAATAATTAAATATGATCATAATGAAGCTTTCTAAGAAAATATAAAGGATGAGAGAGCACATGCCTACTAAAGTAGAAGGCCTAGTTGTTTTCACAAGGAAGCTTCTTGAAAGGGGATCAAATGGAATCATATGTGAACATGCCTAATACTTTGACAATTAAGGAAGAAAATGATAGTTTCTTGTCCAAAATAATTTCTAACACAAACTCTCTCTTTACATTCCTTCCTTTAGCGAATTGGAGTTGCGAAAGTTGAGTGATCAACTCCAGCTGAAAGTTGAGTGATCAACTCTCCCTAACCTCGTCTTTCGTACTCGCATGTGGTAATAGGAAGCTCTCTTGACACCTTAAGTCATGAGACTCACGACATAAGCCAGTATTATTAAACAATGTGTCTAGTTTTTTACTAGCCCTTCACGCCCCAAAACTAGAAGCTGAAACTACTACTGGAAAAGTCTTAGACCATACCCAGCAACCTGCAACTCTTCCCTTAACCCGATCCTTTGGCCTCTTTCCCAGCAAATAGCCCTTCTCACCTTTTCCACCTATTACTAGAAGAATTCCCTGCCTTCACGAGCCTTCTACTACCACCCCCTTCCCCTGTCATTCTTGTGGGCTCCAACTCGTAATCAAGCCACTTTAATACTGCTCTGAAGACTAAACCAAAGATCACTCTGAGATTCAGTCTCCCTTATTCCCGTGATTACATTAAGACTAGAGTCTATTCCCAGAAGCAGTTGCTGGTGAACTGGAAGATCTCCAAAAAAATGGTGCTTCTGTTCTCTACAGGTGATAATACTATGGAATCCGGTGACAAGCCACCTCTTCTCCCCCTTCCCCTCCTCCCTCCATCTTCCTCTGGTGGGGGCTGGCTACTGGCACTTGACTTTGGCTGGTACTTTTTGTTCCTCATCCCCATGGCCACCACCCATGAAATAGTTATTGCACTAGAAGCTGAAACTACTACTGGAAAAGTCTCAGACCATAACCAGCAACCTGTAACCTTCCCTTAATCCCCTATCCTTTGGCCTTTTTCCCTGTGGATAGCCTCCTTACCCACCCACCTATTACCATAAGAAGTCCCTGCCCTCCCAAGCCTTCTATTTCCATCTCTTCCCCCATCTTTCCTACGGGCTCCAACTTGTGGTTAAGCCTAAACCAAAGATCACTCTGAGATTCATTCCCCTTTCTTTCCATGATTCCATTAAGACTGGAATCTATTCCCAAGAATTAGTTGCTGGTGAATTAGAGGATCTCCAAAAAATGGTGGTTGGGTTCTTCATGGAGTAGCACCCTATGTGAAAGTTGCATTAGGTATACAATGGAAGATAAAAGGGTATGTGGAGTACTACCTACTCCTTCATGGAGGATTCACATTCTGGTTCTCTGAGGATGAAGATAGAGAGCGGATTTGGAGACTGTGATGCATTTCGTGGGAGGGAAACCAATTTTTATCCGAAAGTGGGAGAGGAATCTACATTCGGGAGCATTGGGTCTCAAGATCACCCCATTGTGGATTACCCTCCCAGGTTTACCACTTCACCTCTAGGCAGAAGAATCTCTTAGTGAGATTTGCTCAGTATTGGGGAATCCCCTATACCCAGACCAAACAACATGATTAAAAACCTGCAAGAGCTTATGACAGGGTCTGTATCGACTTTCATAGCACAGAGAAGATGGTAAATACCATCCCGATTGAGGATAATGAAGGGCATTTATTCTTCCAGGTAGTCAACTATGAGTGGAAGCCCCTGTACTGCCTCTACTACAAAAACTTTGGCCATTCGGATCAAGCTTCTACACTGAAACCAAAACCCATAGTTATGATGCCGCCTCTGTCATCGGCCCCTCTTAGAACAGATGAAGATCCAGTGGTGCCTCAGTCGAGCCAACCATTGGATTACATTACAAGGGATCCTACCTTAGGGAGCCAGCCGGTAGATAAGCCGGAGAAGAAAGAGGTGGATTTTGTTAGATTCCTGTTGTGTGGGCTTGATCAATTACCTAACCAGTTGTTAAGTGGGAGTTCAATTACTGGTTTGACCGATTCAGGTATGGTTCGTCACTGGTTAGAGATTACTAACCCGGTCCACTGTGGGAATGGTTCTGGGTTAGGGATTGTATTATAAATACAATGGTTAGGGTCCCCGCAGCCATTGGTTTTTATCTCTCTGTTGCACCCATACGCACAGAGGCAAAAGGGATCCCAACAAGGCTGTGGAAGACTCTAATCGAAGCATTCAAGCTACAGAAAATGGTCGAAAATCAATCTACAGCAAATGGTATATGTTCTATCATCTCTTTTATTGCCCATTGTATTCTAGTTATCTGTGTGGTGGATTCGTTAAGGTTCATGGGAAATCCCATGGGAAAATCCTAACTTGCATTAAAAATTCTAACTTACCAGGAAGAGAAAAAGAAATAAACCTAATCGGGTTAGGAAGACAACTGCAATGGATGAGGGCTTCCAGGCAAGTAGGACTGTTGACCCAAAAACTACCCAAATAACTATCGGCCAGAATCAGCATGGGCCACCATTAGATCACCATCTCACTCATCTGAGCAACCTAACTCCATCAGATTAGGTGAGGAGTCAAATTGCCATTCTCAGCTCAAATATCCAAACCCTAAAAACCCTATAACCCCTTGCTTTTATGTCCCTAATCGGTTTAATGCAATATCAAACCTCCTTAATTATCTCGATCCCATCAATCATACTCTCCTTGCAAAGCAGCACTGGTAAGAAGTGGTACAAGCGTTCCATACCACCCACCTGCCTTCTTATTAAGCAGACATCATGAATCACCAAGACCAGTCACTTTCATGGAGAGGTTACGAAGTGTCCCATACCACTCGTTTCTACCACTACAGGCACTGCTGATCGTATACAATAATAATGCATATGCATGAGCAAACAAAGCAGTATATTGGATGGCATGTTATCACACAATAGCAAGTTATTTATCTCACTTCAACACACAGCATAATTAATAGAGAAAAACACACGCATCCAAAGGTTTAGTTCCCTCACCAAAAGCTAGATAAGTAGACTACCATAGTATCGATTGAGTAGCTTTCTTCCTTGAAGTTTTTCGTATCTCTATCAAAATCATATTCATTGTTATCCATTAATTTATCATCTAACAAGTTCGTTCTAGTATTACTTTACATTCTGATTATTGTTTCAACATTAGTAGTATCAATAAGATCATCCAAGTGAGTTCGGGCTTAAGCACCCTTGATGAGAAGTCATCC
This sequence comes from Protea cynaroides, assembly GCA_028583415.1. Lineage (NCBI taxonomy): Eukaryota > Viridiplantae > Streptophyta > Magnoliopsida > Proteales > Proteaceae > Protea > Protea cynaroides. Next base: position 27,235,937 of record CM053273.1, on the reverse strand, counting down.
ACATAAACTTTCATATTTCTCCCAATCTATTTTTCAAAGCCTTATTGACCAACCTATGGTAATTTGCCCTAGCATTTTTTAGACTAAAGGGCATAACTATGTAATAGCACAGATCTCGATTGGTGATAAATGTCGTGCTTTCTTCATCTTCCTTAGCCATTTTTATTTGATTATATGCCAAATATGCATCTAAAAAAGATAAAAGTCCATGACCGACAATTGCATCTATCAATTGGTCTATTCGATATAGAGGGTAGCTATCTTGGGGGCATACTTTTTGAGATCGGTAAAATCGGTACATATGCGCCAATGGCTGCCTTTTTTGGTACCATTACAATATTAGCCAACCCCTCAGGATAGCCGTTCTCCTTAATAAAGCCAACTTCAATCAACTTGTCAACCTCTTGGTCGATGATGACTTGTCTTTCTGGAGCAAATGCCCTATTCTTCTGACGGATGGGTAGGTGATGGGGATCAATTGCGACATTGTGCTTTATGGTGCTTCGGGGAATACCTGGCATGTCCGTTGTAGTCCATGCAAAGATGTCGATATTAGCTCGGAGGAAGGATATTAACTGCTCCTTCTATTCTGTTGGGAGGGCCGACCCAATCTGAAAAGTTTTCTTAAGGTTGGCCTCTAAGATTAGGACATAGACTAGCTCCTCCACTTAAGTTCCCCATTGCAGAGTGAAGTAATCTCTCAAATCATCAAGCATTATCATCTACACAAGTGCAGCCATCTTGTTTGTAGCTAGGTCAGCCGCATAACACTTGTAGGAAACAGCTTGGTCAGCCTTGCAAAACCCGATCCCTACTTTGGTCGAGAACTTCATGATCAGGTAGTAAGTGGACAAACAAGCTTTGAAATGGTTCAGCCTTAAATGCCCCAAAATAGCATTGTGGCTGGAATTGGTGTCTACCACCATGTAGTTTAAGGTCATGCATATTATCTCTTGGTAAGTTCTCAGTCATGTTTCCAAATGGATGGCTTCCTTAACAATGACAGAATCCCCATTAAACTCGATAAGGAAATACCTGATGGGACGAAGTTGTTCATCCACATAACCCATTCGCTTAAAGATGTCATAGTAGAGGATATCTGTCACACCCCAAATTCTGATCCAACCAGAATGGTGTGAGTGAACCGTCATTGAACCAACGGTTCACACCAGGATCTCGAATAGGCCGTGTCCACCCATACAAACCAATTACACATAACCACAATCAGAATATAAACATACAGCGGAAGACTTTAAATAGAATGAACTGAGTATCTATTGATAATTTAAATAAATATCCCATTATTCAAATTCAATCATAAAATAGTAATCTTTTACATCTCTTAATAACAAACAAAAATAACTGAAATAAATAAAACAAATCACAGGTACACGCAGAAAGGGCACTCGCATGAAGCGTCATGCTCGTCCTCTCCTGCCTGTACGTCCAACACCGCAGCACCACCATACGTCGGAGCGTTTACGTAATCATCCACAGTATAACCTGCATCCAGATCTAAAACAATGTATATACAAAGGGTGAGCACACAACACAGCTCTGTAAGGCAATCAGACAGTTTCACAAGATTATGCATGAGTAACAATCATTTTATGCTGTGGTCTGGTTTTAAGTTTGCAATGTGCTATAGAAAGGTTTGGTGGCCCCCGCACCTCTATACACGAGTGTGTGGCGTCGCACAGTAATCATACAACCACCAACCCACATACACCCATCATGGAATAGAGATAGAGCTAAGGTATACCCGCACCTCCCCTGATACTCTACCCATACCAGTACCTAAGCCCCTACTGGCCAGGGCTTGCAAACTGGGCTCGCAACTAACCAATCCTATATGTCAACAATGTATGCTCTATCCCAGCCCAGCCGTCTACGGCATAGAGATAGAGCTAGAGCGTGCAGGCCGGGTCGGAGACCTCCTAAACCTCACCTCCCCCTGATACCCTATCCGCAACTAACCCACTAGGATAGAAACAATACGCAGGTAGACCCTATCCCAACACGACACCCTACGGCATAGAGATAGAGCTAAAGCATCGTGGACAAGGCAGCGTCGACTCGGAATCCTCAGTACCACCCAACGATGGTCGGGACAACATCAATATCGGAGACCAACGTACCACGATCTTCCCCGGATACCCTATCCGTACCAAGCATGTTAAGATAGAATACTACAAAAGGTGCCAGTGTGAAGAGCGATCCCAGGCCCATGCCCCACTCCACACACCAACGAAAACAATCACATGCCTAACAATCACATCCTATGAATGCATGAACAATAATAATAGCTGAAAGTAAAGGATGGCATGTGAATATGCACAAACATCACATCATAGATATACAATGATTAACAACGATTTACTGTCCATTAATTATTAGGTTTAGGTCAGATTCCCTTACCTGACGCTCGTTCAATAACTTGCTCTACGTCGCAAGATCCAAACGATAAGTCACAGCGTCCGACATAATATTAGGGTTTCATTAGAATATATTATTTAAGGTTTCATGTTGGTCGGAACCCAACATGGATCACAAAATACCCTCACAGAGCTGACCGGTGGCATGTACCGGTCGCAGCTCGTAGGGAAAGACTGGCGACCGGTATGGTCAGCCGGTCCCCCACAGATAACCTCCCGAGAGGTAGCGGTCGCAACATACCGGTCGCACTATGTGCAACCGGTATAGTCGACCGGTATGTCTCCGGAAGACCATACATGGGTTCTTCGACTGCCGTCGATCATCCTCCATGGATTTTCAGGGTTTCTCCTATCCATCCTAAGTCTAGGCTTTGAGTTAGAGCTATCCCTAACTCATTCAAGTCTCGTTTCGATAAATATCATCTCGAAACTCAAATCTAGGGTTTGACGGCAACTTAGGGTTTATTGGCCAATTTAGGGTTTTAGATCAATACCTACTTTGCATGGTATTGATCCACCCACACAATTATCATAGGGTAAGAAGATGGATCCAAACACTTACCGTTGACAGGTGTAGCGAGAGCTTCGTCAAACGGTAATGGCGGCACCTCCTTCTTCTTCCTAGCTCCTTCTCCTCTCCAAGCTCTTTCTCTTCTCTAGGGTTTGTGAAAGACAATGGAAAGGATTTGAGGGGTTTAAGGGTGTATTTATAGGTTTGAAATAGGGTTTAGTAACCCTACTAGGATTAGGACACTTCTAGGATTCGAAATCAGGAAAGTGGGACCCGCAGAGACTAATTTCCAAATTCCCGCACATAGCTGTGCAGGCCATACCGGTCGACCGGTACCATCATCCGGTACCATCGACCGGTATACCTAAAACCAGGTATAATTGGTCGACTTCGGTCCGATTTCGTACCTGTTTGTTATCCGCTTGCCCCGTCTGGCTCGGTGATGATCGGAAGACCTGTCACGACACAAAACCAAGGTTTAGACCGGGTTTTCAGAGTGCGGGTCTTACAACTCCACCACCCTTAAAAGAAATTTCGTCCCGAAATTTGCATGTAGGTACTACAATGTCCATAGAGCTTCCGGTATCCACAAGGATCCAGTGGACAACAAATCTCTCTCCAATTGCCATTGAGATAATAAGCGGGTCTTCACGAGGGGTCACGACATCAATGAGATCATCATCCCAGAAGCAAATGTAGCCCTCATTTCGTAATTTCTTAAATGGAAATGCCATGGTTTCATCTTCCCTTCCTTTGACCAAGGTGTTCAGAACCACCTCCGATGATCCTTCCACAGGTATACCAACCATAATTGGTAAGACTTCTCGCTTCATGTAATCAGGCCAAACCGTGATGGTGAAATAATCCCTAGTGTTGTGACTCAGGTATTGGTCATCCTCCAACTCGAGACCCTACTCGGGCCCAGCTCTTCCCATGATTCCCTCGGGGGTCTGGGGCACCGTCACCCTCGGGGATAACCTCTTGTGGCTCAATCTATGGGTGCTCAGTTCCTTCCCATAATGCAATGTTGATAAGACCCATATAGTCCCGAACAGGTGATCATCCTCTCTGATTGCCTCTGCCGAGTACATTGTTCTTTCCAACCTCAGCTTGGACATTAACTGGGGCAGAATTACAGGGTGCCATTGGAGCATAAAGAGGGGCACCTTGCTTTATGAACTCGGTCCAATACCCTTGTTGGACAAGGTCCTCCACCAGTCTTTGCAGATGACGGCATGATTTGGTGTCACGGCCATGGTCTTGGTGGTGCTCACAGTATAGCCGATGATTTCTCTCATTAGTCCTGGCCATGGTGGGGCAACCATCAGTGGATCACCCTCTTGATGTTCATGATCTCAATCATTGTCCAATTGAGAGGTGTGTACTCTAGAGCCTGGTATGCAAGCTTTCCAGGGTTGGAGTCTTGACCGAGCTTTGCCTTCTTACTTGGTTCACCCTCCTTGAAGGCCTTGTCAGATTGCTCCGACCTATTTTTTTAAGTGTCAACTGAGCTACTAGCAATCTCATTAGGGATCAAGGCCATAGCCTCGGCCCCTACAGCATATCGCTTGTGGGTGCTAGGTGGTTTCTTGTTAAGGGAGAAAACTAGCTCCCATTCTCTGACAGCGGGTGATAGAGTTGCTACGATGACTTCAGGTTGAAGAGTTTTTATCTCTACAACAACAACATTGAACCTTGTGATAAAGGCTTGAATTGACTCATTTTCTTGTTGTTTAACAACCATAAGGTGAGACAATGTTTTCTTCTGGATTCTGCTCCCATATAAATGGGTGAGGAAGTGACTACTCAAGTCCTTGAAAGATTCCACCGACTTTGGTGGGAGATTATTGAACCACATCCTCCCAGCTTCCCTAAGAGTAAACGGAAAGCTCGGCAGCACAAGGCATCATGGTAACCTTACAGCACCATTCCAGTTTTATATTTATCGAGGTTCTTCTTGGGATCTGTCTTGCCATCATATAAGCCCACATTTGGGATTGTATAATTTTTCGACATCGGATACTACATGGTCTTGTCAGACAAAACCAACTCTGTGCTATAGTCATGGAGAGTCATCGCATCAGCACCCTTCTTGATTTGCTACATGCGGGTCAGGAAGTCCTTCATCTGCTACTCCAAGAGAGTCAGCTTGTTGTGTAGAATAGATTGGCAGGAACTAGTGGTTGAGCGACAGCAATCCTTTTGTGCCGAGCTATGTTTATCCGAGCTTAGATATTGTCTCTTTCTTGGCGAGTAGCATCCACCAACCTCTGGGCATCATTATTTACTTCAGTGTTAAGAGACCCGATGCGATCATGCATTGAAACCCACTAAGATTTGGGACTGATACATGGCTGCTAGAGATCACCTCAGTAAGAGCTGGCCTACGTTTATGAACTCGACTTACCTCAAGGTGACACCCACCTCGAGCCCTTTTATGGTAAGAACTCGCTAGATGATATGAGTAGCTAGAAGCTACAGGAGCAACTCTTTGTCTAGAGCACTAGGACTGACGAAGAACTTCTCCGATGCCCACAGGTGGTGGCATTGGAGCAACAAGGACCATTGGTGGCCTCTGTTGCAATACCTCTATCAATGCAGCTAACTGTTGCGCTAAGGTGTCAAACTACTCCCTTTTCAGTAACTGAGGAGGGGGAGTTGCATTCTCCTCTCCCCTCCTCCACCACATTAAAGTCTGGGAATTGATCTTCTAATCCTTCTAGCATAAAACTTGCTCTTGGCGAGCATTGCCATTCGCACCTCTTAGGTTATAGGCACTTTCAGCTCTTCTAGATGGAGCCATGGGGATTGGTTTCACAACTGATTTTTGTGGGAAGGTAGATTTGTTACAAAACAGGTCTAGGGAAGAACAGAAAATATGGACTCAAGAAAACAAAAGCACTTCAGGCCCCATGGTGGGTGCCAATCTGTTGTCGCTAGATTTTGCCCGATGCCTGGGATGATGACACCTATAACAGGAGATCAAAGGCATACAGTGAAGTGGTCAGGTTTAACCCCATGGCCACTCTGATGCTTAAGTTAATATAGGACCAGGACAAGCAAATGGAATCCAGAAAGGGGACTTCCGAATTCCTTGTAGAGTAAGGTCGAAGTGTTTCGTTGTGAAGATAGTAACAGAATAGAGTGAATGTAAGATTGAAGGTAGGAAAAATGAGTGTACCTTTCCTCTTCTTTATCCCTTTTATTTATAGCAATGGCCAAGGGCTACATTTAGCCTTTTTCTTAACTTGTCGGGCTAGAGGTTGTATCCAGCCTTTGTGAGGTCCACGTGGCTGACCATGATTGGTCAGACAGGTCGGCCTGTCAAGTCACAGTGGTAAGTAACTAAGCTACCCTGCACTATGCCTTAGGCACAGAAGCTATTAACGAGTTTTGGTCCAATGGGATCCGAAATGACCACCAGCACAACATTCTATCACAACCTCCATTTGATAAAGCAAACAGCTTTTTGGTAATGGGGTCACATGTCCCCAGAACATTGGTGACCTTGTAGGTGGCCCTACTAATAGGCCAACTTCTAGTTTTCTTTGTAGTCATTACATCCGATCGAACCTTTGTCGAACCAGATTAACCCATGTGTTCGCTTCTCCTTGGTTTGGGGTCGGCGCCCCTTCTCATTGGTGACCAGATTGGTGCCGCGATTGTTGACTGATCCTTTCCTCAATCACCACATATTCTTGTTGGATCAACACCATGTGGCTGTCCCTACAGCTAATTTTTGACTAATCCATGTGTACACACTAAATTTAATGTGTATTATTTTACCCATATTAGAATTAATAAAAATAATATTGAAAAATTCAGATGAAAAAATAAGTTAAAATGCCCTTCCGTCCCCTTCCGTTGGGTTTCTTTCAATTTTTGGCAATAGAAGTTACACTTTGTTTGTTTAGAAGGCCTTAAATATTTATAGTCTATATTCTTATCCAATAAAAGCAAAAATGCATAGATAAGCCTCCCATAACTAGAGAGATGGCTCGTTAATATAATTATGATAAGATCCGATTGCCACTACATAAAAAAGAATTAAAAAAGGATTTCCCACAATCCCAACACAAGGAATCTTTCATGTCACATCAACATTGGGATAGTAAATGATATCTCCAACACAAATCCACATAGTCAAGGAAAAAAAAGAATGCATAGAAAACTTATCAAAAACAAATGAAAAAGAATGCATAGAGAAGTGATAGAATGTCAAAATATAAGAAAAAAAAAAAAAAAAAAAAAAAAGATCCGATGTCATGGAGGAGAGTGAAATTGAAAACAAGAGAGGATAATTTTTTTTTTTTTTTATGTAAGAAGAGGGGATAAGTTAAAAACCCATCAAATCGCTATGTGAATTTTGGGATAAACACAGAATATTGGGAGAATTCAAAATCCCTGAAGTAATTCCAATTCCACTATCCAAATGCCACTATCCAAATGCAATAATGTTGTACGTACTCTCAATTAAGAGCTCTCAAGTTAGAGAAGTGCTTATTATCATTTAGTTGCATATTAATTAAGTTGTTTATTTGATTTTTTATGTCTTTCTTGTGGGTTTTGTTTGGTTGCAAGGGTAATTAAAAGGAAGGGAAATGAAATTTTTAATTTTAAATAGAAACTTTTATAGTTGTAACATAACATGATTGTACAAATTACCTAAACTTCTTAACATATTTAGTAATGATACTTATACAACAATAACAACAAAGCCATATCCTAACTAAATGGGGTTGGCTACATGGATTCTTGACCACCAATCAGTTCTGTTCGATGTCATACTTGAAGCGAGACCTAAGCTATACATGTTTTTCTTCACCACCTCCCCTAAAGTCATCTTAGGTCTACCCCTATCTCTTTTAACCGTTTCATTCTGAAGCAAATCACTCCTCCAAACGGGAGCATCTAACGATCTCCGTTGAACATGCCCATACCATCTCAAACAACTTTCTCGTAGCTTATCATGTATCAACGCTACTCCCAAATCAGCTCTAATATGATCATTCCTTACCTTATCCTTCCTAGTTTTGTCACACATCCATCTTAACATCCTTATCTCAGCTAAACTAAGTCTATTAATATGATGCTTCTTAATTGCCCAACATTCTGCACCATACATCATAGTCAGTCGAATAATTATCCTATAGAATTTTCTTTTAAGTTTTAAAAGAATACGTCAATCACATAACACTCCAAACACACTTCTCTACTTCATCCATCCTAATTTAATCCTCTGTGAAACATCATTGTCTATATCACCTTCTTTGTTTATGAATGAACCTAAATACTTAAAATGATCACTTTGGTGTATCTCCTTCTCAAGAATGTTCACCATTTCATTATCCGTCCTTGTGTGACTAAAGTTATACACCTACTCCATCTTCAGTCTACTTATCCTAAAACCTTATGATTCCAATGATGATCTCCATAGCTCCAACTTTGATTTAATCTCTGCTTTTGTCTCATGCACCAAAACAATATTATTGGTGAAAAGCATACACCAAAGAACTTCATCTTGAATGTCTATGGTTAGATCATCCATAATGAGGGCAAACAAATTAGGGTTTAAAGCTTATCCTTAATGTAACCCCATTAAAATTGGAAATTCATGACCTTGAACCCCCACGGTTTTCACACAGTCATCACATTATAATACATATCATTAACTATGTCCACATATTTGCTTGAAATGCATCTTTTTTCTAGTACTTGCCAGATTAACTCATTAGGGACTCTATCATAAACCTTTTCTAGATCGATAAAAATCATATTCAGGTCCTTCTTGCCTTTTCTACATCTTTCCATAAGTCTCCTAAGCAAGTAAATAGCCTCTACTGTAGATCTACCTAGTATAAAACCAAACTGGTTCTCTGTAATGGTAGTTTCTTTTCTCAAGCGGGTTTCAATAACTCTCCCACAGTTTCATAGTATGACTCATTAGTTTTTTGCCTTTGTAGTTAGTGCAACTCTGAATATCACCTTTGGTTTTGTAGCTCGGAACCACAATACCTCTCCTCTATTCATTTGGCATTTTTTCTGAGCTCATAATTTTATTGAACAACTTAGTTAGCCAAGAAACTCTATACATTCTTAGGCTCTTCCAAACTTCTATTTAGACTTTATCTTGGCCTGGTTTTTTGCCTACATTCATCCTCCTTAAAGCTTCTTTCACTTCTGTCACCCTATTTTTATGTATATATCTATGACCCGTGATTTCATGGTGGGTAATGTAGCAATCTGGTGTATTATTTCCTAAGACATTTCATTTAGTAGGCTATAGAAATAATTGTTCCATCTCTCTTTAATATCCTCATCCCTTACTAGAACTCTACCATCTGCACTTTTAATACATCTAACATAGTCTAAATATCTACTCTTCCTTTCCATTATCTTAGCTATTTTATAAATAATTTTTTCTCCTTCCTTTGGGCTCAAATTGATATAAAGAACTTTATATTATTTCGCTCTTACTTTTTCCACAATCTTCTTGGCTTCATTTCTAGCAAGTCTATATCTTTTTAGATCATCTATATTCTTAGTCTTTTGTCATACCTTAAAACTATCTTTTTTAGCTTTAATGGCTGCTTGAACCTCATCATCTCACCACCAAAACTCTCTAGGAGAATGACATTTTTCTTTCGAAACACCTAAAACCTCTTTAACAACTTTCTTAATACAAGCAGTCATCTTATTCCACATTATATTAGTATCTCCCTCAAAGTTTCACAATCCTTGTTTGACCACATTATTAGTAAAAAATTTCAAGGTAGTTTCTTTTAAGCACCACCACCTTATCCTAGGGCAAAAGACCTAATCTTTCCTACTACTCGGTGTAGTGAAACGTATATCCAAGACTAATAATCTATGTTGAATAGTTAGATTCTCCCCAGATATAACTTTACAATCCTTACATAACAATCTATCGGACCTTCTACTTAGAAAGAAATCAATTTAGCTTTTATGATACTTACTTTTGAAAATAACTAGATGCTCCTCTCTCTTTCCAAAGTATGTGTTTACGATGGATAAATCATACGCCATAGCAAACTCTAAAATTGAGGTATCCTCCTCATTCCTCACTCCAAAACTATATCTCCCATGCACATCTTTATAACCTCTACGATTTTCCCTTACATGTCCATTCAAATCACTCCCTATTATAACCTTTTCTCCTTGTCATAAACCTTGTATTAATCCATCCATATGTTCTCAAAAATGTAGCTTACTATTCGCATCCAATCCTAGTTGGGGTGCATGCGCTAATTATATTGACTATCTATTTCCACATCACTAACTAGATGGTTATAATCCTATCACCAAATCTTTTCACATCCACTACATCATTCTTTAAATCTTTGTCCACTATTGTACCCACTCCATTGCTATTATTTTTATCCCCCGAATACCAAAGTTTAAAGGCATCCAACTCCTTAGCTTTTTTTACCCTTCTATCTGGTCTCTTGTATGCAAGCTATGTTAGTCCTTCTTTTCCTTATAACATTTATCAATTCTAAACTCTTACCCATTAAAGATCCTATGTTCCAAGATGTTATTTTAATCTTACACTTATAGACTAGCTTCTTCGTCCGCACTCGTCCACTGTGTAAGAACCCTTGCCAATTTATCACTGCATCCGAGGGCCAATGCGACGGCCCTAGCCAACTTTTCACCTCATTCAGGCAATGCAGTGGCCCCTGCCCATTTTTTGCTACACCATGGACTAGTTGTCATGCATCGTTTACAGAAAACGCCCTTGTATTACGCTGATTATCTTTTGTTTGTGAATCCATGTTAAGGGTTTGGCTATATTTTTTGTGGTACCGACTGTTGACCTGATGTACCAACCCTCCTCCTTTATCCGAGCTTGGGACCGACAGCATAACACTGGCAGAGTTAATGATACTTATAAGATGTAAAATTTAATAATGATACTTTATAAGATGTAAAATTTATTTTTCTTTTCAAATGGGAGGGATTCGGATGCAAAGAGAAGTATAAGTTAATAACTAAATATAGAATAATTTGGAATTATTCACATAGTAATGTGATAGCACTTGTTGTAATCATTACAAAAGTTTCCATTTAAAGTTAAAAAGTTTCAGTTCATTTCCCTTCAATTTCCCTTGCAACCAAACAAAGCTAGAGGCTTCTATATTTGAGCTTGCATGGTCTTTTGGTGTCAAATGCTAAACATGGTTTGTCTCTTCTTGATTTTTTTTCTCCTACAATGCATAAGTATATAAGAATCAATATCTTCAATGAAATCCATAAGTTCAAGATCAGAAAAAGAGAAGATGGGGTTTTTTTTTTTTTTTTTTTTTTTTTGGGGGGGTAGGAGGTGGGGGGGTTGAGAAGAATATGAGAAGTTGGAAAGAACCATCGTGGACATTTTTTTTTTGTTTGGTAGAAACAATGGTGGACATGATGCATATAAAATACAAAAAGATAGTAAAAGATGTGTGGTCCAACACCAGCTGATGGTTTTGACTTTTGAATGCTTTTTTTTTGGGGGGTGGTAGGGTAGGGGGTGGGGGGGTTGAGAAGAATATGAGAAGTTGGAAAGAACCATCGTGGACATTTTTTTTTTTGTTTGGTAGAAACCATGGTGGACATAATGCATATAAAATACAAAAAGATAGTGAAAGATGTGTGGTCCAACACCAGCTGATGGTTTTGACTTTTGAATCTAGAATGGAATCCCACCAATCAAATTCTGAACTTAACACCACACTGTATTGGACATGTAGTATAAAATCAAGGGTAACCCTGTCCAATTTTGGTTTTCTCGTTTCAATACCATTGGATTCAATTTGAGATATATTACACAAACTAATCAAATTGATTAATAATCGATTCCATGTAGCTAAATTAAAACCTATACTAACGGGTTCGGTATTTTGGTTTAAATGATTTCTAATCAGTTTTATGATAACATTAATCAGCTATTGAAGGTATAAACATCTAGACTTGGTGACCATAAGGTTCTTGGAGGGGGCTATGTGGCATGAATGGAGGAAGGGTTTGAAATATGTTGATGATTTCGATTTGGTGGGGAGCAAAGGGAAAGAGGGATGGTGAGGCTTTGAATTGAAGAGAGATTCATTTACGGCACCAAACCTTGGGAGATTGGACATTTGTCTTGCTACCTGATGAGATTAGGTTCTAATTAAAAGTTTTTAATCAGTTAATTGATTTGCTAATTGGATTGAAACCACTAGAAACCATTCTCTTTTGGTTCAAAGCCAAAACCGAACTGATTTTTATTATCTAAACCAAAATGAACCGATTATAATGGTTGTGTTTTAATGGCTGGTTTCGATTTGGTTTAGCGGTTTTGGTTCTGAGACCCATAGTTTATCCATTTAATTCTTTGATTCAGTTTGTTACTGTTGATCACAGGTTGACATTGAGAGGGGAGTGAATCAGTATCTTCAAAAGCTCTTCTCAATAATACCTTGAAGACACATGCTGCCTTGAGCTAATGCCTTACTCACTGACTACAACCACACTATTACAGAAGCTCAATTACATATACAGTCGTTGTACAATCACCTCATTACTACAAAATGGCCAGGTCTACCATGTTGTGCACACCCATCCTATAGGTCATTCCACATACTTCACAATAACAAGAATATAAACAATTCACACAACATCCATAATATAGATATACGTGGTTTACCACCATAGTGTGTGATGGCTAGTCCATAGAGTATTACTCTATGGACTCCGTATATACTCAATACTCTACTTTTAGTCTTTTACAAGACAATGATGTAAACCATGTTTTTCCAACATAAAACTGAGAGGGCATAATAATGCCAGTATTCAGGTATCAATGTACTAGTGTTCAGCACTCACTACACACACTGTGCTTAACCTTACCCACGGAAAGCAAATAGTATCAATTTTTAGGCTTATAATTGCCTTACAATTTTTTTTCCACTAGTTAGGTATTCAACATTTACCTACACTAGCATACAACGAGTACAAGAATTAAACAATCAATTCATACAAGGTTAAGAGGCTTACAACCATTGTCTAACATTTTTTGGTACTCTAGGAAGACTTTGGGATGTCTCTGTGAATCCTGGCATAGTTCTCAAGTTCACTGGAGCCTTCAATTCATTCCATACACCACACTCTCCTTCTCTTTCTTCTTTAAAACACCAACATATTCTTCAATACATCCAACGGCTCACTACAATCTCCATTTTCTTCCTTGGTATTTTAACAAACACCTTGAGTGCATGCCTTTTCCTTCTTTTCCTTCCTTAGTATTTTCATAAACACCTTGAGTGCATACTTCTTTCATTGATGGCTAATACTCACACTACCTTTCATTGAAGCACCATTACAAGCATAAGTAAGGTTGGTGGGTGATTGTATACTCACACCCAAGCAAGAAACATAAAAATCCCCTTTTAAGCTCTTCTTCCCTCTTTCCTTTGATTTTTGCTCAACTTAGGGCTCCATTAGTGGCTCACCACTATTCTGGTCCTTCATTACTCTTCAATGGAGCCTTAATAACCTCCTTAAAGATTGGTGTAAAGAATCACCATTATTAAACCCACAAAAACCTTCTTAGAGAGGTTTTTCACCAAAAACCCTAGCCTTAACTCAGTTCATCTTGGTGCAACTTGGATCGTCCGATTTCGACTCCAGATGGCCGAGATATGGCCGTTACAGTTTCGGCCAATGATATTATTCCAAATGGCATCTTTTCAACATAAATCATGCATCGCAATACGCAAAATCTCCGCCAGCGCTGACATGTCAGTGCTGCTGTCAATCTGTGATTGGTTGTCTCTGGAATCTCTGCAATAAACTGTTCGATCAAGTAGAAAAGGCAGGATCAATTCACCGCCGTCGGTAAACCTTCATCGCGTCAGTTGATATCGTACTCAATGGGATCCGTTAGATTCAGATCTATCCTGCCACCTCACCATACATGCACAGCACTAAATCAAAGCGCCATCAATATATGACACGGAGCATCACAATAAATCACATTTGGCCAATAGGAGAGCTCGCAATAAGATCTTAAGGCATTTGACACACTACACCATAGCCCGCACTCTCTTGGACCATCGGATGAGAATCTATGAGGCATGGCTTAATCTATGCCATTTATCTTGAATATTTTCCTTTTTTCTTACCAAAAATGCCCTTGTAAATAAACCAAATGGCCTATGTAACCGGTTTAATACACCGAGTATCACTTCAGGGGAGAGAGTTCCAGTAAGCTTTTCTCTCTCCCCGCAAAAGGTCAAACAGTTGGGGGACTCAGTTGCATGCCTGTGTGAAGCCTACGCACGCAGGGGCTTGAGGGCCTATTGGCTTGCAGGCTTGCTGGCTTGCTGCCTGGGGCTATTGCTGCTAGGCTTGCAAGCCTGCTGCTTGGGTTGCCTGCAGCTTGCTGTGACTACCCATGGCATCCGGCATAGCCGTGGTAACATAGGTGGCCTGCGGCTTGCTATGGCTGCCCATGGCATGCAGCAAGGTGCCATGGCTAGATTTTGCCACCTTAACTACCACCTCATTTTCTCTCTCCTCTTTCTATCTCTTTATTTTCTCTCTCTCTTTCTTCTCTCACCACAACACACACCCATAAGCCACATCATCAGTAAGACCCACTTCTCCAAATCACTAGTGGGTGGTAGTGGGGTCCACATACTTTCTCTCTTCTCTCTCAACATGTTCTTCTCTCTCCTCCTTTCATCACAGCCCTCTACCACTGCACAACAAATTAGCCACCGCATTAGGGGACCCACACTCTTTCCAAGTTGTAGAATACTGTAGAATACGTATCCAAGGCTGCCTCAACTTTACCACTTGCACAGACACTCTATCTCCTACATTGATGCTCTCTCTCTCTCTCTCTCTCTCTCTCTCTCTCTCTCTCTCTCTCTCTTCATTTCTTTAACTATATGCTCGTCCACACTGCCACATCAACCAAGTTGCCAACAATGACAACACATGATCAACAGTTACATGTTGGGGTTAAGGTTTTCTCCAAAGGTATTATAACCATGTAAAATAAGCATAATTTTTATGCAATATAGCAATTACCAGGTCTCCCTCTGAGATGAGGTTCAACTGAAAACCTTCATCCGCACACCCACATTTTGCAGGGCAGAAGAGGAAGCTCGATTATTCTTCAAGCATGTTGTGAAGTACTGGGGCATACTAGGATATTACCAATAGAAGAGAGAGTTTAGGGTTAACGATTCAAGAGACCTTCTATTTGATATGTTATTAAATGGTGAAAGGGCCAACTTGACTTGCCTACATACCGAGATCATCTCATAAGTTGGAGAATATAACAACTTCCATTGTGTGGGCAGAGATCACTTTAGCACTAACCGGCAAGCAATTGAGTCAACTGATAGGCGCAAGCAAGCATAGCGAATTACATAGATAAGCCCCTACCTACTAGTGCGCAGATTGATAAGGTGGGCGAAGCGCAAAGGATGGATGTTTGAGTGGTTGAAAGAGTCGGTCTTGAAAACCAAAGTATTGATAAAAATAACAGGGACCGGGCCTACCAATGGGCACACATACCTTCTAAGAATAGATAGGAATAGATATATGTATGAGAGGGAAAAAATTGTCTGTAGCACTCTATTATAGGAGAGCTGATCCTAACCATTGATAGTGCATTGGTCACGAGTCCTGATGCACTTCCAATGGCCAGGATCAAATCTGCTACACTAAGGAGGGGGTGTTTGGTAACACTCCAAAAGTTGGATTCTGACTTCTAGAGCATAAATGGAGTAGGAGTCTATTTGGTAACCCAGTTCGGACTTCTGGAGAATCCATGGCTGAACCAGCTCCAAATAGTCTCCAAAATCCACTTTTTTGGAGCATCAAAAAGATGCTTTTCAACTTCGGAGCTGAAAATAGAGTTGAAGTTGAATGGAGTTACTCCATTTATAATTCCCTCAACCACCGAAAAAACCCGATAGCTTGTCAGAGACCAGAGCTAGGGGTTCTTATCATTCTTCATCATCGACGTCTGAGGGATTCGTCTCAGCTACTCTAGGCTACTGACCGACGATCGACGACCAAAGGGGTGACGATATTCTCCGGCTTCACCAACGATATTCTCAACTTTAGTTTCCCATCTCATCTCAGCATCACCGATAAGCAAGAAAATCAGTTGATAACTTCACCAATGACCTGCGACTCTCGAGACCAAGATCAGTTCATCCATTTTTCAAGTGAGTTTCTTAAATCTCTCTCTCATAAACCCTCTCCCCAAATAGGTTTTTTAGATCTGTTACAAGATTGCGCAAAGGGGTTTATGGTTTCTCCCTTAAATCAAAAAAACCCTAATAAACTCTTTCATAACCGATTGAGCAAAAGGGTTTAGATATCTTCTAATTTCTTCCTTTTCTTCCTCCCTCAGCAACGTTGAACACTACAATTTCTTCACAGAAGGTATGTTTCTTCTTTTCTTACAATCGGCTCTGTGTTTTGATTTTATTTCAAATCGTATTTTTTATTCATTGATCCATTGTTGGGGTATGCCATTGTTCAGATTTACAATGGGTTATAATTTTTTTGAACTAACACAGTGCTTCTCCCTGGACATCCCCAATTTTGTGTTGTTCATGTTGAACAAGTTTATGAATTCCAAATGTTTGAAATTATAATTTTTTTTTAAGTATTATTTGCTTCCATCAGTTGCTTGTCCTTCTTTTCTGTGGTTCCATGAAATTCTTTGTTTGGTTCTCTAATTTCAATAGTGGCACAGAGGGTTAGAAGTCTCTCGCTGAAATAACCATTTGTCTGATTTAAGTGAATAACATTTGTCTAACAAATGGTTCTTAACATTTCTCACTGAAATCTGGGATGATGAGTAAAATAGTTCTTAATCATTGCTATTATGATTTCCAGCTCCACACATGCTTTCTGTACACTCAATCCTAATCAAACAACCTATGTTGTGTTGGGGCTCAGTCCCAATTCTTGGTATTGGACACACAGAGCTTCGAAAACAGAGATTTAAAGGTAAACTAGATCCATTTGTTAAAAGACACATAACAGAGGAAAATATTAGACAAATTTGTTGCCATTTTTAGTAGATTCACTACTGTTGTTCCCTCACTAACACTATCCAGTCCCCAGCCTTTACTTCTTCGTCTACTATCACTCTCTCTATTAGTTGCTTCTGTCTCCCTTCTGATCTTCCTGACCACCTTTTGTTGTATCCATTGCCCATTGGAAACTACGTCCATGCCATGAATTCCCCCCATTCATCCATTCACCTATGCTACTATACCATCCAACATGCCCTAAATCTCTTCATTACTCTTGGAGTCCTTGATTTGAATTTTAAGGCATTAACTAAAGCTTAATTACAACTTTCAATTTACCATGTTGACCTCCTTCAAGCCCCAACCGGTATCGTAAACAATGTTAAATCATATTAGAGAATATATATAAATATTAAAAAAATTGTTACATCATCATTGTTAATTGAATCCAAATTGTCTTTCAAGTTTACAAAATCTTGTTAAGTATTTGTTGTTTCCATCTATAGCCAATATCATTTGGCTTTATTTTTATGCAATATTGAGATGGAACTAATTTTAGTTATAAACTGAGTAGTCTCAATCACAATAAAGCTCATATAAAGGTGTGGCAAAAAATGAATGTAATTCCTTTTTACCAAAAAAAAAAAAAAAAAAAAAAAAAAGGGCACCTATGATGGAGAGATTGTAATTTTTCAAAGCATTATGGAAGTGCCCACAACCTCCATGACTCAAGTACAAGTCCTATCCATACCCCGATGTGTGTGCATTACATCAATTATCCAACCCACTCCTCTTTCCCCAAGGAGGTTCGCGCTTTTTGTGCCCAATTCCATATCCTGGTAGACAGTAGGCATTGTATCACCACAAATTTTTTTTTTTCAAAGCATCAAAAGCTTAAGCCCTCACCCTAGTACCGAGGGAGCACACAGCACAGAGAGTTGTGTACCGGGCCTTACTAGTTCTGTTGGCCAGATAAGCCATTGGATCTCAAACCCTAGGCTTTGGTTAATTTGGCAAAATTTTGTATTGAAAATCTTATTGGAACTGGAATGTGAACTTCTTTGTAATTTTCTTTAAATTAGGATTAAATTCTGTTTTGATACAAGTGGACTTTCTTTTTTGGATATGCAATCTAGTTTTGAACACTACCACCCTTCTTTATCAAACGATTAGGTTAATTTTTTATCTTTAACTAATCTCAACTTCTGTTCTGATTTCTTGCTCCTTCTTCTGGCTCCCGGTTTTGATTTTAGAACCTAAGTTTTTATTGATTTCTAGTTTCTTACTTGAAGGTCCATTTTGGTTACTGTGTCAAGGGATGTTACTTAATCTTTTAAACATTGATCAAACTGTTTCCAACTTAAAAAATGATAAATGAAATTGTTAGATTGATGCAACTTGGAATTTAGGTTATAAATAAACTGTCATATTGCAGTTATTGAAGATGTGGGATGGGATTCTGGGTAGTGGATAGTGAGAGTGAGTCCCCTATTGAAAAACCTTGACTTGAGATGTCTTTGTATATTAGTTGATTTAGTTATTTAATAACTTAAGCTTTTTAATTAGATACTTAACCATATCCCCAATATCATGCAGTAAGGAAATTAGAGATGGAAACATACCTCAACTCCAAGATTAAAGAACCACCCCAATAAACATCCAAATGGTAGCCCAATGATGTAATAGCAACCCATATTTAATTGTATCAAATCTTCTAAAGTTGAAAAGTCATGGGATGTAAACTTCTTTGTAAATTTTTTTACATCATGATTAAATTCTATTTTTGTTCTAACTGCTTACCATGGATTAATGGTTACCTAAGCCAGTTAATTGTCTTATAAAGGTGATTGTCAACTTTGCTAGTGTCATTCACTACTAAATTTTTTTTACAGTAAGTCGCTAGTCTGTAAAATAGCAAGTTCTTCAAGAACAAGTATAGAGACGGTTAAATGGAACAAGCTAGAAGTGGATACATATGTTGATATACTAGTGGAGGAGGTCATAAAGGGAAATAAAACAACTTGCACGTTTAATAAAGACGGGTGGAGTAACATAAAGAACAAAATGGAAGAAGCATTGGGTAGACCATTGTCATTGAAGCACTTGAGGAACAAACTGAACAAGTTGAGGTTCGAGTATGGTAGTTTTGGCAGATTGGTTAATACAACTGGGTTTGGATGGAATGACACGACCAAGCGTGTTGAAACACATGACCCAGCTATATGGGACAGACATATCTAGGTAATCATATCTAACTATAGTACAAATAGTAATTCCCTGGTAATAAGTTCACAAATTCTAAAGCTTCCTTTCATTTGCTTCCAGGAAAACCCAGGTTGGGCCAAATTTAGGAAAAATGGACTGCCCCAGTATCGAGAGCTCCAAGTGATATTTGGTGATTCATATGCAACTGGTGAATTTGCTTGTAACAACCACAATGACAACTTCATATTTGAAGAAGGAGATGCTGATAACTTGGACATCCAAGATGGTTCAGAGGTTCCACCTGTAGAACCTACCACTGATCTCACTAAAGAAGGTGATGTATATCATACCCCACAGGCAGTTGCAGGTCACAGACTGGATAGGACTCCTTCTGCCCTTAGAAAAAGGAGTCGAAGTACTGACATTATGGGAGCTATAAATGCAATGGTGGAACATTCCAAAGCCCGTTTGGATTTGTTCACTACGTCACACACTTCCTCAGCCTCTCCTTCTCCTAACTCCATCAGCACAGAAGGTTATTCAATCACCCAATGTCTGGCAGTATTGAATACCATTCCGGGCTTGGACAAGGCAACATATATCAAGACTATGAATCATTTGACGAACAATGCGGAATGGAGGGAGTTGTTTATGGGCTTAGATGAGGAGAAGAAGTTGTGGACGATAAAGTCCATTCCATGATATCACCATTGCTATACCAACCTTTTAGTTACTCCATCCTTCGATTAGTGGTTCTTATTTCAATGCTACAGATACAATGGTTTTATTTTTAATTTGGAACAATGTTTGGTAGTTTGGTTTTGATGGTTTTTTTTTTTTTTTTCAGAACAATTTGATGTTAACTCTTTATTGGGTTAGAACATATTCGGTACAATGTGTGATGTTAATTTGTAATGGTATGTTACTTGTAGATACACTGGTTTGCTTTGTCTGCTTTGTTTTAATACGCTATATTTGATAGAATGGTAATTTTAGCTTGTTTTTAACTAGTTATGGTATGTATGTACCGAGATATATTTGTTTGGTTGTTGATTTTCATCTTTTTTGGTGTCATTCACTACTTCAATTTTATTATAGCTACTTGTTAGTCTATAGAATGGCAAGTTGTTCACAAAAAAGTATAGAAACAGTTACATGGAACAAGCTGGAAGTGGACACATATATTGATATACTAGTGGAAGAGGTCATGAAGGAAAATAAAAGAACTTGCATGTTTAACAAAGACGGGTGCAGTAACATAAAGAACAAAATGGAATCAGCATTGGGTAGACAATTGACATTGAAACAGTTAAGGAACAAACTCAATTGTTTAAGGTCCGAATATGGTAGCTTTCGAAAACTGTTGAACACTACTGGGTTTGGATGGAATGAGGCAACCCAGCGTGTGGAGACACTTGACCCAAATATATGGGACAGTTACATCCAGGTAATCATATCTAACTGGAGTAGACATAGTAATTCATTGGTATTCAGTTCATGAATTCCTTAAAATTATTCATTTATTTTTCAGGAAAACCCAGATGGTGTAAAATTTTAGATAAATGGACTGCCGTAATTTCGAGAGCTCAAAGTGATATTCGGTGGGAAAAATTGACTGGTTTTGCACATTAGATGAATGACATTAGGAGAGGCATTGCCAACTAATTGGTTGGGGACAAGGGTTTCATAAAATGGTTTCATACAGTGGTTTTATCTTAATTTAGGTGTAATGGTTTGATAGTTTATTTTAAATGGTTTGTTTTAATATTGGTACAATATGTGATGCTTAGCTCTTATGGTGTTTACTTTGGATCATTTGGTTTGATCCTATACTTTGTTTAAATCTTAGCTAATTAATTCTGTAAATTTGCTATGGTTTGTTTTAATCTTAGCTTGTACTACATGGATTGGTTTCTCTCTATTTCTTCATTTATTATGCAGTTTTAAACATGAATGGAGTGATTAGCAATGAAGTTATGAGAGCTTTTGAGGAGATGGATTGGAACATATTGGAGGTCTTATCACTCTATGAATTAGATAATTCATTACATGTCAGAGAACCATGTAGGGATTCATCTATGACTGGTTCCAGATGGGTAGCAGAACTGTTGAATGGGCATACGGATAGAATATACGAATCATTACGTATGGAAAGGCACGTGTTCATTAACTTGTGTAACCTCATGCAACATAGAGGGTGGCTATAAGATAGTCGATACATAAGGGTTGATGAAAAACTAGCAATGTTCATCCAATCACTACAGGGGAGTTGTAGCACAAGGAGGCGATGTGAGAGGTTCCAATATTCTGGGGAGACTGTTAGCAAGTTCTTCAAAATTGTATTGAAGGCAATTTTGAACTTAGCTAAGGAAATATCCATGCCCCAAATATGAATGTTGAACAACCTCAAATTAGAAACAACCAAAGGCATCATCCTTACTTTAAGATAATACCTTTATTCTTGATTTTCTATCGTTTTACCTTGTTATATATCTACATATATTTATGTAAATTTTTGTCTTCTTCATAAGAATTGCATTGGGGCCATTGACGGGACGCACGTAGACGCTTCTGTTTCGAGAAATTTACAAACTCCTTATAGGAATAGGAAGCCCACACTTTCACAGAATGTCATGGCTATATGCTCGTTTAACATGAAATTCACCTATGTGCATCCAGGATGGGAGGGTAGTGCTAATGACTGCCGCGTATTAGCAGATGCCCGTCGATCACCATCATTTCCTCACCCACCCCCAGGTTGTACCCTTATTTCTGTCTTACAATGTATCATATTAATTTTTTTCAGGTTATTTATATCATTAATTATGGCCTGCTACGTGTTATAGGAAAATATTATGTCGTAGATTCTGGATATTCGAGCTAGCGCGGGTATTTGACACCATTTAAAGGGAACCGATATCATCTACATGATTATAGGGGCACTGGGCGAGAGCCTAGAACTGCCAAAGAGTTGTTCAATCACAGACAATCTTCTCTACGTAATGTAATCGAAAGATCCTTTGGAGTGTTGAAGGCACGTTTTGGCATATTGAAAGCAATGTCGTCATATTCACTGAGAATTCAAGCTTATATTGTCATACCATGCTATTCTCTGCATAATTTTATCAAGGATGAACAAATTGCCGATCTGGAATTTGTCAGGCTAAATGGAGAAGATGCTCTGGATGAACATTAGGAAGAGGAAAATGTTCTATTGGAATATGATAATATTCAGAATGGGAATGAGAATTTGACTGGTACTGCACATGAGATGAATATCATCAAGAGAGGCATTGCCAACCAGTTGGCTAGGGACAATGGATTACCACAGATATGAGCTTTTAGTTTTGATACATCTGACTATGAACACTTATTTAATTATGCATTGTATTACAACAATTTATCGTTGACTTGATATTTTTAACTAACCCTTGTTAGATGTTGTCTTTAATTTTATACTAACTAAATGAGGGATATGTGAATGCATATTTAATCAAAATTTGACGGTTTTAATTTTGTTTTCCAATCACAGATATATATATATATATATATATATATATATATATATATATATATATATATATATATATATATATATGGCTGATTGTGATATCCCAATGTGTGAGTGTGGGAAGGGGAGAATGATATTGCAAATATCTCGCACCCAACAATATCTGGGCCGTAAGTTTTACACTTGTCCGATCAAGGAAGACCATGAAAAATCTTTTAATTGGGTCGATCAGTACAAAGGGACTGTAGGGTTTAAACATCAGTCCGCTCAACCATGTTGTATGAGTGAGGGAAGTCAACATATACGGAGTAAGGGAAGTGAGCATATAAGGAGTGAGGGAAGTCAACATTTTCGGAGTGATGGAAGTCAGCAAATACGACATGAAGTTGTTCTACACCAATCCGTGTTATATCCAATATATGGCATAGTTATATTCGGAGCCATATGGTTGTTAATTCTGACATGCTATGTTGTTTATATAGCAACCATGAAGTACTAGAAGGATGATTGTTAATTTTTTTTAATATGTAACCCTTTATAATTTGGAAGGTCATGGAACATATGTAGGAGTGGTAGTTTTTGTAATTAAACTTGTTTTGAATTTGGATCATATATTTCTTTGTTATCAAACACGATTCTACTCTATATTTGCTTTGAAATGGTTTCAGAACCTGATTTACCAAACATGCTTCTGTTTTAAAGATGTTCTAGAGACCATGTCAAAATTACGTTACGAAACGTGTTTCTACTCCCAAATACTCCTGAATCCATTTGAAGCAGGAGCAGAAATTTAGACCGGAAGTAAGAATCCCAGAGTTGAAGTTTTATCAAACAGCCCCTAAGGGGGTGTTTGATAACACTTCAGAATCCGGATTCTGGCTTGTGGAGCATAAATGGAGCAGAATCCCGTTTGGTAATTTGGTTTGGATTCTAGAGAATCCTAGAGTGAACCGGCTCCAAATGGACTCTAGAATCCATTTTTTTGAAGCATCAAATAGATGCATTTCGAATTCATAGTACAATTTTGGAGTAGAAAGAACCACCCCACACCACTACTACCACCAACCACCACCACCACCCACTGCCACCACTACCACCACCACCCACCATCGCCACCACCACCAACCACCCACCACCGCCACCACTATCCACCACCACCCACAACCACCACCACCAACCATCACCCGCCACCACCACCTCCCCCCGCCACCTGCACCGCCCCCACCACCACCCCCCATCGCCACCACCACTACCCACCCACCACCGCCACCACCACCCACCGCCACCACCCTCCATCACCACCCACCGCCACCACCCTCCACCACCACCACCCACCCACCGCCACCCTTCACCATCACCTCCCACCCACCACCACCGTCACCAACCATCACCACTCACCACTAGTGCCACCACCACCACTTTAGAGTCCATTGCTAAATTAGGTTAACAAACATGTTTCTACTCCCATATACTCCTGAATCCTTTTGAAACAGAAATAGAAATTTGAATCAGAAGTAAAAATCCCAGAATTTAAAGTTTTATCAAATAGCCCCTAAAGTGCTGGCCTTTATGTGTGTGTGTGTGTAAAAGAGAGAGAGAGAGAGAGAGAGAGAGAGAGAGAGAGAGAATTCATGGCAGTTTTATTAAATCTTAATCACACAACAAATCTAATGAATATGAATCTCAAGGTTACTCTTTACCTTTATTTTCTTCACATACTAGAAAGAAAATGAAAGGACAGAGCAAAGTAATAACGCAACAATTCAATTAATCTTTATTTACCCAAAAAATGATGAAACAATGAATACTTCAACAGTAAAGTTTTATCCAACTAAATGAGGTCGACAAATAATGAATCAAATGAACAAGAATCTAAAATTCTCAACCAAACTCTTCTACAATGTCAAGAAATTATTAAGAACTACTCCTTAATCTCCCATATCCAATTTGCAGTAGCAGCCAAAAGGACTAAAGCCATAGGCAATGGAATAGTCAATATCATTCCATGGAACAACACTGTCAGAGGACCTAAACCCAGAAACAGGAGTCGAATCGACAATCCATACGTAATCAACATTAAGAATAATGCTACCAGAATCGGACCTCGTAAAGGATATCCTTCAGACTGAAACGCCAAGTCAACTTCGCCTGTAACGAAAAGAGGGATTTATCTTCGACTCCCTGTTCACATCGCTCTCTTCGGTACCGGTTTCCGATAAAAGAACTACCTAAAGGCAGCCTTTCTCTTTCTCTGATCTACCGCTTTCGCGTGTCCTTGGGTGACCAATCAACACTATTCATCATGCGATGATCAAAGAAGCGGCGTCATATAGGTCAAAGGTACAACCGCTATCGCCAGTAGGATTTCCTTGCTTTACTAACGAGCTAACCCCACCCCAAACAAATAATATTAGGCCGCTCCTGCTACGGAAACTAGAAGAAGAAAGCAGAGTTTGACTATCACTGGCTTCTCGGAGAAACAATGTTGCCGGCTTTGAGGTATTTTAATCCATGGCATGATGTTTGAAGATCGGTCCTAGCATGGTTTGCTAAGCATGGTGTTAGCATGGCGTTCCAAGACCAAACCTGATGTGTCATTGTCTGATTTTTGGTTATATGAAAACAAACAACACTCGATCTGATGTATCTACTTATCGTATTTTTGCCCCTGCTCGGTAGTTCCGTAGCTGATTTTTTCGGACGTTTTCTAGGATCAGAAGGAACCGCTATAATGACCACCCCTCCGAATCTCGTGTTTTTTGGTATATTTTTATTTATTTTTATTTTTATCTTTCGATTTTATTATAAAAAAATAAGGACAACAGACACAAGAAACCCAGCATAGTTACAAAGCATTAGTATCCAGAAAAACTCCGGGTGATGATCAAACCAAATTGATCTTCCTGCAATATGTCTTCTTGGCTGTAATGAGCTACTATTATTGCTACTATTAGTGCTTCCGTCATTGCTGGGATTGAAGTCATCTTGCCAAAGGCCTCCTGGAGGGTTGATTCCAGTTGTGTACGTCGCCGTCACAATCAGAATAAAAATCACTAACAGCACGTTGCGAACGCCGCTTGAAGTGTCTTTCTGGAATAGGAAGAAATCATGTCATAAGCAAGATCCGTCTACTTTTAATTTTTTTCTTCTTTTTTTTTTATTAGGAAATAAATCACCTACATATACTTGTATCCTTCATGTGATTCTATCACCATCCATATCCAGTGGATCCCACACTCTAGAGATGGATCCCACACCACATCAACGATAATAGAATCCCATAAAAAATACATGTACTTACAAAAGCTTTTTTGGAAAAGAGAGAAAAGAGTCACTTGAGCATTAGACCGTATACATACACCTTCCACCTAAGATTGATATTTATTGGTAAAAGGTTTTGTAAACCAACATATATATATATATATATATATATATATATATATATATATATATATATATATATATATATATAGTCATATTTTCAATCATCTGATGTAAAAAATATAATCTCAAAACCATCATTCTCCTACTAAATGAAGGATTGATATTTAAACCATGTATATATACCTTCCACCTAGAAAACCGATCCCATATTTATTTTTCTCTTCTTTTTTGGAAATTAGTGCACCATCCTAATGGTTCCAAATTTTTTCAATGTTTTGTATCACCTCTGGACCAACTCAGATTTTGACTGAAATAGACATGTGAGAATGGTCCTTGAAATTAACCTTGTCCACAAATTTTGGACCCATTATCATGCGAGTATGGCTAAATGTTTTAGTAAAATCTATTGTATTTGCCATGCAATATTCCTTCATCTCACTTGACTTCTCTGGCTAATCCAAAAAGTTTTTGGTGAATGAATCATGATGCAAATTATAAGAGCAGATAATTTAGACTTCTTGTCATCGTTTTATGTTTGAATTTATAGAAACCAAGCTGAATAAATTCTGCACAATTGGGGTACTTTGAAGCAGATATGAGAAAAGTCTGAAACTAATAAATACGAGGAGGGTTTTTAGGGGCCAGGTTTGGGTTGGATTTAAAGGACTCAGGGTTGGGCTAGGGTTTGTAAATATCCGGCCCAACCCTACCTGTCTCAGTCTTAGTAGGTTCTTAAATTAATGCTTAATTCAGTGGAGATGCGAGCAATTTTTTTTTTTTTTTTAATAGGTAGATAGACCTTAAGGAGAGTTGAACTCATTAACTCTGTAAAGTTTTGGTCTTTATCAACAGACTTACCCAGAGGTATCAAACCCCATCTTTACTCCTCTATTCCTCACATTCTGAAAAAAAAAATTATGGTTCCAATATTTTCCAAAACATCACCAATTCATGAGCTAAATGTATGACTTATAATCAAATTTCTTCACATTTTGTTACCACGGTTTAAAAATTGTTTGGAAAAAGTCAGTCTTTTGTAGAACTACTTGAATACCAGAGACCATTCAAAAATCAAGGTTAAAAAATACGTGAAAGATCATTTGGTTGAAATAGACCACCAAAGATATATGTTCAATTGAGAGAATCCCCCATTTATATAATGATCAGAATTTCCCTATCGGTTTTTTAAATTGCATAAATCGTGAGTTATTGTAGACACCAAATTTTTCCACTCTTCTTCAGCGATGATGACTTCATAGCATTGTTACTCTCAGGCTATCTCCGGATGAAAGGATTGACCATATTCATCGTTTTTCTACAATAAGAGTCAAATTTTCTGAGAAACAATTCTTTTATATCAAATGTGGCTTCAAAATAGGTTGTTGTGGTTCTATGTTAAGATGACACGGCACGGCATACATATATGTCGTGGCATCACAGCCTTGCCCTATGTCATCATATTGATGTTTGATTGATTGATTGATTGATTGATTGATGTATAATGGCCCCACAACGTCATGTTCTTTACGGTGCGGCTTTCTTGTGCCACGTCACCATATTGACATTTGATTGATTGATTGACATATAACTCCACCACGGTGCCGCACTTTTTGTGTGCGCTTTGCATTATATTACCGCAGAGCTGTGGCACTATAAACAAAGGACTTAACTCTTTTGTTTTAGTATCTGTCTTCGATTTCATAACTATCTCCTTAGGTCAATAGTAAGGGTGTCAATGGGTCGGTCCGGGCAGGTTTTGGTCCGGGTTGAATCGGTGTCGGGTTTTATAAGCCCAGTCCAAAACATGTCCATTAAGAGTTCGGACTGGGTTGGGCTACGCTGGACACAATAACTATCGGGCTGGTCCGATGTCGGTTTGTTATCGGGTTGGGCTTATTGAAGTGATTTCAGACTGGTTTGGTTCGGACCGGGCTTATCAAGCTTATCGGGCCTATTTTATATGTAAGATATATAGCCTATTTTATTATTTCTATCTATAAAATTAGCATCATTCCTTCTATATGCATGTAATTCAGTAAATTGTAACAATTAACATACTCTTTTCAACTATAGATTCTTTTAACCTTTCAGATCAAGAAGTGAACTATAATCCATCAAAATTTAAAACCATTAAAATTAAGAAACTGGGCCCGGATGGACCTTACCGGTGTTTGGGTTAGGTATTATTGGTTCGGGCTAGTTCGGGCTTCTTAACGGGCTGATCCGGTTTGATTTCGGTTTGGGCTGAAACGGTATCGGGCTTTATAAGCCAAGACCAAAACCTATCCATTAAAGTTTGGTCCGAACTGGGTTCAGGTTATATCGGGCCGGCTCGGTTCGTGCTATCGGGCCGGGCCCATTTTTGACACCCTTAGTCAATAGCGACTTAAAGTGTCTGGTCTTCAGCATGAGATTTGTTTCTTCATATAGTTTTTTTTTTTTTTTTTTTTTTTTTTTAATCAAAGCTTGCCCTTTCCAACCATTTTGTGGTTAATCCTTTCTGACGGAGTAAGCAACATAGTTAGCTTCCCTTGAGCTAAGGATCCCATTTTTCAAGCTTTTGACATTACAGAACGAAAGAAACCTCAGGTATCTTGTTCCAACTTTTCTTTATCAATTATTTATAATTATCTATGTGGTTTTTCCATTTATTATAATATGCGGGCTAAGGCTCTGCCCCAATCCCTTATACTAGATTCATTCTTCCACCCAAAACCCTTGCAGCCTGTCATTTGACATAACATTGACTTTAGGGAAACTGAACAATACTTCCCTGATGCCATGACTTATAGTTTAAGGTAACATATATATTCATGTTTTGTCTATCCTTTTGTGACTTCGTGTAAAGCAATATTCTCATTCAAACATGCTTATCAACATAATTGTAAAAACTGAAATTTTGAATTGATTCAAAGCCTTACCCAAATACATTGGGTACAGGTATATTTATAATATGCTGGAGTTGTTTACATTGTGTATTTGAATTACAAATTTTGAATTTGAATCTCCGATGAAAGGAATTAAGAGCTGGATATCAAATCCAGTTATTGTTTTTGTAAGTTACAAATTTTGAATTTGAATATTTGTAACCATTGAGAGATTCTCTCTTTAATTTTGCAATTCAAAAATTGAATTTGAATCTTTGTAACCGGTGAGAATTCAAATTGTAACCGGTGAGAGATTCTGTCTTTAATTTTCTAATTCATAATTTGAATTTGAATCTTTGTAACTGGTGAGAGATTCTCTCTTTAACATCCCCCCTCAAGTTGGAGAGGGTCGTTGATCGATCTTCAACTTACACCGGAGATGATTGAACCGAATGGAGGACAGTGGTTTGGTGAAAATGTCAGCCAATTGGTCATGAGTTGAGATGAAACGAACATCGAGAAGACGTTGAGCAACCAAATGTCGAACATAGTGGTAGTCAATCTCAATATGCTTTCTCCGTGCATGAAAAATTGGATTAGCAGTGAGGTATGTTGCACCAAGATTGTCACACCATAAAATTGGAGACTGAGGAAGCTTAACACCGAGTTCATGTAAGAGAGAGTGGAACCACTGTAATTCGGCAATGGTATATGCTAGGGAGTGATATTCTGCCTCGGTAGATGATCTGGCAATGGTGTGCTGTTTCTTAACTGACCAAGAGATTAAATTAGGACCTAAAAATACTGCAAAACCACCGGTTAAACGACGATCGTCTACACAATCGGCCCAATCAGCATCACTGTACGCAAAGAGTTGGTTGTAAGGTCCTCTTGATATAGACAGGCCATGAGTGTAGGTGTGCTTGAGACAACGCAGTATGCGTTTGACGGCTTGCCAATGGTCATCGGTTGGAGCCTTCAGAAATTGACAAACTTTATTGACCGAATAAGAAATATTTGGTCGAGTCAGTGTGGCATATTGCAATGCGCCAACTGTACTCCTATAGACTGTAGCATCGGCCAAAGGAGTGTCACTATGTATAGAGAGCCGAGTAGTGGTGGCCATGGGTGTAGTAACGGGCTTCGCCTCAGCCATTGTTGTTTTCCGAAGTAGATCCAAAATGTACTTCTGTTGTGAAAGTATAATACCATTGTAAGTTGGAATTACTTCAATGCCGAGGAAGTAATGGAGGGAGCCCAAATCCTGAACTGCAAATTCTTTGCTGAGAGAGGCTATTACCGATGTGACGAAGGTTGAGTCAGATCCTGTTAAGACAATATCATCAACATAGATCAAGATATACATACATCGACTGCCATCATTAAAGATGAAGAGAGAGGTGTCGGTTTTGGAGCCCTCAAAACCAATGGAAATCAAGAATGTACTCAACCGATGAAACCATGCACGGGGGGCCTGTTTTAAACCATACAGAGACTTGTGAAGCTTGCAAATGTGATGAGGTCGGGATTTATCAATGAAGCCTATTGGCTGTGACATATAAACCTCTTCTGTTAGCGTGCCATGGAGAAAAGCATTGCTCACGTCAAGCTGGCGAATGCACCAACGATGGGTAGTTGCAATAGTCAGGACAGTGCGTACTGTAGTTGGTGTAACCACTGGGCTGAATGTTTCTCCATAGTCTAGGCCCTCTTGTTGATTGTATCCTTTGGCAACGAGTATTGCTTTGTAGCGTTCAATGCTACCATCGAACTTTCTTTTAATGCGAAATATCCATTTTGAACTGACCACATTAAAGGAAGGGGAAGGAAGAACTAAGCTCCAAGTTTCATTCTTAAGCAAAGCATTGAATTCGGTCATCATAGCAGCTCTCCATTAACGATGTTTTTGAGCTTCTCTAAAATTGTTTGGCTCCACTTCACTGTTGCAGGTGGTCATATGAGCCGAAGGAATAGGGTACTTCGAGGAAGGTTTTGGATTGGGACGCAAGTGCATGTGGTGAGTGCGTTGAGGAGCAACCGAAGGAGGTGCTAGTGAATCTTGGGCTTGTGGACTGAGGTCCTGTGGTGAATCTGCAATGGTAGGTAAATCTACAACTTCTTCAATAAAAGCATTAGTAGAAATCAAGGGATTGGGGAGATTGGAAGTAATATTAGCATCGGTCAATGAAGGGGATATGATAGGAGGGGAGGATGGAGAAGATACCTGGAGACATGAAGGATTTGGTGGAGCCCGAGGTGATGATGGATGTCCATTAGGAGCCAAAACTGACAGCCATGGGACTGATGTGGGTGGGGGAGGACTAGGGGATGATGGGGATACCGATGCATATGGGAAAGAATTCTCAATAAATTGCACATGTCGTGCAATGTACATTCGATTTGTTCTGTAAGCTAGGCATCGATATCTCATATGAAGGGGACTATAACCAAGGAAAACACATGGTATTGAGCGCATACTAAATTTTGTAGAATTGTAAGGTCGAAGGAGGGGGAAGGCAGTACACCCAAATACTTTAAGGAATACGTAATTAGTGTCTTTTTGAATAAGACTTCAAATGAAGATTTATTTTATAAAATCGGTGTGGATAATCGATTTATAAGAAAAGTAGCTGTTTGGAATGCATAGTCCCAAAATGTCATAGGTAATGAAGCATGTGCCAACAGAGTAAGACCGGTATTGACAATGTGTCGAATTTTTTGTTCTGCAGTTTCATTTTGTTCATGTGTATTGGGACATGCAACTCTATGAATAATTCTAAATTTTTGAAGTGAAGTATTCACCTTTTGGTATTCCCCTCCCCAATCAGATTGAAAACATTTGATTTTTGTGGAAAACTGATTTTCAACCATTACTCGAAATTGATCAAAAATTGCAGGAACAGATGATCGTTTCAATATAGGATAATATCATGTGTATTTGGAATAATCATCAATAAAAATAAGAAAGTAGAGATTATTAGTAGAGGAAACATATGGAGTAGGTCCCCACACTTCACTAAAAATCAAATCCAAAGGTGCATTATTAACAGACCATGTTAATGGTAATGAGAACCGGTGAGTCTTGCCCATAAAACAAGCAGCATATTTATTAATAATAAATGATGAAGTAGGTAGAGAATGGGAGGAGATTAGGTGCTTGACAGTTCGGGAATGGGGATGACCCAACCGTGCATGCCAATCATCTGCATTGATAGGTACTATGGAGTGAACATGGTGAGCGGAAGGTTTATGGGAAAGAAGACTAGTCGACAGCTTGTACAGTCCATCATCAAGTCGGTCTTTCAGCAGTACCCTGTTCGTCACCTAATCTTTCACAAGAAAATAATAGGGGTGAAATTCAAAATAACATTGGTTATCCTTTATGAATTGGTGAACTGATAATAGATTCTTTTGAATGTGTAAAACATGGAGAATATTAGAAAATTGAAAAGAGAAATTTGGTGATAGAGAAATAGAGGAGGAACCGATATGACTAATATTAAGACCAACTCTATTACCAATCCGTAATGATTCCTTACCATTATATCTATTGGAGACATGCAAATTGTTGAGGTCGAGTGTCACATGATGAGTAGCCGCTGTATCAGGAAACCATTCATGTGAAAATGTTGGTGGAGTAGGAAGTAGGTCTGCCATGTTTGCAGTTGGATTATTGGTGGAGGTAGGTGTTGCACCACCAATGTATCGAAAGTAGCATTTGGATGCCAGGTGATTGGAACGATTACAGATTTGACACCTTTCTCTCTTACCATGTCGGTGTCCATGTTTTCTGTTTTGACCAAAGTTGGAGGGTGGTCGAGAATGGGGAGAGCCTTATGGAGGGGTTTGCATAGGTCCTTGTGAAGGCAAATAGGAATGCGTAGCAGCATTCAGTGAGCATTGCATAGTGCTCAGGTTAACAGTGATAACCGATTGGGCATTGTTGAGTCACATTTCATGACTCAATAAAAGGCGACGAAGATCATGGAAGGGAAGGGCCTCAGACTTTGTAGCTAGTGCAGCAATTATGTCGTTGTAATCAGTTCCAAGATTACGAAAAACAATGGCATTAAGCTCCTCGACAGAAAGTGGTTTATTGGATGTGC
The DNA here is from genome assembly GCA_028583415.1 of Protea cynaroides. Classification (NCBI taxonomy): domain Eukaryota; kingdom Viridiplantae; phylum Streptophyta; class Magnoliopsida; order Proteales; family Proteaceae; genus Protea; species Protea cynaroides. The sequence continues at coordinate 27,202,870 of CM053273.1, read as the reverse complement.
CAGCTGGTTCGAAATATATTTAACCTCACGGAGGTATTCAAAAACAGTTTTGTTACCTTTTACCATACCTTGGAGTTGCATGTTTAGTTATAGAATACTGGTGTGAGATAAGGTGTCAAAGGCAGAACGTAAAGTCGACCATACTGCTGCAGCCGAGTTCAAGCCAACTACATATGGAAGGACTTCCGGGCTAAGAGAGGAAATCAACCAGCTTAGAACCATTTGATCCTTACGGATCAATCTTCATAGCTAGGATTAGGAAGAATGGTGATGGTAGGTGGAGCAGAATTCTCCGAAGGAGAAGTGGGAGTGGCGGTGGTGGTGGTGATTGTCGGGGGTAGACTTGGCTTAGTGCCATCAACAAAGCCAATCAAATCATAGCTCCTAAGAAGAGGGAGGAGTTGAGTAGTCCATAGAAGATAATTATCAGACTGTAGTTTGATGGAAAGATGATGTTGAACATTAGGAGAGGAAGAGATTGACGAACCAGGCGTAGGAACAAAAGCTGAAATGGAAGCCATGGAGAATACCCGGTCGTCTGATACCATGTAAAAACTGAAATTTTGAATTGATTCAAAGCCTTACCCAAATACATTGGGTACAGGTATATTTATAATATACTGGAGTTGTTTACATTGTGTATTTGAATTACAAATTTTGAATTTGAATCTTTGTAACCGATGAAAGGAATTAAGAGCTGGATATCAAATTCAGTTATTGTTTTTGTAAGTTACAAATTTTGAATTTGAATATTTGTAACCATTGAGAAATTCTCTCTTTAATTTTGTAATTCAAAATTTGAATTTGAATCTTTGTAACCGGTGAGAATTCAAATTGTAACCGGTGAGAGATTCAGTCTTTAATTTTCTAATTCATAATTTAAATTTGAATCTTTGTAACCGGTGAGAGATTCTCTCCTTAACAATAACAACATGTGGTTAGGTTGTGTTTAGGAGAACACTCTTTTTACCCAGCATCTAGTAGATTGATCAATTTATATTGGGCAAATTGAAAACATAACACCTTCCCATGTCTGAAACATGACTCCTACCTATATCTCTGTTTGAACCAAATATCTTATCCTAGCACAAACTACGTTTGATCTGATCCTCAAACTAGTCACTCAAGATACTTAGGCAATTGAAAATTCAACCTCAATATCGGTCATACCTTTTCATATTTTCCAAGGGACCTGGGGCCCAATCGCCAAGTGGTGACTCTTCATTTCACACACACATTCTTACTTATACAAAAGGACCTGGACCCTAAACTTCAGGTGGCGAGTCCCTATTCCAATTTGAAATACAAACCGATAGATGACCCCCGATATCAACAAAGGGGTGACCTAAGATCAAACAACGGGATGCTAAGACCAGGCGCGTCATCTTCAGCACGTGCACAGGTGTTAGTGCTCTGCGGTGTCCTGACGGGCCACAACAACAATCACATATATTATGGGAGAAAGTTATGTTTGTATCTATCCCCTTGCATCCTCTCACTTAGGCTATGAAATGACTCTCTCTCTCTCTCTCTGTCTCTCTCTCTCTCTCTTCTCTCTCTCTTCTCTCTCTCTCTCTCTTTCTCTCTCTTCCTCTCTCTCTCTCTCAGATACTTGTGCCCGCCCACTTATTGGACTCTGCGCTTATGCAGGACCCATTCAATCAGACCAGAAACCTCAACCCAGATATTATTCCTATAACAAGTAGATAAGTGACTTTTTGCCAATAATTAAATATTATAAGTGAAATTTTCTAAGAAAATATAGAGCACAAGAGAGAAGACATGCCTACTAAAGTAGAAGCCTAGGTGTTTTCACAATGAAGCTTCCGGCAAGAGGATCTTTGGATAAATTACTCATACCACCTTTGGAATCCAAACTTATTACGCATCAACCTATAAGTTGACAATAATTACTCATACTACCCCCTAAACCTCTATGGACCGTTCTACCTCTAGTCCAATTACCAACAAAAAAAACCCAAAAGTCATTTTTGCCCTTTTCAAAACAAAAAACCCAAAATACCCTTTAAACCTTTTTTAGAGAATTAAACCCCAAATCCATCCCATTCATTGTCGGGCTTCAATCTATTCATCTTCTCCATCACCAGTCATCGCCAGTCTACAGCGAGAAGCTCCATAGTCAGTCTTCGATGCTGCAACACTCTAGGTTGACGGTGCATTTGGAGTTGTATACTTGCTTCAATTTTTCGTGTGGAGAAGAAAGCCCTAAATCCATAAGATGGGCTTGGTTTGGTAGTAGCAAACAAGGGAAACACCCCAATCTATGAGAGGAGGAATTGCTTCAATCTGGGTTTCATCCATTCTGAGTAATCGCACAAAAACCCAGTTCATCCTATAGATCAGACAACCCAACCCAACTCTCTCCTGAGTTTGTCTTTGCTCCTCTGTCTCGTCCTTTTCTCCTCTCCTTTAAGTTGTTCCTCTGTTTCAATTTTTTTTTTCTTCTTTTTTCTAACTAAAAATCAAAGATACCTTCTCCCGTCCTGCTATGGCTGGCTTTTTCTTGTTACCGTCGGCGACAATGCTAGAAACCTTCCGGCTTCGGCTTCTCCTTTTTGGGCAGTTTCATGGATTCCACCTCAGAAGACACCACTACTGTTTACACTTTTTCTCCCATTCTTGGATGGAATTTTTTGTGGCAGGCCACCCATCCTCAGATTTTGATCACTTGTTCACTTCATTCTCCAACGGATCCACTAGGTTTCAAGTCCAGTAAAAAAAATTGGAATCTCACAGGTTTTAAATATACACGGCTTCAAGTTTCTTGCAAATAACAGAAAGCTATCTTTGTCAACTCTGGTAGATATTAGAGTATTTGTATATTTGGATTTCACACACAAAGACGAGCAGAAGCAGTTGCAGTTGCAGGGGAAGACTGGAGCATTTTGGTTTGAGTTTCCCTCCTACGAAATTCCCTTTCGGCTTTGATTCTGTTGAGTGATTCTTATCTGACCCAGAGCTTCCATCTGTGATTAAATGAAAATATGCTTAGATAAAAAAAATGAAACTGAAATCGAATAGCATTTGTTCTTTTGAATGTTTATTGTGTGGATTTGGAGAATAGGCGAAATCAGGAACTTGAAAATGATGAACATTCTGGTAAAAATGTGGAACTTTTGAAGGTCTATAACGTGAATGGAAAATCGAAGTAAGGTTTCCACACGGTGATGATAGTTTCGCATGCTTATATGGTTGTTCTGTTGAGAAGAAGATAGGAGCGACGATGGAGGTAGTTTGAGACATCGTTTGGGGAAAATGAATAAGAAAGAGAAAAGGGTTGGGTTTTAAACAAACACTAATTTTGTTTTTTTACAATACCCATAAAAGTATTTTGGACATTAAAAAAATTTCATCATGCTGGCATGAGCATTTGTGAGTCTAACTGTAACAAGGTTTGAGAATTAGGGATAGCATGAGTAATTATTGTCAACTTATATATATTGATGAATGGTAAATTTAGATTCCAAAGATGGTATGATTAATTTACCCAAAAGAATAATACGTTCAACATTTGACAATTTAAAGAATAAAGAAATAGTTTCTTGTCCATACCACCAACTTTCTCGTCAATATTAATTGCATAATATAATGACTACCTCGATATTTACTCTTTTAGTATTCTTTGATTTGCTAATGCATGATCAAACTACAAATCCTCTACAGGGCTGACAAGTAAAGTAAACAAAGATTTGACTAACCCAAGCATGCCTGTTTAGTGGTGGGCTGGATTCCAGCCCAAATTTCTAGGCTGAAACTGGAGCGGAACAGAATGCTTTATATCTTCGCACTAGAGGATGCTGTCCGTTATATGAAAACCTCATTACCCTTTGTCCAATGGAATTTTTTTTTTTTTTTTTTTTTTTTTTATTGTCCAGTGGAATTTGAAGTTATATAGGATTGAATATTAAGACAGCAAAAGGTTGCATAGAGCATATGAAATACATGGTTTGTAAAGTTGTACAATGTGGAAAGATGGTGTGCGATAATTCTGACCAGTTGATATATAAGAAATAATTTGGATAGGTTTCATGTCAAATTTCAGTATCAAATTCAATTATTATCCTTCAATTATTATCTTCCTGTTAGATTTATGGGCTTCATTAATTACTAAATTATTCGGTGAGTAGAAGTTTGATCGACATGATATAAACCAGTTTGGTTGGTTCCCATTGGTTTGAGATTAATAATCCTAATTCTCATTATGGGAAGGAATTACGGGTTATGATACTATTTTTCTATAAATACTGATTAGGATCCCCACAGCCATAGTTAATGAAATAATTATCTCTACATCATTAGCAAGAGAACTGGGATCCTCTGAAGGGTGTGGAAGACTATGGTCGAGAGATTACAATCAAAACTTCAAGACTTAGAGGGAGATCAAACTACATTACGGGTATGTGATTAATCTTAGTTTTCCTCTACCATTGTGTTCTATGAGATCTGTAGGCTATTAAAACACATCTGCTTATGTCTAACGTCTCTTGTTAATCCGAGAACCTTTTTGGTATTCTAAAGAAAAAATTTCATCTACACCCCATCAAGGATTGTTAACATCATCCACACCCACAAGATTGCAGAAACATCACCAAGGTCCACTTAACTGACGGAAATCACTAAAAACATTTATATACAATTTTACCCTTTATCTTTATATTTTATCCTTTTAATTTTAAAAAACCTAAAATATTTATTCCAAACTTCCCTCTTCTCTGGCAACGTGAAGATTTTTCCAGCAACGTGATGTTATGTTAAACAATGTCATGTTAGCAATACTAATCGAAGAAGAAAGACGGAGAATTCAAAAGAAAGAGTTAGGGCTTTCCTATTCGAGGGAGAAAGACGGAGAATTCTGAAGAAAGGGTTTGGGTTTTCCTTTGTTACAGTCCATTTTCATGGCCGTAGAAGCATGGTATCTCAATCTCTTCCCCTCCCAACTAATTGGGAAGAGGCATTACTACTACATCCTCTCTCTTTCTCTCTCTCTCTCTCTACACCTCTGTTCATGGTTTTTGAAATCTTTCTCTGTTCTTTTCTTGTTCGTACTTTCAATATCTCCATTGAATTGAATCTCCAGAAAAATGATGAATGTCATTGGAAACAACATTAATATCTACGATACCCAGATGGGTTTTGGCGTGTTCCGTTTTCTACAACCACCACAACTGCAAAAACTTTTCTTCCTTTGTACAATTCCATTATGGCGCCAGATCCAATTCCTGTAACAACCACCCTAAAATCAGGTAGTGGTACTTACAACAATCCCCCCATCTCCTTCTCAAGAAAACATTCCAAGATTCATCAATGATCTCATTCCCCTCTCCCCTCCAAATCTTTGATTATGACGGTGAAACTCCAAATTAGACTTTAAAGTTTTTTTCTCACTCTATTAACAAAAAAAGAAAGACTGAACCCTAGAAAGAAGTCCAAATGAGCCAAAAAAATCAAATAAGAACCTTCCACGAGATGAAGAGAAGAAGCAACAGATCAATCAATAACAAAAGCTTCAAATAACATAAATTTTGGCCTTCATTCACTCTCGGATTGAAGATTCTGAGGTCCTCATCCTCGTTTCCTCCTGAAACCTCCGATCTGAGCGAAAAATGCTTTCGATCGAATTCTCAAGACTCTTTTGGAACGAGTTTTAGGGTTCCAAAGAGAAGAAGATGAAAAAAAAAAAAAGTAAAATGGTATTTTATCTTTACTCTAAGGGCAGTATTGTCCATGAAAAATTTTATTTCACGTCAGCATCTAACGGGAATCAACTGACGGAGTGGACTTCTTTGATTACCACAGTCAAAGTTTTGGGACCTAGGTAATGTTTCTGCATTCTTGTAGGTGTACATGATGTTAACAATCTTTGATGGGGTGTAGATGAAATTTTTTCTATTCTAAATATTGTTTGATACTTTATCTTGTCACATGGCAAACTCCATCTAAATTTAAATTTGATATGTAATTTGGAGACCTTGTGATCTACTATTCACCAAATTTCAGCATAATCTAACCTGTGATATGCTAGGAGATGAGATTAGACCACATGGGATTTCAAGGTGTACACCGAGCCACAAACCAGGAAACCTTTGCCCAATTATGATTTTTAAAATGGAGCAAGAAATAAATTAACAAGGGAGAAAGAGAACATACTTGACATTACTCATTAGTGGCAGAGCAAGTCACGTATCTAGGATTTAGGCGTGGGTTTCTTGATCGACACATTTACCTGCCCACCAATGGAGCGAGTGTGAATCTAGCAATAGGGGGCAGGGAAGAGAGAAACTGTTGGGGAGGAGAGAGAATCCAATCGTCTGTTCAGAAAACCTTTTCCCCTAGGATATTTATGTCATCGAAGAGTAATGTACATTCATTTTTTTTAGGATAAAAGGATGTTTTGTAAGCTGTTAAAGGACAAATATCCCATTCCAACATTGATGATTGTTTTGAAAATGTTATGTCAATAAAAGGGGTGTTTTGAAAATATTGTCAATGAAAGGTGTTTTGAAAATCTTACAAACCTACCATCCTCCTTTCCAAGTCTTAATAAGGCTATGTTTAGATGTTAACAAAAAAAAAATTCAAAATCAAAGAAAGAGATAGACACATAAAATTATCATTATTTCATCATTTTTTTTGTCTTTTATATATATATATATATATATATATATATATATATATATATATATATATATATATATATATATATATATAAACGGGATGTATGTCAATTCATCTAGGTATTTGATTGAATTAAATTTACAAATTTGATACATGTTTGATATAGACCACCACGTCTTCTTTATTCGACAGTAGGAATGGAAACATCATCTATTTAACCATCCACAAGGCAAATTAAGTTTCTTGTTAGTTTTGAAAAATTAACAATACCCTTCCAATAAAAATATTTCACCAGTTTAAAATTTATATGGTAAAATCTCAGTTTGATCCCATTTTTTTTAATAAGAAGATATAAAAACTTTAAAATTTGATTGGAAATTCAACTTTTGACAAACTTAGTCTCACCATTCAAAATACAATGATAAAATCTTATGTCAAAATAGACCGAACCAATTATAGGACAGTGGTAGTACACGGTTAATGTATCAAGAGTGGGCTGTGTAACTGGGTTGAGTCCCTTAAAAGTTCATTTAATTGTGCCACATCATAGGATGACGTGGCAATACTAATCATTGGGTAGATATGGTGTAGATTGGTGAAATTTAATCATACATATTCTGATATTCCTTTCTGTTAGATGTCATTGGGCCATCACAAAAACCTCAATATATATAGAAGTATTTTGATAATTGAGACAGGAGAGGTTTTGAGTTTTTACATAATCGATTGCCATCAGTCACAACTATTGACACCAGATCAGTCTCAATAAGAATAACCCTTGGTTAAAGGGTTCTGTTTTGATTGAGCCAACTATATTGTCATTTCTAAACAAATAGTTCATCAATGTTTTTTTTTTCCGGTAAAATAGCTCCTTAATGTTTGGAAACCTGGATCGGTGATAGACCACCGATTGACCCATCAGTTCCCGGCTTTGAAAACCTTTTTTTTTTTTTTTTTGTAGAACCCGGCCTTGAAAACAGGCTGAGAAATTTTCAAAACACCAGTCACCCGAGTTAACCCAGTCCCTACCTACAATTTGGTTGACCTACCCATATGGAAATGAGTCAATAGATGGCCGGGTTTGAAAACATACCACTACTAAATTATTCCCTTAAAGGGGAACTAAATCCTCTCCTCCCGGCCTCCCATCCCATCTAATTATTGGAGTGCGTTGTAGCTCGAGCCCACTCACACTCCAATGGTTGGATGGAGTGGGAGCTGGGGAGGAGGGGAGGAGAGGATTTGAACTCCCTTCAAGGAGACGAACCCATCAAAAGTTAGACTAGGGATGCACATCGTCTCCTCCCAGTGATTTTGGGAGGATGCGGTAACCCATCTCGGATGGCTGCCACGTGGCTCTCGGTTAAATCTGAGACCCACGTCTGAGCCGACAACCTCTGTCGGCTCGGCTTGTCGGCTGGGTGTCGGCTCGAACGTGGGTCTCAGGTTTACTGAGAGCCATGTGACGATCATCCAGGACAGGTTGCCACTGTCCTCCCAGAACCACTGAGAGGACAAGATGCGGATCCATTAGACTATGTGCAGAAGCTTCTTTTTGTTTATTTTGTTTTTTTTTTCCCTCCGGACTTAAGAACCATCTACGAAGTAACTTACTAAATAAAATCTCAAAGAGAGAGAGAGAGGGAGAGAGAATATCACATAAATTATACATATGGACCAAAATACACTTGTGATGCATCTTGATTGGATGCATAGGGATTCTATGCAGCACTGTATGTGTACTCTTCATAAGATCCATCATCATTCATAGGTATGAGAACCATTAAATATCAGCAATGATGGGTCCCATGGAGGGTAAGTGAACTCTCCTCATTGGTAGTTCCTTCGTAACCAAGTCAAGATGATTGATTGCATCCCAAACAAAAAAGTTAAAATGACAACGAGTTTCCAAGTCTCTAGTTTTCAATGGAAGATATGATCATTTATATGTGGACCAAAATACCCTTGTTCACACATTGGGTGCATAGGGATCCTATACATTTACATGTACATTCCATGAGATCCGTCACTGTTCATGGATTATGGGATCCATTGAATATGGATGATAATGGGCTGGTAAAGATTAGGTGAACTCTAGTCTTTGGGAGAAACCTTCCTAATCAAGTTAAGATGATTGGGTACACCTTAAAAAAGAAAAAAAAAAAAAAGTTAACACGACCAAGAGTTTCAAGTCTCTCGTTTTCTTCTTTCTTTCTCTTTTTTAACTTGGAAAAAGGGTGAGATGTAGGGTAGAGTGAGAACACCTTTCACCTTTAAAACTAGCATTTCTTTCACAAAGGGGCAAGAATACTCTCATCAACACCCCTATTAAAAATAAGAGAATATTAAGACATAATAGTATGTTCCCTAAACCCAGATTTTTAATATTCTACTTGCCCACCATCATAACACAAATGAAGTTTTGTTTATGGTTTCTTTTACATAACCTAGCATGTGAGCAAGGTTTTGGCTTTGATAGATGCTATAAATTACAATAAATTTTCTCTTAATTTGGGACACACTGATATGACTCAAACCCAATTCTCAATGGCTTGTGAGAGACTACGTGATCACCTAAAGGGTTTTTTTGGATAGAAAAAAATTGACCAAAGCAAACTAAACCAAATCATTTATTCAATTTTATTTAATCCAACATAAAGATTTACATTACTAAAACAGTTTTGCAGTAGCCTTCACCCATTATATGTTTTTCATTCCCCCATCCATGATCCATTGTATTACTAAAAAAAATGTCTGAATGAACTGTGAATCGTGTGGCCATATCCGAACTATAGCTTCTCGAATTTGTTATGGACGTCCTTCACACTTATGCTCACACCATTAACACTCCTATCAAACAATTTTCTTGTGGTGATAATTAGAGGAAAATATAAAAACAATACACTATTTAAGACATTTTAGTAATGCACATTTATATTTAGATAATTTGATTAAACTAATAATAACATTTTTTTTTTTTTTGGTAATTTGCTAATTTTTCTGAACTAACAATCTGATGATAAAAATGTTTTGGTTGTTTTATAGTAGGACATATTGGTCATTTCCTGCAAAGAAGTAGGCATTTCACGTCGAATGGGAACGTTTAGGAATGCATGCCATTATTAATGGTGTTGCTTTTCTCTTGGAAAGGCGGTCGTTTGGACTTAAGAGTTGAGGAGTTCGAGGACTTGCGAGTTAGCAAACACACAAAATGCTAGGATCAAAAGAAACACCAGAGATGTTCTTCTTCAATCTCTCAAGCTCTTTCTACCTTATTTTACTCTTCATCTACTTCTCCACATTCTTGGTTACCAGGTTCCTTCACTCTCTTTGCAGGAATTTGTCAATCAGAAGGTCAGTTTGTGATCGTAACAGTTTCATACAAATTTTCAAATTTCCCAACAACCCATTTCTTATCTCTCTAATGGAACTTCTTAATTTCTTTTTCACAGCCCTGATGATGAAGACCAAGTTGACTATTCAACTGAAGAAGAAGAAGAAGAAGAAGAAGAAGAAGAAGAAGAAGAAGAAGAAGAAGAAGAGGAAGAAAAGCATGCCTTGTTTACTGTGGAATGCACAGAAAGAGATGATCTGGTTGCTGATATCATTCATGGTGGCGAAGCCTTATTGTTCTTGCCCATTAGAAGCACCCAGAAGGATAAGCTTCCTCCTGAAGAAGACATGGACTCTGAAGGCACCGTATTTGAAGACCCCGATGAAAGCTTTAGCCCAGAAGAAGTGCCAATTTCTAACTCACCTGCTCCAATATCTGGGTGTAATGCTAAAGTTGTGGTTCAAGATAAGCTTCCCACAAGGGCCACTGATTCAATTAATGGGCTGACTGAGGAGCTTACAACACCAGTGGAAACAGAACCAATTGAAAATGGAACTGTGATGAATGATTCAGCTTATGAAGGTAGGTATCTTTGTGAGGTTTCTCATGCTGGGTTCCACATTGTACCTGAGCCTGATATTGATTGTTCTGTTTTACAGAAAGCTATGATAAGAGAGAAGTCGAAGCTGGAAATGGGAATGTAGAGAGAAATTTCTCAGAAGAAGAGACTTTTTTAGTTTTTGCTCCTACCCAACTGGAAACCAATAAGCTTCAAGCTAAAGCAATATATGAAGACATCTATGGTGATTCATTAACTGTTGGGTCAACTTCTAAGAGTTCTTCTGAATGGAGAAGCTCCATGCTTTGCAGGGATTCAGGAACAGAGGATCCCTTCTCCTCGTCATCTCGAAGGAGCTGTCCAAACTGGGAGTCCGAGTCGTATACTATGTTTCGGAAATACGATGAAGAGATGTTATTTTTGGATCGAATTAGTGCCCAAAAGCTTAATGAAACAGGTAACTCATTTGAGCTTAAATTTTCTTGGTTTACATTCTTCAAACTGAATGACTAATATTAACTACCCATGTTTAGAATCACTTAGAAAAATTGAAGTTTGTCCAAGATCCATCTCACAAAGGATAGTGCATAAGCTCACTGCTACCAAGAACAAAAGGTCAAGGGAGCTAACTAGAAATCCATATCATGAATTGGAGAATGCTTATGTCGCTCAAATTTGCTTGGCATGGGAAGCTCTTAATTGGAACTACAATAACTTTCAGCAGCTGAGAGCTTCACAACCCAAAGAACCGGGTTGTCCAGGCCTAATTGCACAGCAGTTTCAGCAATTTCAGGTTTTGTTGCAGCGATACATCGAAAATGAGCCTTATGAGTATGGCCGGAGACCTGAAGTTTATGCTCGGATGAGGATTTCTGCACCAAAATTACTTCAAGTTCCTGAATTCCGAGGTACTCGATGATACTAGTACATTTTCAATTATTGAGTAATGATTAGTCTCTAAAACACAGTTTTTTTTTCCTTCTGTTCTGCAATTTTGTTATCTTGGTTGCTAAAAGATTCAGAAGAGGAACAGAAAGATGATGGTCTTGGTACAAGAATCTCATCAGCTAAGTTCCTCAGAATAATGGAAGATGGAATCCAAGCTTTCATGAATTTTCTAGAGGCAGATAGTGAGAAGCCTTGCCAGATCATTACAGCATTTTTCAAGAGAAATAAAAGCAATTCAGTTGATCCCACTCATCTCCATATGGTGAAGAAGGCAAATAGAAAGGTATGTCCCTATCTCTTTTGCTGTGCCTCCTCAACTTTAACACAATAGCATTCTTCTTCACTCTTACTCTGTAACTTTTGCACTTAAATTTGCAGAAGAAGATGAAGCTTAAAGATCTGCGCCGTAGTAATAAATGCTTAAGGAAGAAGAAGTTGAAGCAGGATGAGGAGATGGAGATACTGATGGGTCTGATAGACCTAAAAGTGGTGTCTAGGGTATTGAGAATGTCTGATATCAGTGAAGAACAGTTGCGATGGTGTGAGGAGAAGATGAGCAAAGTAAGTTTGTGGGAAGGGAAGCTACAAAGAGATTCCTCCCCACTTTTTTTTCCTGCACACTGAGCCCCTCGAAGAGTATGTTTCATGATGTCTAGATCATGAATGTTCATGAGAGCGAATATCCTAGTTACCCTTTTGTAAATACTGTATAAAAATGGTAATGGGGACCCACAAATCAAAGTAACATGTGTGGGTAAAATAGATTTGGAGGATTTGGAATCGATGAAAAGAAGGGTAAAGATGATATGTCTTTGTGATCTCTTGAACAGGGAAAGTGAAAGGGAGCATAAACAAAGGAACGAAGAGTGGATAGAGACAAGGGACATGGGTAGCTTTAGCTTTCTTTAACTTTTTAATGGTGAGGGTTTATCTCTAACTCCATTAGAGATTTGAATTGAATCAAAAGAAGAGATGGACAAAGCTGCCATTTTATACAGTGGAATAAAAAGGGAAGCACATGGTACACTCAAAGGAGGAGAGACCTCAAATGGGCCCTCTTATTTTGGGGAGAAGAATCAAGGAAAGGAGAACATACACATAAATAAATCAGTTCTGATTTGATATTGGTTAGTAAAAAGTTAATGATGTTTTTGGTTTATCAGGTTATGCATTGACTACAGAACTCATTGTATTAATAAACATGTCAGTTGTAGTGATGTACCATGAAATATTTTTTAAGATGATAATGGCAATCCAAGATGTTGGGCATGTCCATCAATTGCTTCCCTTTTCTCCCTATTCTGTGGATGAATTCAAGCTTGACTTTTATATAAATTACATAAGATTACATAAGTGAGCATGCTGATGCATAAACCCAAGTCTTTCCTAATCCACGGGACACTTCATAGTCGATCATACAAAAACCACACTTTTCAGTCTTCTCTTTCTCTTTTGCTTTTCTAATTCAGTTCATTTGGATGTTGTGGATTACCAAACAGATTTTATGGGATTCATGGTTTGATTTTATTAGAAATGGAAGACATGATGCAGCCATTAGGACTAGATAGGGACAAGAATTAGCAGGTCTGAAATGGTTTTCATAATGTTTAATGAGACCTTGACTAACAACCAGGGACTGACCTGAGCAAAAAACACATGTAACAGCCCCTTCCCAGGTAAGGGAAACGAATCACTGGTCGGCACATACATTACATGAGACATGAAAAACCTGTAATATTTTTATTTTTATTTTTTTTATAACTTATAATACTTGCTATATCATCATCAACTTTCAAACATAAATATTCATTTACACTTACAGCGGAAGACTTAAGCTTATATATATTAATAAGCTGGAGGCCAGAAATATCCTTTACATTCTGTTAAACTCTTTACAAAAGTAACTACATTAATGATTATGTAAGATCCGTACGCTACGAACCCGGTCTAACCTTACGTTCTCGTGTCGTGACCAGCCATCCCATCATAATCGGCTCAAGTGAATCAATTGTATGAAGAAACCATAAGATGAGGTAAGCGTCAAGTCAAATTTAATTGGTGTGGTTGACTGTTTAAGTTTGTGTGGAAGCAACCAGTCAAAACTAAAAACCAGTAAATTTTGGATGTGTCATCTCATTTTTTGAGGGGTATGGTTGACTGTATGGTTGACTAGGTTGAGACCGCACAACGTGTGGTCGCATATTTTGGACGTATGGTCGACGGATTATGCAACCACACCATCGATCGTACTAACCCAGAACCGACTCCGTGTTTAGGAAACTTTCCTAATTTGAGGGGATCTCTTTCCTTATTATAGAAGGACTCTATATGGAGAGTTTCTCCCCATAAAGAGGGCGTCCCTTCGCTCTATTTTACTCTTTTGGATCAATCTCAAACCCTAAGCCTAAGGGAGAAAGAGAGAGGAGGAGAAGGAGAAGAAGAGAAGGGGAGGAAAGCTTGGAGAAGGGTTTTGTAGAGAAGAGTTCTAACTCTCTACAGCAAGCTTAAGGTATATACTTGACTCTGTAGGGTAAATCAGATAGAATATGTTCTTTTCAAGTTGATATGTGGAACCTAATACAATGATTTCGGTTATAGGTTTTATATGGGAACCCTAGAGAATAGGTTAGGGATAATGGATGAGGGAAAAAACTATGATTTAATGACATAAACTGATCGTAGGAGGAGCCTTATTGTTGAGCCCAGAGAGTTGCAGAACGCTGGGTGACAGCTGTGAGGCTGACAGAGGCGAACACTCTGTCAGGTAGAGAGTTGTAGAGGTTTCTTGGCAATAAAGAATTCTCTTTTTCTCCGTGGACGTAGGCATCCCACAATGGGGTGTTGAACCACGTTAATCTTTGTGTTTTTTTTCTGTTTGCGTCTCCGATCCTAACAAGTGGTATCAGAGCTCACCACCGTACAAAGTGATGGAAGTAAAAATCAGACCAAACTTGTATGGTAGTAGCTATGGTCAACCATAGGGTGATCAGTGAGTCGACCACAGCTATTCGGGAAGTTTTCAGAAATCGTGTAGTCGCACATGCGTTCGCATACAGTGCAACCATAGGATCGACCGTACGTTGTAGGGTCGCATATATTGAGACCATAGGGTCGACCACAGGGATCGACCACACGATAATAGCAAGTATATTTTGAGACGAAACAAGGTTTTTGGCTACTGTAACTTGGTAAACTTGAACCTTAACTTAAATACATTAATTGTTTAAGTTCCCAATAGATTCAAAGTGACTTTCAAAGCTTGGAAGAGGAACAAACATTAATCAAAGGTGAGGGAACAAGACCTAAACTAATTGGATAATAACAAATTGTTTTATTTTATTTGTCCAATACAATGAATGATGATTCTATATTTGTATGCTTGTAATGTTCATCTCACATATCATCCAATATTACTACTATTCGTGTTTATACATATTTATTTTTGTTTATTTATAACATGATGATGATGATGCTAGGAATAGGTATGTGATTGTGTGTGTGGTTAGTGTGTTGGATGCGAGTAAAGCATCAGGGGGAGGATGTGGCATTGTGGTTCAGCCTAGTCACCAGACTTTAGCTCTATCTCTACTCAAGTCTTGCCCACTGATATCGTCGTATCACCATTACCTTAGTAGAACTATTACTTCCTAAGGGCATCAAGGGAGGTGGTCTTGGACCGTGTGGTCTTTGACTCTACTGAGGGGGCCTTAGTTCTATTTCTATGATCGTATTGAGGGACACTGGGGTGAGGCCTTGGATACATTGGATGGCATTAGGATTGATTAGTTGTAAGCCTAGTTTGCAAGCCTTCACCAGTAAGGGCTTACGTATTGATATGGGTAGGGCATCAGGAGAAGTGTTGGCGATGTGTGTTCCGGACACTTTAGCTCTATCTCAATTCTATGGTGGGTGCATGTGGGACGATAATAGTATTTGATCCATTGGACGGATTCACACACTCGTGTATAGAGGTGTGGTGGCCACCAATCCTTTCTATAGCATATTACAGACTTAAAACCAGACCAAAGATATGAATTGATTGCATGCATATGTTTGCGCATTGTTTTTCTTACTCACTAAGCTCAAGTTGGAGAGCTGACCCTCGCACGCATAATTCTTTTTAGTTTCTGATATTGCAGATGTTACTATAGAAGATTATATCGATGCGCCAACGTATGAACATGTAGCAGCTATGGACGAGTAAGCTGTGGAGGACGAATATGACTCGTCAAACAAGTGTTTCAACTATGTTTACGCTTAGTGGTTAACTTTCGTATTTTGATACTTGTTATAGGTATTAATTATATTTTGGTTACTTGGAGAATAACTGGATTATTTAATTATTTATCATATAGACCTCAGTTCATTATTAATAAAACTTTTGCTATTTAATTATTATCTCTGATTATTATTGTAGATTGTGTTTTGATTTAACATGATTGGCACAGTCTATACAAGATCCTGATTTGAACCGTTGGTTCTTGTGACGGTTCATCACACCACTGGTTAGTCAATAATTGGGGTGTGACGGATTAACTGTTAACAATAAAATTTTCATGGAAGGACAAAGATCCTTCTTGGACTTTCATCTGCCATTTATCTCTTTTCCCTGTACTCGTTGTTATCACCTATAAAACATGTGAATCAACTAAAGTGAGTCAAAGCTCAGTGAAATGATTAACTACTTGGTAAGAAAACATGCAATAAGCAACATAATAAACATGTCATAAATCATGAAATCTAACTTGATCTTGTATTTCTATATGACTTCATTAGTTTACTAATTATTTGTGTTCGTGGTTCCTTGTTCTATTAGCTTGACTTGATGATTTCTTCTTTCTAGTATATTTCTTTGTCTTGTTAATGTACCTTGCTCATGACTTGCTTG
Source organism: Protea cynaroides (assembly GCA_028583415.1). Lineage (NCBI taxonomy): Eukaryota > Viridiplantae > Streptophyta > Magnoliopsida > Proteales > Proteaceae > Protea > Protea cynaroides. The sequence goes on along the minus strand of CM053273.1, from coordinate 27,186,505 downwards.
TTCTCTATTCTTACAGTTTTACTTTCTATTTCACATGACTCACTAACTCACCTATTACTGTTTAACTTGCATTTATCTATTCATACTTGTCCTGACTGCATGCTAATGGTTTGGGCTCAATGGATGATTCCTTTTTCTTTTTTTTCTTTTTGTTTTTTATGCCACACTGTACACTTGACCACTTGCTAACATGATTGGACTGGTTTTACTGTTATACTTGCAATCTCCTATTTTCTTTCATGACTTGTTTACTTGCTATCATGTCTGGATTTGTTTTACTATTATATTTGTAGTCTCCTGTTTTCTTTCATGACTTGTTTACTTGCTAACATTTCTGGACTCAACGGATGCTTCCATTTCTTGTCAATTTACTATCATGCTTTGACTCAACGGATGCTCCCGTGATCTTGTCAACTTGTTAATCTGCTTTGACTCAACAAATGCTCCCGTGATCTTGTTAACTTGTTATCATGCTTTGACTCAACGAATGCTCCCGTGATCTTGTCAACTTGTTAGCATGCTTTGACTCAACGAATGCTCCTGTGATCTTGTCAACTTGTTAGTATGCTTTGATTCAACGAATGCTCTTGTGATTTTATCAACTTGTAACTTGTATAAACTTAATGGATGGTTCCATTTGTTGTTATTTGCTTGTTAACATGTTTGGCATGCTTAAAACTCAGCAGATGCTCCCGTTTCTAATCCAGGTGACACTTGTAAAGACTCAACGGATGCTTTTGTTTCTTGTCAATATGACCACGATACACCTGTATACCTAGACTGATATCCAGGACCTTTCTTCCTAAGTAACTTGTACATGAGTCTTGCTGCTCATACCTGACTTATCTTGTTCATGAAGATACTAGGTTCACTATTTCTCATCTTTGCATGTCGTTTCTATGTCTCTTGTATCTTAACTACTAGTTCTACACTATCTACATGTTGCTTTCCATTGTGGCTTGTCTGAGGAGGTACTTAGATCCCTGTTTTCCTCTCTTTTCTTATCATTCTTGTCTCTTGCATGTTAATACTTGGTGGATATTGTCCACAAGTTCTTGCTGTATTTTACTTTTGTTCTATTGCATTTTGGTTAATTATCTTGTTAAATCTGTTTTAACTAGATCCCTCATATTCACTTGTAGTTAGGAAACAATTAATTTTATATATATCATCATTCTTGAGGTAAATCTGGCCATGAACATATTTTTTGACATACAAACACGTAGTTCAAGGGTGGCTGCCCATGAAATTTTAACATTTACCATCATAAGTCTTACTTGCATTAGAAACTTCATAATATCATTCCAAACATTGCAATACTTGTATAAAATTTTATAAAACTAATTGTCAAAGCATTTTCATTCATGGCAAAACTTGCACTCAAACATGTCATCACACATAGTATACCTGAAATTACTTGTGCTCATAAAGTTATAAATAATATATTATACATGGTTTTCTATAAAATAATTCCACCATTGCAATCTTTCACATATAATGAAGTCCAAGTATTAAACATAACAGTCACACAATCACTCTATACAAATATAACATAATTGTAAGACCTGCACTCCATGAACCCGATCTAAACCTTTAGTTCATATCGTAACAAGTCTTCCAATCATCACCGGGCCAGACGGGACGAGCAGATGATAACCAGGTATGAAATCGGACCAATTTAAGTATGATATACTTCATACAAGTCGATGGTACCGGTCTATGGTACCGGTCGACGGTTGATCGGTATGGCCTGCGCAGCATAGATCCGAAAAAGGATCTCTACGGGTCCCACTTTCCAAATTTCAAATCGAAGGACTTTCCTAATGTTAGGAGGCTTCCTAAACCTAACCCTATCCTATATAAGGACCCCTAAACCTCCTAAAACCTCTCTCATTGATCTTCAAAACCCTAGAGAGGAGAAAGAGGATGAAGAAGGAGAAGAATCTAGGAAGGAGAGGGAAGAGCCGCCATTGCTGTTGGACGAAGAACTCTCTACCGCGAACCAACGGTAAGTGCTTAAACCTTCCTCTACTTTAATCGTTCTAGGATGGTTAGTTATGATTGGATCAATACCATTCAAAGCAAGGTATTGATCTAAACCCTATTTTTGCCGACAAACCCTAATCTAGTCGGTAAACCCTAGATTCAAGTTCTAGGTTGAAGATCATAGAAACTAGGACTTGAATGGAGTTGGAAACAACTCTAACTCAGTGCTCAGACCTAGGATGCCTAAAAGAAACCCTAGGATCATTAGGGGGTGACCGATGAAAAGCGAGAACCGGATGTATGGTCTTCCGAAGACATACCGATCGCATCATATGCGACCGGTACTGTGACCGGTACCTCCCGGAGACTGGTCTGTGGGGACCGGTCGACCATACCGGTCACACCTTTCCCCACAGTGTCGCGACCTGTACTGTGACCGGTATGCTTTGTGAGGAGTGTTTTTGACCCAGTTGGTTTTCCGACCAACGTAAACCCTAAGAAAATTATTCTAATACAACCCTAACATTGTGTAGGACCTTGTGATAGCAAGTTTGGATACTGTGACGCGGAGCAAGCTATCAAACAAGCGTCAGGTAAGGGAATCAGACCTAAACCCTAATAATTTAATAACAGTAAAACGTTGTTAATTACTATGATTCTGTGGACTGATGTTTGTGCATACTCGCATGTCATCTTTTATCTTCAGTTATTATATTGTCCATGCATACTCGCTATGCTAGGATGTGACTATTAGGCATGTGATTATTTTTGTTGGTGTGTGGAATGGAAAGGGCCGAGGGTCTGGGATCATTCCTCACACTAGCACCTTTTCGTATCGCTCTGTCTTAGCATGCTTGGTGCGGGTAAGGTATCAGGGGGAGGAAGTGGCACTGTGGTCTCCGACCTGGCCACTAGACTCTAGCTCTATCTCTATGTCGTAGGGAGCTGTACTGGGATAGGACCTACTGTGATGACATATAGGATTGGTTAGTTATGAGCCCAGTTTGCAAACCCTCGCCAATAGGGGCTTACGTGTTGGTATGGGTAGGGTATCAGGGGAAGTGTTGAAGGTTTGATCCGGACGCTTTAGCTCTATCTCTATTCCATGTGGGATGCATGTGGGACGACAGTGGTGTTTGATCCATTGGAGGCTTCACACACTCGTGTATAAAGGTGCAGTGGCCGCCAATCCTTTCTATAGCACATTGCAAACTTAAAACCAGATCATAATGTGAATGTTACTCATGCATATGTTTATTGCATTGTCTAATTGTCTTACTGAGCTAAGTTGTAAGTTCACCCTTGTGTACATATTATTTTTAGATATTGATGCAGGTTATACTGTGGAGGACTATATGGATGCTTCGGCGTATGGAGGTGTTGCTTCTTTGGAAGTGCAAGCAGGAGAGGACGAGCTTGACGCTTCATGCGAGTGCCCTTTCTGCGTGTATCTCTAGGAATTGATTTAATTTATTTTCAGTTGGAGATACAATTGATGTAAGGATAATTATTTATGTTTTGATATTTGAATAATTAGATATTTTTATTTAAATTATCAATAGAAAACCCAGTTCATTTAATTTAAGACTTCCACTGTATTTTATATTATTCTGATTATGGTTATGTGCAATGGTTTGTATGAGTGGACACGGTCTTATTGAAATCCTGGTGTAAACCGTTGGTTCAGTGACGGTTCACTCACACTTCTGGTTCAGACAGAATTGGGGTGTGACAACTTGGTATCAGAGCCCTTAGGCTCTGTCCAACAGACCATATTTGCACTAAACTGAGTCGATGAATAGAGATAGGAAGAATTTAAAAGTCTTAATAAAAATACACCTTAAGCACTTGTTTGATGCCTAAGACTAAATACGAAAGAACATAATATACTATACTAAAGGTGGAATTAATAAACATGCTCTGGAGAGGAAACCATAGTGACAAGTAAAAGGATCATAAATTTTCATAACAAGTAAAAAGAAAAATTATATAATAATAAATCATCCAAAGAGTGATGAGTAATGGTACTATAGGGTACAGTCTACAAGCCGGATAGTTATCCTGTTATATAAAAACCATGCTGAGAGAGAGATAAAATAAGATATCTATCATGGGGATGGGGGCATAGGAGGAATAGGGTCGGTGATGTCATCGTCACGCTCATAAGCCACCCTAAGCCAGTGTACCTGCTCATGCGTGACTCTGAGGCTGCGAGCAAGACACCCCAGGTCATGGCTCATCTCACGCTGAGCATCCTGGATCTCCGTAAACATACCCATCACGGTATCAGGAGGAGGCTGGGATGGTCTCGCTACAGGTGTGGGTTGTGGTGCCTGTGCTGGAATGTCCTCCATCTGGTCATCATCATCATCACCATCATCCCCTGCCTCTTCTGCATGAGCCACATTGGCTACTGCTGCTGCTGGTGCCGCTGCTGCTACCCTCCTGAGCGGACGAGGACAGGTGTAAGACCCACATGCCATGAAACCGGTCTAACCTTACATTTCGTGTCATGACCAGTCTACATATCATGGTCGAGCCAAGTGGACCAAGTGCGTAAGGAAACCCAAGACCCAATATGAAATTTAACTCAAAAACAGTCAAAATGAGGGTAGGGTCGCATGTCTAAACAGGTAGGGTCGACCCCACCTCAACAGAAGTCCAACCCATGACTTTTTGATCGTGGGGTCGCATGGGTCTCGGATTATGCGACCCTACATCCAACCCTACCTGTGACCCTACACCCTAGGGTCTCACGTTTTAAAAAACGTAGGGTCTCAGTACATCCGACCCTAGGTCCGACCCTAGGAAAACAACACGAACCGAAAATTAAGAAACTTTCCTAATTCCAAGGGGATCTTTCCTAAACTCAATGGGACATATTTTGGAGGGTTTTTCTCTATAAATAGGACGTCCCTTAGCCTCTTTCACTCCTTTTAGAACCCTAATTGAAAGTGAGAGAAAGAGAAGAGAAGGAAGAGAAGGAGAAGAGAAGGAGAATTAAAGAAGAAGACTAAGGAAGAGGATGAAGCTCAGAGAAACCTCTGAATAAGGTATGAACCTAATTCCTTACCTGAATAAGAGATTCTAGAATAGTTATGAAGAACATAGGATTAGGAGAAACCCAAATCATCCATCTATGAACAAGTTTCAAGAGATTCCATGGAAAAAATCATTATGGACTATGAATAGTGTATAACTCATAGTTTTGAGCCATAGAACAATCATAGAATGGACCATGAAAGTAAGTCAAAGGATCCAAACATGAAAGAATGGACTTTAGAATGAAAGGTCGACTCAGAATATGTATGGTCGAACGTAGGGTCGAATGATATTTGACCCTACAAGACCACAGGATCGACCCCATGCCCTCGGAAAGTTCCAGGGAGGGTGTGGTCACACATAGGGTTGATTGGTAACCGACCCCACGTCCAACCCTATCCCGAAGGTCGCAGAAACTACTACCCTAGGTGCGACCCTACCCTGCGACCCTATGATTTCAGCTAGTCTAAATATATTGGAATTAATTCTAATTAAAGTCTATTGACTTGTTAGGCCTTTCTAGTGATTTGAAAGCGATTCATAAAGCTTGAACGAGGATTTACGCTCAATCAAAGGTGAGGGAACAAGACCTAAACTAATTGAATAATAAAAAGCTATTTTTGCTTATTGAGTCCGATACCATGATTGATTGATTCTATGCGTGTATGCGTGTATTGTGCATTTAAGATGTCATCCAATATTCCTGCTATTACTGCTCATGCATATTTAATTTTGTTTATTTATAACATGATGATGATGATGAAGCTAGGAATAGGTATGTGAATGTTTATGTGTGGTTAGCGTACTTGATGCGAGTAGGGCATCAGGGGGAGGACGTGACACTGTGGTTTTTCCTGGTCACCATACTCTAGCTCTATCTCTACTCAAGTCTTGTCCACTAACGTCGTCGTATCGCCATTACCTTAGCAGAACTATTATGTCGTAGGGCATCAGGGGAGGTGGTCTCGGACCGTGTAGTCTTTGACTCTGCCGGGGGGCCTTAGCTCTATCTCTATGGACGTATTGAGAGATGCTGGGGTGAGGCCTTGGATACACTGTTTGACATTAGGATTGATTAGTTGCGAGCCCAGTTTGCAAGCCCTCGCCAACAGGGGCTTACGTGTTGGTATAGGTGCATGTGGTACAGCAATGCCGATACTCATTGGGTACACTGTTTCCATGGTGGGTACATGTGGGACGGCAATGCCGATATTCATTGGGCGGCTTCACACACTCATGTATAGAGGTGAGGCGGCCTCCGAACCTTTCTATAGCACATTGCAAACTTATGAACCAGACCAAAGATATGAATTGAATGCACGCATATGTTTGTTGCACTGTTTTGTTTACTCACTGAGCTCAAGTTGGAGAGCTTACCCTCGCGCGCATAATTCTTTTTAGTTTCTGATATTACAGGTATTACGGTTGAAGATTATGTCAACAAGCCAACATGTAAACAGATGGCGGCTATGATGAGCAAGCTATGGAGGACTGTTGTGATTCGTCAAGCTAGCGTTTCAACTATGGATACGCTTAGTGTTTAATTTCCGTATTTGGATATTGTAATATGTATTAAATTATGTTTTGGTTACTTGGAGATAAATGGAATATTAATTATTTATCATGACTAGACCTCAGTTCATTATCTATAAGACTTCTGCTATTTACTTTATTACCTCTGATTAATGTGGAATGTATTTTGGTTTAACAAAGTGGGGATAGCCTATATGAGATCATGGTTGAACCGCTGGTTTATTAACGGTTCATCACACCATTCTGGTTCGTTCAGAATTGGGGTGTGACAACGGGCCTCTAACTCCTCATCACTGATCGACAGGTTGTCCATCCTCATCCGGAGAATGGCATCCTAGTCAATGTCAGAGGTCATGGTGTCCTCAACTGTAGTCTCACCCCTCATGTCCACCCGTAAGCGCTGCAGAAGAGTAGTGATGAGTCAGCCATATGGAAGGTTACTGGCCTGATCGGGTAGAGTAGCCTGAGGCATGGTCCTGATAATGATGTAGGGGAGACAAACCCGCTCCCCAGTGCAGACGCAATAGGTCAAGTACTGTGTGAGCTGAGACAACTCACTGTAGTGGCCGCTCAGAGGAACGATATTGTGCTGGATGATGCGACAGTATACCCGAGGCACAGGTCTCAAGCTAGCAGCCTTCATAGGCGCTCCAAGGTTAAGTATCTGCTCCGAAATCTCCTGGCGCAGATCATCAGTGAGAAAGCCCTTCATCTTAGGGGCGCAGTAGACCAAGTCACCATCATTTAGAATTCCCAGAAGATCAACAAGCTGGTGAGTGTCGAAAGATATAGGGACACCCTTGACGAAAGTGGTAAGGCAGAGTTCCCTGCCTCGACTGAAGTCATTGACATTTTCCTCTATCTCCAAGTTGGCGTAGAAATGTTTGACTAGATTGGGGCGGGTGGTCACAGTGTATGTAATGACGGACAACCACCTAAGTCTACCAAAAGCTGCTTCAACGTCAAACCGCTGCAGCTGCTCTAGGTTCACTCGTCGCCCCGACTCAATATTCTTCTCGTCAAACCAGGGAAAGCGGGCTTGCACCGCCTCAGAACGAAACCACCGCTCATCAAGCTGTGGAACCGGAGGATGCGAACGGTTCATGCCTAGACCAAAGGCATGTTTACTAGCACCTCTGCGATGAGACATTTGTAACTACAAAACAAAGACAAAATAATGAGAAATTGATTAGAAATTTTCAAAATTTCGGCAGCATAATGACAGTAACGGAAGCAAAAGCCTCGAACTCACCCAAAATCTGGGGAGGAGGACTTACTTAACCCTCTAACACCTCATGGAAACCAAGCATCCATCAAACAATCAAGGAATTTAGAAATTACAAGAAAAAATTTCTATTTCTACTAAAAACCTAGGTCAAAAACCTAAAAATTTGATTTTTTTGAAAACTATTTGGTAGAACCTCAAATTGGTTGAGGGATTTTGATCATAGAGGTCCCTAAACCCTTTCTAAGCCGAAGGAAAAGAGTTCCTACGGTTAGAATCTTCTAAACTAAGAAAAACCTAGTTTTTGGGCATGAAACCATGAAGAAACGATGTAAAAATGAAGAATGGAAGGAAGGAACTTACTTGGAGGCGATGTTCAAGGTCTTGATCGGATGAAAATAGCTTCTAAGACCACCGGTCGGACTGTAGCAACTCACAAAGCCAGAGAGGAATCGCCACCGGAGAGGAAGAAGAAAGGAAAAGTAAGAAAAATCTCACTCTTCCCGATTTTAAAGGGTATTTTGGGCATACCAGTCGACAGTTTTGCCCATACCGGTCGACTGGTATCCCCCAGGGTATATCGACCGGTACCTCTCGATCAGAGAAAAATTCTGACAGGTCGACTATACCGGTCGCTCCATTTTCTACAGGGTTGCGATCGGTACATCAATCGGTACCCCTCGGGAACTCCGAGAGTTTGTCCGCCTGGACATACCGGTCGCTCCATTTTCTACAAGGTTGTGACCCATACATCGACCGGTACCCCTCGGGAACTCTGAGAGTTTGTCCGCCTGGACATACTGGTCGCACTACCATATACAGTGCCGCGACCGGTATGTTGCAACTGGACAACTATTTGAAACCCAGAAAATTTTGGGAAAAATTAAAAAAAAAATTTCAATTTAAGTTTTCGTTACAATTTTCCGTCTTGCACCTGTTAAAAACTAACACTATTATGACTATTCGATTGTACTTCATGTGTTATGTCTTTTTCTCAGATCCAAGCGGGAAAAACTAATCTGAGATGGTAGGCGAAAACGGTCGTAGGGGCTTACGAAGGCGTCACCACTCTAGGGTACGCCAAGACGAGGACAACCTGGAAACAGGAACTATTGATGAGAAAAATGTAAACACAGAAGGTGGAGAAAGGTAGAGTCCCAGGGTACCAATAAATTTGCCAAGACCTCCTCACACTAACTCTGAAGCTATTGTGATGAATCTAGTTTATCAGATGGAAGCTCAGCAGAAGGTGTTCCTGAACGAGATGTTGAAGATGTTCAGGCCAGTAGAATATATCCCTGGGGAAGGTACACCTGAGTCTGGAAGAAATGACACCACACAGCCAATGGATGGTAGTACTGGGCCGATGGGCCAAGGACAGAATCTACAACCACTACACCAATTTCCAACGTCATCTGCCTATTAAGAGATCTATCCGTACCCACCACCATGGTATGGAATGAATGCACAGAGGCAGAATGACCTAAGCCGAGTGGTGGATAGGTTCTTAAAACTGAAACCCCCTACTTTCACAGGGAAACCATTGTGGCCTGCACAGTGGGTTGCTGAATTGGAGAAGAACTTCCGTCTGATGACTTGTATGGGGGATGAGAAGGTGTTGTTTGCTATGCACATGTTCAAGGAAGATGCAAATGCCTGGTGGAATTCTACCCGGACATACTTAGAGGTAAAGCACACTCAGATCAATTGGGCAATATTCAAGGGAGCCTTCTTTGATAATTATTTTCCAAAGAGTTTTCATGATCAAATGGAGAAGGAATTCTTAAACCTGCAACAATCCTAGTCGACTGTTGATGCTTACCAGCAGAGATATGAAGAGTTGTTCTTCTTCGCTCCGGCAAGCATGCAAGAAGAAGAAACCAAGACCCGTAGGTTTACCATGGGATTGCGAGGAAGTATCTGAGAGCACGTCTTGGGTTTGGAGAAGAAAGTATATAATAAGGCTGTACAGATTTTTAGGTAATTGAATCTAGCCAAAGAGACAGTTTCTTTGCTCAGAACAGGGGACTGAAGAGGCCCGCCACTCAGACTTTAGGTGGAGAGAATACAAGACCATTCCGCCCATACAGGGCTCAGTCTGTTGTGGTGCCTGCAAGGACCATTACTGCACCACCACCACCATCATAGTTTACTGGACAGAACCCAAATGTCAAATGTTTCAACTGTCAGCAATTGGGTCATTATGCAAAGACCTGTACTCTACCTAAGAAGCAACTGCCACAACAAGGAAAGATATTCGCAGTCACCACTGAGGAGGCAGCCGCATCACCTGATGTGGTTACTGGTATGATTACATTCCTTACTATTTGGCTTACTGTTTGTTGTGTGTGAGCATGTAGAACTAAGGGATAATTAACTTTCAGGAACAGTAAATATAACTGGTGTACCCGCCAGAGTACTCTTTGACTCTGGGGCTACGCACTCCTTTGTTTCTATGTCTTTTGGGAAGCGAATGGAGTTACATATCAAGTATTTAACCCCAAGCTTGATAGTTCACTCTCCGTTGGGAGTAGAAGTGGCATTGAATGAATGTTATGGGCCGTGTACAGTTAGTATTGAGGGCCGAAACCTAGAAGCAAATCTGGTTCAACTTGAGATGGCAGACTTTGATGTCATCTTGGGAATAGATTGGCTAGGCCATCATTCAATTAGCTTATTATGTGGTGAAAGAAAACTTATGTTTAAAGATAATAAGGGAAAGGAGTTTAGCTTCACTGGAACCAAGTTACCTAGGAAGCGGAAGCTGATCCTCTCTGCCCTAAAAGCTAAGAGATGCTTAGAGAAGGGAGGAGTGGGGTACTTAGTGTCTGTAGTCGACATCACTGCAGAGGTGCCAAAGATGGAAGATCTAGATGTGGTACGAGAGTTTTCAGATGTATTTCCAGAAGATCTACCAGGTCTACCTCCAGACAGGGCTACAGAGTTCGTGATAGACCTTATGCCAGGGTCGGCGCCGGTGTCTAAGGCATCGTACAGGATGGCCCCTACTGAATAAAAAGACTTGAAGACCCAACTACAAGAACTACTAGATAAGGGTTTCATACGACCAAGCATATCGCCATGGGGAGCACCTGTTTTGTTCGTTAAGAAGAAGGACGGTAATGTACAACTATGTATCAACTACCGAGAGTTGAACAAGTTAACTATTAAGAATCGATACCCTTTGCCTAGGAACGATGATCTGTTTGACCAGTTGCAGGGTGCAGAGGTTTTCTCGAAGATTGATCTTAGATCAGGGTATCACCAATTGAAAATCAAGGCAGCAAATATTTCGAAGACTGCTTTCAGAACAAGGTATGGGCATTATGAGTTCCTGGTAATGTCATTCGGGTTGACTAACGCTCCAACGTCGTTCATGGAACTAATGAACCGAGTGTTTCATGACATGTTGGACACTTCGGTCATTGTATTCATTGACGACATATTGGTCTACTCAAAGGACAAGGAAACCCATGCAACACATTTGAGAGAAGTCCTACAACGACTGAGAAGAGAGAAGCTTTACGCCAAGTTCAAGAAGTGTGAATTTTGGCTGAAGGAAGTAGCCTTCTTAGGTCATGTAGTATCTATAGACGGTATCAAGGTAGATCCAAGCAAGATCGTAGCTATAGTAGGATGGGATGCATCGAAATCAGTTGCGGAGATTTGTAGCTTCCTTGGATTGGCTGGTTACTATAGAAGATTCGTGGAAGACTACTCAAGGATCGTCGTTCCACTTACCAGACTAACCAAGAAAGGAGAAAAGTTCATATGGTCAGAGGAGTGTGAGAAATGCTTTCAGACTTTGAAGTCAAGACTAGTCTCTGCACCTATCTTGACCATCCCAGCACCAGGCTTGCCGTTCACCTTATATACGGATGCCTCAGGGTTAGGTCTTGGATGTGTGTTGATGCAAGGAGAACAGGTGATTGCCTACGCATCAAGACAGTTGAAAGAGCATGAAAAGAACTATCCTACGCATGATCTAAAGTTAGCAATGGTCATTCACGCAATCAAGACTTGGAGACACTACCTTTACGGTAAAAAGTTTAAGATTAAGTCGGATCACAAGAGCTTAACTTACCTTTTCACTCAGAAGGACCTGAATATGAGACAGAGGAGATGGCTGGAACTATTAAAAGATTATGATTGTGACACCAGTACCATCCGAGTAAAGCAAACATTGTGGCCGATGCCTTAAGCAGAAAGTGGGCATAAACCTGAGGCAGGACCTAGTACAAATGCTGCATTGTGTGCTGCAGCCTCTGGCTCAATAAAGAAGGATAAAGATTATATATTAGAGACTGTGGGAGATCCAGTGGAACAAGGCTTAATTCATAAGTTTACATTGATGTTCGCAACCTTGAAAATCTCATCAGATCTAATAGATGATGTTAAAGTAGCAATCCTACAGGATCCACACCTCAAGACTGTGCAAGAAGATCTGGAGAAGGGTAAAAGCAACTCTGACTTTACCTTGGATTCAAACAAGGTACTCAAGTATCGTGGACGATTATGTATACCTAAGAGTGAGAACTCAAATATCAGAGATAGAGTTATGACAGAAGCTCATTACACCCCATATTCGGTACATCCAGGAAGTACCAAGATGTACCATGATTTAAAAAGATTATATTGGTGGAGGGGTATGGAAGCGGATGTAGCTTGATTCGTATTCCAATGTCTAAATTGCTAGCAAGTTAAAGCAGAAAGGCAGAGATCCGTATGTTTGCTACAACCACTATCAGAGCCAGCATGGAAGTGAGATTGTACCACAATGGATTTCGTCACTGGCCTACCTTTGACACCAAGGTCAGTGGATGAAGTATGGGTTATAGTCGATCGACTTACTAAGACAGCTCGATTCATCGCTGTCAGACCTCAGTATACCATGGAGAAGCTAGCCAAGCTATATGTGGATAATATAGTTAGACTTCATGGCGTCCCAGAAAGTATAGTATCTGATAGAGATCTCTGTTTTACATCAAAGTTCTGGGAAGGCTTACAAAAAGCTATGGGAACCAAGTTAAAGTTTAGCACAGCTTTTCATCCTCAAACTGACGGGCAGTCAGAAAGAACTATTCAAATCTTAGAAGATATGCTTCGAGCGTGTGCCCTAGATTTCAAAGGAGCTTGGGACAAGAAGCTATCGCTTATCGAGTTTGCTTATAATAATACTTATCAGGCTACAATCCAAATGGCTCCGTATGAGGCACTCTATGGTAAGAAATTTCGTACACCTCTGATATGGAATGAGGTGGGAGAAAGAAGGATTGTAAGACCAGAGTTCATCGAAGAAACTTGTCGAGTGATTGATCAAATCAAGGAAAGAGTGAAGACAGCTCATGTTCGACAAAATCACTATGCTGATAACCGACGTCGAGATCTGGAGTTTGCAGTAGGTGATAAAGTGTTCTTGAAGATATCACCTGTGCGAGGTCTGAAACGTTTGGTAAGAAGGGAAAGCTATGCCCCAGGTATATGGGACCATATGAGATTTTGACCAGATGTGGCAATGTGGCATATCAATTGGCTCTACCACCATCCATGTCAAGCGTTCATGATGTGTTCCATGTTTTTTTATTGAAGAAGTACGTCAGGGATCCATCGCACATCTTGACAGCAGACCCACCAGACTTGACAGAGGACTTGACGTTTGAAGTAATACTTGTGATGCTCACAAGTCGAAAAATACAGCATCTCCGAAGCAAGGATATCCATTATGTGAAAGTGCATTGGAAAAGCCAAGATGTAGAAGAAATCACTTGGGAGGAGGAGAATGCAATGCATAAGGAATACCCTAACATTTTTGACGATCAAGGTACAATCAAATTTCAAGGCCAAAATTTATTTTAAGGGTGGGGAGTTGTGAAACCTACATGCAAATTTCAGAGACGAAATTTCTTTTAAGGGTGGGAGAGTTGTAAGACCCGCACTCCATGAACCCGATCTAAACCTTTAGTTCATGTCGTAATAGGTCTTCCAATCATCACCGGGCCAAACGGGACGAGCGGATGACAACCAGGTATGAAATCGGACCAATTTAAGTATGATAGACTTCATATAGGTCGATGGTACCGGTCTATGGTACAGGTCGACCGTCGACCGGTATGGCTTGCGCAGCTTAGATCCGAAAAAGGATCTCTGCGGGTCTCACTTTCTAAATTTCGAACCGAAAGACTTTCTTACTGTTAGGAGGCTTTCTAAACCTAATCCTAGCCTATATAAGGACCCTTAAACCTCCTAAAACCTCTCTCATTGATCCTCACAAACCCTAGAGAGGAGAAAGAGGTTGAAGAAGGAGAAGAAGCTAGGAAGGAGAGGGAAGAGCTGCCATTGCCGTTGGACGAAGAACTCTCTATCACGAACCAACGGTAAGTGCTTAAACCTTACTCTACTTTAATCGTTCTAGGGATGGTTAGTTATGATTGGATCAATACCATGCAAAGCAAGGTATTGATCTAAACCCTGTTTTTGCCGACAAACCCTAATCTAGTCGGTAAATCTTAGATTTCAGTTCTAGGTTGAAGATCATTGAAACTAGGACTTGAATGGAGTTGGAAACAACTCTAACTCAGTGCTCAGACCTAGGATGTCTAGGAGAAACCCTAGGATCATTAGGGGGTGACCGACAGAAGGCGAGAACCGGATGTATGGTCTTCCAGAGACATACTGGTCGCACCATATGCGATAGGTACTGCGACCGGTACCTCCCGGAGACTGGTCTGTGGGGACCAGTCGACCATACCGGTCGCACCTTTCCCCACAGTGTCGCGACCGATACTGCGACCAGTATGCTCTGTGAGGAGTGTTTTTGACCCAGTTGGTTTTCCAACCGATGTAAACCCTAAGAAAACTATTCTAATATAACCATAACATTGTGTAGGACCTTGTGATAGCAAGTTTGGATACTGTGACGCAGAGCAAGCTATCAAACAAGCGTCAGGTAAGGGAATCGGACCTAAACCCTAATAATTTAATAACAGTAAAACGTTGTTAATTACTATGATTCTGTGGACTGATGTTTGTGCATACTCGCATGTCATCTTTTATCTTCAGTTATTATTATTGTTCATGCATACTCGCTATGCTAGGATGTGACTGTTAGGCATGTGATTGTTTTCGTTAGTGTGTGGACTGGGAAGGGCCGAGGGTCTGGGATCATTCCTCACACTAGCACCTTTTCGTATCGTTCTGTCTTAGCATGCTTAGTGCGGATAGGATATCAAGGGGAGGAAGTGGCACTGTGGTCTCCGGCCTGGCCACTAGACTTTAGCTCTATCTCTATGTCATAGGGAGTTGTACTGGGATAGGGCCTACTGTGATGACATATAGGATTGGTTAGTTGCGAGCCCAGTTTACAAGCCCTCGCCAATAGGGGCTTACGTGTTGGTATGGGTAGGGTATCAGGGGAAGTGTTGGCGGTGTTTGATCCGGACGCTTTAGATTTATCTCTATTCCATGGTGGGTGCATGTGGGACGACAGTGGTGTTTGATCCATTGGGCGGCTTCACACACTCGTGTATAGTGTGGTGGCCGCCAATCCTTTCTATAGCACATTGCAAATTTAAAACCAGACCATAATGTGAATGTTACTCATGCATATATTTGTTGCATTGTTTGATTGTCTTACTGAGCTAAGTTGTGAGCTCACTCTTGTGTACATACTATTTTTAGATATTAATGCAGGTTATACTGTGGAGGACTATATGGATGCTCTGGCGTATGGAGGTGTTGCTGCTTTGGAAGTGCAAGCAGGAGAGGACGAGCATGACGCTTCATGCGAGTGTCCTTTCTGCGTGTACCTCTAGGAATTGATTTAATTTATTTTCAGTTGGAGATACAATTGATGTAAGGATAATTATTTATGTTTCGATATTTGAATAATTGGATATTTTTATTTAAATTATCAATAGAGAACCCAGTTCATTTAATTTAAGACTTCCACTGTATTTTATATTATTCTGATTATGATTATGTGCAATGGTTTGTATGAGTAGACACGATCTTATTGAGATCCTGGTGTGAACTGTTGGTTCAGTGACGATTCAATCACACTTCTGGTTCAGCCAGAATTGGGGTGTGACAATAATAGCCCATTATAAGAGGCTAACTACTCACCTTGTTGATCAAAGAATCCCTTTTAAAGCCTCTTGAGTTGAGCAAAAACTGAAATTATAGCACTATGGAGGTCCTTCACTCCCTACATCAATAGCAAAATAATTTCCATGCATTGGCTACAAGAGCAAACTCCAATACCAACCTTAAGATCAATAATATATTCTAATTCCTTACCTGCAACCTTATTTCAAATGTGAGCCTCCCTCGGGCAGTCAATCATTTGTTTTCCCACTCTCTTTAATGCTACCCAAACAACATCACCTAACCATTTAACGATAGAATGGGTTGTAAAAACTCACATATGCAACCCATTAATCTAACATGTTTTAACTTAGAGCCTCATTAGCATGGTCTTCGGCTTAAACAAGTCCCTAGTATAGGAACTCCAAGAGGACAACCACCAAAAACTTAACTTAAAACAACATTACATAAGCATGGACCTTTAACTCTTCTATAATTTATTTGGGTATCAAAAACCCAGAGAAAATCTCTCAAATGTGGTCCATAATATGCCCTACAGGTGAATAGAGGCCTTTGAAAAGAAACCTCACAAAAAAACAAGTAAAAATGGGCCAAAAAGGGCTTGGCAGTCGACCAATTGTGCTTTAGCGGTCAACCAAATGAGCCTGATTGACGGCCCCCAGGCTGATCAACCGCCCGACTTCCAGAAGCTCGAAATAGCTTATGGAATCAAGTTATTTCGATTTTCTTGCTTCCATTGATCACCAACTCCCCAATAAACATGAATGCAATGTTTTAAAAGCATTTGAGTTATTCCAAATCCAATTTCCAATACTCATAACTTCATATTTCCATTGTTAATGCATTTTCCTTAACAAAAATCAAAATTTCTGCCATTACCTTCTTCTATTTGTTTTTCTCATAACTAACCCAATCAAACCACTCATGAGCATCTATCATGCTCACAGAGATAACCTTAACAAACACCTAATGCTCATAAAAATCATTTTCCCCAAATTCTAATACATGCATTGATCATCTAAACCTTCTTGAGAGCAAACATCATCTTTTACCTTAAGAGTGGCATGCAACCACATAACCTCATCATCAATCTAATTTAACGCAACATGCATGCTGTTAACATTCATTGCAAAGCATTATAAACTCACTTGAAGCACTAATAAATTGATCTCCCAAGGTAGTTTCACCAATCACCAATACGAAGCTTATTTCTTCTTGACTTTCTTCTCTAAACCTTGATTTTGCTGGAACTTTCTTTACACCATACCCATTCTCTGCAACTCACTCTTGCTCTTTGCCTCGAGTTTATTGAATCCCCTTTCTACAACACAAAAGTCTTCACAGACCCCTCTTGCAACACCAAATCACACCTTAATACTCACACTCAAGTAGATATTCAAGCTTCCTCACAAAGCTTAAGGGAGTCGCTCTCCACAACCATTCACGAATTTGTCTCCAGCCAAGAGAAGTAAATGGTAGTCTAGATTCTTTTTATATTTTCTCATCCTAGTTTAATTCCACTCACTAGTTAATTCTATGAAATTCCAAATCTGCCCTCATTAGTCCTCAAGTGCATTTCCCACTATCTTAGGTACCCTTCAAAAGTGTATAGACAACTTTGCCCACATAAAATTCCATTTATTGATCGTGTACACTCTCACTCTCTTACCTTTATGATACCCTTAAAACTTTAAAATACCAAAATGTCCTCCTAAACCACCATTTTGACATTAGTCCATATATATAATTAAAACCTCAATTTTATACAGTATGTATTATACATTCATACTAACATACTATATATATATATATATATATATATATATATATATTGCATGATCAAGGTATAATCTTTATTTATAATTACATAAAAATTTGAACAATTTAATTACTATAAAAGACTCTATAATTTCATTTAATTAACATAGCTTATCTATTAGTTGCCTTACTGGAAACATAGCAACATAGGACATCACAGTCAAGGTAAGATAGAAATTACCTGCTAATACCTGGGGTGTTACAATACATCTTCACCTACTAGGAACTAACCATTGATCTCCATCACTAGCTAAAGATAACAAAATTAAAGACATCCACGGCATATGGGGCCCACTTTTTCATGTGTGAAATCTGAAAGAACTTCCATTCTGCAAGTTCTTAAGATTTTCAAGGATGGAGCCTTAATGTATTAATAAGTGTTAACTTCTCAGATCTAGATCTAAGATCAGATTAAGATCTGAAACACTAAAGATGATCAACCCGAATGGCAAATAAACCTGATCTCGTTATCGAAAACTTGTAACTGTGGATGTGGTTCGCCCTTGACTCTCTCCATTTTATGATTTACTCCTTAAACCTAGGTGGAGATGCTCTAGGGGACATGATTGATAGAATGGTTTTTAAGTTTTAGCAATTGTTGTTCCTACTGTTGGGAAAAATGTCTATTTAGTCTCTCTTTGGTATAGTTTATAATTATGTTTACTAGTTATTTATAATAAATCGTTTATGATAATAAATTATAAATCATGAATAATAATCATTTAATATCACTAGACATAAAGAAATAATAATAAATTATCACAATAATGATAATCACTTTCTAACTTATTTATAGATTTTAGATTATATCAATTTATTTTAAAAATAAAAAAATACCATAAATCATACCAAACAACTATATATGTGATCATGTATTATATAATTAATTCTATAATACATACCAAAAAAAAGACTTACGTAACACTATTCAAGTGTATTATTTTTTCTGTCTATCAATTAGGAGTTGGGGACTATATCCAGAAACCATAGTTCCTGAGGTATAGCTCATTCAGCCCAAACAAATTTTGATCTCAGGCCTGCACATAGAGACTGGGCCAGACCAAACTTCAGGCCTATAAGGCTTTTTGTTTTTTTCTCTTTTTTTCTCCCAAAAGAACCTCCTATTTTTTTCTGAACCAAACATCACTTGGGAAAAACTAAAGTTTTCTTCCGGCTGTGCCCCTTGTGTCCTTTCACATGGGTCGTGGATAAAGTAATAATCCTCTACTCTACGGGGCTGTTTGTTAAAACTTTAACTCTGGGATTCTTACTTCTGGTTTAAATTTCTACTCCAACTTCAAAAGGATTCAGGAGTATATGGGAGTAGAAACATGTTTGTTAACCTAATCTAGTCATGAACTCCAAAATAGTGTTGGTGGGTGGTGGATGGTGGCACTAGTGGTGAATGGTGATGATTGGTGACGGTGGTGGTGGGTAGGAGGTGGTGGTGAAGGGTGACGGTGGGTGGGTGGTGGTGGTGGAGGGTGGTGGCAGTGGTGGTGGGTGGTAATGGATGGTGGTGGTGGCGGTGGTGGTGGGTGATAGTTGGTGGAGGTGGTGGTGGTGATGGCGATGGTAGGTGGCGGTGGTTGGTGGTGGATGGTGATGGCGGTGGTGGGTGGTTGGTGGTGGTGGCGACGGGGGTGGTGGTGGTAGCGGTGGTGGTGGGTGATGGTGGTGGTGGTGGTGGGTGGTGGTTGGTGGGTGGTGGTGGTGGCGATAGTAAGTGGCAGTGGGTGGTAGTGGATGGTGGTGGCGGTGGTGGGTGGTTGGTGGTGATGGTGACGGGGGGTGGTGGTGGTGGCGGTGGTGGTGGGTGATAGTTGGTGGTGGTGGTAGGTGGTGGTGGCGGTGGTTGGTGGCTGGTGGTGGTGGCGATGGTAGGTGGCGGTGGTTGGTGACCGGTGGCTGGTGGTGGTGGCGATGGTAAGTGGCGGTGGGTGGTGATTGAGGATGGTGGTGGTGGTGGTGGTGGGTAGTGGTGGCGGTGGGTGGTGGCAGTGTGGTGGTGGCGGCAGTGGGTGGTGGAGAGTGGTGGCGGTGGTGGGTGGTGGTTGGTGGCTGGTGGGTTGTTGTGGTGGTAGTGATAGTTGGTGGTAGTAATGGTGTGGGGTGATTTTTACTCCAAAATTGTGCTCTGAAGTAGAAAATCATCTATTTGATGCTCCAAAAAATTGGATTCTAGAACTCATTTGGAGCCGGTTCACTCATGGATTCTCCAGAAGTCCGAACCGGGTCACCAAACAGACTTCTACTCTATTTATGCTCTAGAAGTCAGAATCCAACTTCTGGAGTGTTACCAAACACCCCCTACACCTTCTCTGGATACTTATATCTACACTTCCATTAACCATGCGCTAACATAGAATCCATGCATCCAGACAGAAACCTCAACGGCTCAGCCTCACTTGATATCTCCTTGTGCCCATTGAACAGTTTAAATTTCAATATACAACAAAAAAAATAAGTGGTTAAAAACTGTGACTAAAATCCCATAAAATTATAAGAATACAATTTCATTTCAAAGAACTTTAATGGCGTTTCTCTCACTTCATACAATTGTTGAAGGTATTGGTATCAGTATTGGAATCGGATCGGTTAATTTGTATTAGTTATGGACTTGGTCGATTTCAGTTTTTTTAATACCATTTTAATGATCCCAGCCTTTTTAATACTATTTTAATGAAAACCAGACATGTTTTTTATACTTAAATCGAACATATTTTGGTTTCTCCCCGGATCAATATATCAGATCGATTTTAGAGATTACAGATTCCATGTTCAATACCTAGATTTAGAAACTTGTTTTAAATTCATTTTTTTATGCAATATCCATGTTTGTTTGAAGGTTTGCATAGCTTTGGTTTGTGGGATCCACATCCTCTCCTCCCAGAGGTTCAGGAGGAGAGGTGGCAACCCCCTTAGATGGTTGACACGTGGGATTCGGATGAATCCAAATCTTCCATTTAAACCGATAAGCTGAGCCGACAAGAAGGTGTTGGCTCGGATGGAGATCTCAGATTCACCCGAGCCCCAGGTGTCCCTAGGTGTCAGCCATCTAAGGGGTTGCCGCCTCTCCTCCCAAACCTTTGAGAATAGAGGATTTGAATAGTGCTTTGTGATCCTATATAACATGGAATTAGCAAGGAAAATGATTTTTTTCCACACTTACACTGGGCACACATAAAACAACAAATGACCTTAATTCCTAGTTGGGCTATATTTTATCTAGGATATATTTCTCTCACCTCCCCTCTAAGAATCTTAAAAGATTATCATTCCCAATTTGACTTTTAATGTCTCCCACCTCCCCTCTTTTTGAAAATAATCTTCCCCATTCAATTTGATGATGACATCAATATTTTTTGAACTATTATGTCCTCATTGATTTAAAAGAGAATTTATCAAAATTGTTTAATCAAATTTAATTTAAAAAATATATTAAAAATTATAAATAAAAAAAAACAAGAGATTTTAATGTACTAAACAGATTTACGGACGATCTCTCTCTCTCTCTCTCTCTCTCTCTCTCTGTTTCATTTTTTACTTTCTTTCTTACCGTTCTACAACTGCTCTCCCATCTTCAACTCGATAGCAAGAGAGGGGTCGCTGGTGGTCATATCGACAGGATGCCGCCTGGGAGGAGACCTTGGAGGGCTCCAGAGGAACCGATGAGAATAGACTGGACGTCGAAAAGGTAGTCGACGATGGAGAAGACAACATCTGAATGGGCAGTGACTTTCAGAGGGGAGGGAGCACAGCAGGCGCCCATGTCAAGGAGGGGCTGGACCTTGGATTAGGTGCCGTTGAAGACAGTGAGAGAGCAGTTGGCCTTTGATGAACATGGATTGCCCCATTACTCTTGTTCTGATCCATCCCAATCATGTGTTGGCTGGATTGATTAGTTCTAGGGCGGTGATAGTGGCGGCCATGGAATTGAAATGACGAAGGTGGAGAGAGAATAGACAGATGATGAGGGTGGATAATGAACGATGGAGGTGGAAAGGATCCGAGAGAGGAGGGTTGATTTGAGGTTTTAATTAATTAAATTGATTATTCCTAAATTTATTTAGTAAATTAAAATCTCATGTTTTTTTTATTATAGTTTTTTAATATATTTTTTTAAAATTAAATTCGATTAAATTATTTTGATAAATTTTTTTTTAAATCAATGTAAGAACATAATAGTCTAAAAAAATATTGGTGATGAACCCAATTGAATAGAAGGATTATTTTAAAAAATAAGAGAGATGGGAGACATTAGAAGACAAGTTGGGGGATTACCCTTTTGTCTATTTTGTCTAGGATTAGATACCGTTTAAATGTTGGAAGCCGATAATGGAATAAGCAGTGAACAGCCTTCCTATCCATTTCAGAGATCAGTGCTTGCACAAGCAAACCCTGCAGTTCTCCAATGGCTACCCTTTTCTATCTCTCGTTGCCTTCACCGACCAGAGTTGCTGTCCTTCCTCACCTCTCTTCACTATTCAAGGTAAGAGTACCACTCTCTTCGAACTCTTCGATTTCCCAATCCCCAGCTTACCAATTTGGCTGTTGTTTTTAACAGGGTAATCTTTAAACGAGTTCATTTCATATAAAAATACTCAAATTTCAACTAATAAAGAGGAAGAAGAAAGATTACTAGTAGTTCTCACCCGGGCTGCTTCTTCATCTGCTGTTGCTGCTTAAGCTTCTGATGTTCGATTCCGGCGGGAGAATCTTGGGCCACAGCCAGGGTCGAGAAAGAGGGATAAGAGAAATTGAGAGGTATTGCTGCAGGTCAAGGGACAGTTGTGGGTTTGGGATGAGAGGCCAGAAATCGAGGCTGGTCCTGGTGTTAAAGGTTTCGAGGATGGACAGATGCCCCTTTACCAGCGTATCCCAAAACTCAGAGGCATTGCTGGAGGTATCTTATCATCTTGGTGGGCTTTGATTTTTGTTCTTTTTTATGACTTCTTTGAAAAAGTTCGAGAGGTTGCAGGATACTGGAAGAGTTTCCTTAGGTTCAACTCTTACCAATTGTTCCTAAAACGAACATATTTTAGTACTTATGTTTATGGATATATAGTTGAATCGTCCATTTTCACATTCAAAGACAAATTTTGTCGGAAAAGTCTGTATTTGGTTCCACCCTCCTACCTCAGAGGTTCTTGACATTGTCACATCACTCTTTATGAGTAAAGGTGATGGGGTTTCGGGATGAATATGGGAATGATCTAAGAGAGAAATTTTCCACCACTGCTAGCCAGAAGCGTGATATGTTAGCCAGCCGGCCACTTACTAGTAAAGGGGAGGAGAATCGATCAGTGAGAAAAGAAAGACGGTTAGAAAGCCCATTGACTTCACTGAGTATCCTTTCCAAGTTGATGGCTGGTTGATAACTTGGAACCATGTTAGCTGATCCAGAATCAGCAGAGCCCACGGTTTATGGGCGGGTACCATTCAAAGGACTAGAGTTGGGGTAGTTGATAAAGTGACAGTGGCTGGCTGTTGAGCGTGCCCCTAAAATAGTGCCCTTTTAGTAAGCAGCGCTTTCCATCATGATTGATTGATGCCTTTCCTTCTTCAGTTTTCTTTCTCTCGGGGGTGGTTTTCAATGGTGATTTGTTTGAAAAGAAATCGGCAGACAGATTTGACTAGGTTCAAGTAAAAGTTGGGCTTGAGTTGCTATTTGTCTTTCTTTCTCTTAATTGTAAGATGAAACCAGAATTCATAATGAAACATTCATACAAGAGAGATTACATCCTACAAGAGAAATGTTATTGGTGGGTAGGTCATCCTTCATATGATTTGTTCTCCTTTCTTCCTTTGGCTTCATTTGTTTCATCCTAAAATATTTTATATAATTATTTAAAATTTTATTTTATATTTTTCTGTCATTTGGCATTTTTTGGCTGTACATGACCAAAGCATGCTTGAACATGAATGAGGAATCCTGCCATATGATGGGTGTGGAGTCCTCCATGGGTGCCAAGAGTACCAATGATCAAGATCCCATCACTATTTTCTGAAAACAACATCCTGAATTTTGAAAAGATGTTTTCTAACTTTTTTTTGAATTGCATTCAGTAAAACATTTTTTCCCTTTCTAATTCTTATATATTTTTCTATGGATTTTCAACAAATCCTGTATAATATATGATGGCAAATCAATTGCATCATATATGAGTGTATGGTCTTCCAGTTTATGTATTTTATTTTTGCGAAGTAACTCAGCAAATGTGGTAGAACTTCTTAAATGTTTTTGGGGCTAATGACTGGAAAGATGTAGCTAGAGTCACTGATTATTATCATGGCCGTTAAAAATGGAAGACACATGTAGAGTGTGGCTTTTATTATAAAGATTAGTGGGCTCTAATTCCTATGATTTTATTGGAATCTCATCAGATGGATAACACATCCCAAGCATTTGATGAAGGAGGATATTTGAATTGTGGATTGGAGAAGAATCTTCAGGGAACATTGGATGGTGATGGTGAAGATTTGAAGTATGATAGGTGATGGTAAATCCTTTCTCTCTGTAAGAATGAAAGATTAAGTATAATCTTCTTGTGGTCACTAGCAAGGAGGATCCCAAGGGGATGAAGGTCAATAAATATTGGCTTATCTAAAGCAGGAATGAAGGTAAAACCTTTCCATCTGTAAGAATGAGAGCTTAAGGTGTAACTTTGTTGCACTTACTAGCAAGGAGGATCCTAATGGGGTAAGGTCATGACAGCTTAAGTATAACATTGTTGTGGTTATTAGAAGGGAGGATTGTAAGTGCTGAAGACCTACGAGTAGTGGCTTAGTTGGAACAGAAGTATTAGCTTATTAGGACAAAGGATTGTTAGCTATATCTGGGAACTTAAATACTGATTGAGGGATTATTTAGTTATGGTTACTATTTTTCTTTTATGAACAAACTCGATTATCTGTTTTTCAGACAATATGCATGAAGATCAAATGATTTACCATTATCAAAGGATAAACTGTAGTTCAGGTACATGCAGTCAATTTGACTTTGTCAAATGAATGGTTAATCCTAAAGAATTTAAGGCTTCTTTTAGCATGAAATTTGCCTATAGTTACTAGGATTTTCTAAAATGGAAGTGGATGGGTTAACGGCTTAATGTGGTTTTATTTTTATTTTTATTTATTTTAATGAAATGATAATTTTATTTAAATGGAGAAAAAAGAAAAATGCACAACCTCCAGGAGTGAGCTGCCAATCAGAAAAGTACAATGGTTACCCAGCCTTCATCAATGCCCTTCCCCCTTTATCAAAAACATCCCAACCTGAAAACAATCTACTACTTATATTGTATTCCTTTAGACAAAGACTGACTGAGAGACTCATTAGACTATATACTGTCTCACCTCCTATCCACCACTTCGACCCTGTCTGATTTTCTCAAAACCTCTGTTGCTACTTCCCTTGGTGCACACCACCAAACAGGAAATTTCCCTTCCTCCTCCCTAGGGATTTCAGCTCCAAGAATAGATGGATTTCTAGATATTTCCCCCCCCCCCCCACGGCACATAACCCATTGAACTCCCAAAAAGGGCAGGATTGTCTGAGAGACTTCTTGTAAAAACTCAACACAGCAGCAGAAGTATAGTTGATTCAGATGCTGTAAAAAGAGCCGCACTGGAGGAAGATCTTAAAAAAGATTTTAACTAGCTAATTCCTGCACAACCAAAGTTGAGTACATACATTATTGCTTTGAATATGCTATGATTTCTGGTGTCTTCTTTTAAACTCTCGGTGTTTTAGACATTCTTGAAATGGCAACCTTGGGATGTGTGAGAAACAAGGTTTGACACACATGGAGACTCATGATTGATGCTAGGTACTGTGGTTATAGTAGTGTTGGGATACCAATGATTGGAATGTGAGTTTGATGGTTGATTTCTTGGTTTTCCTTGAAGAGACATTTTCTAGAGAAGGGGAATATGATACAGTGTGTGGAGGTGGAGTGCTTATCTCTGGATGTATTTGGAAATCTGAAGACTGCCTTTAGTGAAATATGAGGTTTGATCATCTCATTACTGGGGCTTTAGGCTGATGAGGATTGCATTTATACATTCTAAACTCTAAAGAGGAGATTGTCAGCCACTTGTTTCATTTGATATCCCAGATTTAGACTTATAGTTTCTTTCATTTTGTTCCCCTATACTTCTTCAGTGATCTCTTGATGTGCTGGGAATCTACTTTTCCACCCAGGGTCTCATCAAGGAAAACAGCATTAGATAAATTATGCATTTCGATCATCTTATTAGTGGAGCTTTAGGTGGATGACAATCGTATGTCATAGTTGTTAAGGCGTCGCCTTGGAAAATTGGGCACCTTGGTCACCTAGGAGGGCGCCTTGGTCGCCTAGGTCCCCTGTCAGGCCTCCAATGCCTTGGTTTGCCTTGGCACCTTGACAACTATGGTATGTATGCTTTGCAAAGAGAGGATGTCACAAATGCAAGGAAGCTCTATTGGCCCATGGCATTATGTCCATCCCATGAGGAGAGCTAGATCTTTCTGTTCCCTTCATGACTTTTCATTTGGTTGGTGGTTGAGGACAACCAACACCTTGGCAGGTTGAGGACAACCAACACCTTGGCAGATGAGTTGGCAAGGTGGGGATAAATAGTAAATAGGTACCCTTAGGTTTCTTTTGGAGATTTATTTGGCACCAGCCTCTGCTGTCATTGTTGTTTGTTTTGGATTGTTGTTCTTGTCCTCTAAGCTTTCTAGCAATAAATTTCTTGGTTATCTAAGTATGATCTCCCTTTTCAAAAAGAGAAAAGAATAAAGGTCTCCTGCATGGGTTTATGTAAATGCTTATATGATGTACTAAGAAATCACCCCATCCCCCACCCCACCCCCAAAATAAGTTGCATTTTTTCTTTTGCTTATTGTTAAAAATACATTTCGCTGATATTTGCCTCCTCTTTTCACAAGGGCATGCATGCGGGGCTGCTGAAGTTTGTCCCCGTGAACTTAAAAATTATAAAAGCTGCTGGTTTTCAAGAAGGGGATGAAGTTTCACTAGAGTCCTTGAAGAAGAAGGGCATAATCAACCCATCAGGAAGAGAAAGAAGGCTCCCTCTAAAGGTATCAGTGCACGGTGCTAGCTTTTCATGTCCAGATGCGCATCATTTATTTCACATTTAGATCTACTAAATGAAACAGCTTTAATCTGATCATATGCTTATGGCCTGATTTAAATGTCTTTAGACATTTCTTGGTATTTTTATTGTAAAAACTGTATATAATCTTACAGTTCAAGGACTTGATTTTATAGATTGATGTTATATTTATAAACAAGGCTCAAGCTCTTGATTTCGAGGTCGGTTTCGACCAACCTCGAAACCGAGTTGTCCCAGGTTTCAACCTGGCTTCGAATGAAACCTAGAATTTTCTCGGTGATCTTGAAACTTAGGATTCAAGGTCCATAAGTGGGTTGTTGTTGTTGTTGTTGTTGTTGTTGTGTGTGTGTGTGTAAATTCTAGAGAGAAAGGAAGAAGAACTGAGAAAAGAGATGGAGAGAAGAAGAAGAAGAGGCTGCTGTAACTTTGGATGCCTCAATCAATTGTGTTGAGACTCCCCACTTTACTTCAATATACAATAATAAGGAATACAACCCTAAGAGGGTATAAGAGACAAATCACAAAAGACAAATAAAAGAAAGGATAAGGAGAGATAGCACCTCAGGATTATCTTGAGAGCCTCTCCTCCCTCTGATCATAACACTCCCCTTCAAGCTGGAACATATGTGTTAATCATGCCCAGCTTGTTACAAATATATTCAATTCTTCCACTCCTTAAAGACTTACCATGGAATGGAGAAATAATCCATTGCAAAAGCTTTTTACGAATAAAGTGACAATCGACTTCAATGTGTTTCGTTCTCATGAGACATAGGATTGGAAGCAATATGGATGGTAGCTTGGTTATCACACCACAGTTGCATGAAGGCTAATGTGGAAAACCAAGCTCAGCTAACAACTACTTGACCGACATCAGCTCATACGTGATATGTGCCATACCACAATATGTAGACTTTGCATTGGGCCAACTAGCAACAATTTTTTTCTTGCTCTTTGAGGACACAAGTTTTCTGCCAACAAAAGTACAATTCCAGTAGTAGACTGTTTATTAATAAGAGAAAACCGGCCTAATCAGTATCCAAAAAACCCTCAACACGTCCATTTCCATGATCAGTGTTGTGAGTTTCTGTCCTCTCCTTGGATGTCTCATTGGGATGCTGTTATTTGTAATTTACAGTATATCTGTCATCACCACCACCATCATCATCATTACCCCTAGTACCACTAGGTCCACTAGTATCAGTACCACCCTGGGTGGCAGAAGGTGACTGTGTTTCTCTAGAAGAAACCGACCAATCATTCTCAGTCTCATCACTATTACCAGTCTGAAATGGACATCTTGCCTGTGAGTGGACTCTACCCTCAGTAGCCATAAACTTGCCCACATCAGCCTCCAAGGCTCCAGCAATAAGAAAACTTGGTGGATCACCAGCCTCATCTAATTGAGGCTCACCACGATCTGTAATCCACTCGTTCAAAGGATCAACTTCCTCTCCCTCCAACTCTCACTCAACTCAATGGGGGGGGGGGGGTTTAGCATCTTTGTCCTTGCTTAACCATATGTGCTCTTCTTTCAGTCTCAAATTATAGTGCACATACACCAAGTCCTCAAGCCTTTTTGCACCTAACCGGTTTCGTCGCTTAGTATGTATAAGCGAAAATGTGCTCCAGTTTCGTTCACGTCCCGTGGTGGAGCATGTTTGTGATAACACTTTTACTGCTATTGCACGAAGGTTGGGTGACTCTGACCCATATAGGACCCACCATTTAGCTGTAAAATAGCAGAGGAAACTGATATTAGATGATGAAAAAACCCACAATGGCATATTGGCATCCATAAAGCAAGTATACGTACCAAGGGGTGTTGATTGTCGACCAGATTCAGCCGCTGCCCTACCGAAACTCCCAGTAGCATCCCTAAAGCTTTTGAGCTGAACCAATTTTGATGGGTAATAGTCTTAGTAAAAATAGAATTCTTAAAAATTATGTTGATAACAAAGTAAGTAAAAGTCTTACTTCTTGAAAAAAAATAGACTGTGCTCTTGCGTTTGGCTTAAGCTTGGCAACCACTTCTTGTACTGCATCTATCAATTCTTGACGCATTCCTAAGTTATCTTTGTATTGATACTTAGGATGCAGATAATATGCTAAAAATCGACAAATATTATAATTACGTCAATGCAAGCTGATGTAATTTTAATTAGTTGAGAAACTGATGTACATCAAGTAAAGACTCACCAGCCTTGTGTAGTGGGTGCTTGAGCTGTCGCTCCCAATGATCTTTGATGATGGCAATATATTTTGAGTTTTCGCGTTTGTAAGCTTCCTCTACTTGCATCTTCATCATATCTATGGCAGCCCACAAGTATGGTAAGGTGGCCTTCCTCTGTCCATCAACCATTCTCAGTACTTTCACAATGGGATCTAATATCGCTACAACTTTTTTGACATCATCCCAGAATTTATTGCTAGATATGGTTGCCTGTGCTGTTCTCATAGTTGTCAAGGCGACAAGGCGATCCAAGGCGTTTGAGGCCGCCTAGGCGACCAAGTCGTTCCCAGTGTATTTTTTTTTAAATATTAATGCTATATTAATGTTTATATATATATGCAGCATTCTACATAAATAAACATTTAAGACATAGCTTAATTAATATAAGAAAACCAATAAAGAAACAAATAATTGAGTTAAGTAGGCAACACGTATTTATGACTAATATTTGCTTATTTCTAACAAATATTATCGGAGCGTAACTCCTTTAATATACTTCGGATTCAAGCAATCTCAAATTCGTTGCAAAGCTAGTATAATCAGTTTTCCAACAAATCCTAGATTGCTTGAATCCGAGTTATAATGAAGGAGTTACACTCCGGTTAAACCTTGTTCGAAGTACGCGAATGCTGTTAAAAGTCATCTGAATGTAAATTATTTTTTGGGCATCAAAGCAAGAGATTATTTTGGCGTGCTCTTGGTTTTTAGTGATGATTTACTATAATAAGATTTATGAAATTTTTATATTTGGAAAAAAGCCTAGCATTTTGAAGTTGAAAATCACCCCCGCACCCGAAAATACGGTTTTTGTTCTTGAACTGGAGGGTTGACTTTTTATCCTTTTGGAATTTGAATTTTAAACTATTTTTATTGGATTCAAATAGGGGGTATTTGCTTATTTATGAATAATATCTTAAGTAAATGAAATATAAATAAGTACTGTCTGATAAATGTTGTTCCTGTCTAGCATAATAAATCCTTGAAGCAAATTCAGAGATCAAAGGGAAAAAAAAAAAAACACATATAAGACCCAGGCATTCTGGGCGCCCAAGGCGTCCAAGGCGGCGCCTAGGCGACGCCCAGAGAGCTTGGGTGACCGCCCAGGCAACACTCATAAGGCGCCCAGGCCTTGGAATCACGCCTGGACGCCTAGGCATTGATGCCTAGGCGACGCCTTGACAACTATGGCTGTTCTACCAACTCGAGAACTAGACTGAGGCCACTCAAACCACTCCTCTGAAGCAAACATTGATATTAAGCTAGACTTTTTCATGTCAAAACTCTTGAGGGCAATGTAGTTTGTTGCAAAACGCGTTAACTCTGGCCTCACCAAGTCTCCACCACACTTGGTTCTCATCATCTCTAAGACATATCCATGATTATAAACAAAATTAGTTACTTGTCTTGCATTTTATACAGTCTCTTTCACTAGTTTTATTTCCCCCATGTCCTTCAGCATCAAATCAATACAGTGGGCTGCACATAGTGTCCAAAAAAGTCAGTATTTTTTATTATTCATCAACCTTTCCCCTGCCTTTTGGAAGTTACTAACATTATCAGTAACCGCTTGTATCATATGATTTATCCTCACTTTTTTCACCACTTTCTTCAAGAGACCATAAATGTACTTGGAATCCTTGATATGATTGGATGCATCAACAGACTTTAGGAACACTGTTTTACCATCACAATTCACTAAAAAGTTGATGAAGGATTTTTTGGTAGGTCCGGTCCACCCATCACACATTACAGTCACCCCATATCTTTCCCATTGTGTCTTCAAAGAATCCACATATTCTTTCATTTCTTTTTTATGTCTGGGTAGGTAGGTGTTGTACAACTCCCAAGCTATAGGCCCTTTAACTCCTGGACCTGCCCTACCTATTTCATCCAACGTATTCTGATAGTGAGGTCCTGTGGTAGTATTTGCTGCAATGCCATAGTACATCACCCACTTGGAGATTTTATCTCCTACCCTCGTCTTGACATCAGTCAAAAAATGGGGCAACTTTTTTTGTTTTCTATCCTGTCTGACAAATAGATCAGGATCCTCCCTCAGGACCTCAAGATCTGGGTCACGAAAAGGTGGTGGTGCCTGTACAGTAGCTGGAGTCCTCACACTCTGAGTCCTCCTAAAAGGTATCTCAGGGGCACTCCTATTTCTCAGCCTCGGCCTCCTCCCCTCATCCTCTGCTGCTGCCTCTCTAGATGACCCAGCTCCTCTAATCCTCTCAAACTGTCTTTGTCGATCTATCTCTCTTTGCTTTATACTTTCTATCTTTGCTCTCTTCAACTGTCTCACCACTGCCTCTGTCATTTATTGGTCTACCTCATCACTGTCAAGGCTAATGTCATCTTCATTAACCCCTAAATTTCCCTCCAGACAAGCCTCTTCGAACTCCTGTCAGCACTGTTTTCTTACAGGTTAAGAGAACCAGAGTCCCACATGTTCTCAGTGCATTACAACAACCTGTAGTGCTTGTGGCCCCTAAGGGAACCAGAGTCCCACATCTTCAGGATAATTTGCTTGCAAGATTCCTTGAGGTTCATCCGTTCCATGCTTCCCAAACACATAGGTTATGATGTGTTGATGGATCATGATGCACTCAAGGTTGTTTAATCAGGTATGGGAATGACAGTATTTATCCCCTCCAAAATGCAATCAGGTATTCTTTTTATCTTCTTGTTTTAAGTTTTATTTGCATATCTTGTGTGAGCTTCAGATGATTATAATGTTTGTGTTGATTATTCATTGTCTCCTCTTCTCTTTTGTGTTTGGTTCTCGAATATAGGTCATTCCAATTGTATATGCTCAAAAGATCTCTTTGTGATTTTTTTTTTATCATAAATTGCATATATCCCGAGCTTTTGTGATAATCTATATGAGAGTTTGTGGTGTTGCAACAATTTTAATTGTTAGTTTGATATTTGATTTTGCATGTTGATCCAGATAGTACGATTTCGGATTTCATACATGCATATGTAAATCCTATGAGTTGATCTTTTGTTTATTCATATGTCATTGGGCATGGTTTGATTTGTTTCCTCATATTCTGATCCGTATCAATTTGATTGTGATTTTTCTCTCCATGAATATCCATGTGAATTTATCTTAATTGATTGGGTTTGGCTCTTGCATACTTGACATTTCTGATCGGAACAATCCCACTCTATGGTTTTTTTCCATCCTATTTAGATCAATTCTATCAAATGGGACGAAACCCGTCTCCATTGGACCAATTCCACCAATTTGGGTCTATTAGGTCAAAATCCCATCAATTGGGCCGATTTGGTTAAATTCTGTCCTTTGGGCTAATTGGGTCAAAATTCCATTCAATTGGGCCGTTTGAATTAAATTCCTTCAATTGGGTCGATTAGGTCAAAATCCCATCAATTAAGCCGATTTAATTAAATTCTGTCAATTGGGCTGATTGTGTCAAATTTCCATTAAATTGGGCCATTTGAGTTAAATTCTATCAATTAGGTTGAGTTGGTCAGCATTCCGTCATTTGGGTTAATTTGGTCAAAATTCCATCAATTGGGGTGATTAGGTTAAATTTTATCAATTTGGGCCAACTTGGTTAAATTTTATTGATTTGGATCGGTTTGGTTAATCTCACCAAATTGAGCCAAATTCTCATCTTGATTAGGTCATATCCATCTCAATTAGGCCATTTTTAATTAAGTCAATTACCATCTTGATTGGGTCAAATCCCATCTCAATTGGTTATATCCCACCTTAACGAGTGGGACGTTCATCCTAATTGGGTCGGTTCCCGTTAATGGTTGAAATCTGTTTGGTTTGAATTGGTTCATTTAATTGTTAGAATTAAGGTTGACTCCTTTGCCTTTTCTTCAAGGAATGACCCAATTCCAGACTTTATGAATTATTGTCTTAAAATGGGTCAATGTGAATTAGTTCAATTTTGATTTTGGACTATTTAATCTTACTGATGGGCTAGTTTAACCACAAGGTAAGATTGGTTTAATCATGTGGAATCTGTCTAAACTTTTGCTTGGATTGGGTCGATCATGTTAAACCCGGTTCAACCCCGTACTTGGTTTGGACTCAATACACGAGTTACACCAGTTTGGTTCAGCCCATATTTTGTTTCAACCCATTCTTTTGTTGGTTAACCCATGCTTATGGTTAATCCATGTTTACCGTTAGTTTAATTTCGTGTTTGGGTTCAATCAAAATGCTTGGGCCCATCAAATTCTTATGCTATGTTTCTTGGGTTGTTTCAAGTTGTAGGTTAAACCCTAGTATATCTTATGCACTTGGTGTTGGTTTAGTGAGTTATCTTTAGTCCTAATATTTGAACTGGTTTGATTCTTTATACTTTTTCATGCTCATTGCCATGCTCTCATGATAAATTTGTGTTATAATTGTGAGTTCATGTCTGGGTTCATTGTATCTTGAGGTTACCATAGTCTTTGGTAGGTGGTATAAGTCTTTTGTAGGTATGGTATAAGTCAATCTTGGTAGGTTATGTCATATTGTCACCATAGTCATCATAGCATATTTATGATGAGTGATTGGAGTAGTCAATAGGTATCTCATATTTATGTAAAAGTAAATCTTTTTTCTTATAAATAGAGAAGGCATCTGTCATATTTGACAATCCAAGCATTCCCTCCTTATTATTTCAACATGGTATCAGAGCTAGGATCAATATTGGGATCCTAACTCTAATGCTATTAGCCACGAAATCATAAGCACCGCCCACAAGCACCGCCTCTCTGTCCTGCTCGATTTAGCGCCACCAGTCACCGCCGCCAACCACCGTCATTCTCGTCCCTCTCCTACTTGGTTTAGTATTGCCTCCCACCTCCTCTTTGGTCTCTTTCCTCTTTACCCTTGGTGGTGGGTTTTTTTTTTTCCTCCCACCAAGGGCCTTTTATACCATGCAGATCTAGATCACAAATTGAATCATGATTTCTTGATGCTTTCTCTGGAAGTTGGTATGTCGAGTTGATGACTAGCGTTGACCGACAATCATGTATGAGATTTCATTAGCCTCAACTGGATAGGAAAGAGTCCCTTCTCGTGTCTTTCCTTCGTTCCCTACATGCTCCATCAAGTTATATGGGAGCAATTATTTGATGTGGTCTTATTCATGTTATCTTGCTATTTGTTTTTGTGATCTTTCTGGCTACTTACAAGGGACACTGTTAAGCCTACCGCTATTAGTCATTCTCAGGATAAATGGGTTACCTCCAATTATCTGGTCATGTCATATCTTATCAACTCCATGGATCAATCTATTTCTAGGGGTTATCTTCTTCTTGACATTGCCACTTAGATCTGGAAGACTGACACAAACACCTATTTTCTAGTTGGTAATGCTGCCCAGTGCTAAGAACTCCGAAAGAAGATTCATGAAACCAAACAACAGGAGTTATCTATTTTCCAATCGCACCAGGCTAGACATAGAGTCAGGAAGAATCCTGAGGAATATCATCATCGGCACTATGGTACGCCATGGAGAAAGAGGGACGACCCTATCCAAGACCACGAGTATCGGAAGGGCGGCCATGTAATTTCCAACACCTGTCTCGACTATGTCATTCTTTCCCACAAAAATCACTCACAAGAACCTTATCAGAGGCAAAACGATCACTAACACCGTGAGTTAGACCTCCAGGAGATGAGGAACCCGAGCTAGAATAGAGCGCCGAGCGTTCTTGGGTTACAGGGAGGACCATAGCAATGCGGTGATTATCCTCAGAAGACACCATAGCACATGCTTGCTCAAGGGAGAGTAATGGATCATGATTAAGGATGTGAGCCCGAATTTGATCAAACTCGATATTGTGACCAGCAAGAAAATTGAATACTTGGAGGTTGTCCTCCCACTGTTTAAAGGTAGTGGCATCTATATCATAGGTAGCAGCAAAAGAACCATAAAAATCCAACTCTTACCGCATATCTCGTAGAGTGGAATAATACTGGGAAATAGATAACTCCTTTTGTTTGGTCTCGTAAATCTTTTTTCGAAGTTCATAGCACTGGGCAGCATTACCAACTTGAGAATAGGTATTTGTGGCAGTCTTCTAGATCTAAGCAGCAGTGTTGAGAAGATGATAACCCTTGGAAATAGATTGGTCCATGGAGTTGATAAGATATGACATAACAAGATAATTGGAGGTAATCCATTTATCCTGATAAGGACCAGTAGCGGTAGGCTTAACAGTTGCAATGTAGTCAGAAAGACTACGAGAACCAATAGCAAGATAACATGAACGAGACCGCATCAGGTAATGCCCTCATCTAACTTGATGGAGCAAGTAGGGAACGAAGGAAAGTCACGAGAAGGGACTCCTTCTTGTCCTGTTGAGGCTGATGAAATCTTAGACATGATTGCTGGTCAACACTAGTCACAAAAAAGGCACAACATGTAGACAAATATCTGGAAGTTTCAACTCGACATACCAACTTCTAGCGAAAGCATCAAGAAATCATGATTTAGTTTGTGATCTAGATTTGCATGGTGTAAGAGGCCCTTGGTGGGAAGGAAAAAAAAAAAAAATCTCATCACCAAGGGTAAAGAGGAAAGAGACCAAAGTGGCGGTGGGAAGCGACGCTAAACCGAGTAGGAGAGAGGTGAGAACGCCGGTGGCCGGCAGCAGTGACTAGTGGTGCTAAACCGAGGAGGAAAGAGAGGCTGTGGTGGTGGGCAGTGCTTATGATTTCATGGTTAATAGCATTAGAGTTAGGATCCCAATATTGATCCTAGCTCTGATACTATGTTGAAATAATAAAGAGGGGATGCTTGGCTTGTCAAATATGACAGAGGCCTTTTCTATTTATAGGAAAAGAGATTTATTTTTACATAAATATGGGATACCTACTAACCACTCATCATAAATATGATATGATGGCTATGGTGACATAGCCTAGCAAGATTGACTTATACCATACGTACCAAAGACTTATACCACCTATTAAAGACTATGGCAACCTGTCAAGATACAATGATCCTAGACACAAACTTACAATTACAACACAAATTTATCATGAGAGCATGACAATGAGCATGAGAAAGTATAAAGAACCGAACTGGTTTAAACACTAGGACCAAAGGCCACTTACTAAACCAACACCATGGCATAAGGTATAGTGGGGTCTAACTGATGACTTAGATCATTCTGAGAAAAATAGCATAAGAATTTGGTGGCCCAAAGCATTTTGATTGAACCCAAACATGAAATTAAAACAACGTTAAGCATGGATTAACTAACAAGAGAATGGAATGAAATAAAATATGGGCTGAATCAAATGGGTGTAATTTGAGTATTAAGTTCAAACCAAGTACTGAGTTGAACCAGGTTTAACATGATCAATCCAATCCAAGCAAAAGTTTAGACCGACTCCAAATGATTAAATCAATTTTACCATGTGGCTAAACTAGCCCTGCAGTAAAGATTAATTAGTCCAAAATCAAAATTGAACTAGTTCACATTGACCCATTTTAAGACAATAATTCTTAAAGTCTGAATTAGCTCATTCATTCCTTAAAGAAAAGGCAAAGGAGCCAACCTTAATTTTGACTATTAAAGGAACCAATCCAAACCAAACAAATTTCAACCGTTAAAGAGAACTGACCCAGTTAGGATGAATGTCCTACTTATTAAGGTGGGATTTGACCAATTGAGATGGGATTTGGTCAATTGAGATGGGATTTGACCCAATCAAGATGGTAATTGACTTAATTTGAAATAAGATTGGCTTAATTGAGATGGGATTAACCCAATCAAGATGAGAATTTGGTCCAATTTGGTGAGATTAACCAAACCAATCCAAATCGATAGAATTTAACCATGTTGGTCCAAATTGACAAAATTTAACATAATCGCTCAAATTGATGGAATTTTGACCAAATCAACCCAAATGACGGAATGTTGACCAACTCAACCCAATTGACGGAATTTAACTCAAACGGCCCAATTTAATGGAATTTTGACACAATCAGACCAATTGACATAATTTAACCTACTTGGCCCAATTGATGGGATTTTTACCTAATTGACCCAATTGAAGGAATTTAATTCAAGGGGCCCAATTTAATGAAATTTTGACCTAATCAAACCAAATTGGTGGAATTGGTCCAATTGAGATGGGATTGGTCTCATTGGATGGAATGGATCTAAATAGGATGGAAAAAAACCATAGAGTGGGATTGTTCTGATAAAAAAATGTCAAGTACGCATGGGCCAGACCAATCACAATCATGGATATTCATGGAGAGACAAATCACAATCAAATTGATCGGATCAGAATATAAGGAAACAAATTGAACCATGCTTAATGACATATAAATAAACAAAAGGTCAACTCATAGGATTTACATATGCATGTATGAAATTCGAAATAACACTATCTAGATCAATATGCAAATTCAAATATCAAACTAACAAGCAAAATTGCTGCAACACCGCAAACTCTCGTATAGATTATCACAGAAGCTCGGGATATATGCAATTTATGATAAAAAAAAATCACAGAGAGCTCTTCTGAGCATATACATCGGAATGACCTATATGTGAGAACCAAACACAAAAGAGAAGAAGAGACAATGAATAATCAACACAAACATTGTAATCATCTGAAGCTCACACAAGATATGCAAATAAAATTTAAAACAAGAAGATAAAAAGAATACCTAATTGCATTTTGAGGGGATAAATACTGTC
Source organism: Protea cynaroides (assembly GCA_028583415.1). Lineage (NCBI taxonomy): Eukaryota > Viridiplantae > Streptophyta > Magnoliopsida > Proteales > Proteaceae > Protea > Protea cynaroides. The sequence continues at coordinate 27,148,745 of CM053273.1, read as the reverse complement.
ATTCTCATACCTAATTAGACAACCTTGAGTGCGTCATGATCCATCAACACATATCACCTGTGTGTTTGGGAAGCATGGAATCGATGAACCCCAAGGAATCTTGCAAGCAAATTATCCCATCCATCTCTCTCTTTTCTCTTGAAAGACTCTCTCTCTCTCTCTCCCTCTCTCTCTCTCTCTTGTGAAACGAAATCCCTCTCCCCACTAACTCTCTCTCTTCCTCCTACATTCCTCTTTCTCCCTCTTTGTCTTGTCTTTTCCCCCAATCTTCATGCAACATCTTCTTGACTTCTCATTGTCTTGTCTTTTCTCCATTCCCCCCCCCCCCCTCTTGTGTTTTTCCTTCTCTTTCTCTAACACTCCTTTCAAGATCTCCCCAAATCCACTCTCATTTTTTAACTTTTCTTTCTTTCTTCCACTTAAAGTTTCTTTCCTCTCTCTTTGAGCAACGTATTCATTTTCTTTCCTTTAAAAAATAGTCTTTCTTTAATGAATCTCTTGCTTTTCTTTCATGTGGGCCCCTTTGCCATCATGGATCTTTATTTTTTATTTTTTTATTTTTGCTTTTCTTTCCCTTTTACTTACTCTTCTTACTCCACATCTTCCCACTTTCCTCTTTAATAAGTTCCATTCTTTAAAAAGAATCACAACCTCTCTCCACTCACATGGTTCCTGTTAAGATAGTTTCTTAAATAGTCTAGTTGTCTAATTGGTAATTGGAATAAGTCTTAGTCTTGTTGATTAAGCAATCTTTTCTTTCCTAAGTTAGTTTATCTCATTCTCTAAGTTAGTTTATTTCTTTCTTATTTTGTCTCTTCTAATTTGAGAGACTTTCTTGTAATAGTTGGCTACTATTTTATCTATAAATACAAGGACATGAGGAGAGGAGAACACACACACATTGATTCTTTTTTCCTTTTCTCCATTCTCCATTCTCTCATCTTCCCTTTCTTTCTTTTCTATTTTGTTACAGTTCCTATCCCTCTCACTTGTTGAAATCCACTTCACCTTTTCATCCATCAACATCCCCCTCATTAATTGCTCCATTTTTTTTATTTTATTAAAAATTCCTTTCCTTTCCTACCCTTTCACATTCAAAGTTTTATTTCTTTCTTTTTCTAAAAGTGTCCTTGAAAAGCAACCACCTTCCCATTTCCTAATATAAAAGAAATCTATAAAAAAATAAAAAATAAAAAACCCATTGAAAAGTTACCTTTTAAAATCTATTAAATATCTTATTTTAAAAAATCATTGAAAGCTATCTTTTAAAACCATTTAAAAAATCTTCTTTCAAATCCCAATGAAAAACTTTTTTTTAACCCCTCATTTTTTATTTCTTTATTTCATCTTTCTTTCTTTATTCTCTCACTCCCCAACGAAGATAGGATCGTGGTAAAAAAACCATGGGGTCCAGTGACTAAACCCAAAAAAGGGCTTTTACCCTTTTTCCCCTTCCTTGCAAAGGTGGAATCAGAATCACTGATCCGGAATCTACAGCTGGGATAAGTCATAATCTGCGACAAAGTCAACATCATTCCCCTAACAGTGGTCATCAACAACGACAATCAGTTTGTTATTTTGATCACTTGCTTAAACAAAAGCAAGATCATTGGACTACAACTTAGTTCACATCAATGCTCTTTATACCTCTTAGGGATAGCCTGTTGCCGGGTACATTCAAAATCCTTGGTCTACCCCTTCTCAACAAGTTTCTTTCTCCAAAGTATTAAACAGCCTTCCCCCTGAGCCTTCTCTGGTTGGAAACTACGTATCGGATTTTTATAACCCTGGCCTCCCCAGTGACCTCTATGCTAAAATCAATTGGACTTTGAGAGCTCATGTAACCGATCAGGGAAAACTGTTTTGCAAACATTTAAGTGCTTTGACAAATATGCTAAAACAACAATTTGATAAAAACCAAGATTTTCAAAAACTCATTTTTAACATCATTAAACAAATGAACTAGAATGGTGATTTTGAGCTGGACAAAATCAATCTTTTTCTCAATCTCACTGAGTTTTAGACCCGTCTTTTTCACTAGATACCATCTTTAACCAAATAAAACAAATTTGTTTGTATGAAAAGAGTCGTCAAATACTTTCCTCCAAAGTCTTCGATCAGATTAAACAAATCTGTGATAAAGAACAATTCAGTGCTTTAAAAATATTATGACTCAATATTTTGAAAGAATTTTTCTAAATAAGTATCAATATTTAAGATTATGTTTTTATTTAGAATTTAACCCATGGGATGAAACAGTATTTTCGTGGGGTTTAGTTTCTAAAGTTTTCTTCAAAAGCATAAGTGCTTATCAAATTTCTAGTTTTTCTAACATGATCAATGATTTATCATGTAATCGAAAGTTGGAAGTTTGAACATTATATGAAAATGAACATCTATGATACCCTTGGTTGGTGGAAAGAAGAAAAGTTTTACGCCCTTTATCAAATCTAGACGTTAACCAAACCCTCAGATCTTGATCATGTCGGACCAGCAAAACCAGAAGATGAAGATGCACTTAAACGGCCCCGCAAATCATTGCCGAGTCCTATTATATTAGTTCTCTCATCGAACTTCATGATGCTGCGAAATTTGTACAACTCTTTGTCTTCAAAATAACTGATGATCGACGAGTTCTCTGCACCAATCTACCAGTTGACTATGGGTCTTAGATCAACAAACCATCCTTGTCGATTTCCTGTTAGAAAGATTCATCAAGTTTGACATTCTTGATGTACCATTCGATCTTCAACTTGAAGCTGAAGAATTCCTCGAAAGGTGACAAGTGGAACATCAGATACTCAATGACAGAGAAGACTACGTCGGACTCCATTATTATTTTAACAGTGGAATCAGCACTGGATCACGCTAACATAAGGGTCATTTGGACTTTTCAATAAGGGATATTGATTAACTGCACACATTAAGATCACCAACTAACAATCCAGCATAGGTTATCCCTCGAAGAATGTTAGACGTAAACAACACGTCAGTACGAACCGCCGTCTTTCACTGTAGTAAACAGTAAAATAAAAAACAGTAGACGAGAATCACTGTTTATGAACAATAAGATTCCACTGATAAGAATATTTACAATTCATAAATAGTAAAAGTTTAACATGACTTGAATATTGATATTCCTTTGCTTTTCTATAAAAGGGAACCTCCCCTCTCCATTAAGAGCATTTCCTATCTTTCTCTTTCTTTACGTTCTCCTCTCTTCTCTTGCACTCTTCTTCTTTTGCTTTTGTTTTGCTATCCATTCATCTCTGAAAGACTTGTGGTGCAATGCACAAACCAATTGTCATAACTTTCCATTGGTAATGTTTATAATACAGAGTACTGAAAGCAATTAATGGTTTGAACTTAACAACAACAACAAAGCCTTATCTCAACTAAATGGGGTCGGCTACATGGATTCATGTCGCCAATCAGCTCTGTTCGGTGTCATACTTGAAGCAAGACCTAAGCTATACATGTCTTTCTTCACTACCTCCCCTAGAGTCATTTTAGGTCTGCCCCTAGCTCTTTTAGATTCTTCAATCTGAATCAAATCACTCCTCCGTATAGGGACATCTAACGGCCTTCGTTGAACATGGCCATACTATATCAAACGACTTTCTCGTAGTTTATCATGTATCGGCGCTATTCCTAAATCAGCTCTAATACAATCATTCTTTACGTTATCCTTCCTAGTTTTGCCACACATCCATCTTAACATCCTCATCTCAGCTACATTAAGTTTATCTATATATTGCTTCCTAACTGCCTAACATTCTGCACCATACATCATAGCCGGTTGAATGACAGTCCTATAGAATTTTCTTTTAAGTTGTAAAGAAATACGCCAATCACACGACACTCCAGACGCACTTTTCCACTTCATCCATCTTATTTTAATCTTCTGTGAAACATCATCATCTATATCACCTTCTTTGTTTATGATTGAATATAGATACCTAAAATGATCACTTTGTTGTATTTCCCTCTCTCAAATGTTTACCACCTCATTATCCGTTCTTGTGTGACTAAAGTTACACACCATATCATATGTTAATGGTTTGGATTTCATCAATATTAATTTGCCAAAAGCTTGATTTACATCATAGCCGGTTGAATGACAGTCCTATAGAATTTTCTTTTAAGTTTTAAAGAAATACGCCAATCACACGACACTCCAGACGCACTTTTCCACTTCATCCATCTTATTTTAATCTTCTGTGAAACATCATCATCTATATCACCTTCTTTGTTTATGATTGAATATAGATACCTAAAATGATCACTTTGTTGTATTCCCTCTCTCAAATGTTCACCACCTTATTATCCGTTCTTGTGTGACTAAAGTTACACACCATATCCTATGTTAATGGTTTGGATTCATCAATATTAATTTGCCAAAAGCTTGATTTACAATGGAATTTACTGTAAACTTTGGCATCTCTAATTTTGTTAATCAAGGCATATTTTATGGGAAAATATATCCATTAAAAATTAGATGTTAATTGAGACATTTATAGTTGATTACCATACGTGCCTTTCCTCTTTTAATCTCTGCATGATTTTTTACCATAAATATAGAAGAAGAATGAGGACTTATTGTTTGTTTAATTAATCTTTTGTCTAATAAGTCTTTTAATTGAATATCAAATTCTCGTATATCCAATAAAGTATAGATTATAGGTTTAACTCTGATGCCTTATTCGGGTCATTGAGTTAAAGGGTACAATATCAGGGAGATTTATCCCATAACCGTAAAAGGTTTTCACTAAAATTGGATTTTAACTTTGCATAAATCCAATGGGTTTTGTCAAGGGTTTGTATTTGATGATAGATACATATAGGTGTAAATTCGTTTTCACATTTATGAGAATGATCAAATAAAATAGGGATAGTTACCCTTTTATCTGTATGTAAAACTACAGTATTTTTATGTGGTTCAATATGAAGGAAATTATGAAGAAAATCATTTTTAATTGGCAACAACAAAATTAGACCTTCATTCATCAAGAAAGACATAATGTAGATTTGATGATTTTCATATCCCCTAAACTATATCAGCTCTACATGTAACTATCGACTTCCAAAAAATAAAAAAATAAAAAATCAAAAGCAAAGAGACATTGATCATATAACGAGGAATCTCGGCAGGAAGAGAAAGGTACTCCTAACTACCCCAGCAAATTATTACTAGCCAATGACCAACCAATTTGGATACCTGGGAATATCAGCACAAATTACAAATCCTGGCGAAAACTTTGGAGTTACATCGAACATCCTTTCATTACTCTCTTTCACAAACCCAAACAACTGCATATGGAAGTAAATTCCAAAGACAACAGCTATCATCTCCTCTATTTGAATGGTTAGTGTTGGCTTCTACTAATGGATCTGGGTACTGAATAGGATGGTGATTCAGAGAAAAGCATACTTAATCTGGTGTCTAAGTTTGTTAGACAGGATCCATGTAGTAAGGCTGAGTTGTTTCTAGTAACGAATTTTTCCAAGTATTATTATAATTGAGTAAATGTTTTCCTTGTTGCAGTTTTCTGCAATGAAGCTTGATAAAAGACTGTCAGATCTTGGGGCAGAGGCAATAGTTGAAAGAGGCCTGGGTGATGATCAGCACCCTTCTGGGTATGATTAGTATCTTGTTTAACTGCATTTGCATGTTTTTAATATTATATTTGATGAACCCAAATGTGGACTGTAACAAATTAAAGTAAAAGGCTAAATCAGAACCAGAGTCGATATGAGAAGAAGATAGGAGCAGAGAGGAGATCAAATCTGCACAGAAAGGGGGCAGATTCATTAGCGCATCCCTCCCCTTCAGTTCTATTATATAAATAAAGAATCATAGTTACAATAGGAGTTCTAAGAGTCCAGGCGTAAGCTAGAGTCCTACTATAAGATACAAACTTAATTCTGATTAGTGTCCTAATCAGACTATACAACTTTAACTAAATAGAAACAGTAGATGAGAAAGGATTCTAGACTTCTAACAACTCCAGTCTTCTAACTAGAATAGGAAACTAAGACATGAAAGAACTATAGATCAATTAGGACTGTGGAGTCCTTCAAATCAGCTAACCAACTGCAGATCACGTAGGACTGTAGAGTCCTTCTTCAATTCAGTTCTACACGGTGAGGACAGTTCTATCCACATCTTGTAGGACTCCACATACGTAGGTTAACACCCCCCTTAAGCTAGAGCACGGGAGAATGTAAGAGCTTCAATTTGAAACAATATAGTAGTAGTAGCAGCAGCTGTAGCAATAGCAGTAGTAGTGGCAGTAGTAGTAGTAGTAGTAGCAGCACAGTAAAGGTCACTGTGAACCAAATAGTGGTAGTAGCACAGTATAGGTCACTGTGAACCAAGTAGTGGTAGTAGTACAGTAGTAGCAGTAGTAGTAGTAGTAGCACAGTATAGGTCACTGTGAACCAAGTAATGGTAGTGGCACAGTATAGGTCACTGTGAACCACATAGTAGCAGCAGCAGTAGTTGTAGTAGTAGTAATAGCAGCACAGTAGTGGTGGCTCCAACATGAGCAAAAATAGTAGGTTGCATCACATGGAACTATAGTAGGCTCCCAACACGAGCTTGTAGTAGGTGGCTAAGCTCCACCTAAGCTCTCTTCAATGAACTTGAGCAGAAATATATATATATATATATATATATATATATATATATATATATAATCCCCCCTCATGTGGAACATTTTACATAGACAAATTACGACGGGACACATGAATAGTAGGATATCCATATTTCAAAACCATCCAACGGTCAGATTAAGAAATATGTTGAAGTCCTAATGGGACTAGGATAGGGTAACAATGCAAGTGGATATTTGACATTAATTAAAAAAAATTCAAAGATCCAGTCAGCTGATGTGGGCCAGAAATTGTGGGTAGGTAATTAATGACAACTAGGATAAGTCATCAAAATTTATGTACGATCCAATGGTGGCTGTGAGAGATATGATGAAGTCCTAATTGAGGTGGACTCTCTTAAAACCAGAAAATCAGCACAGCAGATCAAGATAGATCTGAGACTAAATCTCAATGCAGCATCAGTCAGCAACAAATAAGCAGATCTGAGTAGATCTGATCAGCAGCAACAGTAGGGAGATCTTGGAGTATATCTTGATGGCAACAGCAGTAGTAGGCAGCAACAAATAAGCAGATTTGAGTACATATGATCAGCAGCAACAGTAGGGAGATCTTGGACTAGATCTCAATGGCAACAACAGCAGTAGGCAGCAACAAGAAATCAGATCTGAGTAGATTTGAGTAGATCAGATCTTGAAGAAATTCTGATCAGCAGTAGTCAGCAGCAGATCTTGATGGAGGGCAGCACTCGATAACAGCAGCACTTGATAATAGCAGATATCAGAATTTGAAGAAGATCGAGATCAGTAGATCTCAGTAGCAGTAGTAGACAGATCTGGTTATCACAGCAGATCGGGTGCGATCTAAAATAGATCTTGATGGCATCAGTAGTAGCAAGCAGCAGCAAGCAAACAGATCTGAATAGATCTGATCAGCAGCAGCAGTAGTGAGATGTGGGAGAAATTCAGAGATCTTGATGGCACCAGCAGTAGATGGAAGTAGACAACAGAAAGAAAAATTATAATCAGCAATGGTGGCTGCACACCACAACAAAGATCTTTAAACGACTCAAAACGGCAGATTAGTAACCAGGCTCTGATACCATGTGACAAATTAAATAAAAAGGAAAACCAGAAGAAGAGAGTTTGGAAGAGAAGCCGATTCTGCTTTTCCTTAACAGAATCGACTTCTCTTCCAAACTCTCTTCTTCTGGTTTTCCTTTTTATTTAATTTGTCACATGGACCTTTCAATCTTCTTATAGTTTGCAGTTTCTAAGAATACCATCATTTTTTTACCCCTGCACTTCCGAAAATTAGACGTGCAGAATCTTTGAATTGGTGACTTTAGAGTTGTTTATCTCTTCTGCTTGGAATTTCGGTTTCAAATGGTTTTGGTTAAAAAACTTCAACAATTCGTTTATCTATTGGTTTAACAGATGTGGTAGTGACATTAGTTAATTCATGGATTGCAGTCTAACTAGGTTGTCACTATTAGCTTTCATCCCTAAGCCATCTGTTTTGATGCGTAGAACTAGGCTATTTTCAATATTTGGATCGATAATTGATATAAAGTAATTGGGTTTTACTTTAAACCAAATGGTATCAACCACAAGATTGAAATCTCTGCTACCAATTAATGCAGAAATTGGATTTCCATTGAATTGTCTGTCAAATAGTGCGGCAATGATGGGTTTATCAATACCTTGACAAAATGAGGTAATTTCGATTTGAATTACGCTGATGTGAAGGTACTAATTTGAGGATTTTTTACAATGTCGCTAAATTTTCTCTGTTGAAAAGTTTTATTTCAATCTTAGAGTTTTCCGTGAGCTGGGTGTAGTGTTTCCACTAGCTTGCTCAAAGTAGCGAGTTGACCAAAATGGTAATTTGGACAACTTATAGATTTATCTTTTTTTATTCGCTTATGTTTTCATAAGTTGAAAGATTTAGAACCATATCTTCTTGAATATAGTTGGATAAAGAAATTACCCTCCTGTCAAACATCATTCTAAGTACGCGGATAATATTTAAAGTCATTTGAATGGAAATAAGTTTTTGGGCGGCGCTTTTATGGTTATTAGTGATGGTTTACTATAAAAGATTAATGAAAAATTTTAGATTGTATAAAAGCACTATTTGACAGACAATTCAATGGAAATCCAATTTCTGCATTAATTGGTAGCAGAGATTTCAATCTTGTGGTTTACACCTATCATTGCCGCACTATTTGACAGACAATTCAATGGAAATCCAATTTCTGCATTAATTGGTAGCAGAGATTTCAATCTTGTGGTTGATACCATTTGGTTTAAAGTAAAACCCAATTACTTTATATCAATTATCGATCTAAATGAGGTAATTTCAATTTGAATTACGCTGATGCGAAGGTACTAATTTGAGGATTTTTTACAATGTCGCTAAATTTTCTCTGTTGAAAAGTTTTATTTCAATCTTAGAGTTTTTCGTGAGCTGGGGTGTAGTGTTTCCACTAGCTTGCTCAAAGTAGCGAGTTGACCAAAATGGTAATTTGGACAACTTATAGATTTATCTTTTTTTATTCGCTTATGTTTTTCATAAGTTGAAAGATTTAGAACCATATCTTCTTGAATATAGTTGGATAAAGAAATTACCCTCCTGTCAAACATCATTCTAAGTACGCGAATAATATTTAAAGTCATTTGAATGGAAATAAGTTTTTGGGCGGCGCTTTTATGGTTATTAGTGATGGTTTACTATAAAAGATTAATGAAAAATTTTAGGTTGTATAAAAGCCCTGACATTTTAAAGTTGAAGAATGGCCCCCGCAAACGGAAGCGCGGTTTTTGTTCTTTAATTGGAGGGTTGATTTTTTATCCTTTTGAAAGTTGAATTTTAGACTATTTTTTATTAGATTCAAATGAAAGGTGTTTTCTTACCAAATAAATAAAAAATAAAAAAAAGAAGAAAAAAGAAAAGGTTTTTGTTTATTTATGAATAATACTTTAAGCAAATGAAATATAAAATAAGTGCTGCCAAATAAGTATTGTTCTTGTCTATAGTTTCCTTGCCTATTCTGACCTGTAAGGTTGTAACCTACCCTTGGGTGCCAAAGTGGACAAGTTCCGATTGAAACCAGTTGACTCCGGTCAAAACCCCAAACAATTTAATACAAAGATTGGGTGTCGTCTCGGTCAGTTATGAAATCGAGATAAGTCGATCAAAACTTGTGGTTTCAACCGACTCCTCGAACTATGTTTATAAAGGGGAAAAAAGTTATCTGAGCAGAGAGCGGGAGTTACGCCAGCACCACACTCTTTATCTCTTTCCTCCCCTCCTCTCCCTATTGAATTATCCTCCATCGTTGGCGACTGCGCTTGTCAGAGAACTCTCACTCGTTTCTATAATAACTTTAATATGTTTAAGTTAACATCAAAAACATGTGTTTAGATTTTTATTTTTTTGGGGTTGGGGTGGTTTAATGCTTGTTTCCTGCTAACTTGATATACATAAAAAACTACTATTGATGGCTGTTCATACTTGATTAGAATAAAAATTGTGTAAAACTAAAAATAACAAAATTTGTATTCAGCTGCAACTTTTGTTGACGTAGTTCCTCTGACACATAGGAGAAACAGTATCTTCTTTGTTAGTGAATTATATACTAAAACATGGAGAAGAAGACAGTTGGGTGTGGTGCGGTGTGGTAGGGGTGATGGTGGAGGGTGGGGGGATTAATCTAGGGTCTGTTACCATGGTTCAAGTAATTGGAATTGGATTGGGTGAATTGCCCAATTCGAATCGGAATTGTCGCTAACTGATCCCAATTCCACAGATTTTTTGACCCTGTTTTGAATAGGTGGTTATTCATGTTTGATCTTCATTCTTTGCATTGTTTCCTTCTTTTAGTCATTAATTTAGCCGAAAATCAATGAAACATACCTCTTGTAGCAAGATCTCCAAGTTTACTTAATAAAAAAAAAAAAAAAAAAATCTAAAAAGTCACCGATTATAGGAAATCTTTGCTTCTTCCCACTTTCATCTTGTCCGCCAAGCTACATATTTTGGGCTGGAAACACTATCATGTGTAGGAAAACTTTACCCTGTAAATTTATAATTATCCTACTGGTATAGAATGCTTGATTTGACTGGGGGAAAGGTTGTTTTGTTGCAAATTTAATGGCGCAGAAGGATTACTACAATGTGACAGACATTGTTGAAGTGTGGTAAAACTATATAAACAGAACACCGATGTCTTATTTAAGGTGTACTTTACTTAAAAAAGAGAGAGAAAAGGAAAAAGGTAGACTATACAGACATTAGATGGAAGAAGAGAATCCATTTGGCAAGGGCGTAAGCAGGGGTAACTTTACACTTAAATTTATAATGGTCCTGCTGGTATAGAATGCTTGATTTGACTGGGGCAAAGGTTGTTTTGACGCAACTTCAAATTTGCAGAAAGATTACTACAATGTAACAGACATAGTTGAAGTATATGGTAAAACTATTTAAACAGAACAACCATGTCTTATTTAAGGTATACGTTACTTAAAAAGAGAGAAAAGGAAAAAGGTAGACTACACAGAACTTAGATGGAAGAAGAGAATCCATTTGGCAATTACGAAATTGCAATTTGCTTGATGGAACCTTCCACTTCTTGGAAACCCATTTTTCCTGGCCTTTTCATGCCCACATCGAGAGTAGAGACTCCATATCATGTTCCTACACTGCCAGGGGGAGGTGAATATCTTGCAGCATGTCTCATTGGGTGTGAATGTGTGATGTGGGAAAGTCATAGAAAAAGCTTAGTTTAGTTGAATAAGCCTTGGGTTGGGTTACATATGTGTTAGGCCTTCTAAGTCCAAAGGGTTCTCATTGTAATTGACCACTTTCATATGCCTAGAATATGGTTAGAAGTTAGGAATATAAAATTAGTCAAGTATGATTAGTTTATTTTAAATTATGTGGTCATTTGAGTAAGACTTATGTGGAATTAGTTGGTCAAGTCCTAGAGGTAATAAGAAATATGTTTGGGTATTACTTTTCAGTTTATGCTATGGTTTTACAGCCCTACTTTGAGTAGGAGCATCAGATATACGTTTTCCAAATTAGTCTAGGATTGTTAGACTTAGATAATGAATTCTGTATATAGATGTATTTGTCTATGGCCTAACCCACGAATTTATGAATAATATTGTTGAAGTTTTCTTAGAGATTCGGCTTTTTTGGATTCATGGTGTGTTTAGATGGATTTCCAGCAGTATTGACATGGATTCTCTCTCCAGATTAGGTGGATTCCTACCTTATTCAATCTCTTCTAACTTCTAATTCATCTATTTTTACTGTCAGGATTTTAGTTAGTCTGCTGTGTTCATAACTTCCAGAATATTGCTTAGTTTTTTGTCTCAAAATTTATATTCAAATTCCTGCGTAATTGATCTCTGGATTTCTGGTTTATGTTGCTGGGTTTTAATAGCTAAAATTCAGGTTCTAGAACAGCTGCTCTGTTTTTTGTAGTAGACTAAGAGTTGTCTGCATAGCCTGTTTAGAGCTTTGTTCACTGAGATATTTTACAATACGTTCTAATAGATGAGACCCATACTCAACTTGAGTATTAGGTCAATCTGATCATTCTATTTATATTTATAAATTTTCTCCTATGTCCTATTATTTTGGTGATCCTGTTGTGAAAATCTAGTTCTACTTTGGAACTGGTATTCTATTAGTGTACCTGAATTCTTGAGGTCTTGGTTCTCTGCAAAGCAGCGAAAGCGGCATTCTGGCGGATGGAAATGAGGTCCTAATATGTGGGAATAGTGACACTTCAAACTCTCAATTAGACCTCTCCTGTCATTGGAGAAGCATTAGCATTTCATTCAGCCCTTGGGATTCGTCTCTTTAGAAGCTTGGATTTCAGGTCACAGCTCTCTGAACGGTTGTCTTGGCTGCTTTCAGGTGTATGAAAGCATAACTCTTAGTGAGTGTGGGCAATCAAGGTTGTGCTTGGGTTTCCTTCTTCATTGGAATAGCTTTAGCAGGTTCCATCAGGCTTTTCGGTTTTTGTCTTCACCATCAAGGTTCACCTGGAGACATGATTGCTGGAATCTTATTCATGTATTTGATTGTTCCTAGTAGACCCACACTGTCAGAGATCAAAACGACAAGCAGTGCATGACATTGTTGCCCCTATACCACTCAACATAGCTTTTCATATGAATATATTCATCAGCACTTTAAGGAAAATGTAACAGTTGCATTTTAGCACATTGCTCTCTCTCTTTCTGTCTCTCTCTCTCGGCTGATCTTCCTCACAGATTCTAGGAGATTGAGTGTCTGTGAAGTTGAACATGAAGGCTCGTGCTTTATCAGAATCAGCAAAAGAGAAGCTTCAAGCTGCTGGTTATTCTCTGACAGTGCTGCCTGGCTGAATGAAGTGGGTTAAACCTTCGGTTTCTATAAACCTTGCTCGTGCCGGTGGAGCTGATGCAGCCTTCCGCTTAAGTCTTAATCAGCTTCATGTCAAAATCATCTCTCTAAAACCGAAACGGGATGCCTGACCTAATCAATAGATTCCTGTATTTCCATTTTTTGTCTGTTCTCTCCCCCTTGTTCGGCTCTTAAGTTATTGTATCATGTTTCTGATTCATTCTCACAGAAGTGATCAATTAATCAAATATGGAATTTTTGTTTCGTGAAATCACTTGCAGAAACATAACCATTGTTATCAACAACTAATCTATACTACATCTACAAGGAATCTATTCCAACTTCCAACTCCATTGGTTTGACCACTGTATTATTTGGTTCTGATGTTTTTCATGCTGATCTGGTCCTGTTCTACTCAAATTGAAGCTACCCATCATTAACATCGTTGCTATATTGGGAATAGTCTCACATTGCTTAGAGATTAAAACCTTGGGTGCCTTATATATGTGAGTTTCTCTGCTTAATGATTCAACTTTTGAGATGGAAATTTAACATGATATCAGAGTTTCATGTTCACTCCGTACGGTCACCCAAAAGAGGGACCACATGCCATGTGTATTATCACCTAGAAGAGGGGCAACATGTGGGGTGTTGAGAATAGTCCCATATTGTTTTGAGACTAGAACTTTGGGTGCCTTATATCTGTGACAATTTCTCCACTTACTAGTTTGAACTTTTGAGATGGAAACTTGACAATGTAGTTTTCTAGGATTAACCGGTTAGATTGAGATCCAAACAGTCCACACCTTTACACAGTCAAATGCAGTGGAATTACACCCAATACAGGGTATGGATGGATTGGATTCTACCATAATGTTTTTTTAACAAATAATTAAGGAGAAAAGTTTGTTGGTAGACCACTAACATTACCTCCCATATTACGAATGTCTGAAAATACTTTCAGACTTGTGACATTGGATCTAAAGTACCCCAAAACACTATCTCTCACCATAACCGTGCCGACCAGTGATACTGTTCTAATCTGTTTTTATTTGTTTTTCTTAATCATTTATACCACCAATCCGTATTGGTATTAGATTGCTGTGGCCAATACCGATACCTTGAACCTTGAGTCATCAGAACCTCGAGTGATTAGAAAATGACAAGATCCGATCTAATCTAAAGCCTAAAGTTCTTTACATGCATATGACAATGGAAATTTTCATTGCACTCGAAAGTGACATGAACTGTTGATTTCAAACTCTAGGGAAGTGGAGTGTATTGGTAGAGAGCATCCCCTTAATAATCTTCTAAATATCTATCAGACTTTTGTGAATGACTACTTTTTCTAACATAACAATTTGATTACGTTAGGAAAACCAGCAGGACTAAAATAAAACGGAAAGCTTTCTGCTCTTGCTAAGAAAATGAAAATTTATTAGATGGCCGTCAAAATGGAAAAAGGAAAGAGAAGCAAAGTGCAACACGTTTTTTATTTTTAATCTCTCGATATTGTTTGGATTGTTGGACTTAAAGAGTCACGGGAGCTACTATGTTTACTAAATTGATTTGGGTAAATTAGATATAAGACTGGAGATTAAAGTAGGGTGTCAGTCGGTCTCAATCAGGCCCAATTGGTCATTACCAATTTAATATTTTTTACGTAATCGGCATGTTTAATTAATTAGTTCTCATAAGTGAGACGTGAACACATTTACATTCGGTCTGGTCAGTCTTGGTCCCTAATTAGCCTTATGTTAATCGGTCTAATCTGTCTACAATTGAACCGGTAATGATGCAAACCAACTAACTCATAATCAGTCTTATGCTCTTCGTAACTTGTCTTGTAAGTCTTCGTTATTTCTAGTGTCATAACTACGATCACATCAAACTACATCATCGATCTTCTCAAACTACATCATCGAAAATACGAAAGAGGAATTTTATTATTTAACTTATCTTGTAAGTCTTCGTTATTTCTGGTGTCATCACTATAATCACATCAAGCTGCATCATCTGACCAATCTTGTCAAGTGTCATTTTGCTTCAAGTTAGGGACTTTGTAGTTTCTGAACTTCTTTTTTTCCATGGCTGCTCAGAATCATTAAAAAAAAATAAATAAATAAAAAAGAAGAGAAAAAGAAGAAAAAGAAAAGAAAAACAGGGAGATAGGGAAGATGTGAATGATTGGGTTGGTAATTGATCGTTGTCGGTTTTCTGTCCATAATCTGTCGGTGCGGTCGGGCGACTGTCGAGCTACACCCTAGCATCATGAACGACCGATTAATAATTGGTCTGGGCCTAAGTCTGGCTTGTTTAGTAAACAGTACAGGTTGGTTCAGGCTTTAATTGGTTGGTCAGGTCCAGTAGACATAGGGCGGGTTAGAAATTGACACCCTTAGATTAAAGTCTCTTATGATGGTGAGACGATTCTCACCTTTAGCATTCACGCTTTTCTGGATCAACTTGAAACTAGAAATGGAGCAAGAAAGACTATAAACTGGAGATTTTATATATCATGATTGGAAGAATTGTGGTTGAAAGCAAAATATGAAGATTAAGGGCGTCAAAACTGAAGCCAAACCGAGAAGATCAACTGAACCGAACCAGGCTCCTTATTGGTTTGGTTTAAAAAAAGGGTGAAAAACTGAAATTGACCAGACTAACCGTGTGGACCATAACTGGAAAAATCGATAAAAAAAATTCAATATTTTTTTTTAATCTATGAAAAATCGAGACTGAACTAATAAGGGACAAATAAGAGACTCTTAAGAGAAACCGATAAAGGATCGAAAATGACCGGACCGATAGTTATTAGTTACAGTTTTGATTTTATCAACTACTTCTTTATCGGCCTGGATTGAACCTAAAGGGAAAAAACCCCGATCGAAACCAGACGAAATTATCCATTTTAACACCCTTAATAAAGATCAATGACGGTTTAGTCGCTGACTGTAAAATGTAGAATTCTTGGTCATTTTGACTGCATAATGTTCTCTTTAGGGTTGCAACAGGATCGGATTGGGCCGATTATTTATCAACTCCAACCTTACCCTAAGTGCCTTAAAGTTAGCTCAGTCCCGATCCAACACTACTAAGGTCAGATAAATCTGTTACCCTAACCCTACTCTCTCAGGTTCAGTCTAATTCTCTGACTCGGCAAGGTTGAGCCAAGTTGACCCTGACTCAGGGTCAAACTGACACTAATATTTTAATGCAAAAATGTTACTCTCTATGTGTTTCCCATTCTCTTTGTTGTGCCACATGGAAAAATGACATGGATTAACCATTGGATAGATGAGGAATTATTTGGAAAAGCCTCTAGTGTGACATTTGTTGGCTCACCCATTAGGTTTTTCTCTGTGTTAGTTGCAATTGTCCTTATACTTCAAAAGATAATTAATTTTTTGAAATAATTCTCAAAAGCCTTAATTATATTTGACACTAGGAGAAGCCAAATTGGTGTGAAAGTCAACACATATTATTAGATTATGAAGAACATAAAATAAATAAAATATACTGAGAGGTTGAGTCCTACCAAACATTTTTCACTTGAGCTATCTTTGGATATCAAGAAAAAAAAATGAAGGAGAGAGATAGATACATACATCATCATTACTGTTGTCCTATTATATTTTTTCTTTTCTTTAATTTGTCTTGACATCCAAGCATTGGAAAAAAAAAAAGTTATACCACGACAGTAAGAAACTTGGATCCATACCTGAGTTTGGACGGGAGACTGGGCGGCTCGGATGGATGGCCGCCATATGGCACTCGGAGGGATCCGAGCCCTCCATCCGAGCCGACCCCCCAGTCGGCTCAACTTGTCGACTGGGCGATTGGCTTGGATGAAAGGCTCGAATCCCTCCGAGTGCCACATGCGGCCATCCATCCAGGCCGCCCAGTCTCCCGCCCAAACCCAGGCAAAAGACGATTTCTGTTCAAGAAACCTTTTTTAATATCACAAGCAACAAGGAACCTAATATTTCTATTTTAAAGGGAAAAAAAATAATGTCAACAAACAATTTCTTTCTTCCAACCCAATCAATCATGGGTGTCCAGTTGATCCAACCAATATTCAATGACACATAAGTCAAACATGAAAGAGCAAAATTATGGTACAAATGAACACAAGATTTGGTGGGAAAAAATCAAATTTAAATCTCAAGTACAATATAAACCGACTCTAAAGTCAAAATGAAATTAAGGAAAAAAAAACCCTAAGAAAACAAGAAGAAGCAAACGGTTTGAAACGGTCCACGCAATTGACTAGGAAAATAG
Organism: Protea cynaroides; assembly: GCA_028583415.1. Lineage (NCBI taxonomy): Eukaryota > Viridiplantae > Streptophyta > Magnoliopsida > Proteales > Proteaceae > Protea > Protea cynaroides. Next base: position 27,131,450 of record CM053273.1, on the reverse strand, counting down.
TTGAAGTTTACACAAAGAAAGGGACAAAAAAATCTGGCTTCACAACATGCATTTAAAAATATGAAAAGAGTCTCTCCGCATTGGGGACTAGGGAAAAAACTACGTATATTTGTCTTATCTTGATTTTGTAGTATGTAGTAACAGGAGCTTCATACACTGAGACGGTTTTTCTTTTTTTAATCTAATAAGAGATTACAGTTGAAAATCAAAATTCACCAAAAAAAAAAAAAAAGTGAGAATAACGAATAAATAAGTAATGGAAAAAAAGGGATGAAGAATAATAATTAGTTTTTTTTTTTTTTTTGCTAAAGGTTAACAAAAGAATATATTAACTCGGGAAAAAAAAAGATATATAGACAATACTGGACTAGCACTACAAAAAAAAAAAAAAATCACCACTGATCTCAAACTCCAGCTGCAGAGGTAGGTTCGGGAGGAGGGGGAGGCCTCCATTGGATGGCCGACATCTGGGGTTTGGATGGAGGGCTCGGATTCACTCTAGCCCCACGTGTCGATCATCTAACAGGGGTCTCCCTCCTCCCAAACGACTGGGAGGAGAGGATGTGGATCATCTCTCCCCACCAAATTGTACGAAGTACTTCCTGACAGGAGTCACATTGGACAGTGATAATAATAGAGAGAATTTTTTCGTTTTGAGTGAACAGAAACTTGAGCTATATTTAGATATTAAGAAAATAATAAAAAAAAACAATATAAAATGAAAGTAATGAAGAAAAAATAATCACTTTACGTGCCTATCCCTCTCATCTATTTCAAAAAATAAAAAAATAAAAAAAAAGAAAATAGTTTATGATCCCATTGAAATTGAACTCAATGGCCCTTGCTTCCTAAGGCATGGCCCTTGCCATTAAATAATCCCTTGAGATTTATGGTATAGATTTTTTATTTTATTAAGTCAATTTTTGGGTTTGACATACGCATGGACTTTGCCTTGTCAAGAAGAGATATTTATAAGAATCATTAAAATTTGAGAAAATAAATATTAAAGACAAAACTCAAAATCCATTTATGTTCTTAGAAAGATTAAGGAAAAGTCCAATTCATTTAAAAGAGGAAGAAGAAGCTGAAAATAAATATAAAAATAAAAGATGTTGCTGCAAAGTAGAAGTCTTGGGTAACGGCCAATACAACTGCTAGCAATTATTGACATCAAATAAAATAAATAGAAGATCAAGTTGTTTCAATGTTTATTTTTTGTATAGTTTGAGACATAATTGTTTATACTTGTATGTTAGTGGACGACACATTTCTCAACAAAATCTTGAATTACAACTATTAAAAAGAATGGAGAGGTTTTCCTAAAACACGGGGAGGTTTTCACGTCTCATCAATGGTAATGCGAGAAATGGTATCAAGAGAAAGAAAATACTTGAATACGAGAGAGAATGGGATGAGGTCTCCACATTGGTGCCTTTTCAATTAAAATCAACCGGCATAAAAATAAAACGGATAGAGATTCTTTCCCCTAAGGTGAAGAGATTCTATTATTTTATTACAATTGGACTTGGATGGTACTTTAAGGGCAGTTGTACTTCGTATAATAGGGATTAGGGAAAGATTCTATTGTCGATGAAGAGAAACTTTTTTCTTAAAATAATTATGGAAAAAGTTTCTCTTCTTGTTATTTACTCCATCAGTTCGTGTCATATCGATGTATTGCATGTCTCCTTGCATCCTCTCTCACATTGGAGAAGAAATGTTCATTATCAAAGTTGTCATTTCACTGTCTCATGTGAGAGAGACATTATCGGGCAATGATCCTTCTCTTTAAAATTAGTTAAAGGTACGAAGTTCTGTACTTATTTTTTGTGTTTAGATAGGAAGACGGGAGAGAGAAGGAGAGTACTAAAATGTGTTAATTGGTCGGTTTCAGTTGGACGTAATCAGTCTATACATCAATTGAATACTTCACATCATGAATAGTTTATTTAACTAATCGGACTTTATAGGCCGAACATAGACAATATTCATAGTCGGTCAATTGATTACCGATCCAAAATCGGGCTCATTCTAGTCAGACCATGAATAGAGTCTAAATAGACTCATATGATCAAAGCAACAATGTTCTTAGACAACATAAAAATATTCAAATAAGATTTTTAAACCATCACCTAAACCGCCAAAAACCAATAAACATACGTTATTCCTAATAATCATTTATGCCATCGATCCGTATTGGTATTGGACTGCTATGGCTAATACCGATACCTTGAACCTTGAGTGAACAGAAAATGACAATGCATATGACAACGGAAATTTTCATTGCACACGAAAGTGAGATGAACTGTTGATTTCAAACTCGTAGGGAAGTGGAGTGTATAGGTGGAATGCATCCCCTTAATAATCTTCCAAATAGCTTTCTAATTTGGGTGAATGACTCTGGAAATATCATACTTTTAACAAACTTTTTCCAACATATTCAATTTGATTACGTTAGGAAAACCAGGAGGACTAAAATAAAACGGAAAGTTTTCTGCTCTTGCTAAGAAAATGAAAATCCATTAGATGGCCATAAAATGGAAAAAGGAAAGAGAAGCAAAGTGCAACACGTTTTAAATTTTTAATCTCTATATGTTGTTTGGATTGTTGGACTTAAAAGAGTCACGGGAGCTACTATGTTTACTAAATTGTTTTGGATAAATTAGATACAAGACTGGAGAGTAGAGTAGGGGTGTCAGTCGATCTCAGTTAAGCAACCTAATCAGTCACCATCAATTTAATATTTTACATGTAATCAGTATGTTTAATTAATCAATCCTCATAGGGGAGACATGAACACATTTACATTCGGTCTGGTCAATCTTGGTCCCTAATCAATCTTATGTTAATCAGTTTAATCTGTCTATAAACAAACTGCAATGATGCAAACCAACAACCCATAATCAATCTAATGCTATTCGACCCAATCCTACCAACCGTGCACAATGGACAAAAGCACAACCCTTGGCCAGGTTTTGCTTCTGGAACCAATCTAAAAGTGTAGCTGCACATGTCCTCTAGTGCCACTCAATACATTTTCTGTTCAAAATCCAAACAAAAAACTGTTTCATTCTAGTATTTATTCTTGATTCATTTGTTATTCTAAGGGTCTAAGGGTCTAAGGGTCTAACAAACAAGCCATCCAAAATATTAGGAGGAATTTTATTATTTAACTTATTCTTCATTAATTATTTCTAGTATCATCACTACGATCACATCAAGCATCATCATCTGACTGATCTTCTCACATTACATCATCCAAAATATTGGAGAAGAATTTTACTATTTAAGTTATCTTGTAAGTCTTCATTATTTCTGATGTCATCACTGCAATCACATCAAGCTACATCATCTAATATCTTCTCGTCAAGTGTCATTTTGCTTCATAAGAATCCAAATCCTCTCCTCCCCGGCTCCCCGGCTCTCATCCCATCCAACCGTTAAAGTTGTGAGTCGACTCAAACTCAACGGAATTCAACGATTGGATGGGGTGAGAGCCGAGGAGCCGGGGAGGAGAGGATTTGGATTCAGCATAAAGCCCCTAATCCTCACATTCAATCCATGCTAGGGTCTTTGTATTTCCTGTATTTTGTTTTTTCCGTGGCTGCCCAGCATCATAAGATGAAAAAAAAAAAACCCCACCAAGGGGAGGGAGATAGGGAAGATTTGAAGGATTGGGTTTGCAATCGGTTGTTGTCTATGAATGATAGATTAATAATTGGTCTGGGCCTAAGCTCAGCCCATTTAGTAAATAGTACAGATTGGTTCAGGTTTTAATTGGTTGGTCAGGTTCAAATACATGGTACGGGCTAGAAATTGACACCCTTAGATTAAAATCCCTTATGACAGTGAGACGATTCTCACCTTCTGCATTCAAGCTTTTCTGGACCAACTTTAAACTGGAATTAGAGCAAGAAAGATTATAAACTGGAGATTCATGGCCGTTTGATCTCCAATTGCGTGGAGATTTTATATGTCATGATTGGAAGAATTGTGGTTGAAAGCAAAATATGAAGATTAAGGCTATCAAAAGACTCAAAACTGAAGCCAAACCATAGTTAGTTAAAACGGGAACGGTAAAAAAACAAAACGGGACGGAACGGGTTTTAAACGGAGCAAAACAAAAAATGGTACGGTCAAAAAAACGGTCAAACATTTCGAAAACGGAAAAAAAACAAAAACGGACGGTACGGGGTTTAAACGGATCAGGTATAATACGGTACGGTGAAAAAAACGACAATATACTCCCATAAATTGAAGAATTACATTAATAAACATGTAAATCTATTGGAAAATCATTCCTAAATCAATAGAACAGATGACATTTATGAAGTGTTTGGTCATAAAATGGTGAGGATTATCATCTTCAGTCAAGTAGTTAATTGATATTTTATGTTTGTCCAAGACTTTAAGCATGAATCCATATGGAGAGAGAGAGAAAGAGAGAGAGAGATCAATGGTGGCTTACAATATACAATTGTTATGATTCATAACTCACACCCCACCCTAACAAGTAATAAAGTAATGAGTTTATAAACAATTATGAGGAAGTGGCAGCCTTTGATCCCACATCGGTTACATGTAGAAAGCAATAAGAATATTAAACAATATGGGATTAATCGATTCATTATTTATTAAAGATGCAGGTTAAAATACGTTAAAATACGGATACGATACGGTACGCGTTTTAAACGGGTTTTAAACGGCAAGGCTTGGAGTATGAAATATTTAAAAGTATTTTTGAGATCAATACGGTAATACGTGTATTAAACGGTTGAATACAGTACGACAGTATGGTACGCGTTTAAAACGAGTTTTAACTAATAGAGAGCCAAACCAAGAAGATCAACCGAACCGAACCAGGCTCCTTATTGGGTTTGTTTAAAATAACCGATGAAAAAGTGAAATTGACCAGACTAACCGTGTGGACCAAAACTGGAAAAAAAAATCAATATTTTTCTTTTAATCTATGAAAAACCGAGAATGAACTAATAAGGGATTTTACAAAAAGATAAAAAAAAAGCACCGAGTTGGACCTAAAGGGGAAAACCCCCGATCAAAACCAGACCAAATTAACCAGACCAAATTAACCATTTTGATACCAATGACGGCTGAGTCGCTGATTGTAAAAAAGTAGAGTTCTTGGTCCTTTTGACTGCATAATGTCCTCTTTAAAATTGCAATAGGGCCGGGTTGGGTCAGTTATTTATCAATTCTAATTTTATCTTGAGTGCCTTAAAGTTAGTCTAGTTTCGGTCCAACCCTGTCAGAGTCAGAGAAATCTATATACCATGTCAGAGCTCAGTTTAATTCAGTCCGACCCTGATTGACTCTGATTAGGCGAGGCCGAGCCAAGTTGACCCTGACTCAAGGTCAGATTGGCCCTAACATTTTAATTGGAAAATATTACCCACTATGTGTTTCCCATAGACTCTTTGTCCTGCCACATGAAAAATGACCTGGGTTAACCATTGGGTTGATGAGGAATTCTTAGGAAAAGCCTAATGTGACATTTGTTGGCTCACCCTATTGGGTTTTTATCTCTGTTAGTTGCAACTGTCATTATACTTCAAACATAATTAATTTTTTGAAACAGTTCTCGAAGGCCTTAATTATATTTGACACTGGGAGAGGATCTGAATCGTCTCCAGGGAGGAGGGAGACGTTCCTGTCGGATGGCCGACAAGTGGTTCTCGGGAAAATCCAAGTCCCACGTCCGAGCCTACATCCCCTGTCGGCTCGGCTTGTCGGCTGGGTCTCGGTTCGAATGTGAGGCTCGGATTTTCTTGAAAATCATGTGTCGACCATCCGACAGGACGTCTTCTTCCTCCTTGAAGTACAGGAAAGAGACGATTTGAATCCACTGAGAGAAGTCAAATTGATGTGACTGTCAACATATATTATTAGATTATGAAGAAAATAACATAAATAACATGTGCTGAGAGATTGACAACTACCAAACATTCTCACTTTGTGTTATCTTTGGATATCAAGAAAAGAAAAAAAAAACATTAAACCAGGAAGAGAGAGAGATACATCCATTCATTATTACTCTTGTCGTATTATATTTTTCTTTTCTTTAATTTGTCTTGACATCCTAACATGAGAAAAATGTTATACCACAATTATAAGAAACCTTTCTTAATATCACATGCAATAGGAAACCTAATGTTTCTATTTTGAGGGGAAAAAAAAATAAAAAGAAGGAAGTCATCAAACAATATCTTTCTTCCACCCCAATCAATCATGGGTGTCCAAGTAGATCCAACCAATATTCAATGACACAAAATCAAAGCAATCATGGATGTCCAAGTAGATCCAACCAATATTCAATGACACAAAATCAAAGATGAAGAGCCGAATTATAGCATAACTGAGCACAAGATTTGGTGGGGAAAAAATCAAATTTAAATCTCAAATACAACATAAAATGATTTTAAAGTCAAAATGAAATTAAAAAAGAAAAAAAAACGTAAGAGAAAAAAAAAGCATTGATAAATAGTTTGAAGCAGTCCATGCAGTTGATTAAAAAAATAGTTTTTTTTTTTTTATTATAAGAATTAGGAAAGAGTTGAAGTTCACACAATGAAAGGGACAAAAAAATTTATGGCTTCACAATATCAACAAAAGACATTTAAAAATATGGAAATAGTCTCCGCCTTGGGGATAAGGTGTTCTTTTTATAATATAATAAGAGATTAAAGTCAAAAATAAAAATTCACTAAAACTAAAAAAAATACCAAAAAAAGTTGGAGAGATAATAAATATATAAGTAATGGAAAAAAAATGAATGAATAATAATAATTAATTCTTTTTTTGCTAAAGGTTAACAAAATAATATATTGACACTGAAAAGAAGATATACAAAATCAGCTAGACAATGCTAGACTGACGTTAGAGAAAAAACAAAACTGATCTCAAACTCCACCTTTGACATGACCATGAATAGAGAAGGAAATCAATGAAAAAAAAAACCCACTTAATTATGAAATCTACGGCAAGGCTGATTTTGGAGAAAGATTTTTTTTTTTTTTTTTTTCATCCACAGTGAAGAGATTCAAAGAATTCTTTTTCCCACCAAAATTTGTGAAGTACTTCCTACCCGGAGAATCACATTAGATTGGACAGTGATAACGATAGAGAGAATTTATTTGTTTTGAGTGATCAGAAACTTGAGCTATATTTAGATATTGAGAAAATAAAAATAAAAAACAATATTTCACCTATTTCAAAATAATAATAATAATAATAATAATAATAATAGTTTATGATCCCATTGGAATTGAACCCAATGGCCCTTATTTCCTACGGCTGGCCCTTGCCATTGAGTTACCCCTTCAGGTTTAAGGTATAGACTTTTCATTTTATTAAATCATGTTTTAAGTTTGACATACGCATAGACTTTGGTTAGACAATAAGAGATATTTATAAGAATAACTAAAATTTAAGAAAATAAAAATTAGAGTAAAAAAAACTCAAAATTTATTTATGTTCTAGAAAGATTAAGGAAATGTCAAATTCAATTTAAAGAGGAAGAAACTGAAAAAAAAAAAAAAAATAAAATATGTTGCTGCAAAGTGGAAGTGTTGGACAACAACCAATACAACTGCTAGCAATTATTGACATTAAATAAAATATATAGAAGATCAAGTTGTTTCGATACTTATTTTTTGTATAGTTTATCATTGTTTATACTTGTATGTTAGATGTTAGTGGAGGTCACATTTCTCAACAAAATCTTAAATGATAACAATTAGAAGGGATAGGTTTTCCCAAAACACGGGAATTTCTCAAGTTTCATATATGGGAATGGGGGAAACGGTACCAAGAGAAAGAAAATACTTTAATATGAGAGAGAAAGGGAAGAGGATCCGAATCATCTCCTCTCTGTACTTTAGGGAGGAGGGAGACACCTCCGTTGGATGACCGACATGTGGCTCTAAAAAATTCGAGCCCCACGTCCGAGCCGATATCCACTGTTGGCTCAGCTTGTCGGTTGGGTGTCGGCTAGGATGTGGGTTCAGATTTTTTCAATAACCATATGTCGGTCATCTGACAGGGCGGTCTCCCTCCTCCCTGTCAAGGAGGAGATGATTTGAATCCAAGAGAAGAGGTCTCCACATCCGTGTCCTTTCAATTAAAGTCATCTGTCATAAAAATAAAACGAATAGAGATTCTCTCCATCCATGGTGAAGAGATTCTATTGTTTTATTGTGATTGGACTTGGATGGTACTTTAAGGGCCGTTGTACTTTGTATAATAGGGACAAGAGAGACTATTGTGGAGGATTCAAATCGTCTCCTTGTACTTCAGGAAGGAGGGAGACGCCCCCGTCAGATGGTCAACATGTGGTTCTCGGAAAAATCCGAGCCCCACATCCGAGTCGACACCTAGCCGACAAGCCGAACCGACAGGGGGTGTCGGCTAGGAAGTGGGGCTCGGATTTTCCCGAGAGCCACGTGTCGGCCATCCGACAGAATCGTCTCTCTCCTCCCTGAAGTATAAGGAGGAGACGATTCGGATCCTTATTGTGGATGAAGAGAAACTTTTTTCTTGAAATAATTATGGGAAAAGTATCTCGAATGGGTTGTATGCCAACACCCACTCTCTTTCTCTCTCTTCTAGTCCCCTTCTCCATTGGTGACGGCAACACTGGTCTCTCTTCTATTCAGACTTCAGAGAACTGTACCCTCTTTCTCTCTCTTCTAGTCCCCTTCTCCATTGGTGACGGCAGCGTGGTCACTCTTCTATTCAGACGTCAGAGAGCTGTACCCTTCCCAATTATACCCCTTTGATGCATTATTTTTTGGTTTATTTTAAAAAGTGGAAAATTTATTGAGACACTACTTGATAATTGGTTTACTATACAAAACTGCCTTCTCTTGACAAAAGTTACACAGGCTACTGTCACTACTGAAACAATTTTATAACAGTATAATCCACACTGGGCGTTAAAAAACTAATGAGAGAAATTCCAATTTTTTTTAAGACAATAGTATTCTTACTCAATGTAAACCATCTTCAACCACATGATCTGGCTATGAATCAGAATTGATCACCCTCTCTCTCTCTCTCTCTCTGATTGCATAACTGTCGGCATCCTTTTCCCCCTTTTTCCCCACAAAAATCTACAACACCTCATCAGATCCTCCTGCTACAAGCTTACATTCATCTTTATCTTTATCATGATCTCCACCTTCTCTCCAACACACATTACTCACGAACCCTCCTTCTCACTCTACTCACCCACACCCATACGTGTCCAAATCCTCTCCTCCACGGCTCCCCGGCTCCCACCCCATCCAACTGTTGGAGGGGTGAGCCGGCTCAAACTCCAACCCCCTCCAACTGTTGGATGGGGTGGGAGCCGGGGAGCCATGGAGGAGAGGATTCGATTCCCACCCATACCCTCAAACCCACGTACCCACACAGGTTCTCCCCAATGATCAGAGGAGTTGCAAAGCTTTTCTTGGGGGAGCGATCAGCTTCTTGAGGGAAAATACGATCACGAGCAAGCGAAGGGGTGGAAGGCGAAGGAGTGGGCCAGACCTATGGCTTGAATCGCCGGCTACTGTGCCACCGATTTGGTTGATCACTCCATCGCGATAGCATTTGGACAAAGTCACAGCAGCAATTGCATTTGTATCCCATTAATGCTCGCGTCCAAATCCTCTCTTCCACGGCTCCCTGGCTCCCACTCCATCCAACCGTTGGAGGGGTGAGCCGGCTCAAACTCCAACCCCCTCCAACGGTTGGATGGGGTGGGAGTCGTGAAGCCGTGGAGGAGAGGATTCGGTTCCGTAATGCTCTGTTTCCCTGCTACAGTGATCTAACGCCATAACTTCTCCAACAGTAACTGTGGTCTGGACGGCAATGTGTGATTTCAAAAAAAAATTTAATTTCGGATAACTCGGAAATATCGAACTTCTCTCTCTATGCAATCGGTGACTCAAAGGAAAAGTAAGGAAGATTAAGTAAAAAAAATGGAAACAACGACATTTGCGATTTTTTTTTCTTTAGAAAGGAGAAAGAGATCATCATTATAAGGGTAAAAGGGTATCAGATTTGATCTCACAAATCGACGAAATCTAAAGAAAAATCAACAAAATTACAATTGGTAATTTTAATCAACAACAACAACAACAAAGCCTTATCCCAATTAAATGGGGTCGACTACATGGATTATTGTCTGCCATCAGTTCTGTTTGATGTCATACTTGAAATAAGGCCTAAGCTATATATGTCTTTCTTCACCACCTCCCCTAGAATCATCTTAGATCTACCCCTCATTGTTTTAGATCCTTCAATTTGAATCAAATTACTCCTTCCAACGGGAGCTTCTAACGGTCTTCGTTGAACATGGCCATATCATCTCAGACAACTTTCTTGTAATTTATCATGTATTAGCATTACTCTCAAATCAGATTTAATACATTCATTCCTTACCTTATCTTTCTTAGTTTTACCACATATCCATCTAAACATCCTCATCTCAGTTACACTATGTTTATCTATATGATGCTCCTTAACTGTCCAACATTTTGCATCATACATCATAGTTGGTCGAATGATTGTCCTATAGAATTTTTCTTTAAGTTTTAAGAAAATACGTCGATCACGTAATACTCCAGAACTCTACCATCTGCACTTTTAATACATTTAACATGGTTTAAATCTCTACTCTTTCTTTATCTTAGCTATTTTATAGATAGTTTTTTCTCCTTTCTTTGTCCTTACTTTTCTCACAGTCTTTTTGGCTTCATTTTTAACCAATCTATATCTTTTTAGATCTTCTATATCCTTAGTATTTTGTCATGTCTTAAAACTATCTTTCTTAGCTTTAATGGCTGCTTGAACCTCATCATTCCACCACAATGACTCTCTAAGAGAATGACATTTTTCTTTCGATACACCTAGAACATCTTTATTAGCAACATTCATAATATAAGTAATCATCTCGTTTCACATTGTATTAGTGTCGCTTTTAAAATTTCACATTCCTTGTTTAACCACATTATCAGTAAATTTTTTTAAGATATTTTCTTTTAAGCACCACTACCTTATACTAGGGTAAAAAACCTGACATTTTCTACCATTCGGTGTAGTGAGACATATATCCATGACTAATAATCTATGTTGATTGGTAAGGCTCTTCCCGGATATAACTTTACAATCCTTACATAACAACCTATCGGACCTTCTAGTTAGAAAGAAATCTATTTGGTTTTTATGATGCTCATTTTTGAAGGTGACAATATATTCCTCTTTTTTTTCAAAGTATGTGTTTACGATGTGTAACAAAATAGAAAAGAAAGAAAGAGAAGTTGGAGAGAATGGAGAATAGAGAAAAGGGAGAGAGAATCAATGTATGTGTGTATTCTCCTATCCTATGGTTCATTTATTTATAATCAAAGAGGAAAAACAATAGTTTAGAAAACTTACCTAATTACAATCATAAATCAATTAGGAAACTAAACCTAGACAACTTAGGAAATAAACTCTAACCAATAAGGAAGAAAATAAACACTGGTGGAAACAAATTCACTACAATAAATGAAAATAATTAATATAAAAGCAAGACCATATGTAGCACCGATAGTTGGGACCCACAGTATATCATTAACTCTAACACTCCCCCTCAAGTTGGAACACGGGGGAATGTAAGAGCTTCAGCTTGAAACAATATAGTAGTAGCAACAGTAGTTGTAGCAATAGCAGTGGCAGCAGTAGCAGTAACAATAGTAGTAGCAGCACAGTATAGGTTACTGTGAACCAAGTAGTAAAGATCGCATCAGATATATGTGGTAGAAGGTGCATCAGGTAGTAGAGGCAGCAATAGAAAAAGAAAATCTTAATCTTGAGCAGCAGTGTAGTAGTCACAACAAATAAGCAGTAGGTTGCATCACGTTCAACAGTAGATATCATACAATAGTAGGCTCTGACACGAGCAAGGTAGTAGTAGACTCCAACATGAGCAAAATAGTAGTAGACTCCAACATGAGCAAGTTAGTAGTAGGCTCTAACATGAGCAAGATAGTAGTTGGTTCCAACATTAGCAAGGTAGAGAAAAGTGTCTTTTCCATGAGTAGACACGAACCAACAAATAATAATAATCTTCAACTGATGACTTGAACAGATAAGAATATATATAATCCCTCTTTCACGTGGAACATTCCACGTGGACAAATAACAGAGATGAATACTCAACGAGAACAACCACAAATAAGAGTCCAATAAAGGGTAGAATTGTAAAGTCAGGAACAATTAAAGGGTAGCCAAATAGCACCAAGATATTATAGGACTTATGACTAAATGGCGGGGGGTAATCATGGAAGCAAATATTGGAAGAGGATAAAACAAAATTAATGATAAGAGCAAGGGCATTATAGAGAATCAACAATAAGGGGAAAGAGTAAAATAACTTCAGAAAACTATAACCTTTTTTTTTTTTTAATCTTCTAGAATATGACTTCTTCTTCAAGTTTATGTCACGATGGGAAAAGAACCCAGTGGTAACCAGAAATAGAAAGAAACATCGATCCTTGGGACAATAGGACAAAATTGGAAGTAAAATTTTAGTGAAAAGGGTAAACCTGGAAAGGAGATTTTGAAAAAGGATCAAATAAAAGAAAGAAATAATAAAAACCAAGGGAGGTTTCTTTAACTTTTGGAACTTGCTTCTTCTTCAAACTCGACAGAAACAGGAGGTGGAAACCCAACCTTGATTCAGCCCTTGTATCTCATTCGATACACTTCCAATGGGACTAAAAATTTTAGCTATAAATTTGAACCCATATTTCTCTTGAATCCAACAAACAAGGGTGTAAATAGCCAACAAATAAATGATAAAAAAAATTTTGAAAGTAAAATCTGGCGGTAAAACAGTAGCAGCCATGAAGAAAATGTAAGATCTTCCGAAAGACAACTTGATTCAGCTTCAAACTAGAGAGAATGAATCGCCCTAGGGTAGAAGTTTTCCCTATATTTCAGGTAAATTGGGATTGTAATCGGGGAGCTTTAGCAATTTCCCCAATCCAGCAAAGTATGCAGGCAGCAGTATGAATAATAGGGGATGAATGAATTAATCCCAACAGCAAGCGACGAAAGCAGTCAAAGCTAGAAAAAGAGATCGCAACAACCAAAGAGATTGTGAACCAGCGATCGAAAATAGTAATCAGCGCAGGTTGTAGATCAAAATAAAATAATAGATGAAGATAGTAACAGCAGGTCAGATCATCAAGGATAGCAACAAGCATCAATAGATTAGTTCTTTGTAGATCAGAACAGATTTGAGAATCATATCTCAATAGAGCAGAGTAGTATAGTATTGATGGCAGCAGTAGGAGTTGCACATCACAACAGAAACTTTTAATTGACTCTCAAAGCCAAAGCAACAATAGAATTTCTGATGGGAGATCAAGAGAGAAAACCAACAGTAAAGTAACGAAGATGCAGCAGTAGTGGTTGAACACTACAACGAAAAACTTAAGACGACTCTCAAAACGGCAATCTGCTCTGATACCATGTAACAAAATATAAAAGAAAAAAAGAGAAGTTGGAGAGAATGGAGAATAGAGAAAAGGGAGAGAGAATCAATGTGTGTGTGTATTCTCCTCTCCTATGGTTCCTTTATTTATAATCAAAGAGGAAAAATAATAGTTTAGGAAATTTACCTAATTATAATCATAAACCAATTAGGAAACTAAACCTAGACAACTTAGGAAATAAACCATAACCAATAAGGAAACAAATAAACACTGGTGGAAATAAATCCACTACAATAAATGAAAATTACTAATATAGAAGCAAGACCATATGTAGCACCGATAGTTGGGACCCATAGTATATCGTTAACTCTAACACGATGGATAAATCATAAGCCGTAGCAAAATCTAAAACTGAAGTCCCCTCCTCATTCCTCATTCCAAAACCATATCCCCCATGCACATTTTCATAACTTCTACGATCTCCCTTTACATGTCCATTCAGATCATCCCTATTATAATCTTTTCTCCTTGTAGTAAACCTTACACTAATCCATCAATGTGTTCCCAAAATTGTAGCTTATTATTCATATCTAATCCTACTTAAGGTGCATATGCACTAATTATATTGACTATCTATTTTCCCATTACTAACTTGATGGCAATAATCCTATCACCGAATCTTTTACATCCACCACATCATTATTTAAATCTTGATCCACTATTACACCTATTCTGTTGCTATTATTTTTTATCCTTCATATACTAAAGTTTAGAGTCATCTAACTCTTTAACTTTTCTATCTTTCCATCTAGTCTCTTGAATGCAAGCTATGTTAATCTTTCTTCTCCTCATAACATCTATCAATTCTAGACTCTTACTCGTTAAAGATCTTATGTTCAAGATGCTATTTTAATTCTACGCTTATGGACTAGTTTTTTTTTTATCTGCACTCATCTACGGTACAAAAACCCTTGACAATTATCACTGCATCCGGGCGCTGATGTATGCGGTGGCCCTTGCTAATTTTTCACTACATTCGGACGATGTGGTGGCCTTTTCCCATTTCTCACTACAATTGGCAATTTTAACCTCAGATTAAAATCAAGATAGAAGAGATAGAGAGACCTTGAGATGAATTTCAACTGCAACTGCTGCAAGTAGTTGCAGGTTTCACTTTTTGCTTTATCTCTCTCTCACTTCACTGATGAATGGGAACAATGAGGCCTGAGATTTGCATTATCCAGCAGCTGGGCAAGTCGTGAGGTTGAAGGCGAATGAAAAAATACCTAATTGCCATCAAGGATAAGGACTTCTGAGTCCTCCCAGAAAATCGGCTTCAGTCACTCCTTCGAAAAAACCTAATGTGGGTATTTACTCGAATCAAACCTTCACTCACCAGTACTTGCAGTCAAATTAGGAAAATTTCGTGAATCTCACGTCAGAAACATATGAATCGGGGGCTTTCGTCACATAATCTTACTAAATGAAGAGATCAGAAAAGTTGCTAAGCTCCAATGATCAAATGCTTTCTGACTGCTTCGAGATGCAAGTTTCCGAAGGCTGAAACGACTAGCTAAGCTTTGATTTTGGCACCTTTCTGCCTCTATTGTGGTGGTAGTGGTGGTGGCAGCACCTAGTGTGGAGGAGTGACGGGTTGTTGCGTAGGCTTCATTTGTGATCTGGAGGATTCCGTCAGGAATCTGACCATAGAGAAGATTCTTAAGTTGCGACATTCCGTCGAGACCCAAAAATCGATTTTCAGCTACACTCGCTGAAGATGGAGAACCTTGATTAAAGGGTATGTTTGCCAATGAAAATTTTAAGTTAATACTGTTAACAATAAGGTAGTGGACTGTAAGTCCAAAAGACAAAGGTAGTTTTATATACTAAACCAATTGTCAAATAGTTGTTTAAGTAAATTTCCCCAAAAAAAATCAAATTGAGTTGATAGAGTATCAATCACAGTAAAAATTGATAGTCATGTCTTTGAGAAAAACTACCAAATTTAACAATCGATTTGTTAGTCAATCCTAATTCTATCCAATAATCAACCAATCAAATATTTTTTATTCTTGTTTTTAGGCTTAAATTTTACATTAAGATATCTACTTGTACTCCTCACTATATCACATAGACGGATAGACCTTCCATGGTTCTCTTGGGGCGCATCCCAATCCAAAGAGAACCAAACTGGTTAACGAGAGGTCAACCAGGCTGGACCCTGGCTGGACCCGGAGGTCAAGATTCATAATTTTGTCGACAGCAATAGTTGTGACCTTAGTCTTTAAGGTATTAAAAACTCGCAATCATATTCATCATCTTCGCTAATTCGTTACAGAAAAGGAAAACTAAAATGTGCACGTGGTAAATCAATGCCAAAAGGGTAAAATCGTGGGTTCCACCTCCACTCTTCCAATTATTAACTCCATCCATCCCGGTCATATCGATGTGTTACACGTTCACCAGATTAATGATGAAATAATTCTATCACAGCTGTCATTTCACTGCCTCATGTGAGAGAGACACTGACAAGCAATGATCCTTCTCTTTAAAATTAATTGAAGGTAAGAAGTTCCTTATTTATTTTTAGTCTTTAGATAGGAGGATGAGATAGAGAAGGAGAGTAAAGGGTTTCAATTTGTCGGTTTCAGTTGGACGTAATCAATCTATACATCAATTGAAAAACTTCACATTATGAATAATCTGTTTAGCTAATCGGGCTTCATACGTGAAGCATAGAAATGTCTATATTCAGTCAATTGGTCGTTGGTCTATAATTTGACTCATGTTAATCCGACCATGCACATACTCTAAATAGGTTCATATCAAAGCAAAGCAACTATAAAAGGACTTATTCCAACGTGTTCTTGGATAATATAAAAATATTCAAATAAGATTTTTAAACCATCACCTAAACTGCCAAAAGCCAATGAACATACCTTATTAATTCCAAGTAAAGCCCACCTAATGACACTAATGGCGTAGGAGATCCCCTTGATATCAATTGTTTGGCAACGAGTTTATGATTGGCCCTCAATTGTGGTCCCTGTGGCCATGTGCTTGCGTACCTGCTACAGTCCACTGGGCATTAGATAATGGGTCCCAATATGAAAAATCTCAGCGGCCCAAAACCCTCCTTCCACGAATTTTCTGAGCATCTTATCCCCCACTGAAAAAATCTCTTGTTTGACAAAATTCATCAGTTGTATCGAATTAGTCCACTAAGTGTTCAAATATCTCATCATCGTCCTCGCCGAACAATCCAACAAGTGGAAGGTGCAGCTGTCCCTGTTGTTTATGCATTTACTTATTTATTTATTTATTTATATTTGGATGCTAAGAATATACTAAGAATTGAGGTCGTAGAGAAAAATAAACACATAAAATGATCAAAAGTCATGGGAGTTACTATGCTGGATGTCTGGGTAATTTTGTGTAATTTCACTATAGTAGAGGGGGTGTCTGATAAACACATCTACATAATATTTTTTTTTGTTTTATGTTATTTTTATATTAAAAAAATATAAAAAATAACTAACTTAAGACAGAAGTAATGATGAAATAAAGTTTCTATGACTCTTTTTTAATTAGGAATGTTTGAAAATAAATAAAAAATAAGGAGAAAAATTGATTGATAGACCACTAATATTACCTCTAATATTATTAATATCTGAAAATACCTTCAAACTTATGACCTACGACCTTAAATCTAAAGTATCCCAAAACACTATTTCTCACTATAATCGAGCTGACTAGGGTTACCGTTCTGATATCTTTTTATTTGTTTTTCTTAATCATTTATGCCACCGATCTATTTGTATTGGATTAGTGTGGCTAATACCAATACCTTGAACCTTGAATGATCAGAAAATGACAAGATCCGATCTAATCTAAAGCCTAAAGTTCTTCACATATATGCATATGACGATGGAAATTTTCATTGCACACGAAAGTGACACGAACTGATGATTCCTAACTCAAGGGAAGTGGAGTGTATGGATGGAATGCATCTCTATAATAATCTTCCAAATAACTTTCTGATCTGCGTGAATGACTGGAAACATCCTACTTTTAACAAACTTTTTCCATCATAACAATTTGATCACGTCAGGAAAACCAGCAGGAATAAAATAAAACGGAAAACTTTCTGCTCTTGCTAAAAAAAAGAAAATCTATTAGATGGCCATCAAAATGGAAAAAGGAAGCAGAGTGCATGCAACACGTTCTAAATTTTTAATCTCTAGATGTTGTTTGGATTGTTGGACTTAAAAGAGTCACGGGAGCTACTATGCTTAGGAAATTGTTTTGGATAAATTAGATACGAGAATGGAGAGTAAAGTAGGGGTGTCAGTCGATCTCAGTTAGGCAACCTAGTCGGTCACTATCAATTTAATATTTTATACGTAATCGATATGTTTCATTAATCAGTCCTCGTAGGTGAGACATGAACACATTTACATTCGGACCGGTCAGTTTTGGTCCCTAACCAGTCTTATGTTGATTGGTCTAATCTGTCTATAAAAAACTGCAATGATGCAAACCAACCATCTCATAATCAGTCTTATACTATTCAAACCAATCCTACCAACCGTCTATGATGGAATTAGGCAAGGCCAAGTCAATTTGACGGATTCAAATCCTCTCATGCCCCTCATGTCGGCATGAGGAAATCCTTCTTTTTTTTTTTCTTTTTTTTTGCTGGAAGCTCATTTCATTAAAATAGTAAAAAAGATATACAAAAAAGCCCTAAATGGATGTAGTACCTTTACTTTCGGCATTGCTATCAACAGAGGCCATCCAAGGATAATAATTAGCAAAACCTATATCTAAGTCTATGAGAAGCATCCCATATCACCTCTTTAGTAATAAAATCAGAACAAGATGTCCAAGCATAAGATGCTCTATCACGAGCAGTTTTTTTTTTTGCCAACTTATCAGCAACAGTATTGGTTTCCTTGAAACAATGCGTAAAGTGAATCTGACAAACAGATAGATCAGACTTCAAAGCACTCCGGTTTTACATAATGTATCAAGGAAGAGATCTAGTCAAAAGCGCCATCACCAGGGACTTGAAATCTGATTCAATCCAGAGTTTAGAAAAACCAAGCTGACGAGCAATTTCCATACCATCCAAAGCACTTTGTAGTTCCGTAGTATAACAAGTTGCAACTCCTAGCGTGTCTGCATATGCATAAATCACCAATCCTAAATCAATTCTAATAACACCACTAGCTCCTGCCTCACTCGGATTCCCAAGACTGCAACCGTTAGAGTGCCTTCCAAAACAGTTCCATTATCCTTCCACAACTTTGATTCTCATGCTTAGTTTGGATACCCAATAATTTAACAATCCTCCTCAAGTCCTCCACTGAATGCACAGCAATAGGATATCGTAAAGACAGGTCTCTACACCCCCTCTTAATAGATCCCCATACACTCATCGGTGATACAACATCACCTCGATGTACCATTTGGTTCCTAGCATTCCATATTGCGTCAATAATCATAAATAAGGCACCATTCCAAAGATGTGGTAGAGAAACATGTTTTTTTCCTTCTCCACCAAGATAGGAACTCCTCCGTAGTCTGCATCTTCAGAATCACAACACCAAATAACCGCCTAGTTTCCAACCATACTTCCTTCACAAAATGTCTAGCACCACCTCCAAGCCAGCCAAGAGATTCTAGGGTGAAGGACAATGGAATGAGGGGCATCCACTATGCACGTATACTAATACATCGGTATGTGCCGTAATAAACTAAAGCCATTGGATTTCCTCATGTTGGCATGAAGGGCATGAGAGGATATATTTCTTAAATTGACCCTACCTCAGGGTTAGATTGACACTAATATTTTAATGGAAAAATGTTACCCAATATATGTTACTATTGAGAATAGTCCCACATTACTAATGAGATTGAAATCTTGGAGTCTTATATATGGAAAATCCCTCCACTTACTAGTTCGAACTTTTGAGTTAGAAACTTGACAGTATCAGAGCTCCAGGTTCCCTCTTATAATAACCCTAAAAAAAAAGAGGCCAAGTCACCGAAAGAGGGACGCCAGATGCACAAAAGAGGGATTATAGTCACCTAAAGAGGGATGATCACCAAAAAGAGGGACTATATGTCACCCAAAAAGATGGACCAAACACCCAAAAAGAGGGATAATCACCCAAAAGAGGAATTAGATGTCACCTAAAAGAGGGATCAATCACCCAAAAAGAGGGACTAGTCACTTGAAAAGTGTCATATATTGCCACATATACTATCACATATACATCACCTAACGGTGGAGTTACATGTGAGGGGGAGTATTGGGAATAGTCCCACATTGCTAATGAAATTGAAATCTTGGGGTCTTATATATGGAGAGTCCCTCCACTTACTAGTTCAAACTTTTGAATTGGAAACTTGACACTCATAGACTCTTTGTCCTGTCACATAGTAAAATGACTTGGATTAACCATTGGGTAGATGAGGAATTCTCTGGAAAAGCCCAGTGACATTTGTTGGCTCACCCTATTAGGTTTTTGTCTCTGTTAGTTGCAATTGTCATTACACTAGTTCAAACATAATTAATTTTTTGAAACAATTCTCAAAAGCCTTAATTATATTTGATACTCGGACAAGTCAAATTGGTATGAAAGTCAACAAATATTATTAGATTATGAAGAAAATAACATAAATAACATATGCTGAGAGGTTGTGTCCTACCAAACATTTCTAACTTGGGCTATCGTTGGATATCAGGAAAAGGGGAAAAAATTAATAAATGAAGGAGAGAGATAAATACATACATTCATTATTATTTTTGTTGTATTATATATATTTTCTTGAATTTGTCTTGAAATCCAAACATAGCTTTGGAAAAAAAAGTTAATACAACGAGTGTAACAAGCTAGCTTTTCTTAATATCACAGCAACAAGAAACCTAATGTTTCTATTGTTTTTACATCGGCAGAGGTGGCGGCTATCTGTAAGATCCCTTTAAGCATACTCCTATGCATGATATGTTAATTTGGATGGAATCTAAGAATGGGCAATTCTCTATTAAATCTGCTTATAATGTGCATGCTAAGATTAAAGAATGTGAACGGCTCTCTTTACCAACTTCCTCTGCAATGTCTTGGACTCAGGTTCCTTCATTTGTGTGGAAGAAAATATGGGGATGTAAAACCCTTCCTAAATCAAACATTTTTTATGGACATGTTGTGCAGTGGGGGTTGCTTCAAGTGCAAGGCTTGCCCATCGCAATGTTCATCTCGATTTGCTCTGTAAATGAAGTGGTGAAGCAGAAGAAAATGTTGATCATATACTTTTGCATTACCTATTTGCTAGAGCAGCCTGGTTAGATTCTCAAATGAGTTTTTCGATTCCATCTGGGACACTGATATAACCCTATCAAAGTGGATCCAACAAGTGTCCAAGGCTGACTTGATTTCCAAATCTCTTGCTTGAGAGATTCTCTCCTTTATGGGTTTTATGTGTTGGACATTGTGGAGGTCACGTAATGATTTATATTCTAATAATAAGTAGTCCACTCCTGCTAAGGTTGTTTTAAATGCACAACAAGCCTTTAATGAATATTCTGCGATGATAGGTTTGGGATCACCTACTTCTATTGCTGATGGTCCATCTGTTAGAATATTATATGTTTAGGGTTTCTGTGAAATCCATTCCAATCTTATACAGTTGCCTTATAACACAATAGAGAAGCCATTAACAATGAACATAAAGACATACCTATCTGTGAAGAGATCGATTCCCATACGCTCCAAATCACTCTAAGCTTTGATCGAAATTCCTCGGTCACAGTCTTCCACAGCCTCCAGAGGATATCCTGACGTCTCTTGCTAATAGGTGCAGAGAGAACTTATTAGTCGTGGCTGTGGGGACTCTAACCCTGTATTTATAGAATACATATGTAACCCTAAAACCCTTCCCACAATAGAATTAGGGTTACCAAACCTATCTCATACCATGTGACGAATCAAACCAATCCGGTTATACCGTATCAATCAAACTCCCACTGAATTAACTAGTTTAGATAATTAATTAAGCTTATATAAATCTAACAATCTCCCACTTGGGCTATATTAATTACAAAACTATCGTCAATCAGTGTGGCCACGAAATCCAACACACTAAATCGTCACTAACTTTGAAACATCCATCAAGCTTCCAAATAAGAGCAACAGCGAATAATACACCTTAACATGTGGTGTACAAACTTCTGTCAGCCACAACAGAGGTCTACTCAATACATGAATCGCTTGAGATAATGCATGAAAGTAAACTCACATGCGAGTTCAAACTTGATTAAGAAAACCTTTAATCAAAATTACCCCAAAACCTTTATGGGCAATATAACATGGTATTTAAATATTCTAGAATTATAATATCATACTTTGGCTAGACACTGACTTTTTTCTTTGATATTATCCTCTCATGGCAAACCGCCTCTAGCTTGGATTAATACCTCACTTTGACTTACCGTCATTATTTGTATGGTTGAATACCGTCTCTTATCTTGGCTGAATACTATCTTATATATCTGGCTGAATACTGCCTTGTTCGTCCTTTGGCTAAATACTGCCTGGCGTTCGACTAAATACTGTCCGATTTATCTTTGGCTAAATACAACCTGATTTATCTTTGACATGTCAAACATATAACTATGTATGCAAAATAGCAATACTGTAAATGCTAATGCAAACAAAATCATAGTTGCAAAAACTATACCCATCAAACCATGAGCAATACAATCAAACACAGTAAGCAATATGAAAACACAAGTATAAACATAAAGAGTCTCCCACTGATTAAGCATATCTAGAGACTCCCACTGATTCACAGATCTTTGGCCACTTAAGCCTCTGATAAAATTAATTGTTTTCAACCATTCTTATATTGGATGTACCGACCCTTAAAGATTCCCACTGACAAAACCTTCGTCAGAGAATCTACAACGATATAAAATCTTTTGACACTTTTCTTACTTAAAGAGATTCGATCTCTATTAAGCTTGAAATACTAGATTTCTTATTATTCTTTAAGAAGAACACAGCTGAACCGCTGTCACAACACATCTCAATAGGTTTAGAAGTAGAGTTTACAACCTCTAAATAAGAGAAGAAATTTTTATACCAGATACCTTGCTTGTTATCTTTACATAGAGTTACAAAACCCTACTACCATGACAATGAACCTTGATGTTGATTTCTTATCATCAATGTAATCATTATAAATTACATCAAAATAGCCTAGAATGTCACTACTTTTATAAATGAACATGTATTCTTTGGTCCTCTGCATATACCGCATGACCATCCTTTTTTCCGTTGTCCAGTAAGTTATACCAGCATCCAACTGAAAACATCCTATGACACTCAATGAAAATGCTATATGAAATGATTACAACCTTAAACATATATCAAGCTCTCTACTGCATTGTAGATGCTAATACTCAGTATCATTCTTTGTCTATAATTCTGTCAATTTATCTCCTTTACTGATTTGAGTATCCGTAACTTACTAGTTATCCATACATACTGAACCATTCGAAAACACGAACAGTATTTATACTTTGAGATAAATTTAAAATTTTATTTTTTCTGTCACGAGCAAATTCAATACCAAGTACAAAGGTACTTGCTCATACAGTTTTACATGTCGAAGTTATCAGACAGAAAAATATTGATTTCAACTAGTAAACCATGTCACTACCGGCCAATGAAAATCAACACACATGAAAAAGAAGTGAATCCACTCCCACTGATCTATAGATATATACAATGGTCAATGATAATCTCAACAAAGTTGAAAAAAGATACAACCCTGTCAAACTTCAAATACCATTATTCGAATATCTGTTTAATCCACAGATTGACTTTATAAGTCTACAAAATATAGCTTCTTTATCTTTACCATAAAACCTTGTAATTAAAGTATATAAATATTTTTTTTCTAGATGTTCTTTGATAAAAAATGATTTTTACATCTATTTGATGCAATTCCAAAACAAAAAAATGCACAACTAAGACCTCAAGGATTTGAAGTCAATATTTTATCTTCTCTTTATGTGATTTCACTTCACTACAAGTCTTACTTTATAGCAATCAATTCTCCCACTGGAATCATATATTTTCTTTGTATATCTATTTTTAGCCTATGAGTACATCGCTCATTGACAAAAGTATAAAATTTCAAGTCTCGTTATTGTTCATAGACAACAACACATCATTTATGATCATTAAACATTCAAGAGCAATTTCATTACTAATAACTTGTTCAAAATTATTAGGATCTTTATTTTATATCCATTACCAAAAAATATCTATTTTGAAGTACAACATATGATTGGATGAAATCATAGATCTACATGGTCCAGTATATCTCTTCATTGCCTCATCTGACTCTGCTACTATGGCTGAAGCATCGATCTTAATGAATATTCACATAATCTCTCATAATACATAACTCTCTCATTCAGATTCAATAGTTTTAATTTATTTAATAAAAATTTTCTATATTAATTTTTATTATTTGAAAAAACACCCATAGACTAAACTGTGACAATAAGTCCTAGATGAAATCTCGATGTCCACCAAGTCCAATAAATCCTTGTTGTGAATAACCTTCACTTACTTTAATCTTGTCATCTTCTCTTTTAATTAATTCTCACATATATACATGTAATAAACCTTGGAAGGAGAATTTCAGAATATTATTCTTTCTAATCTTTCTTTGGACAACAGTCATAAACCGTTATGAGCAGGGTAGAAGATTACAATATACAATTTAACTTCTAAAGATAAAATAAATTAAAAATTTTTATACTTCTATTGGTTCAGACTATGATTAATGCTTAAGTATCCAATATACTGCACCTTCTTGCTCAGAAGTTTCATAATCCTTATTCATTTTTCACTTAAGCTGTCCAGCTATATAAATTTTTCTTTACATGTCCCTTCTGGGTCACACTATAAGAATTTTATTCTACTTAGACCATTTTATCTTGTAGTTTCTTAATGTCTAATTCTTTGTCATAAAGTTTCTGACTATTCCATGAAAAAATATTTTTCTTTCTATGGGTTTCTCTACCCCTTTTACAACTTGCCTTTGTCTGGGTATATATTATGCACTATGACATTGGCATTCATATTTTTCTCTTTTCTTTGAACTTTTATCCTTAGTTCTTTCACTTTAGGATTCACTATATTTTTAAGTACTATATGTCACTAGGATCTGACTATACAATTCTTGTGAGGAAGTGAAAAGTCTAAAATGTCATCTACATAGGTTTTAATGAACCGACTAATATTCATTTATCCTTGAGCTTATCATTAATACTTAACAGCTCTACCTTGTACTTCCTCACATTCCCAATACCATCTCTTATCATCAAAAATTGATACTGATGGACTTGAGTAGTAAAACATCTCTCTGCCCTTTCTTGAAATATCAAATCTTTCTTTGGATTTCACAGAAAATATTTTTTTCAATGTTCCTTATCTGAACATTGATTTACTTGATCTTAAGGACTGAGCACCCTAAGGATCAGAATATAATTTTTCTATTGAGTACATCAAGATTAAATAGTCCTAAACTAGTTTTCAATTTTTATGTCAATTCATAGAACTGACTGCCAAAGACAGGCATCTTAAGGTATTTAATCATTACATGTCAACAACTATAGTATAATGTAAATAATTGTAAGTCTACAATTAATACCAAATAAAATTAGCTAGCAAGAATATATATACATAACATGTGTAAGCTAATTAATATCTTTGAAAAGTCAATCGAACTACATACACATCCTTTGGGACAATATGTGTACTGGTCCTCTCAATATCTGTGCAATAACTGCGAAGAGATAATAACTTTAGAAAATCTCACCACCTTTGGGTGGATGAAGACCCCTAAAGCCACAATCCTTCAACCATGGGCATGAGTTTCTTGTAATCTTTGACAACGCTATCTTTGGGTGGACAATGATGTTCCTTATAATCTTAGACAACGTCACCTTTGGGTGGACAGTGTCATTCTTTACTGCATCCATAAAAGTGAGAGTTTATGTCAGTGTCACTTTTGTGTGAACACTATACTTCCTTTATTGTAGTTTGTAAATGCATAAATGCTAGATTTGAGCATATTATGATAGAACTAAGGTTATCACTTTGGTGGTCACACCATAATTCTTACATAATAGCTATAAATCATAATTAGAATAAACTTGGACAATGTCTCCTTTGAGTGAACATTATCAAAACTGAAGTATTTATAAACACATACCCTTAAATTTGAACACATCATAATAAAACAAAGTTACCACTTTGGTGGTCACATCAAGTTCTACCATGATATGAACAAATCCTAAACTGCAGTTCATGTGTGATATTTATTTAACCATAAATGCTTTAAAGTACAATTGTACAAGTCTAAACATTCATATAAACATGCACATTAGCTCAATCAATCAATTTTGTACAATAACTTTAAGAAAAATCAGTAAAAATATTACAAATCGAGATCCCATAGGATATTGTTTCATAATAACATGTCTTTCAATGCACCAAAATGTACCAAAATATATATTAGATTGAAGAGCATTAAAAATGGAGTCCAACGAAACAAATCGAAGGTCAATCCGACCTTCCTAGCTCCCAAAATCACTGTTTAATGTCCTTTTATCAGAATCACAAGCCAAACAGGCCTTAGGATTCCTGTCAGGGTCGGTCCGGATCGGTCTGCCCTGGATCGGTTTGGTTCGGTTTGAACCGAACCGAATATTCCAATTTTCTTCTCCTCCTTTTTTTTTTTGTCGACTCGGTCCGAGTCACTGCCCAATCCATTAGGGTTGCCGAGTTGACCCGGCGATGACCGGGTCAACGCCGCATCTCCCACCCGCGAGTGAGATCCACCCGTGGATACCGTCGACGAGTGTTGGCGCGTTCGACGACAGACATCGGTGATTTTTATATCGCCGACTCCGTCTCTTCGAGACCTTTCCAATGGTATACTGCTTGACTTATTTTGGTAGTCGAAAAAAATTTTGTCTGTGGAAAACTCTGACAGATCTGATCGAGATTCGATCTTAAAACTTGAAAAAAATTTCTCTTTCAATTTAACCATTCATTATCAATCTTTATAATCAATCTCCATTGATTCTAGGTCTGTATGATTGACTCTGATACCAACTGTTAGAATATTATGTGTTTAGGATTTTCGTGAAACTCATTCCAATCTCATACAGTTGCCTTAGAACACATTAGAGAAGCCGTTAATAATGAACATAAAGACATATCTGTCTGTGAAGAGATCGATTCCCATACGTTCCAAATCACTCCAAGTTTTAATTGAAATCCCTCGGTCACAGTCTTCCACAGCCTCCAAAAGATATCCTGACGTCTCTTGCTAATGGGTGGAGAGAAAACTTATTTGCTGTGGCTGTGGGGACTCTAACCTTGTATTTATAGAATACAGATATAACTTTAAAACCCTTCTCACAATAGAATTAGGGTTACCAATCCTATCTCATACCATGTGACGAATCAAACCAAATCAGTTATACCGTGTCAATCAGACTCCCACTGAATTAACTAGTTTAGGTAATTAATTAAGCCCACATAAATCTAACACCATCATCCCCTTCTCCTTCCTTATGGTGTCCTCCTATTGCTGGATATGTTAAATTGAATACGGATGCATCTTGGACGAAGGATCAACATTGCCATGGTATCGGGTATGTTGTTCGAGATTCTATTGGTCAACCTCTTTTTGCTATATCGAAGCCATCCTCATTTTTATCACCCAATATTGGAGAAGCTTTGGCTATACATTCAGGTTTATTTATGCTTCTAAAGGAAGGTTTCTCTTCTATTGAAGTCGAATTCGACTGTTTGGCAGTGCTAAAATTACTACAAGGTGTGAAGAAGGCTGCTGATGCTTACTTGATAAGTATAGTTTAGGATACTCTCTCCATGATTTCTAGTGATGTAGATATAACTTTTGTCCATATTCGAAGAATAGCCAATAGTGTGGCTCTCTCCTTGGCTAGGAAGGTTGCAGCCTGTTTGGGAAAGGTTATCTAGCCTACCTCCACTTAATAGCTAGTTGCTCTATGTAAGATGAATGCTTTGGTTGTTTATGTTCTAGCATATCAATAGAATATCCTTTTGCCAAAAAAAAATTTTAAGGAAAAAAGAAAATAAGAAGAAGAAAATCAACAAACAATTTATTTCTTCCACCCCAATCAATCATGAGTGTCCAGTTAGATCCAACCAATATTCAATGACACATAAGTCAAAAGATGAAAGAGTTGGTGGGAAAAAATCAAATTTAAATCTCAAGTACAACATAAAATGACTCTAAAGTTAAAAATAAAATTAAAAAAAAAAGAAGCAATGATGTATGGATTAGGATCCTCTGTAGTGAGGATTCCCTATAGTGAACTGTAGTGAGGATCTCATCCACTCAAAGTAGATCGACATATATCCCAATGCACTTTGATTGTCTTGGGATACATGTCGATTCACTTTGAGTGGATAGGATCTCACTACACGGGTGACCTCACTACAGAGGATCTTTTTCCATGATGTATAGTCTGAAACGATCCATGCAGTTGACTAGGGAAATAGTTGAAGTTGACACAATGAAAGGGACAAAAAAATATCTGGCTTTACAATATCAACTAAAGGCATTTAAAAATATAGAAATAGTCTCCTCGCCTTGGGGATAAGACCTCCTTGCTTATAATATAATAAGAGATTACAGTTGAATCAAAATTCACTAAGACAAAAAAAAATTCCAGAAAAAAATGAGAGATAGTAAATATAGAAGTAATGAAAAATAAAAGGATGAATAATAGTAATTAGTTCTATTTTTTTCTAAAGATTAACAAAGTAATATATTCCATAATATATTAACAATGGAAAGAAGATAAAATCAGTTAGACAATACTGGACTAACACTTGAAAAAAAAATAAAACTGATCTCAAACCCCACTTTTGACATGACCATCAGCAGAGAAGGAAATCAGCAAAAGAAAAAAAAAACTAAAAACAAAAACCAATTATTACTAAATCTACAGCAAGGCTGATTATGGAGAAAGTTTATTTTCATCTATGGGGAAGAGATTCAAAGGATTTTTCTCCCAACAAAATTATACGAAATATTCCTACCTAGAATGTTACATTGGACAGTGATAAAGATAGAGAGAATTTCTTTGTTTTGAGTGAAAAAACTGAAGCTATATTCAGATATTAAAAAAGTAAAAATAAAAAATAACATAAGTATTGATGAAACAATGATCACTTTACATACTTTTCTCTTTCATCAATTTCAAAAATAAAAAAAAATTTATGATCCCATCGGAATTGAACTCAATGGCCCTTGCCATTGAGTTACCCTTTGGGGTTTATGATATAAACTGTTCATTTTATTAAGTCAATTTTTGGGTTTGACATACGTATAGACTTTGCCTAGTCAAGAAGAGATATTTATAAGAATCATTAAAAATTTGAGAAAATAAAAATTAGAGTCAAAACTCAAAATCCATTTATGTTCTAGAAAAGATTAAAGAAAAATCATATTAATTTAAAAGTGGAAGAAGAAGTTGAAAAGAAAGATAAAAATAAAAGATGTTGCTACAAAGTTGGATTGTTGTACAAAGATCAACACAACTGCTAGCAATTATTATTATTAATAATTTTTTTTGGTAATATAGAAATTTAAGAGATACAAACAAAACTGCTAGCAATTATTGACACTAAATAAAATAAATAGGAGATCAAGTTGTTTCGATGCTTTATTATTATTATTATTATTTTTTATGATTTGAGACTTAACTGTTTATACTTGTATGTTAGTGGACGACACATCTCTCAATAAATTCTTGAATTACAACTATTAAAAAGAAGGGAGAGGTTATCCTAAAAGCACGAGGAATTTCTCACGACTCATCAATGGGAATGCGAGAAATGGTATCAAGAGAGAAAATACTTGAATATGAGAGAGAATGGGAAGAGGTCTCCACATGGATGTTTTTTCAATTAAAAACAATTGGCATAAAAATAAGACGGATAGAGATTCTCTCGGCCTTGGGTGAAGATATTCTATATTTTATTGTGATTGGACATGAATGATACTTTAAAGGCAGTTGTTGGTAGTGTGTTGAATGCACCAATTTTAATTATGTATTTTTTTACTGATCTAATTAATAAACTGTAGTCTGGATAAGTAAAGGTCGATCCCACAAAAAATGATTTGATTAGAATTTATATTTTACTCAACCTAAACATGCTAAATAATACTATGCAATCACAGTAACAAAAGATGGTTTTGGTTGGTTGAATCAAATCGAAAATAAACAAATAGAATTTAAATGGGAAAAATAATTATGGAAAAATAGACGTGTCTTTATAAGCCAGACTAACTCACCAGTTCAGCCCATAGCCTATGAGAAAATTCAATTCTTAGTTCAATCTCTACCCACACATGCAATGAGTAAAATTAATCGCAACGATAATCTCTTCATCACAATCAGAATTAAAAACTCTAGATAACAATAAGCTTTGTTCCTCGAATTTTTCCTTGAGTATCTTTACAGAAAGAAACTCTTTATAGAGATCTAACCATTTAGCAACACTGAATAAGCTATCAATATTTTAATTCAACGACAGCATTAAGTAAGAGGAGAATAGGTCAATCTAAATAACAATCTCTCACAATAAGGGATTATTTAACTTAGGTTATTTCATTCACAGTGATGAGATGAAAACTTGAACATAATCATCTATCATTGTTGGCTACTTGTGATTAGAAATAAGATAATTACGGATCATAATTTTTAGATCTAGCAATTAATATCAGTCTAACAGATTCAGCAGGTCATTATTGAATTATTCAGATAAATATCATAGATAAAGATAGAAGAATGAAATAAACAATTCTAATAAAAGAGAAAAGAATAACAATATTACTCAGAAGCGATTACATCATTGACATGAGTTTACGCTTCAAAATCCCCTTGAACCAAATGAATAAACTAACCAAACATTACAATCCTTTCAGATAGAGATAAAAGAAAAATCATTTCAAGAAAGAGAGAGCGAGAGAGAGAGAGAGAGATAGAGAGAGAGAGAGAGAGAGAGTATCTTCAACACTAGTGCTATCTTAATAGAGTACTAGCAATCATTTGTAACTTAGAATTTTTTTATTATTTAGAACTCTAAAATTGTAGAGTTTTCTTCCTTCCTTGGAGTAATCTAAAATGATAATTTTCTTATCTGATTCAAATACCAAATCAATTCAATATCTTCTATTTCAGGTTTTCTAACTTGAGTAAGAAACTCTTTATGAAAATTTCATCCACTGTTGAATGCTTTAATTAAATCGTACGACTTCTATGTGTGTTAACCTTCCTACTCTGATTCAGATTTAGATCAAATTTTCATGTTAGATTTTGAGGTAATATTTGGAGACCTAAACAAACTCAAATTTTCTCTACAATATCATTCTGAAAAGCTTAAGACATCTTTTACAATTTCACTGAAGACCACTTTTAAATTATGTAACTCTTTTCACGTCAAAAATCGATATGAAGCTCAGAACATGAATATTAAAAATGCTGAAATTTTTTTATCTTTTAACAATTAATTTACAAAGTCTCTAAATATGCCAAGCTTATAAAATAAATTCTAATCAGTTCAATAAGGCATAAAATACATTAAAAAACATAGTGCAAAGAGAATAAAAATATAAAAATCACACACTTATTAGTTGTCTTTCGTACAATAGGAATTAGAGCAAGATTCTATTGTCGATAAAGAGAAACTTTTTCTTAAAATAATTATGGGAAAAATTTCTCGAATGGGCGGTTTGCGAATACCCACTCTCTTTCTTTCTTCTCTAATCCTCTTCTCCATTGGTGAGGGTAACGCATGTCACTCTTCTGTTCAAACTTTGGAGAACCCTTACCCAATTATATCCCTCCATTGCATTATTTTTTGGTTTATTTAAAAAAAAATTCAAATTGAATTGATGGAGTATGAATTGGTAGAATTTTGATGGTCTCCTTAAGGTTTTCAATAAACCCATTAAAAAAATATGTCCCAATAGGATTTCAGTTAAACCTAATAATCCTCATACAATTTTTAGAACACAATGGTAAACAATGTAATCAATGTAAATATATATCTGTAAGTAGATATTGATTTATATCTGGTTCTACGTTTTGGTTTGAGTCTTCCATAGGCCATTGGAGATCCCAGTTCAATCTCTTCACGTATGAGAAGTAGAGAAAGAAATTGACAACATAGACCACAAGGACTATTCTAAATCTTGGACCACCCCCACAATGAACCAAGTTAGTTCATCTCTAATCCGTGACAAATTAGATCAAAATTGGTCAAACCCCATAATGCAGACTCCCACCATTCATTGAGTCTAGTAATTAACAAGCCCATAAATTATTTCTAATATTCTCTCACTTAAGCTAGATTAATTACAAAGCCACCAATGATCAGTATAGCCACAGAGTTCTATTATCAAATAATTTGTCACAAATCTTTGATCCAGCCATCTAGCCTACCGGTGTCGAACAACAGTACACCTCAATGTATAACATACAATTTTCTATCAGTTACATACAAAGGTTTACTTAATAGCATGAACCATTTTGAGATAAATAAATGAGTCCAATGATCGAATTACCATAATCTCGTTCCCTTAAAATCCTTATAGGTTAATGAACTATGATATTATCTAACCCATAGGCAAATCACTTCCAGCTTGGATTAATATCACACTTTGATTTACTGCCTTGTAACTTTGACATGTCAAATAAATAACCAAGAATGCAAACTAGCAATGAAATAAATACAAGAGTAAACATAATCATGCTCACCAATAAACATGTTCATTAAACCACAGGTAACACAATTAAGTATGGATAAACAATCAAATACTAGATCTTAAACTAACCAAGCAGATCTGAAAATTCCCACTAACTAAATCTTTTAACCATTTTCAAGAAATCCATCTTTTTTTTTTTTTGTTGTTGTTGTTAAAGATGCATTGAATTTCTCATTAATGAAAAAAGAAAACATACATAAACTACAACCCTAGAGAAGGTAAAACCCCACCTTCAGCATTGCCATCAATAGGGCTCTTCTCATGGTTAAATTTTTTTTTCCAACCAGCCTCCTTGCCCACCAAAGATGGGCAATTGATCCATTGACATGAAGTCCTAGACCTAGCTACATGTTTAGATAGAGCATTAGCCACCATAATCGTTTCCTGAAAACAATGAGTCACTCGGAAATGCATATGATGCAAGGAATTAGATATTACACCCCATCGCTGCTAACAATACCATGGCAGGTTTCTAGAACGAACACATTGGACCACACTCTCAGAATCTACCTTAACTTATCTTTAGTTTACCCTAAAGATCATACTATGACTGCTACCACTAGTTTGAACCTTTTTTTTTTTTTTTGTGTGCTAGGAATCCAAGAATATATTAGAAAAAGGAAAAGAGAATACAAAACATCATAATAGGATGAAAAACCCCCCACCTTCGGCATTGCCATCAGCAGGAGTCATCCCAGGTAGATCACCAACTACTAAAATCAATATCTAGGCCTGTGAGAAGCCTCCCATACCACATCCCTAGCTACCAGATTTGGACAAAAGTTCCAAGATTGGGATCTTCTGTTAGGAGCCTCTTTCTTTGCTTATCCACTACTGCATTAACCTCCCTAAAGCAATGGGTGTAGTGGACCTGACCAGAAGACAAATCAACTTCCAAGGATCTTCATTCCTGTACTATAAACCAGGGGATATTATGTCTCATGATACCCTCCAAAACTGCCTTGGCATCTGACTCTAACCACATCTTCCTAAAACCCAATTGGAAAGCCATCTTTAAGCCAACCAGCACCGCTTTCAGATCTGTAATGAAATTAGTAGAAACATCAAGGAATTCTGAAAAAGCATATACAACCTGGCCTCTTGTTGTGCGAATAACACCACCAGCACTAGCATGCTAGAGTTACCCAAACAACAACCATCAGTGTTTATTTTACACCATTCGATAGGGGGGGAACCTCCAAAAAAGTTCAATCACCTGTACACTTATACTCTGCATAGTTTCAAGATCAAAGTATCTCACCACTCTTAGATCAGAATATGATCTAAAAGTCTCTATATCCACTCTTAATTTTCATCCACAATATTGTTTTGTTTGCCTTACTGCTATTGTAAAATAGTAGCATTCCGAGAAAACCAAAGAGATTGCAAAGCCACAAACGACAACCCCATCCACACCTTTCAAAGACCCACCACACTTTTTTTCCAAATCCAGCATTGACACAAGTCATTGCAACAATTGAATTGAGGCATCCGCACTTCAAATATTGTGCCCATTTTCTCCCATATTAATTGAGAAAATTTATATTTGCAGAAAATATGGTCAGTCGATTCATCATCTTCTATGCATAAACCACATCGAGAAACTAATATAATTCCTCTTATTCTTACAGCATCATCTATTGGCAGACGATTTAGAAACCATCGCCAAACAAACCATGACAGTCTTGACGTCATCCCTTTACTCCAAACAACAGATGTCCAGTTAAGCTTCTACTTATGAGAACGCAGAAGGGACCAAACTGATTTTATAGAAAACCTACCAGAAGGCTCACCCGTCCATACCAGGTGGTCTTGACAACCAACAGATAATGGTAATTGCTTGCCGCAATAAACAGTCTTTGAAGAGCCAGTGAGTCCACAGTAGGCCATTGCCACTTTCCATTATTTATGAATCTAACTGGCGAACACTCCTTCCCCATAAGAGTTTTTTGCTCCATTCCTAGCTTCTCCATCCAAGAGATATTACCATCTCACTGATCAGTCCAAATGTTAATGGTTGTACCATCTCCCACCAGTCACCGACAATGCTTCGAAGTCCAATCCCAAACTGATTTAATGCTACACCAAACTGGAGATGAAACTAGAGGCATTCTTATAATCCCCTTCTTAGAAAAATAATGGCCTTTAATAAATCTTGCATAATAAGATTGCTCAGATTTTACTCTCCACGCCATTTTACACAACAAGGCGTTATTCATCAATCCCAGTCTGCGAATGCCAAGACCACCTTCTTCCTTTGGCACACATATTGAGTCCCATTTGACCACCACCATTTTCCTCTCGCTAGGATCCCCAGTCCAAAGGAAATTCTGCATCTACCCTTCCATTAGCTTTATCAATGATCTTGGCCATTTATATACATAAAAGGAGTGCAGAAAAGCACTTGATAAAACCAACCTAACCAGCTCTAATCTCTCAGCATAGAAGAGCAAACGCCCCTTCCAAGCAGAGAATTTATTTTTAAACTTATCCAACACCGGATTAAAAAAATCCCTACAGATTCTCCCTTGGAAGAGAGTAACTTTTAAATATTTTATTGGAAAAGAACCTTGAGAATACTACAGGCACTCCAATATTTTCTGTCTTTTACTCAACCTCATGTCTTAAGAGAAAAACATTTTACTTTTTACCAGACTCACTATCTGCCCACCACCTTCCGCATATGCTGCCAACAGGTCTCTCAATTTTCTACAAGATCGGAGACTAGCTTTCAAGAAGATAAATATGTCATCGGCAAACAAAAGATGAGTAGGGGCCACTACATTCCTACCCTTGAAAATATGATCCATATAGGCATTGGACACCAGCAACTTTAACCCCCTACACAACACCTCCTTAGTCAAAACAAATAGTAAGAGAGATAGAGGATTGCCCTATCTCAAACCTCTGCTAATACAAAAAAAAAACCCACTAGTCCCCCATTGACCATGACTGATAATCTAGCCGACTGCAATAGAGATTTCACTCTATTCACAAAGACATCAAACAAGAAGCTCCACTTCAAGGTGTCATATGTTTTATGGATGTCCAGTTTCAAAGCATTATTTCCCTTTTTGGTTTTCCTATGCATAGAGGTCACTAATTCTGATGTCAACCCAATATTGTCATGTATAACACGTCCTTTGATAAAAGCCCCCTGCTCTTCTAACACCAGCTGCCCCATCACCTTATCCAGTATGAGAGCAAGTGATTTTGGCACAATCTTGTAGAGAAAATTACTCACACATATTGGCCTAATATCTGAGAGACTAACAGTACCGTCTTTCTTAGGAATTAGAGTAATAAAATTACAATTCACTTCATTCATCATGCCATTAACAAAGAAAGATCTAGTAGCTGCACAAACTTCGCTTCCAATAATATCCCAGTACTGACAATAAAACTTACCTGGGAATCTGTCTGGTCCTAGAAAGCTATCTTGATTCATAGAAAAGAAGGCCATCCAAATCTCCTCATCAGAAGGCAACACATCCAATGCAAAGTTGTCCTCCACTGACATCAAATTTGGCACACCTCCAGGCGAGCATTACCATGAGAATTCCCTGAACATCTATGAAATTCATCATAATAACTCACCACATATCTCTTGATCTCATCTTGGTTCTCTAGCATTGTCCCATCATCTTTCTTCAGCACCCTTATCATATTTTTGTTTCTCCTTACTTTTGCAAAGGTGTGGAAAAACTTAGAGTTCTGATCTCCACACTTCAACCATTTTACACGATCTTTTTCACACAATAACGATTCCTGTAGCTTGCAAGCATCATCATGAAGTTTTTGCGGCTCTACTTTGTGCTCTCTCAGCTCATCATTACAACCCACTACCTCCATTGTTTCATGAATATCTTCCAAAGTTGTCCTTATCATAAGAACCCTCTTATCAATATGGGAGAATCTCTGTCTAGCCCATGTTCTCAAACTATTCTTCAATATTTCCAGTTTAGACATCACCACAAAATAAGGAATACCTCGAATAGGAGTCTGCCAAACCGTTCTTCATACTATGACTAGTACCACTAGTTTGAACCTAAGATTGCATAGTCTAACTTTGAAAAATCTATTCATCACATTACTAAATAAATACAGTCAACATTACAACATCATAAATATCATAATAGGTGTCACATCTTTCTATTCAGTTGAAAAGACTTTATTGTAGATTTTTCGAATAACATCAATCACATTTTCAATATATGAAATAATATGTTAAGTCAAACAACAAACATAAAAACAAAGTAAATAATTAAAATCAAAAGAAAAGAAATAACCATCACATTATAAAAAGAATTTTAACTATTCCAACATGTACTCAAGTCAACTAGTTTCAAAACCCTCCTATTTGTAAATCCTAGAACCCTTTTTCTTTTTCTAACTAAACTTATCTCACTTAACAATATTTAATCAATCCACCTATCTTTGGACAATCCATCATTGAGTTGCACTAATAGTAAACAACGTTACTAGCTCTTTTTCTCCCTTTTGTTAGTGTGAACTATTTAGATCTGAATCTTTTATCTTGGTCTTCAAGTCCTTGAGCTTTTTTAGCAATAGCTGATGGTTCCAAAAAAAAATTTTCTCGCAATATCACTATCTCTCAACCCATTTTAAGAAATATTATGCTTTTTCCTTTGTTCTCTCTCAGATAATCCCTTTGCAGTATTCCTCAACTAATAACTGCTAGAAATAGTCTCAATAACAGAACACTTTACAACTAAAGTACATTACTATAAAAAAATAAAAAACACATCTAGATTAAATGATCCTAGACTAGTCTCCAATTTTTCATAACAAATTTTAAATTTTATCCCAATAAAAAAAGAATAGAAATCAATACACTTTCTGGGACAGCAATCCTTAGATGAATACATCAGCATGAGAGTCTAAACACAGTATCAAACAATAGAACACTCATACACACTATTTACCTGTACTATCAATATCAAATCATCCATGCAAGTAAATTTTTTTTTTTTCAAGAGTTAATCAACTACGCATTCTCCTTCGAGATAAATAAGTAGTGGTCTCCTCAGTGTCTGTGCAATAACTGTGAAAGAATAATGATCATTGAAAATCCCACCATCTTTGGCTTAATGAGACCCCTAAAGATAAAACCCATTGAACTCATGTGCCTAAACATACCTTTAAAAATATGACAATACCACCTTTGGTTACCACTACATTTCTTAGCTGCTTTTTACATTAGAGTATTTAATAATATATTCCTTTATTGTATCTGTAAATGCATAAATTTGAGGTTTGAAAATATCATGTTGCAACTAGGTGTACCACTTTGATAGATTCCACCCAATTTTCACATGACACCCATAAATTTTAATTTAAATAAGACTTGACAATGTCATTTTTGGATGTATTTTGTGTTTCCTCAAGTATTTACAAATACATAAAACTTGAATTTGAAGACATCGTAATAAAACTAAGTATGTCATTTTGATAGATTCTATCTAATTCCACAATGATATCTTCAAATCCTATTTTACAGTATTATGTAAGTTAAAAATTAAAAACCTCATGCACATTTAACCTTTTGCATGCATCTGGTACAAAACTATTTGACTAACAAGTAGGAAAACTACAAATCGGATTCCCTTGAGGCAGTTTTTGATCAAAAATATATTTTCCAAACCATCAAAATGTGTCAAATAATACACCATATTGTAGAGTGCGAAAAGATGGACACAACACAATAAACTACGTCAAAATCTGACGCTCCACGCCCTCACATGTGCTTTTTAAAGTCGGTGCGTGAAACCACTTTACATAACAGTCTAACTGGTTCAGTTTGATCTAATTTGATCTGGTATGCCTAGGCCGATTCTTTTCAAACTGACCGCTTGTTTTGGTTCTCTTTGGATCGAACCGAACCATCTCTTTCACATTAAACCATCAGTTTAAACCACAGGTCCAACTCAGTTCGATTAACCAGGTTCCCAGGTCAAATAATCAGATCTTCAGGTCAGATCGGTCCAACCCAGCCCAATTCACCCCTACCTTGGGTTGACCCAGAGTCGACTAGGTTTATGGTTTTCAGGTCGTCTCTAGGTTAACCTGGCGAAGAATCAGCTGCCGCCAAACAATTTTCCTTTTATTATTAATATTTTTTTAATTATAACTGGCGGCACATGGATCTATCGTGTCTTTTTCAACAACGTGCCTGGCCGTCGGTGACAAAATTTATATCATCGGCTTCCATTTTCCAAGACCTACACACTAGTATGATTTGTTTTACGTTCTACTTGTTCGAAAAATTTTCAAATGGTACAAATCTTAGAAAAATTTGTTCAAAGAATTAGGGAGAAAAATCTCTCTCTTTTTCAATTCAATTAATTCTTACAATCTCTATTATCATTTACTAATGATTATATGTTTGTATGAGAGACTTTGATGTCAATTGTTAAAATTTTTATGGTCTTCTTAGGGTTTTTAACAAATCGATTACAAAAATATATCTCAATAGGGTTTCAGTTAACCCTAATGATCCCTATACAGTTCCTAGAATATAATGGTAAACAATGTAATCAATGTAAATGCATATTTGTTCATCGAGATTGATTTTCGTCTTGTTTCACGCTTTGATTTGAATCTTTCACAGCTCACCGGAGATCCTCGTTCAATCTCTCTAGGTATGGGAAGTAGAGAGAGGAATTGACAACATAGGGTGTAGGGACTCTAAACCCTATACATATAATACCATCCCAAACCCTAAATTACCCCCACAATGGACCAGGTTAGTTTATCTCCAACCCGTGACGAACTAGACCAAAATTGATCAAACCCCATAATGTAAATTCCCACCAGTCAATGGGCCCAGTAATTATTCAAGCCTATAAATTATTTCTAACATGAATCACAGAAAAAATTGATAGTCATGTATTTGAGAAAAACTTCCAAATTTAGCCATTGATTTGTTAGTCAAACCTAAATCTATCCAATTATCAACCAATCAAATTATTTTGTATTCTTGTTTTAGGCTTAAATTTTACAATAAGATATCTACTTGTATTGCTCTCTCTATATTACAAAGACGGTAGACCTTCCATGGTTCTCTTTGTGCACTTCTCAACCCAAAGAGAACCAAACCTGTTAGAGAGAGTTTAATCTGGCTGGACCCTGGACCTTGGACCCTGGCTAGACTCGGAGGTCAAGATTCATAATTTTCGTCGACCTTTAGAGTCATTAAAGCTTTGTTTGGTTGCAAGGGGAAATGAAGGGAGGAAAATGAAAATTTTAAACTTTAAATGAAAACTTTTGTAATGAATACATCATATGCTATTAAATTACTATGTTACTAATTCCAAATTATTCTATGTTTAGTTATTAACTTACACTTCACTTTGCATCCAAATCCCTCTCATTTAGAAAGGAACATAAATTTTATATCTTATAAGTATCATTGTTAAATATTTTAAGAAGTTTAGATAATTTATACAATTATGTTGTGTTACAACTATAAAAATTTCCCTTTAAAGTTAAAAAATTTCACTTCCCTTCTCTTCAATTTCCCTTGCAACCAAACAAAACTTAAGATATAAAGGACTTGCAATCATATTCATCTTCGCTAATCCGTTCCAGAAAAGGAAAACTAAAATGTGAACATTGGAAAACAAGGCCAAAAGGGTATAATCATGGGTCCCACCTCTTAGAAGAAAGCCATGCCACTTGCATGGATAAGTTAATTTTTTTTATTGCTTCAATTAAGAATCATAGACCTTATGCTCTTGTCATCTTCAAACCTCACCCCACCTCCTCTCTTCCAGTTAGTCACTCTGTCCATCCCTATCATATTGATTTGTTGCACGTCGTGATGAAATTATCGTATCAGAGTTGTCATTTCACTATCGCATGTGAGGGAAACATTATCGGGCAATGATCCTTCTCTTTAAGATTAGTTAAAGGTATGAAGTTTCGTACTTATTTTTTAGTGTTTAGACAGGAGGATGGGATAGAGAAAGAGCGTAAAGGGTGTCAATTGGTCGATTTCAATTGGACGTAATCGATCTATATATCAATTGAACACTTCTCATCATGAATAGACTCTTTAACTAATCGTGTTTCATAGGCCAAGCATGGGCATGTTTATATTTGCTCAATTGATTACTGATCCATAAACTGACTCATGCTAATCGGACTATGAACATAATCTAGATAGGCTTTTATCAAAGTACTTATAATAAATGGAATATAAATGGCTTAATACCGAAGCAACTATAAAAGGACTTATTCCAACATGTTCTTAGACAA
This sequence comes from Protea cynaroides, assembly GCA_028583415.1. NCBI lineage: Eukaryota > Viridiplantae > Streptophyta > Magnoliopsida > Proteales > Proteaceae > Protea > Protea cynaroides. The sequence goes on along the minus strand of CM053273.1, from coordinate 27,090,762 downwards.
TATAAAAATATTCAAATAAGATTTTGAAAAGTACCCCGGCCCAAAAAGAGTAACGCTTAAAAACCACCATTACCAAATGATTTCTATATCTATAACCTATAGTTCCTAATTTTTCCATGGCTTACCCGGTTTAGAACCATTGTACTTGAAAAATATTGTTGGTGATTTTTAAACCATCATCTAAACTGCCAAAAGCCAATAAACATACGTTTTTTTTTTTTTTTTTTTTTTTTTTTGGGTAAATCCCATAAACATACGTTATTCCAAACTAAAGCCCACCTAATGACCTGAGAAAGTCTAATGGCGTAGGAGATTCCCTTGATATCAATTGTTTGGTAACGAGTTTATCATTGGCCTTCCATATTGTGGTCCCTGTGGTCCTGTGCATGCGTACCTCCTACAATCCACTTGGCATGAGATAATGGGTCCCACTATGAAAAATCTCACCGGGCCAAAACCCTCCTTCCACGAAATGTCTGAGCATCTATTCCCCAGTGGAAAAAAAGAATGACAACATCGAATTCTACAAAGTCAACTCATTGTTTATATATCTCATCATCGTCTTCGTCGAACAATCCAACAAGTGGACGGTGCAGCTGTCTCTGTTGTTTATTCATTTACGTATTTATTTATTTATGTTTGGATGCTAAGAATATACTAAGAATTGAAATAGTTGATAAAAATAAACACATAAAGAGATCATTAGTTATTATTTTTTTAATGTTATTTTTATATTAAAAAATATAAAAAATAACTAACATAAGACAGAATTAATGATGAAATAAAGTTTCTCTGACTCTTTTTCAATAATTTTTTTTCTTTTTTAATCTTAATAATCAAATATAATTTATTAAAGTATTCATGGCTCTAGACTCCAATTGGAAATACATAACTCTCAATTTGTCTAAACATGTGGGGGAGGAGCAGGATTTATAGCTAGAATGGTCCCACCATATATCCAAAGTAACGACAAGATCATGTGAACTTTAATCCAAGAATCTTTACATCAGCGCACCTTTGTTTTGTAACGGTTGATACCCATAAAAAGATTTCTGATTCTCGATTTGAATAATGAAAAAGAAGCTAGAGATTCTTTACGACATTCTTTTAAAAATTGGACAAATGGCATCCATAATATTGCTTAGTTTTGTTTCAAATATGATATAATTCTTCAGGCTCTGTTTGTTTCCTTGAAAAATGGTGGAAAAGAAAAAAATTTCATGTAAAACAATATATTTATTTCACTTTTTGTCTTAATGTAAAATACACAAATTTTACATTGAAGAATAAAATAAAATTTACGTAAGGTTTCATTTGTTTTCATGTAAAATGATGGGAAAAGAAAATTTTCTTATAAAGTTTTTCACTATTTTTTAATGTAAAATGTGTAAAATTAAAAAAATAGGAAAATTTTACATCAAGGAAAATTTTCATTTAAAACAATTTTTGCATGAAAAAATTTTATATCAAAATTGACAAGGCGTAATAATGTAAAGGTAGAAGAATAAAATGAGGAAAGAGGCATTAGTTTGTCGCCAAGAAAAATTAATGATGGAATATGAAAACTTAACCAAAGAAGTATATATGTAAAATTTTCATGTATATTTTACATCAAAACAAACGGAGCCAAACTTTGTTATTAGGCTACCATGTTAAACTTGTAAGCCTTATAAATTCTGTACAACCTCATATACACATTATACACGACATCAATGAAATGAGGCCTACGTTTGTTTTTTTTTTTGTTCTATTAGAGATTTTATAAGAGCTCAACCTTGTAGCTAAGTGACCTTTTGGGTCCTCCAAAATGGGTTTTGAGTCATCCTATTTTTCCATTGTGAATCCTATTTTTCCATTGTGAATGAATAAAATTAAACTCAATCATGGGTTTGAAGAAAAAAAAAAAAAAAAGAGGGGGCTCGGGGGGCGGCGTTGTTGCTTGAGAATTTCTAATTATATTTATTTCTAAGCTTCCATATGAAATTGCTTTCTTATTGGTAAAACCTCACGAAAGTGCATGCTTACGTGAATATCTTACGTCAAATTAATGTGCATGTAATCAATGTATAATTGAGACATCTTGCTTTTTTAAGATTTTAAATCGACCAAAATTTCGACATGTCAGTCTATAAAAATGAATTGTTTTAAGGATGGGCCCACTAGGCTTTCCTACATTAAAAAATTGTGGGAGTTGCCAGTTTGTTTCCTTTTCTTTTTAATCATTAATTTTATATCAATATTATATATTTTTTAATATATGCCAATAAAACAGCCATGAACAAGTTGGGTCTATTTTAAGAACATGGCTGTATGGGGAACCAAAAAACAAGGGGATGGGAAGTGGAGGATTTATGCACCCATATACAATCATACTAAAATGTTAAGTTTTCATAGTTTTGACATCATGTTAAGTTTTTATTTCAAAAGTTTAAAATAATAAATGGAGGGATTTCAAATAAATAATGCATCTAATATTCTAGACTTAATCAATGTGGGATTATTTCTAACAAATACTTACATATAAATCCCAGACTATATTTTACGAACCTGAATTTTATGTATTGATTTTATGCAATTTTTATTTTTTTATTATTATTTTCAAATTCAAGCATTTTTAGATTTTTGAATTAAATTTATGTACACAGACATTTCCAAATTTTAAAATATTATCATACAGTTTTATGTGCATTTTTATTTTTATCATAGAAAATTTTCCACCAAACACAAAAAAATAATATAAATAACTAGTACAAAATTTCAAACTTCTAGAATTAAATTTCCCAAAATATTTAAAATTTTGATCCCTACCACCACCCCCCCCCCCAAAAAAAAGAAAAAAAAAAGAGAAAAAAGAAAAAAAAAACCGTGGGCTTTGCAATTTTTGTTTATATGATAGAGGACATCATATCCATTTGCAAAGGAAAATAATAAAAAATCTCCACCATAAGAACTTGGACCATTCTACATGCCTATAACCATGCTTTGCATTAAATATAAATACGCATTTTTTTAATGTAATAGAAGACCTCATATCTCCGACCCAAAAAAAAAAAAAAAAAAAAAAAAACCTCATATCAGTAACATTTAAAGAAAATAATTTAAAAAAAAAATCTCAAATATAAATACTTAGATCATTTAACATGCCAAAAACTTGTCTACTTTTTAATATATCTCATATTAGAGGATGAAGACCCACTAGTAGGTATTAGGTAGGTCTCATTTAAGAAATTCTAAAAAGAAAATTCAGCATGTATCTACAATTTCAACATGTTCTTCTTGTCATCATTTGGACTGTTTAAAAATATCCAAAAATGGTTTTGAAAATTTTGAAGTTTTATTTTTCTTTACTTTTTTTTTTTTTTTTTTTTTTTTGAGAATAAAATATAAAGTGCCCTCCCAAGAGAAGTTTGAAATTTCTATGACAGCACGACATGAATTTTCTCTATATTCTTTATTCTGCAACCTGATAGGATTTTTTTCATGGTTTTGAAAATTCTAAAGTTTTATTTTTCTTTTTCCTTTTTCTTTTTGAAAAAAAAAATATAAAGTGCCTTTCAAGATAAGTTTGAAATTTCTATGACAGCACGACATGAATTTTCTATATATATCCTTTATTCTGCAACCTGATAGGATTTTTTTCATAGGTTGTTCTCAGTCGTAAAGATCGGTTAGAAATCCTGAATTCAACTGATAAGACTTACCCATTTTAGACTTAAAAAAAAAAAAAAAAAAAAAAAAAAAAGAGGCCAGTCCAACTAAAGCCCACCCAACCCAAGATTTTTCCTATATAATAAGTAGAAACAACAAACCGTGTATATCCAAAAGAACCAATCTTGAATTTTAAAGTCAGAGAAGGATGAGGTGGTCCAGTCAAATGTAGTCCTTGTGATATCTATCTATCGTTTGGTAACGAATGTTTCATTGGTCCTAAAACGTGGTCCTGTGGACACGTGGGTCTGTGTCAGTGGAACAAGCGAAAGCATCATTCTAACCTCTTTCCAACGTAGAACGTGTACTTTCGCAGCCCTCTTGGACATGGGATAATGGGTCCCACTAAGAAAATCTCCCTTGTGCGAAGATTCTGAGCATCTGTTTCCCCTTTTTTATTTTCTTTTTTTTTCTTAAATAAATAGTATCCCCCACCGACTTGTAGGGGAGTAATCTGATACATCGGATACTATACTATCAACTCTGTTTTGAAATATCTCATCAACAGGTGGACGGTGGATCTGTTCCTGAAGTTTATGCATTTACGAATTTATTTATGAGTAAATTGTCCTAAGATCCCCTAAAGGTGTCTCAAATCTGACATTGAATATTTATCAGCACATGTTTTATATCTAAATTCATTCAATCATTTAACCGTATGCATTGACATACATGTATGCTTAACCTGTTCAAACGTATACCTCATGGAACCATATTAAGTAGATCTTATTTGGAAATAAATTCTCTCATACTTTTCATGTTGATATAAGAAAATTCAATAGCTATAGTTACTATATGTACATATCGATGTATTGGTATACGATCACAAAGAATGACAGTCACTGAATTTCTTCATACCAACATGAGGGGCATGAGAGGATTTAAATTTTATCCTACATGGGTAGGATCCATACCCTATTTATAGACGATGAAAATTTTTTATGGAGAGTACACATACCTGTAATGGAATACTTGAGTCAGTTTTTTTCCCACATGGGTTTGCTTTCTTTATACTATCACCGTGGATAAGGTGTGAGATCCCCTCTTCCTCTACTCAGTTCTATTGCATACTATCGCTTTCTCTTTTTCCGATGGGTTCTTAGTATCAAATGAAAACCCAAACCAAGTCAATCAGTGCATTGATGCAGTTTTTCCTGCTGTTTATGCTTTATACCTCACCCCATAACTCTAACCCCCGACCCCAAAAAGAACCTCTTCCTTGTCACTTTGTAGTTTCTTTTCTTTTTCTCTCCGTCTTTGCAAAGATGATGGAAGTAAATAAGAAAAAACAGAAGAGGAAAACATGGACAGGATTTTGAAATTGGTTTTTCCATTTTGAATATCTCGATTCATTCTATCTATATTACAATTTATTACATATGATTGTATGATGAAAGAGGCATCAACTGTCGCTCATCGAACGACGACTTGACTTCTTCGTATCAAAACACGGACACGAGTCAATTTTAATCCATCCACAATAATCTTCCCCCTCTCTCACTTCTACCATGACACCATGTTCTGCAACGAAACTACCCTCGAACAAAACTTGATAGTGACATCAGAAATGGGAATAGAAATCCTCTCCTGTAGAGCTGCCGCCTGTTAAAGACAGGATTTCAATTGATCCATCTTCCCATGCATTAATAGACAAATCGACTGATCTTCAACCCTTGGATCAACCCTTGGATCAGCGATGGCTCCTGCCGCGAGAGAGGAATTTTTCCGGAAAACTGAGTTCCTTTATTAATTTATATATTCTGATTGCTTTTATTGGAGCATCTTCCTCTTACGTCATAAGACCCGTTCATGCGTGGCAAAGAGGCCCAACTTCCAATACATAACTCCCACTTTGTCTGCATATGTTGGGAGGGATCAAGATCTACAGCTTACAATGGTCCCACCACATATCCAAAGTTGCGACATGATCAGACGAACTTTAATGAAAGAATCTTTTACATCAGCGCTCCCCTGATTTTTAATGCTTTTCTGTTAAAAGAAATTCTGATTCCCGGGTTGTATGCTGAAAAAGAAGTTAGCGCATTATCCCCAGCTGGAAAAGGGAAAAAAAAAAAACAAAAAATGTACTCCCCAAGTTAGCCTTGTTTAAAGGCAGTTCCTCCAAAGTTGGAGGAAATTATAATCGCAACCGTAGTGAGAGGAAATTATAATCGTAACCAAAAAAAAAAAAAAAAAAAACAAAAGAAATACAAAATTATCGTTCTCCTAAATACACTTTGTTCTGTATTTTTTACCATTCATCTGCTTTCCCAGCAGTGACTCCAGCAACCTCTTTGATGAACTCCCTTTCCAGGAGCTTCACCAGAGTTATTGACCAATGTTCCTGGTTGTAGTCTCCACCAAAATCACTTCCTTCTCTCCTCTTCTCCCTGATTAAGATATTCTTAGGGTATAATTCCTACATATCAAGAGAAAATGGTGCCAGAAAATGTAGAAACATTAATTGAACATACCATCCATGGTAGGGTACAAGGAATGAGGAATGAAAGAAATGCCCAACCACACTATTTAATCGAAGGTTGTTAGCAAAGCTTCCATGGCCACTACACCATGTTAGGGGAAAATATTCCCTCAATTAAAAACTGACACAAGGCACAGTGTCCAAAAAACCGACTACACAGAAAATGAACACAATCGGAGAAGGGACTCGGCCGGCCACATTGGTGGCTGAGTCACCCACTAAAGAAGAATCCCACTCCTTATGAGACAAGACGTGAGAGTCCCACTCCTTGTGGAACACGACGAGGGAGCCCTGCCAACGAGAGACAATAGTAGGAAGTCCCATTCGTTATAAAACATAGCTCGAAGGATGTGGTCGTCACTCCTAGATCATCGGAGCCAACCCCAACCCATATGAAAAGTCCTTTTCCTAGCAAGACATGGCTCACGGCTAATCCCGACTTATTCGGAGTCAGTTGGATCCACACACTCCCCATTTGTGGAAGGACTCACACAAAGGGTAACACCAGTCACCCCAAAATCCTCGAACTTGGCCACCCGTTCCTCAGTCCCCTACTCCTACTCAAACACTGAGACTAAGGGGCATCACAATCATCCAATACGGACATTTGGCAGTCTGCCTTATCCAGTGAACGACAGATACGGACCTTGATGCTTCGTGCCTCGCCATATAAATAAAAACAGTCCCTAAGGTAATTTCCTAAAGAATCTTTTTGCACCTAAACTCTCTCTACAGCCCGACTCTTTAAACTAGGTTCGTCCCTTCAACAGCACTTGGCTACTTGTACTCAAACTAACTTAAGCATTAGAGTGTCTCCTGGGCCGAGTTGTCTAAAACACTTTCGCCTCCTCTTCTGTGATCGCAGGTTTACTTGCCGCAGATCGACGGGACAATTTCCGACTGCAACACAGCATCAACATGAAGATGGCATGGCAAATTAAGTTGGTACCTCATCACTGTCATACTTAAGCAAACCATAGAAGCTAGTGTCGCAAAGTGCAGCTCCTTCATTTCCCCTTGTTAGGAGGGAAATGATCCATCCACTTAAAATCTTACACGTGTCAAGTTGCGCCTTCGGAGCCCGAGCGCTCGGAGTGTCTCGCACTCGGCTTCATGTGTTCGGCCTATTATGCATACGGCCTTTCATGCGCTCGGCCTCTCTGGTAACGCTCGGAGTCTCAGTCCTACTCGGCTACGGTTCTCAGACGGAAGTCGGAGTCCTAATGTGATTAGGACTACCTCCGAGGAGTCCTTCTCCCAGTCTGATACGACACCGACTATCCCGGTCAGTCGTTACTCACACGTTGACACGTGTCAGTCCTAGAGCTGACCGACTTGGCTTCCTTGGCTAAGGTCTCCGACTCCTACTCGGAGTCGACCTCCCAGGTGTCCCCCAGTCCGACACATGGCAGTCCTATTGGCGATCTACTTCCCTGAGTCATGGTGCCTCCATGCCTCTTCCCAATCTATAAGTAGAGGTCATCCCTCAAGGTAAACCCTAAGGCCTTTACACACTCACAAGCTGTTATTGTTTATCCTCCACGCTCAAACTCATTCATCGTCCCACTCTCTCTAAACTGGGGATAGCCTTCTACTATCTCTTGACTGTTTACCTTGGGAATCTAACTTAGGCATCGGAGGGTAACCGGGGCTTAGGCGCCCCCTCCTTTGTCTCATCTCTGTGATTGCAGGTCACTCAGAGCGCGGATCAACGAGCGATTTCCAACCGTAACACCCCTTATCTATACCAATGAATCATTGTATATGACGCAAAACTTCACCCTATTTCTTTGGCCAAATAATGTGCTTAACTGAAAAGCATTGGGCCACGATCATGAACCTGTCAATACCACAGAGGGTGGTGAGCTCATCATACAGCTTCTTCTTCTACCCCTGTGATCAATTCTTTAGATAGGGCATGTTTCCCCACTTCTCACAAGGAAGAACCCCGTTTCTTCTCCTTCTTCTTCTTATCAAAACCCTCCGCCAAATTTCTTCTTATCAGAGCCCTCTATTGAATTCTTCATTGTCATATCATCCTTCCACATGTCACAACTAAATTTTTCTTGACTTCAACTTTTAGAGAAACTATTTACTTAGTTGAAGCAATAATTAATAAATTTTTACCATACGATTGTCAAAACTAAACTGAAACTGCTAAACCAAACCAAAATTGGCCAATTAAAATCGAACCGTTTGGTTTTGTTTTTTATGTAATGAAAATTTGTTCGATTTTGATTTTGAACCATAAACCGACAGTTCCAAACCAACTGACAAACAAATAAAATGAATTAAAATTGATAAAAACTAGTTTATACAATATAACTTAAATAACTTATGAAGTATCTTCGAGACTCTTCCTTGTTTTCTCATTTGAGAGTTGAAATAGAACAGAGAGCAAGATTGAGAGAGAGAGACTTATGGGAGAGTTACTTGAGATGCAGTACTTATTAAAAGAGCTTTACCCTACTGATGCGTAATTAGACTACTTGCTGAGCTGGATTGCCACATCTCAGCATCCTAATGGCTGTCCCCACTAACCAGACATAAGCCTACACGTATGTGTCCGTACACCATAAAGTGTCAGATCTTGGAGATCGGTCTCTAGCTGTCAACAAGCTGGACAAAGAAGGACAATTTCACCAGAAGGATCCATCCCACTGAAGGAAAGAATCTGATCTTACCTTATATAGCTCGGTAGATCTTATCTTATAGAGCTCGACATATCTTTCCATCTAGGATGACCAAAATTTTCCTTGTGGAGAATGATCTATCTTTGGACGAATCCGGCCACCATTGCCATATACAGATTCCGCTCCCATCATATAAGTAAGAGGCATCCTTGTAGGTATAGATCACTTCACTTTTACACCCTTTGAGCAAGGATTGTACTCTATTTTCACAGCTCTTGTAAAACTCGGATATTGTTTCCAGCCAATTTCCCCTATTGCTTGCCCTCAGAATACTAATTTTGGCATCAAAGTGTCTCTCCGGATTCCGAACCCGATCTCCAATTGCTTGCTTGTCTTTGTTCTTGCAAGTTCCCACTCATCCAAGTCCGACTATGCGGTTTCTAACATCAACATGCCCACAAAAGACTTCATTTCCTCTCTCCTAGGTCGAGGTGCCAGAACCAAATATCTCTTATCCCTCCAAGTTTTACCAACTCTCCTTAGTCCTTCTCTTTCACCACTAAACCCAAATCATTGACATCTTTCAAACCCTCCTTCATCCATGCCACATAACCAATGAAGGATCTAGTCATCATTGATTGTAAATGTTTACCTCAACATTCTCACATCCTTACTTACCCCCCCCATCCCAAAAAAAATTTCTTACATCAAATGGTCGAAATGCCCTACATAGACGACCTGTCCATATTAGATGTAGGCGGATTCAAATCCTCTCCTCCCAGAGATTCGGGAGGAGGGGCGGCGGCCAGGATGGATGGCCGACACCTGGGGTTTGGGTGAATCCGAGCCCTCCATCCTAACTGACAAGTCGAGCCGACAATGGGTGTCAACTCGGATGGAGGGTTCAAATTCACCCGAGCCCCACGTGTTGGCCATCCAATGAGGGCGTCTCCCTCCTCTCGAATCTCTGGGAGGAGAGGGTGTGAATCCAATGTAGGCTCATCTCTATCAGTAGCGAAGACTCCATGATCAGTTCTTGTACAACATTTACTTGTTTCCTTTAAGACTAGAGATCGCATGTTTCTCTAATCCATTTTCTAAGACGGATACCATCGCATAAGTTAATGAATTGATAGAGAACTAGTAGAAAACATAAATGTACTTTGTTATTATGTTAAGGGTCCTACAAAGAGAACTACATAATTTCATGAATTGTGCTATCTGGTTGGCAAGTAAGAATGCATCAGGTGGATCTATATTATAAAAGACTTCCAATCCTCTCATCAAATTTCAACTCAAAATGAACATTCCATATCTCTTTTTAATGGATGTGGTCCAACAAACTATAGCTTTCCATATAAATATAATCTTATGTAATCTTCATTTTTTTTGGGTAAGTAAAAATTTTGGTATATCAAGTAATGTGGTTTATGTCATCTTTTATAGACATTTTGAATGAGGCATTTAAACATCTTTTAAATCTGTCTAGTTGAGGCAATGTATGGGTAGGTGTTTACTCAATACGTGAGTAGACGACCTCATGTAATAGATAAGTTATCACCTTCACTGCTAAGACCCTCCAATCCGAAGGTTTAAGACCTAAGGAAAGTTCTTTAGGAGAACTTCATCATGTTCTATTGATAATTTAATAAAATAAAATTGGATCCTCTTACATGTTATTCGTATTTCATTTGATGGTCAAAAGCGAATTGAAAACTAAGCAGTCGTAATTTTAAAGATCCCTTGACGGAATATATATATGCTTTTGGTTCTTATAATTTTAGCATAAGTAAAAGGATCATTAATTCTTATAACAATGCAATTTTTTTTTTCAGACAAACATTTTATATTTAGAAGTGTCCCATAATGTCTGTAGTAGTGTTTGCAATTTTGTGGTTCCTATACTATTTTATCTCACCATTGGTGAAATTTTCTCTCTTGTTCTCATCCATCGAATAAATGGAGGACTGAATGTAACAATTGTAATCGTTGGATATGTTACTGAACAATGAAGATTAACTATCTAATAATTTGAAGCCAATTAACTTAATTATATGATTCACCATTGATTAATTTTTTTATTTTTTTTGAATCTATTCTTTATTTATCCAATTCTGGATTTTACTTATTGATCGCACCATATGATAAACTGATTTTGTCCGAAACGTATCACATGAGTTAGTGTTTGAGATGAGGAAAAAGGAAGGTACTTTAAACAAGGAAAAAAGATAACGTTGAGAGATTCAATGTGAGCGAGAGAAGAGCTGGCAATTCCCCTATTGACATCCGATATATATAATAATTAAATAGCATTTACCCAACTCCTCCACCCCAGGGCTGACTCTTGGGTCCAGACTCTGGCCACGACATGGTGCTTTTTTTTTGGGGGTGACTACTCTACCGATTACATATTCAAAACATAAGCTAAATAAATATTGAATCCAATTTATGATAACATTTATTAAATCAATTCGAATCAATACATTATCTTTGAAAAGATATGGTAGATTTACAATAAAATTTGCAAATTTCTAGTTTAATAAAACACGCTCTTAACCACATGTCAATTTTGTTGGATTCATTCAACCATATGGCTTACCGTATGTGGTTTCAGACTCTCGCATCAAAGGCGGCTGTCAAAAAAGGTTCCAAAAGAGATTGGATTCAATCCCAAACTTGAAAAACTTTTTTGAATAATGTTGGGACATAAAATGGGAAAAGGTAAATCCACACTTGAACCCCTAATCTAGGCCTAACATTAACGCAATGCACGGAAAACCAGCAGAATGACAAGCCCAAACTGCAATGGAATAGCATGAGCAGATGCAAGATCATTTATGAAATATTTATTATTGAAATTAAGATTTGATTCCAAAATGAATTCATGTATGTACAAGTAGGTGGATTTTAAATCCCTATAAGATAAAATAATAATAAGAAGAAGAAATAAAGATGGAGATCAAGAGAAGCACCTTGGTCCAATAAATATTTTTAGTTAATTAGAGTTATCTATAATACAACTAAGTCAAAATATCAAAATGTTACCCAAAAAAATATATCAATTAATATTAAACATATCAAGAAAAGAAAAAACAGTATAAATCTAAAATAGTAATAATATAATAATCAAATTATGTGTCTATCTCTTTTATTTTAATGTTTTTTTTTTCTCTTAACATCCAAAAGAAAAACGCCGGGAGGCCGGATCCCAAACACAGTTGAAAGGATTAAAGGCACTAAAGGACAGGCAGAAATAAGAATACATTGATGGATGGGGCACATGATATTGTCAATTTGTAGGGATTTCTGATTAGGAAACAATCATATGAAAGTTGTCTTTGTAAATTCGTGAAGTTTGTGATTTGATACAACCCGAACTCACACCATCCCATCTCTTGATTAGGTCTTATCAAACTCATACAATAATAATGGAACAGTTCCCATTTAATCCGGTATCGTTCAATGTAAAGTGTAAAATTTTTAAAAATCTCAAAACTAAAGAAATTTTTTTTATAGATGTTTTAGAACATGATATTTTCTTTTAATCATCATTGTATTATTTTTATAAATTTTTAAAGTCGAAGCAATTAAATGAAATAAGTCTTTCACAAATTATTTGAAAATAATTTATCATTATGATAATATTTAATATTTATATAGTTTTGCAGGTAATTTGAACGGACATGTGAAATGATAACAATCATTCTCGTTATAAAAGAAAAAACAAATATATAATATTAAAAGGATGAGAAGGAAGATTCTAAATTTTTTTGAAACTATATGTCATCAATAAGAAAATCCACTTAAATTTTCTCATTTTCATCTTTGTATGATATAGTAGTTCAGAGTTTGAATTGAAAGCAAAAAAAGGAAAAATGATTCTTTGAACAGCCGAGGTGGGATCTGCATGTGCCAACGCCCAACTCTCTATCTCTTACTTCTTCCATTCTTTCTCATCCCTCACCTTCTTATCTGTTCTCTCATGTTTATTGCTGGACATACGCATTAGTGCCATTCAGAGAATCTCTTCTTCTAAAAGAAAAAACTAATTTTAACTTGTTATATGAACTATTTTTTTTTATTTGATACAAACTCGATCTTTGATTATTTAGGGTTCGTTTAATAATCATCTTGCTCTGGAGTCAATTTGTTATTTTTTTTTTAGAGCGGAATATTATTTGATAACGTAGTTTTGAAATCGATTCTAAAGATTATTGAGATTAGACACCCGTTTGATAAATACCAATTTGGAATCAATTTTAGAGCTTATTAAGAGCAGAATCCCATTTGATAAACACTAATCTTGAATCCAAATCTTCCTTAAAAAATTACAAGAAATACTATAATTAGAGCCAAATGCCAAAACCACAGGCAAGTATATTGCTCAAAACAAGACCATTCGATGAGTTTTGATGGATTCAAACCATCATCTATTAGGAAATCCCCAACTCCTCTCTACCTACTTGAGCCAAAGACTCATAGAGAAACCAAGGAAAGGAGGTTCATGAATTGAACTCAAAAGGACCATGAAAATTCTTTATGTATTCAATGTATTGAAGAAAAGACAATCAAAGTAACAATTGGTATGCTCCATATTAATTTGAAATTGACAAAGGTTCCGAAAAGCCCTAATCTAGCGTCTTAAGGTTTTAAAACCCGGACAAGGGATCGATCTCCACCAATTTTGATTCGAATCAGATCAGAATCAATCAGAGCCGAAACCTTTGAAAATTGAATCAGAAAGAAAAGACAAAGATTGTCACATATCTTTGATTTTTTAGGGAATTTGTGATTCAAAAGTCTAGTAGATTTAGCTACAAGATGTAACTTCCCTGGTTTTATTGGAAAAAAGTGAAGATCAAAGAACATTCATGATCTATTCTAAAATAGAATGTGAGAATTAGTATTAATCAGAATCAGGGTCACCCTCATTTCTGTGAATTGCAATCCAATTCTATAAACCAAGCTACACCTTCACCAAAACAACTTCAAGATGAAGACAACCACCTCTTCAGCATATTCCTCAAAGGACCCACGAAAGAAAGCTGTAAAGTGAATTCCACCAACCTCCAACTATAACCAGATATTAATCTCTTCATCAAAGGAAACTTGTAAACCTTTGATACAACTTTTTCATTGAAAAACTTCAAGGGTGGTACGGGTAATACAATGCCCGTTTGGATTTGAAATAACCCATCAGAGGATCAATTTCATATTCATAGGCATAACTATTCATCTCAGAAAACTACAGCTGAATTAACCATTTGAGAAATTTAATTTCTCTGCCATGACTACAACATCTAAAGGGAGAGAAATAAAACATCAGGAAATATGATACAAACCAACCGGGGGTTACAAATTCCTGTGCCTCAATTTATATACAGAAGGGTCGACAAAATGCATCTGTCCCTAATGGCTCTGCTAGAGTCAGAATCAATGGAATCCAGGATTGAGAGTGTTATCAAATAGACCCTTAGGTTCTCTTGTTTTATTGTTAAATTTTACATGAAAATTTGACGTGTTTAATGTGTTAAAAATGATTTCAATATTTGTTTCCAAGATGTAAAATATATATATTGATCACTAAGGAAGAAAAAATGATATTTGTCTCCCTTTTACCTCCTAGAAACATACAATGAAATTTTTTTTGTAATATACAAGATATTACATATGTACAATTATACATCAAAATAAACAGAGCCTCGCAGAAATGAGGAGAAAATATAAAGGATACCATCAAATATGTTTTTGTTAAACATATATTGAAGACTTTATCAAGTTTTATGATCTAACGCACCTAAACCAAGCATAGACCCATAAAAGTCCGTCTATATGATGTCGGCCGGTGTCAATGGATCATCATTGAATACTTAATATACGCAGAGCGTTATTGGTATTTGAAAGGAGGCAAGGGGGTTTTAGCAATTAGATGGACACCAATAACTATAGGCAAAAGATTAATTACACTGTCCATCTATTTTCGCACGTCGAAAATCTAATTTGATAGATAGTTTAGCGTCACAATCATGGTTAGTAGGTGAGCCTTTTTATAGAATGAGGATGAGGGGAACACCCAAATCCCTTTCTTGGTGTGCTATGAGCCATAATGCCCCCGATTCGTTGAATATATAAACTATTTATTTTGATTAATTAATTAAAAAAATGATATATTGTTCATATTGATGGTTGTTTCATGATTCTTTGGCTTGTTTTACTTGCATTGATGAATACACCTTGCTAACAACTTAGAAAGTGGTTGCACCGGCAAATCACCTCTTCGTAGTTTTAAATATCAATTAAGTAGAAATAAATGATGGAACATGTACTGCATATTTATCTTTTTTTCAGTTGAAATCTGTCTTTGAAGTTGAAATATTTTTTTAGATATTTGATATTTAGATTTTTTTTTTTGGTAGAATGATATGATATTTAGATTTGAATTTTCGAGTGGGTCGTGAAATTTGGAATAAGACTTTTGAAGAAATATTTGGGTGATGTTGAATATATATATATATATATATATATATCTTAACAGTTAAAACCCTTATTGTCTGAATTTTTTGTGTGCCAGTCCTTTGTTAAAATGTTTGACCGTATTTTTATTGATTCGTACAAATTTTGCATTATTTTAATTTTCAAACATATCATTTTGTACAAAGGATTTTTTTTTTGGTCATTCTTATTTTAACTAACTATGATCGTGATTGGTTTGATCTCTGTATATTGGATCAAAAACTAAAGTGTCATCATAAAGTATATATCTCATGTAGGAATCGTCAGATCAAAATATTTGCATAACAAGAGTTTTCATAATATAGAGACTAAATCTAATTGCATCAACCTAGTGATTAGTGATTATGGCATGATCTTAGCTATCTGGATTGGATTGGCCATGTCAGAAGATTCATATCAGTGTCGTCAGTGATCGAATGACTGATATAGAACAAATGACTAAATCGAAAACGGATATCGATACTGACCGACACATGGTTGATATTGACCAATACCTACCACATTAGTATAATGAATGATACATAACCGATACCAATTGATACCATATCTAATAAATATTGATATGTACACGATCACATGAAAACTTCTGTTAATGTTTTACAATTTTAGAAACAAATTTTGTGAAACAGCCTATCTAAATATCAAAACAAGCAGAGCATTGAATATTATTATTAATTTTTTATTCATTTCTAACCAAAAACAGCCGAAGTAAATATCGAAACAACCACGGGATCCGTAAACTAGAGTGTACTAATTTCTTTCGAGGAAATGAAGCACACAATAAGTACAAATTTCCCACACACTGTTTCCTCTCTATGTGGATCGGATTGGTCATGTTCATTGATTCGTATGCATATATGTTTATAATACATTTTAATTTAATATCGATCATGTGTCACTTTGCCATTGATTTTATACTAATTTATCAATTCCATATAAACCCATATGGATTCACATATTTTCCTCCCAGAGGTTCGGGAGGAGGGGAATGCCTCCGTTAGATGGCCGACACGTGGGATTCTGGTGAATCCGAACCGACAAGCTGAGTCAATAGGAGGTGTCAGCTCGGATTCATCCGAGCCCACGTAACTGCCATCCAATGGGGGCGTCCCCCTTGTCCCGTAGGAGAGGATGTGGATCCAACCCCATATTGTATACAAATTGTGAGACATTCCTCTCATACTGATACATGCTAGTAGTCATATATATAGACCCCTCTTTTCTCTTTTTCTTTTTATATACAATGGTTTTTTTTTTTTTGAAAAATTTTAACCACCTCATACAAATCCACATACTCTCCTCCCAGAGGTTTAGGAGGAGGAGACGCTCTCATTGGATGGTCGATACGTGGGGCTTGGGTGAATCATAGCCCTCCATTCGAGACACCCCCTATCAGCTCAACTTATCGACTCAGTTCAGTTCAGATGTAGGGTTTGGATTTATCCGAATCCCACGTATCGACCATCCAACGAAAGCGTCCTCCTCCTCCCGAACATCTGGGAGGAAAGGAAGTGAATCCCACGTGATACACAGCATGGAAGGGGGACAGTGGTGGACATTGCACAGATAAAGAAAAAAAAGTCAATAAAAAACTCTGATTCGTTTGAAGAAGAATTTCTTTTTGGTAAAAATTCGAAGAAGATGAAGTTAAGAAATAAGAGAGGCATGATTTTAATTCACAATATTAAAATGAGCATCCAGGATTAGATGATTTGGATCCTTGTTAACTGTTACGCAGATCAGATACATGATACATGTGTCGGGTGTATTATATCTTTTTTTTTCTTGCTAGAAGCAATGTATAGACTGTATTAAGTGAACCAAAAAAAAGAAAAAAATTACAATGGGTTCTTAAAAAGGATGTTGAATTTCTTTCACTTTTGGTATTGCTATCAGCGGACCCCATCCCAAGATAAATCAAGGAAATCTAAATCGGGGTCTGTGAGGTACCGGGTCTGTTAGATCTATTTCTATCATATGTCATACTTTTTCGGTTCATGTGTCAATTTAATATGCTGAATCATCTAATACCGTATCATTCTGTATCGGACTGTCAATATCAATCCGAATCCGGAATCCGAAATCCGGATACTTAAAACCCGGGGGTTGGGACAAATCGATCTTAAGCAATTCGTCACGGGAAGCACCGCCTGCGTGATGAATTAAAGAATTAAAAAATTAAAAAATTAAAAAATTAAAAAATTAAAAAATTAAAAAATTAAAAAATATTGCTGACAAGGAGAGAAGAGAGAGAGAGAAGAGAGAGAGAGAAGAGAGAGAGGGGAATAAAAATATCAAATGGTATTGCGATTGGCGATTGGGGTTTGTGAGGAGTGAGGGCTGCAGATCGTGGTATTTTTATTTTAATTTCACCTTCGTCGGCTCTTTCCCTCTCTCTATCCATCTTTACCTCTATAAATCTGACCCAACATCTCTTCAGATCTCCTTCTGTCTTCTCGTGCTACCCCCTTTTCGGCTCTTTCCCTCTCTCTTTCCATCTTTGAATCCTCCGCTAGGAGATTTCAGTCATAGAGTTATCTAAGGTACTTTCTCTCTCTCTCTCTCTCTGTCTCTCTCTGTTGAGCTGTGTAATTTTAAGCCTTTTGTTCTTCGCCGATTTTTCTTCTCGGTTTTGAAAAATTTGCTCCGCGATTTCTCTTGGTGATTTTTTTTTTAAAATTTTTTGTTTTCTGGATAATATTTTTTTGTTGGATTTGTGGCCGCTGGAGTTTCTGATCTTAAAGCTTCCGTCTTTGTAGGTTTTTAGTTAGTTACTTGGTTTACATAAGGAAAGCCTAGGTTCTTGTTAACGGACGCGTCCGTGACAGATCTGATTGGTTATGGTTGTTTTATTGATCTCCTGAGCTATTTTATTGATTTACTGTGCTGTTTCTTTGAGATTTTTGAGGAAAATTTGTAATATTTGATTGGAGAGAATTTGAGCTGCTTGCTCTTCCGTTGGAGATGTTTTACTGAAATGTTTTGTAGGACGGAGAGAAATCAAAAGAAACTCTGTTATTTCCGCTTGTTTTTTCTGAGTCTGTTTCGAGGTTTTTTCATTTTTTTTTCCTCCGTGGTCTTTACGGTGGTCAGTTTAGATATAGAGTTATACAACTTGAGATCTGTTGTAGATCTTCAATCTCTCATCTTTAATGAATAAATTTTCATTTCTCGTTGTTAGATCCGTGACTCTGCTTTGGCATTTTTGTAGGTTTGGCGTCTTGTTTCGTTTCACAGGCGCTCTCGGCTTTAGATCTTTAAGCATCTGCCCAAGATGAACCATTGCGGATTCCAACAGAACTCTTTCGCAGCCTGCGAAGAGACGAGGAACGCCGTTTCCATCTCAGATCGGAAAGATGCGGTGGTTTGCCCTAAACCTCGGCGACTTGGTGGCTTCAACCATATGGTTCACGACGCAAGGCCGTTGAGATGGCAGTTGAGGTAATTTCCCCAATCTATCTACAGGTCTTCCTCCGTCTGATTCCCTAATTGTTGCAAAAATCTAACTTTTCTCTCCGATGTTCTCTTTCTGAGCAGCAGTCATCAAGCGGAGCTGTGCGATTCGAAGGCAGGGTCGGAACTTCTTGATATTATTTTAACTAAGGTATGCTTCTCTTCCCTTTTTCTGGAGAAATTATTTGAGATCTGTAACTCTACTGTTTAATTGTTCATCAATAAATCAACTCATATGAACCTTCTCTTCTGTGGTTTTCTTCCATTTTTTTTTACCCAAAAAAAAAAATCTTCAAATTTTTTTTTTAGTGTGATCTCTCAAACGCTATAGATGGTTTTGTTTATTGGCTTTGGTTGTTAGATCTGATCCTTATCTCCCTTAAATCACAAACAGAGATTAGTTTTTCTTACACAGCAGTACTCCAAGTTCTAATTATATTTTTATGTTTCCATTTCTCAGGGTGGTTATGGTGCAGAACAATCCACTCATGTAGCCTCGTCGCCCCCGTTTTTCTGTGGGTCACCGCCGAGCAGGGCCGCTAACCCGCTAATCCAGGACGCCCGTTTTGGGGACGAGAAGCTGACTTCATCGTCGCTGCTGCTAGCACCGGTGCCGGTCCCTGTTTCGTCGGGACTTGCACCATCACCATCTTCCTCTGCAAGGAATGGAGGATGTGCGCGCATGAAGTTCGGGCCTAAGCCAGCGGCTGTGAGAATTGAGGGGTTCGATTGTCTCGACAGGGATAGGCGAAACTGCAGTATCCCTGCCGTAGCCTAGAGGAGCCCCTTTCTTCCTATAATCAAAAAGGTACATAGAAGAAAAGATAAAAAAAACCACAACACCAACAACTGTTTTTATTTTTTGAAAGAGGAGAAGAGGATCTAATCGGATTTTTCGTAGAGAAACTATAATAGAAAAGAGTTGAAAGAGGGGATTCTGTCATCTGCTGTACATAAATGTTTTTCCTCAGCGATCTTCGATTTAATTTAGGAAGAGGGTTAATTCTCTTGTATGTATGTCTGTATGTATGGAAGGAGAAGGATGATGATCAGATGATGTATGTAATTATGTTGTAATCATCCTCATTAGAAATAAATGAGAGGAGGCAGGGAAATAAGGAATTAACCACCCTTCCTCCTTTTTTAAGTTCTTAGATGGTTTAGGAAGGGTTGGGCCATGGGTTAAGTGTCTGTGTTCATCGTGTCCACTTTGTTTCTCTTTTCCCATCTTTTGTAATGTAAAGAAAACCAACGGTGGGGGAGATGTATTTTGGTTTTATGGGGTTTGAATTGATCATTTTGGGGCTTTTGGAGATGAGTATCTGTAAAAAGAGAGGAAATATGTTAATTATGGGAGTGTGATTTGGGTCATTTTCAGGATGTAAATATATGCCCTTGTGGTGGGTTGTCAACTTGTGATTTGTCAAATTTAAAGTCTCTCTCTCTCTCTCTCTCTGCCTACATTAGATTAGATTCTACTGTGCAAGGCTCCAGAGCTTTTTATATTTTATTCCTTGTGCCTTCTTTTTATATGTATATAATATTGTGAATTATGGCATCTTGAACATGGAAAGGTTATAAAATACCAACAACCCACTTACCCCTTCGAGAATCGAGTGGGGAAGAGTGACAATATGACCTTGTCTTCTGCTGGCGACGGCTGGCCACTTTGGGGATTTGACTGGCCAGTTCAAATTAAGCTGGCTTTGCTCTTTGTCGTTTCCGATCGTGGGTGCTTATAATATTAAAATTTTGATGTTGATATACGGTCGGTCCAGCACCAGAACCGTGTTCTCTGGTTTGACTGGTAGTACAAAAAGGATCAGCACTGCTAATCTGAGTTTGTTTTTGATGGGGTAATAGTTACAAAAGAATTTAGCATGTGGGTAGCTTGTAGCTGGATCCAGAGCCCTGTTCACACGGCACATGCCCACGGTAATTTGGATTCAAATCTTCTCATGCTGACCACCTCGCAGGAGACTCTGGCTGTATCCTGTCGAAGCGCGATATGTAGATGTCGGTTGAATTTGAGTCATCTAGTCATTTGATAAGGTGAAACGTAAAAAGGTGTTGACTTATGCACCAACGATGATTGGATGGTTTAGATTCAGTTGACGCCTACGTGTCGGACATGGGTTGGATGAAGCCAAGTCTCCTGCTGACCCCCTAGCAAGAGACGATTTGAATCCCGATAATTTATTGTATATATATTTGCTTCCTAAAACAGGACCTGGATATTCTGGGCAGCGCGGGATCTGACGTGGCCGATTGGCATATGGAATTGGGAGAATTGGCAGACTCCCATTTTGGTTACTTCTCAAATCAGGTTCAGTACAGTGGAAAAGTCATAGAGAAGTTATGAAAGGGATCGGACCCAGAATCGGTTGCCTCGAACACATTTCACCAATGTATTGTGAAGCCCGATACGTAGACGTCGGTTGAATCTGAGTCATCTAAGTCATTTGATAAGGTGAAACGTAGAGGGGTGTTGGCTTATGCACCAACGCTGGTTGGACAGCTTGGATTCAGTCGACGCCCACGTGTCGAACATGGGTTGGATGCAGCCGAGTCTCCTGTTGACCCCTTAGCAAGAGACGATTTGAATCCCAGTAATTTACTGTATGTATATTTGCTTCCTAAAACAAGACCTGGATATTCTAGGCAGTGCGGGATCTGATGTGGCCGATTGGCATTTGGAATTGGGAGAATTGGCCGACTCCCATTTTGGTTACTTCTCAAATCAGGTTCAATATAGTGGAAAAGTTATAGAGAAGTTATGAAAGGGATTGGACCCGGAATCAGCTGCCTCGAACACATTTCACCAATGTATTGCGAAGCCAGACACGTAGACGTCGGTTGAATCTGAGTCATCTAAGTCATTTGATAAGGTGAAACGTAAATGGGTGTTGGCTTATGCACCAACGCTGGTTGGACGGCTTGGATTCAGTCGATGCCCACGTGTCAGACATGGGTTGGATGCAGCCGAGTCTCCTGCTGACCCCCTAGCAAGAGACGATTTGAATCCCAGTAATTTACTGTATGTATATTTGCTTCCTAAAACAGGACCTGGATATTTTGGGCAGCGCGGGATCTGACGTGGCCGATTGGCATTTGGAATTGGGAGAATTGGCCGACTCCCATTTTGGTTACTTCTCAAATCAGATTCAATACAGTGGAAACGTTAAAGAGAAGTTATGAAAGGGATCGGACCCGGAATCGGCTGCCTCGAACACATTTCACCAATATATTGTGAAGCCCGACACGTAGACGTCGGTTGAATCTGAGTCATCTAAGTCATTTGATAAGGTGAAACGTAGAGGGGTGTTGGCTTATGCACCAACGCTGGTTGGACGACTTGGATTCAGTCGACGCCCACGTGTCGGAAATGGGTTGGATGCAGCCGAGTCTCCTGCTGACCCCCTAGCAAGAGACGATTTGAATCCCTGTAGTTTACTGTATGTATATTTGCTTCCTAAAACAGGACCTGGATATTCTGGGTAGCGCGGGATCTGACGTGGCCGATTGGCATTTGGAATTGGGAGAATTGGCCAACTCCCATTTCAGTTACTTCTCAAATCAGGTTCAGTACAGTGGAAAAGTTATACAGAAGTTATGAAAGGGATCGGACCTGGAATCGGCTGCCTCGAACACATTTCACCAATGTATTGTGAACTCGGTGTCACAATCTTATGATAAAAAAAAAAAAATCTGCAATAGGTGGAAAATTGAGTTTGGGGGGTTTTTTTTTTTTTTTTGGGGGGGGGAGGGTGGCAATAGAGGTGGGGTAGGGGAGGTTGTAAAAATAGGGAGGGGAGGGAGAGGGAAGGG
Organism: Protea cynaroides; assembly: GCA_028583415.1. NCBI lineage: Eukaryota > Viridiplantae > Streptophyta > Magnoliopsida > Proteales > Proteaceae > Protea > Protea cynaroides. The sequence goes on along the minus strand of CM053273.1, from coordinate 27,068,145 downwards.
AGGCCTCAGAAGGGTAATAGAGGGGACGGAGAGGGATGCAATGGTAAAGGGCGAGCCTTGGTGTGATCACAAGGTTATCATATTGCAAGGTGGTGGTCATGGGTTTGAAACACGAAAACAATATCTCTACGTTGTGGGGGTTAGGCTGCATACATTCTGCCCTTCCCAGATCTTGCAATAATGGGAGTTTTTTGTGCATTGGGATGTCTGGAGAGGGATGCAATGGTGGGGCTGTTGCAGATTGAAGGGGGAAGGGAAGCGGGGGAAGAGAGATGAGGGAGAGAGTCAAGGAGTGGGAGGAAGAGAGTTGCAGGGGTGGGGGGGAGGGGCAAGGGGAGAGTTAGAGTATGGGAGAAAGAGAATTAATTGCTTCATTTTTTTAGGGGGTGTGGGAGGAAGAGTTATGGGTGTGGGGTGGGGAAAGTTGTAGGATTATTTCCTACCTTTTATGTTGTCCCACGTGTGTAAGACTTACCAATTGTCTTGTTATTTCATTTGATTTCTGATATTGCTTGGATCCATTATTGGTAGCACAATATTAATTGAGAGATTGTAATAACTATTAAGGGAATGTAATCCCACTGTGCTTACCTTAATAGGAAGAAGGCCTAATGTCAATAAATAGGATTGAAGGTCTTTTCCCTCTCACATGGTTGTTTGTGATTCTTATTGATCGAAGTGCTTTTAGGGTGAGCAAGAGGGACAAATCATAATCCATTACTGTTACAAAGATTCATCATGGCAGGCAACGGTCAAGGTATGGTCTCCTCAAATACGACGGTGAACGATATGCAATGATTACTCTTTTTATGATTCAAGCATTCTTAGCCAAGATCCTTATTTGTATTAATGAATATTGTTAGGAATGTATGTATAAATTCCTTCAATAGAGAGTAGCCCCCGGGGGGGGGGACGAAGAGTTACAGTGGGTAGGTGTGGGGTGGGGATTGGATTAGAGAGGAGAGGAGAGAGAGAGAGAGAGAGAGAGAGAGAGAGAGAGAGAGAGAGAGAGAGAAGCTTACCTATAGACCCGGATGAACTCTGACCATTGCAACTAATGCTTGCAGATGGGCATTGTTATAGAGCCAGCGCATTGGTCATTGCCGCTGGAATCTAGTTTCAAAGTCAACATGGTTCTAATAAGAAGCCTGCATATGCCGGAGGGAGATGCAATTGTTATTTGGGGTGTTGTGGGTGTTTAGTGACTGGTACTTTAATCTGTGCTCTCCTGCAAAATGGGAAGAGAAAAATCATTACTGGGGGACAGGCCGTGATAGCCTAATGTTTTCTCCGATGATTAAGTCAGTGGTGAAGCTAACATTATGGAGCTCAATAGTGACAAGTTCCTTATTCGTGGGGGGAGAATATGAATTTAAGTGAGAACAAAATTACTTAGCTGAGAATCTGTCTTTCTAAATATGTTTCGAGCGGTTTTTATAGACGTAGAGAATCTTGAACATTCTTGAGATAAAACGTGGGAATAACCGCCTAACCGTCAAGTGTATCTCCAAGATTCAAGTATGATCGTAAGAGTACGAACCAACGGCAAAGATGTGACAAGTCGCTTGTCATAATCAGCAAGATCGTCATGGAACCTATTGTTGTGATGATTAAGAAGTTTTTCACACGTATGACAGCTAAGGAGTTGGATAACGAACGAATTGGAATATTCGATTATCAAGTTGACAAGTGATCATGCGACTTGACATGTCGCCAAACATTGATGCGACTAGGCATGTCGCCAAGTATTGATGCAACTTGGCATTCCGTAGCAACTCGGGAAGAGTACCAACTCACAAGATGAAGCAACATCCAGATTGACGAGTCAACAATCAGAACCATCAAGACACATGTTTCCTTCATATGTCATGAACCCATACAACACGTGTCACCTGTCATACCCCAATTCTGGACTAACCAGTGGTGTGATGAACTGTCATAAGAACCAACGATTTAAACCAGGATCTCGTATAGGCTGTGCCCACCATGTTAAACCAAAATACATTCCACAGTAATAATCGATGATAATAATTAAATAGCGAATGTCTTGTTAATAATGAACTGATGTCTACATGATAAATGATTTAATAGTCCAGTTATCTCCAAGTAATCAAAACATAATTAATACCTATTACATATATCAAAATACGAAAGTTAACTACCAAGCATAAACAAAGTTGAAACACTTGCTTGGCAAGTTATATTCGTCATTCAAAGCTTGCACATCAATAGCCGCTACATGTTCATACGTTGGTGCATCGATATAATCTTCGACAGTAATACCTGCAACATCAAAAACTAAAAAGAATTACGCACGCGAGGATCAGCTTTCAAACTTGAGCTCACTGAGTGAACAAAACAATGCACAAATATATGCATGCATTCAATTCATATATTTGGTCTGGTTTTTAAGTTTGTAATGTGCTATAGAAATGTTTGGTGACCCCCGCACCTCTATACACAAGTGTGTGAATCCGTCCAATGAATCAAACACCATTGTCATCCCACATGCATCCACCATGGAATAGAGATAGAGCTAAAGTATTCGGATCACACACTATCAACACTTTCCCTGATGCCCTACCCATATCAACACATAAGCCCCTATTGGCGAGGGCTTGCAAATTGGGCTCGCAACTAACCAATCCTAAAAGTCATCCAGTGTATCCAAGGCCTCACCCCGGCATCCCTCATTACGTCCATAGAGATAAAGCTAAGGCCCCCCGACAGAGTCAAAGACCACACGGTCTGAGACCACCTCCCTTGATGTCCTATGACATAATAGTTCTGCTAAGGTAATGGCGATACGACGATGTCAGTGGGCAAGAGTTGAGTAGAGATAGAGCTAGAGTCTGGTAACCAGGTCAGAGACCACAATGCCACGTCCTCCCCCTGATGCCCCACTCGCATCCAACACACTAACCACACACACACAATCACATGCCTATTCCTATCATCATCGATCAACATGGTAGCAAATAGACAGAAGTAAATATGCATGAGCAGTAATAACAGTAATATTGGATGACATATGAGATGCACATTATAAGCATAAAATCATAGAATCAATCATGGCATTGGACACAATTAAGTAAAACAACTTGTTATTATCCAATTAGTTTAGGACTTGTTCCCTCACCTTTGATTGATAGTTGTTCCTCTCTCAAGCTTTAGAAATCACTTTGAATTTATTGGGAACCTAAACAATTAATGTATTTAAGTTAGGGTTCAATTGTACCAAGTTACAGTAGTCAAAAACCTTGTTTCATCTCAAAATAAACTTGTTATCGTATGATCGATACCCTGTGATTGCAATATATGTCACCATACGACGTACATTCAATACCCTATGGTCGCACTATATGCGACCGTACCTACGACCATACGTTTCCTGAATTCTTTCCGAATGGCTATGGTCAATACTCTGGTCATCCTATGGTCGACCGTAGTTGCGACCATACGATTTCTGGTCAAAATTTTACTTTCAATCTGAGTTCCCCCTCTTGGCCCATCAATGGGATTCACCTCAAAATCATTTTATGGCCTTTAATCACAGTTTATCCTTATCAATTATCCCTAACTTATTCTCTATGATTTTCCATAGAAAACCTATAACCGAATCATTGTATTAGGCTCCATATATCAATTTGAAAAGAACCTATTCTATCTGATCTACCCTACAGAGTCAAGTCCATACCTTAAGCTTGCTGTAGAGAGATATAACTCTTCTCTGCAAAAACCTTCCTCTCAGCCTTCTTCTCCAAATCTCCTTCTACTTCTCTTCCTCTCTCTCTTTCTCTCTTAGGTTTAGAGTTTTAATTTGGGTTCTAAAAGAGTGAGAGAGGCTAAGGGACGTCCTTTATATAGAGGAAAAACCTCCATATAGAATCCTCTTTCAATTAGGAAAGAGTCCCTCTCAAATTAGGAAAGTTTTCAAAACTCAGAGTCGGTCTTAACATCTTGCGGTCGTAGAATCTGTCGACCATAAGTCCAAAATGTGCGACCATACGTCGTACGGTCTCATCCTGGTCGACCATATAGTAGACCGTACCCCTCAAAAATGCCACCATACATCCAAAATTTACTGGTTTTTAATTTTTGATTGATTGCTTCCATACAAACTTAAACAGTCAACCACACCAACTATTTCTGGTGAAGGCTTTGACCCTGTCTGCATCGATTTTGATTACAGCTTCTGCTTCTGCCCATTTTGAGAAGTAGTCCATGGCCACTATTAAGAATTTCTTAGATGACTTGCCCCCGGGCATGGGGCTGACTATGTCAATCCCCTATATTGCCAAGGGAAGTGAACTGACAACAGGTTGCAACTCATTTGCAGGTAAATGGCTCACTATGGTGTGCTTCTGACATGCCTCACATTTAGCTACAAACTTCGTGTAGTCGGCCATCATTGTTGGCCAATAGTAGCCTTGTCGTAGCAGCCGTTGGCATAAAATGCGGCCTCCAAGATGACTGCCACATATGCCAACGTGTACTTTCCACATTACTTCTTCGGCTTATGTGGGTGTGAGAGGCATATGAGGAAGGGGCGAGTCAAAGACTTACGGTATAACTTGTCATCGAGGACAATGTACCCTCTGAATTTTGCTTGAACTCATCGTCTCTCGAGATGGTCCTCGGGTAACTCGCCAGTTTCGATATAAGTCTTAATTGGATCAATCCAAGTCTTCTCGCTAGCGACTTGATGAACTTCGTGGTTGTCGACAATGTTGATTTTTTTCAATATATCAATGTAAATCGATCAGTTGTCACACCCCAATTCCGTACCTTTCAGAATGGTGTGATGAACCGTTAATAAGCCAACGGTTCAACCAGGATCTCTAATAGGCTGTGTCCTTTAAATTAAACCATACACATCCACAACCATAATCAGAATAAATACACAATAGCGAAAGTCTTAATATTAAATGAACTGAGGACCTAACTGTGATAATCATAAATAAAATATCAAATTATATTGTATCAATCGAGACATAAGTAAATAAAATATCAAATTATATTTCCTTAATAGCTCAAATAAAAATCTAATAAAAAACGCATGAGTTGCACTCGCATGAGGAGTCATGCGTCTCCACTATATCTTCAGCCTCCATTGCAGCCACGTGCCCGCACACAGGAGCATTCATATATTCTTCCACAGTGGTACCTGCATCATCAACTAAAACAATATTTGAATTCGAAAAGGGTGAGCACACATCATGGCTCAGTGAGTAAACAAAATAATGCAACAAACATATGCATGCATTCAATTCATATCTGTGGTCTGGTATATAAGTTTGTAATGTGCTATAGAAAGGTTCGGTGGCTGCCTCACCTCTATACACGAGTGTGTGAAGCCGCCCAAAGATAACGTTTATTGTCGTCCCACATGCACCCACCATGGAATAGAGATAGAGCTAAAGTGCTTAGGACCACACCACATCACACTTCCCCTGATACTCTACCCATACCAACACGTAAGCCCCTGCTGGAGAGGGTTTACAAACTGGGCTCGCAACTAACCAATCCTAATGTCAAACAGTGTACCCAAGGCCTCACCCAAGAATCCCTCAATACATCCATAGAGATAGAGCTAAGGCCCCCCGACAGAGTCGAAGACTACACGGTCCGAGACCACCTCCCCTGATACCCTATGACGTAATAGTTCTGCTAAGATAATGGCGATACGAAGATGTCAGTGGACAAGACTTGAGTAGAGATAGAGCTAGAGTCTGGTGACCAGGACACACCACAATATCACGTCCTCCCCCTGATGCCCCACTCGCATCAAGCACACTAACCACACATACATTCACATGCCTATTCCTAGCTTCTTCATCATCATCATGTTATAAATAAATAGAATTAAATATGCATGAACATTAATAGCAGAAATATTAAATGACATGTTGAATGCACATTACAAGCATACACGCATAGAATCAGTCATAGCATTGGATTCAAGAAATAAAAATAGTTTATTATTAGCCAATTAGTTTAGGTCTTGTTCCCTCACCTTTGCTTGAGTGTAAATTCTCTTTCAAGCTCTAAGAATCACCTTTATATCAATAGAAAAACCTAACAAGTCGATAGATTTTAATTAGAATTCATTCCGACAGTTTTAAGCTTGCTGTAAAGATAGGGTCGCAGGACGGGTCGCAGGTAGGGTAGCAATTTTCTGCGACCAAGGTGCTGTAAGCCTAAGAATGATGTAATAATAAGACAAAGGAGAACAGAATGCCAGACGAGTAGAAAAGCCAGAGAAAGCCTAACGCTTCGCTTTTTTTTCAAGCGGAGCTCGCTGCCCCCCCACCCCTGCTTAGCGTTCCACTTGTGATCCTGGATGCAGTGGAGGATTTTGATAAATGCACCCGTGGACTTGACGTCATCCCCACCTTCCTCCAGTATATCACTGGCAGTCCCTCGTGAGTGCGGCACACACCTTTTTGTTTGTTTCGGAGCCGTTTTGGCGGGGCGTACTAAACCCACTACGTACCACACCACCGGGCGGCTCGCCTGAATGTCGAGTCTTCCTCCGTCGCCAACTCGACGTTGTCGTCACCTGCAAGATATGGCCAGGGTATAGGGTCGATGCTAGGGTCGGATGTTCCATCGACCCTAGGTGCGATCGTAGCTTCCCTGGACTTCTCAAGAGCTAGGGGTCGATCCTGTGGTCTGGTAGGGTCGATTCCCAATCGACCCTACGTGCGACCGCACGTGGTTTGAGTCGACTTTTTCATTCTACAGTCTAATCTTTCAAGTTTGGGTCCTATGGCTTACTTCCACAGTCCATTCTATGCTTGTTCTATGGCTTAAAATCTTTCCATGGATGGATGATTTGGGTTTCTCCTAGATCATACCTTCTTCATGAACTATTCTAAGCTCTTAAATCACTCATGGAAAGCATATCCATACCTGAGGTTTGCTGAGATTCAGAGGTTTCTCTGAATTCTTTTCTTTAGTCTTCTTCTCCAACTCTCATTCTCTTCTCCTTCTCTTTTCTTTCAATTAGGGTTTCCAAAAGGAGTGAAAGAGGCTAAGGGGTGTCATATTTATAGAGGAAAACCTCCCAAAATAAGTTCCATTGAGATTAGGAAAGAATCCCCTTAAAATTTGGAAAGTTTCCTATTTCTGATTTCTGTCAGTGATCCTAGGGTCGATGAGGGGGTCGGAGATCCCGTGGACCCTAGGGTCTCAGTTGTCTGACCCTAGGTCTAAAAATCAGGGGTCTGACTTCCTAATGAGGTGGGATTGACCCTGCCTATTTGGGTATTCGACCCTACCCCCTATTTTACTATTTTTGGGTCAGTTTAATACCTGGTCTTGCTATTTCCTTCACGTACTTGGTCCATTTGACTCGACCATGATTGATAGACCTGGTACAAAGTGGTAAGACTGGTTAGTTCGATACGGGTCTTACAACTCCCCCCTGCTTATAAAAATTTTGTCCTCAAAATTTGTACACACCTTTCGAGTCGAATAGATGAGGGTATTGCTTTCGCATAGCATTCTCTTCTTCCCATGTGATTTCTTCTATATCTCTGCTTCTCCAGGTGACCTTAACATAATAGATTTCATGGTTGCGTAGTCGTTAAACCTTTTGGCTGGTGATTTCAGTTGGTGCTACTTCAAATGTCAAATCATCAGTCAGATCTACTGTCAAAACGTGCATTGGATCTCTGACATACTTTGTCACACCCCAATTCTGTACCATTCAGAACGGTGTGATGAACCGCTATAAACCAACGGTTCAACCAGGATCTCTAATAGGCGGTATCCATTAAAAATAAAATCATGCACATCCACAACCATAATCAGAATAAATACACAATAGCGGAAGTCTTATAGTAAATGAACTGAGCATTCTAAATGTAATAATCATAATTAAAATATCAAATTATTATTGTATCAACTGAAACATAACTAAATAAAATATCAATTACATCTTTTTATAAATCTAAATAAAATCCTAATAGAATACGCATGAGTTGCACTCTCATGAGGGGTCATGCGTATCCTCTAAGTCTTCAGCCTCCATTGCAGCAACACGCGCATACATTGGATCATTCATATAATCTGCAACTGTGGTACCTGCATCATCAACTAAAAATATTCGACATCGAGAGGGTGAGCACACATCATGGCTCAGTGAGCAAACAAAACAATCCAACAAACATATGCATGCATTCAATTCATATCATTGGTCTGGTAAATGAGTTTGCAATGTGCTATAGAAATGATAGGTGGCCAAAGATCACATTTATTGACGTCGCACCTCTATACACGACTGTGTGAAGCCGTCCAAAGGTAACGTTTATTGTCTACTCACATGCACCCTATTCATGGATAATGTACACACAAAGGTCACATTTATTGCTATACTCGTTGCCCATACCAACACGTAAGCCCCTGCTGGCGAGGGCTCGCAAACTGGACTCGTAACTAACCAATCCTAATGCCAAACAGTGTATCTAAGGCCTCACCCCAACATCCCTCAATACGTCCATAGAGATAGAGCTAGGGTCTGATGACCAGGATGAACCGCAGTGTCACGTCCCCCCTGATGCCCTACGACGTATTAGTTTCGCTAAGGTAATGGCGATACGACGATGTTAGTGGACAAGACTTGAGTTAGAGATAGAGCTAGAGTGCTGAGGCCCCGCCTATGACACCTCCCCCTGATACTCGCTCGCATCAAGCACACCAACCACACACATACATCCACATGCCTATTCCTATCATCATCATCATCATCATCATCATTATCATAAACAATAAATAAATATGCATGAACAGTAATAATTGAAATATTAGATGACATGTTGAATGCACATAACAATCATACACGCATAAAATCATTCATGGCATTGGACTCAAGAATAAAAATAGTTTATTATTAACCAATTAGTTTAGGTCTTGTTCCCTCACCTTTCCTTTATCGTAGGTCCTCTTTCAAGCTTTAAGAATCAACTATATATCGATATTATATCACTAGTAGACCTAACCAAGTCGATAGAATTTAATTAGAATTAATTCTGATTTTAAAAAGCATACTGTTAACTGGGGGTCGATGCTAGGGTCGGAGGTTTGATCGACCCTGGGTGCGACCACCCCTATTCTGGACTTTTCAAACACTGGGGGTCGATGATTAGGGTCTGGTAGGGTCGATTGGCCATCGACCCCCCGTGCGACCCCCTGTGGGTTTTATCAATTTTTCATCCTACAGTTCATTCTTCGTGTTTGGGGTCCTATGACTTGCTTCTACAATCCATTCCTCACATGTTCTATGGCCTAGAACCGTAGTTCATTCATCTATATGGCTTTCATGATCTCCCCCAATAGTTTTCCATGAAAACCTAACCATGGGTGGATGATTTGGGTTTCTCCTAGATCATTCCCTCTTCTCTATCTATTCTAAGGTCTATAGAATTTCATGGAGATAGTATTCATACCTGAGAATTAGGCTTGGTCCTCTGAAGCCTTCTATTTGATCTTCTTCTCCACTTTCCTTCTCTTCTCTTTTTCTTCTCCTTCTCTTCTCTTTTTCTCAATCCAATTAGGGTTCTAAAAGGAGTGAAAGAGGCTTAGGGACGTCCTATTTATAGAGTAGAAACTCTAAAAATAAGTCCCATTGAGATTAGGAAGGAATCCCATTGAAATTAGGAAAGTTTCCTAATTTTCGGTTCGTGCTGTTTTTACCGATTACCGGGGGTCGATGGGGGGGTCGGAGATCCCGTTGACCCCTAGTTCTTAAAATGTCCGACCCCGGTATAAAGTCGGGGGTCTGACTTTTTTATCTCTTGGGGGGTCCGACCCTCCCCATTTTAGTGTTTTTGGGTCGGGTTAAATGCGGGATCATGATCTCCTTCACCCTGATTTTTAGTGTTTTTGAGTCCTGGTTAAGGTGGTAATACCGGATTAGTTGATCGTGATCTTACACTCCTTAAAATTTTGTCCCCGTGACTTGATCCGTTTGGTTCGACCATGATGGGTAGACCTGGTTCAAGGTGGTAAGACCGGGTTAGTTTGATACGGGTCTTACATACTTCTTCAATAAGGAGATATGAAATACATCATGCACACTTAACATAGATGGTGGTAGTGCTAACTGGTAAGCCACTTTTCCACGTTTAGCTAGAATCTCATATGATCCAAAATATCTCGAACTTAGTTTCCCTTTCTGTCCGAACCGTTTCAAATCGCGCATAGGTGATACTTTGAGGAATACCTTATTACCTACGATAAATTCAAGGTCTCGGTGTCTAGTATCTGCATATTGCTTTTGACGATTCTGAGCCGTTCTTATTCTTTCCTTGATAATGTCGACTACTCGACATGTCTCTTCAACAAATTCTGGTCCAACAATACTACGTTCTCCAACTTCATTCCAAAACAAAGGAGTTCGACACTTCCTGTCATACAGTGCTTAATAGGGTGACATCTGTATAGTAGCCTGATAGCTATTGTTATAAGCGAACTCAATCAATGGTAACTTCTCGTCCCATGATCCTTTAAAATCAAATACACAGACTCGGAGCATGTCTTCTAGAATCTGAATGGTACGCTCTAATTGTCCATCCGTGCTCGAGGATGGAATGCAAGATCAAACTTCAATGTTGTACCCATAGCCTTCTATAATCCTTCCCAAAACTTTGAAGTAAATCGTGGATCTCTGTCGGACACATTGTTTTCAGGTACACCGTGTAATCTGACAATATTATCCACATACAACTTAGCTAACCTCTTTAGTGTGTACTGAGGTCGTATAGCTATAAATCGAGCCGTTTTAGTCAGTCGGTCTACAATCACCCAAACTGCGTCAACTACTCGGGGAGTCAATGGTAATCCGGTGACGAAGTCCATAGTGATGTAGTCCCATTTCCATGCTAGTTCTGATAACGGCTGTAACAGTCCTACAGGTCTTCATTGTTCAGCCTTCACTCTCTGACAATTTAGGCATTGATACATGAACTTGACTATATCTTCTTTCATTCCTCTCCACTAATATAATTTCTTTAGGTCATGATACATTTTTGTACTTCCAGGATGTATCGAATAGGCGGTGATATGGGCTTCCTTCATTAGTCGGTGTCTAATGTCCAAACTTTCTGTTTCAGGTACACATATTCTTCCTTTGTACTTCTGTACCTTTTCATCGTCCAAGGTGAACTCAGGAATAGTCCTACTTTTTTCAATGTCCTCTTGTACCGTTCTTAAATAAGGGTCTGATTTAATAGCTGTTTTCACCTCATCAAGTATATCAGGTACAATCCTCAATGTGGCGAACATATTTGAAAATCGATGAATAAACCCTTGGTTGTTTGATTCACCCGGTACATCTATCACAAACTGCTCATTACCGTAATTGATCACTTTTTCGGTAGTACATATTGCGGCAGTTGTGTTAACCTCTCCTTGAGATTTTATCATGGCCTTTCTACTCAGCGCGTCAGCAACCACATTAGCTTTTCCCGGATGATACTGGATATCACAATCATAATCTTTCAATAGTTCCAGTCATCTTCTTTGTCTCATATTCAACTCCTTCTGATTAAAGAGATAAGTAATTAAGACTCTTATGATCTGATTTAATCTGAAATTTCTCTCCGTACAAATAATGTCTCCATATCTTGACAGCATGTACTACTGCCGCCAATTCCAAATCATGAGTGGGATAGTTCTTCTCCTGTGTCTTCAATTGTCTTGAGGCATAAGCAATTACTTGTTCTCCCTGCATAAGTACACATCCTAATCTCAATCCTGACGCATCAGTGTATAAAATAAATGGCTGTCCTGGAATCGAAATGGTCAAAATTAGAGCAGATATCAATCTAGCCTTCAATGTTTGGAAACTCTTCTCGCATTTCTCAGTCCAAACAAACTTTTCTCCCTTCTTTGTCAAACTGGTGAGAGGTACGGTAATTCAGGAATAGTCTTCCATAAATTGTCGATAATAACCAGCTAGACCTAAGAAACTTCTAATTCTGCAACGCTCTTCGGTGCTTCCCACTTCACAATAGCTTCGATCTTGCTAGGATCCACTTTAATTCCTTCAGTGGATACAACATGGCCTAGAAAAATGACTTTCCTTAGCCAAAACTCACACTTTGTAAATTTGGCGTAAAGCTTCTCTTTCCGTAATCACTGTAAAGCGGCGTTTAGATTCTTAATATGAGTTTCCTTGTCCTTGGAGTAGACCAATATATCCTCGATGAATACAATAACCGACGTATCCAACATATCGTGAAATACCCGGTTCATAAGTTCCATAAAGGTTGCTGGTGCATTTGTCAATCCAAAAGACATGACCAAAAATTTATAATGTCCATATCTGGTCCTGAATGCTGTCTTGGGGATATCACCGTCCTTAATCTTCAACTGATGGTAGCCTGACCGAAGATCGATTTTGGAGAACACCTTGGCACCTTGCAACTGATCGAACAAGTCATCGATCCGAGGCAATGGATATCGATTCTTGATTGTCAGTTTATTCAGTTCCCGGTAGTCTATACACAATCGAACACTACCGTCCTTCTTCTTTATGAATAATACTGGCGCTCCCCATGTGATATGCTAGGTCGGATGTAACCTTTGTCCAGCGGTTCGTGTAGTTGTACTTTTAATTCCTTCAGTTCAGTAGGAGCCATTCGATAAGGTGCTTTAGATACTGGTGCGGCTCTGGGTATCAAATCTATAACAAACTCTGTAGCTCGGTCGGGTGGTAGTCCTAGTAGTTCTTCAGAAAATACATCTGAAAAGTCACGCACGACATCAATATCTTTCATTCGTGGTGCTTCCTTGGTAAGATCGACCACAGATACTAGATACCCAACTGCTCCTTTCTCAAGGCACTTCCTAGCCTTTAATGCAGAAAGTATGAGCTTTCGTTTATGGGAAAGTTTGGTTCCCGTAAAACTGAACTCTGCTCCTTCCTTGTCTTTAAATGTCAGATTCTTTTTGGCACATAATCGGTTTGCAGAATGTCGAGCTAACCAGTCCATTCCCAAGATGACGTCAAAGTCTGCCATCTTAAGTTGAATCAAGGTTGCATCTAGAGTTTTCTCGTCAATAAGAACTGGACATGGTCCATAACCTTTTTCTAATTCCACTTCTAATCCCATAGGCGATCGTACAAGCAGTTTGTAGTCTAAGGATTTGAGGAGTAAATTTAGCTTCTTTCTAAATGACACAGATATAAAAGAATGAGTAGCTCCTGAATCAAAGAGTACTCTGGTGGGAATGCCATTAATAGGTACGATACCTGTGATTTGTTTTGATTTAGTCTACATGCTCACACAATGTAACACAAAATGACAAGGTTCAGGTCATACCTGTGACCACATCAGGCGATGCGGCAGCATCCTCAGATGTAACCGCGTAAACTCTGCCTTATTGTAGTTGCTTCTTGGGCTTAGGACACTCCCTTGCAATATGTCCCAATTGATTACAGTTAAAGCATTTTATCCCTTCACCATTTTGCTTTGGTTGCTATTGAGCTGCTGAAGTAGTCTTGGTTGCAGCATTGAAGCCTTGAGTACAGAAGGGTTTGAATGTCTTGGTGTTCCCTCCGTTATAAGAATTCCCATTAGGCCTTTTTATCCCTCTATTTTGAGCAAAGTAGCTCTCTTTCTGGCTCGACTTTATCACTCGAGCAATTTGTACAATTTCATTGTAGATTTTCTTTTCAAGTCCCAGAACATATTCACGTATGCTTCCCCTAAGTCCCATGATGAACCTTCGGATCTTTGTATCTTCCGCTTGCATACTGACTGGTGCAAAGAAGAACAGCTCCTCATAACGCTGTTGATATGCATCGACAGTCATCTGTCCCTGATACAAACTCAGGAACTCTTTCTCCATAGAATCTCTGAAACTCCTAGGAAAATACTTCTTAAAGAATGCCTCCTTATATATATCCCAGGTCAGTTGGGCGTGCTTTGTCAACAAATACGTCCGTGTGGACTTCCACCAGTGGTGTGCATCGCCTTTCAGCATAAACGTTGCACACAATACTTTCTCCTCTTCATTCACTATCATCATCATGAAATTTCTTTCCATCTCATCGATCCAGTGTGCTGGCAACAACGGATCAGCTGGCTTACCACTATACTCCTTGGGCTTCATCTTCAGAAAGCACTTAACTAGTTTAGAGTGGTCTAGTTGATGAGGAACATGAGCCCCATACATAGGTGGTTGGTATTGATATCCACCTAGAACTACTTCAGGGTTTTGTACTTGAGCCTGCATGATGGGAGTCTGAGGTGCGTGGGGTACTGTGTTACTTCCCCCTGTTACTATGCTTGCCTATCCTGTTGGCATCGGTGTCGTCTGTGCAGTTGGAAAAGCCATGCCTATGGCGGCTTGCATAGTAGCTTGTACCTGTTGTATTTGCTGCAGCTGTTGTGCCAAATTCATTACGGCTATAATCAGGTCTGTAGGTGGAGCTGATAGATTTGTAGGATTTGTCTGCCCATTAACTACGGATGGTTCCATGTTCGGATTCTCCTGTGTTTCAGGATGTATTTGGATGTCTTCCTCCACAGGTGGTGGTGGTGGAATGGAGTTACGGCTTTGTCTGGTCACTCTGCGTCCAGCCATTATCTATTTTGGTAGTGGTAATGTCTGAAAATCATAGAATACGTGAGACAATCATCATATACTTCATTCTCATATTTAAATCTACTAGTCAATGATATTTTCAAAATTTTCAGATCATTCTGTAAAAAATACTGTATTTTCCATCGTAGGGTCGATGGATGTCCGACCCTAGGGTATGCGACCCTGAGAATCACTGTTACTTACCGAGAGACTAGGGTCGATGAGGGGGTCGGTGGGTGTCCGACCCTAGGATCGACCCCTAATTCTCTATCAGATCACTGAGAGGCTAGGGTCGATGAGGGGGTCGGAGGTAGGGTCGAATGTTTTGGTCGAAATATCCGACCCTAGGACTGAAATCAGGTTTTTAATCCCAATTTTTGGCTCCATTTCTCATTCCTTCTCCTCCTTTGCGACTCGGCTCGTTCCTTTGAGTTGCTACAGTCATAACTCCGACCCATTGGTGATTTTTGCTTCTCTTTTCGACGTCTACTCCTCCTCTATAGGTATGTTCTCTACGGTTTCATGTTTTTAGGATTTCTTAACTAGGTTTTTGCTCGTTTATATCGTTTTCTTCAAATTAGACTTTTTCCAATCGTAAAATTTCAATTTTTATTGGGGCTTTTGTTGTTGGTGACTCAATGGACGAAAGCCCTCAAAAATATTTGAGTTTCATCGGTTGGTTATTGAGAAACTTGAAATTTCCCCTTTTTGCCCTAATTTGTCGAGATTTTTGAATTTCTTGAAATTTCTTCAAATTCAATCTCTTTAGATAAAATTTCCAACTGTATGACTCTTACAGGATCGTATAGAATCTATATAAGTCCTCCTGCCCACGTGTATGGGTGAAAAGTGAGGCTTTTGACCAATTTATGTCGTTATATTGTCGAAATTTTTGGATTTTTTTTTCATCTTTACTAAGCCATTATCTGTTTTTTTTTTGTTTTTGCAAATAATATGGCTCGTACCAAAATACCTAGGGTTCATGACCCAGTCCGTTTCCGTTCTAATGAGGCCGAGGCGCAGTATGCCCGCTACGCTCGTAAGAAGGTAGAGGGAGGTCATCGGGTGGACTTGGCTAGCCTGGCCTTGTTCAATGTAGAGAGAGCTTTTGGTGACATGGGCTGGCTTCCTGTGATCACCTACGACACCTGTACCCGTCCAGATTTGGTGAGACAGTTTTATTGTAATCTCCAGGTGGTGGGAGATCACAATGATACTGAGAGGGGTAGAGAGCTCAGGATCACGAGCTACGTCAAGGGGGTAGAGGTTTCCTTTTACTATTGATAGTTAGTGGACCTTTTGGGTATTTCATACGACGGCCCCTTGGTCTACTGTACTCCCAGAGAGCCCCAGTTCTTTTCCTTGGAGATGAGGGTTGAGATAGACCGTCAGCTTATCAGAGAGGATCGCTGGGAGATGAAAGCGATCTACCTACGTCCAGAGCCTCGGGTGTACTGTAAGATCATTCAGCACAACCTAATACCTCAGAGTGGGCACTACGAGATGATCTCCTAGTTGACCCAGTTCTTACTGTACTGTATCTGCATTAGGCAGTCTGTCTGCCTCCCTTATATTATTATGCGGACGATGATCAGTGCCACACTGCCCAGTCAGGTTGGCAACCTGCCTTATGGACGCCTGATCACTACACTGCTTACCCGCCTGGGTGTTGATTTGGTGGATGAGAGGATTCAGGAGAAATCCTTCTCATCACCTCTGGATTGGGAGGCCATCTGTAAGATGGGCATACGGGATGCTCAGGTCAGCGACGATGAGAGGAACGCTCTTGTGCGTCCTCGCACTCAGGTGGAGATGGCAGACGCTGAGCACCAGCAGCAGCCGCTGGAGTAGGGGTTCAATGGGGGTGATGCTGGGGATGATGATCGTTTGTACATGGATGTGGATTCCATACCTCCTCCATCACCTACACATACTACGGGAGCTGGTCCTTCATATGCAGCTGGTCCTTCACATGCAGCTGGTCCTTCACACCCACCTTCTGATGACATGATGGGGCCACTGCATGAGATTAGAGAGGCTCAGTGCATGTCTGATTTGAGGGTAGAAGAGCATTTAGATGCTCAGCGCGTGACTGATTGGCGGGTGGCTGATCTCACAGCTAGTCTTCAGACGACCCAGACTCAGATAGCTTGGTTGACTAGAGTCTATGCTGAGGATTATGACAGAGACCGCGAGGCACCGCCTCCCCCATCACCTCCAACTTCCTGATGTATTTTTCTTTTATTTTTCTTTTGTACTACATAGTAACTGTCTGAATTGTGGACTGTACCCTTTAGATATGTGTATATACGTTTGTTCTTCACTCGAGTGTATATGAATTTATTTATCATTTAATAGATGCATTATTCTCTTTCAAATTTTTTTTTGTCTCAAACAACACAGGTGCTTATAATGTGTTATTATTACAGCTTTTAAATTTTTATCCTATCTCAGTTTACAATTTTTGTGGTAGTATACTAGTTTAAAAGACAGGGCCTAAGAGCTCTGATACCAAGTTGTCACACCCCAATTTTGCATCTTTCAGAACAGTGTGATGAACCGCTAATAAACCAACGGTTCAACCAGGATCTCTAATAGGATGTGTCCTTTAAATTAAATCATACACATCCACAACCATAATCAGAATAAATACACAATAGTGGAAGTCTTAATATTAAATGAACTGAGGACCTAACTGTGATAATCATAAATAAAATATCAAATTATGTTGTATCAATCGAGACATAAGTAAATAAAATATCAAATTACATTTCCTTAATAGCTCAAATAAAAATCTAATAAAAAAAGTATGAGTTGCACTCGCATGAGGAGTCATGCCTCTCCACTATATCTTAAGTCTCCATTGCAGCCACGTGTCCACACACAGAAGCATTCATCTATTCTTCCACAGTGGTACCTGCATCATCAACTAAAAAAAAATATTCGAATTCGAAAAGGGTGAGCACACATCACGGCTCAGTGAGCAAACAAAACAATGCAACCAACATATGCATTCATTTAATTCATATCTGTGGTCTGGTATATAAGTTTACAATGTGCTATAGAAAGGTTTAGTGGCCGCCTCACCTCTACACATGAGTGTGTGAAGCCACCCAAAGATAACGTTTTGTTGTCGTCCCACATGCACCCACCATAGAATAGAGATAGAGCTAAAGTGCTTAGGACCACACCGCATCACACTTCCCCTGATACTCTATCCATACCAACACGTAAGCCCCTACTGGCGAGGGCTTGCAAACTGGGCTTGCAACTAACCAATCCTAATGTCAAACAGTGTACCCAAGGCCTCACCCCATCATCCCTCAATACATCCATAGAGATAGAGCTAAGGCTCCCCGACAGAGTCAAAGACTACATGGTCCGAGACCACCTCCCCTGATACCCTACGACGTAATAGTTCTGCTAAGGTAATGGCGATACGACATTGTCAGTGGACAAAACTTGAGTAGAGATAGAGCTAGAGTCTGGTGACCAGGACACACCACAATATCATGTCCTCCCCCTGATACCCTACTCGCATCAAGCACACTAACCACACACATACATTCACATGCCTATTCCTAGCTTCATCATCATCATCATGTTATAAATAAATAGAATTAAATATGCATGAACATTAATAGCAGGAATATTAAATGACATGTTGAATGCACATTACAAGCATACACGCATAGAATCAGTCATAGCATTGGATTCAAGAAATAAAAATAGTTTATTATTAGTCAATTAGTTTAGGTCTTGTTTCCTCACATTTGCTTGAGTGTAAATCCTCTTTCAAGCTTTAAGAATCACCTTTATATTAATAGAAAATCCTAACAAGTTGATAGATTTTAATTAGAATTCATTCTGACAGTTTTAAGCTTGCTGTAAAGATAGGGTCGCAGGACGGGTCGCAGGTAGGGTAGCAGTTTTTTACGACCCCAGGGTATAGGGTCGATGCTAGGGTCGGATGTTGCATCGACCCTAGGTGCGACCGTAGCTTCCCTGGACTTCTCGAGAGCTAGGGGTCGATCCCGTGGTCTTGTAGGGTCAATTCCCAATTGACCCTACGTGCGACCGCACGTGGTTTGAGTCGACTTTTTCATTCTATAGTCTAATCTTTCAAGTTTGGGTCCTATGACTTACTTCCACAGTCCATTCTATGCTTGTTTTATGGCTTAAAACTCCAGGTTACTTCATTACTTTGTCTACCATGATTCCCTCCATAGATTTCATTAAAATTTTCCCATGGATGGATGATTTGGGTTTCTCCTAGATCATACCTTCTTCATGAACTATTCTAAGGTCTTAAATCACTCATGGAAAGCATATCCATACCTGAGGTTTGCTGAGATTCAGAGGTTTCTCTGAATTCTTCTCTTTAGTCTTCTTCTCCAACTCTCCTTCTCTTCTCCTTCTTTTCTCTTTCAATTAGGATTTCCAAAATGAGTGAAAGAGGCTAAGAGAGATCCTATTTATAGAGGAAACCTCCCAAAATAAGTCCCATTGAGATTAGAAAAGAATCCCCTTGAAATTTGAAAAGTTTCCTATTTACGATTTTTGTCGGTGATCCTAGGGTCGATGACCCTAGGTCTAAAAATCAGGGGTCTGACTTCCTAATGAGGTGGGATCGACCCTGCCTATTTGGGTATGCGACCCTACCCCCTATTTTACTATTTTTGGGTCAGTTTAATACCTGGTCTTGCTATTTCCTTCACGTACTTGGTCCATTTGACTCGACCATGATTGGTAGACCTGGTACAAAGCGGTAAGACCGGTTAATTTGATACGGGTCTTACAAGTTGAGTCCAGTTAAGTCTTCAGCCATAAGGCATGATAGTGCATCGGCTTCCGTGTTGTTTTCACTATCCACGTTGCTGATTGGATAGTCTTTGAACTGTGTAAGTTTTGACTTGGCTTTTGCCAAATATTCGAGCATGTGTGGTTGTTTAGCTTCATACTTGCCCTTGATCTGCCTTTCAATGACCTACGAGTCGCTGTAAATGTCCAGTCCCAGTACCATAAGGAATTTTACCAATCTGAGTCCAACTAACAAGGCTTCATATTCAGATGAATTATTTGTTGTGTGGAATTCAAACCGTAGAGCGACCTGCACTCCAAAATTTTCTGGACTGGTGAGGACTACCCCAGCCCCTGAGTGCTGGTCGTTTGAGAAACCATCTACAAATAAGGTCCATGTCGGTGAAACCCCCATTTTCTGCTTTTTCTACATTCACTCATCATCCTTTTCTACTAGCGTCTTTTCAATGTCAATGCTGGCATCGTTTGAAGTTTCTATAAGGAAATCCGCCAGTACTTGTGCTTTGATTATCATTCTGTGGTGGTATTGTATGTCGAACTTGTCGAGTTCAATGGCCCAATTTACTACTCGCCCCGAGATGTCAGGCCTGGCGAGGATCTTCTTGAGTGGTTTGTCAGTTAAGACTAAGATGGTATGGGCTTGGAAGTAAGGTTGAGGCTTGCGCACTACAGAGACAAGTGCTAAGGCCAATTTTTCAATTGGTTTGTATCTTGTTTCTGTGTCCAAAAGAACCTTGCTGAAATAGTATACCAGTCGCTGAACTTTGTCGACTTCTTTTATGAGAACAAAACTAATAGCCTCAGGCGAGACGACGAGATAGAGTTGAAGCTAATTGTCGACTTCTGGATAGGCGAGTAGGGGGGTGATGTCAAGAATTCTTTCAATTCGTCAAAATACTTTTGGCATTTTGGCATCCATTCAAATCGCTTAGCTCCTTTTAGGGTTTTAAAGAATGGTAGGCACCGGTCTGCTGCTCTTGACGTAAACCTGCCCGGGGCGGCTATGCGTCCTGTCAATTCTTGGACTTGTTTAGGTTTGGTAGGAGGTGACATGTTCATGATGGCTTCTATCTTCGTTGGATTAGCTTCGATTCCTCTGTCGGAGACCATAAATCATAAGAATTTCCCTGACTCAGCGCCAAAGGTGCATTTTGTTGGGTTAAGGCGCATTTTATTCCGTCGTAGTACTGCAAAAGCTTCTTCTAAGTCGGTTAAATGATGAGATGGTTGCTTGTTTTTAACTAAGAAGTCATCCACATATACTTCCATATTTCTGTTGATTTGATTGGCAAATACCTTATTAACAAGCCACTGGTACGTGGCACCAGCGTTTTTGAAACCGAAGGGCATGACATTGTAGTAATACAAACCGCTGCTAGTTATGAATGTAATGTTAATTTCATTAGGTTTGTACATTTTAAATTGGTTGTAGCCTGAAGAAACGTCTAAAAAGGAGAGCATGTCATGGTTGATGGTAGCATCAATCAGTCTATTAATTCTAGGGAGAGGGTAGTAGTCTTTAAGACATGCTTTATTCAGGTCAGAGTAATCAATACAAATGCATCATTTACCATTGACTTTCTTCACCATTACAACATTGGAGACCCATTGAGGGTACTTTACTTATGTAATGAACCCAGCGGCGAGGAGTTTCTCTACTTCTATCTTGATCGCTGCTTTCCATTCTGGCGTGAAGTTTCTCTTCTTTTGCTATACTAGTTTACATGCGGGGTGGGGTCTATGGCAAGTTGATGTTTCATCAAGTCACGAGGGATGCCTGGCATATCAGACGCCGACCAAGCGAAGACATCGAGATTGTTCTTAAGAAAGGTAACGATCTCATCATGTCGCTCCTTGAGCAGTGAGGAGCCGACTTGGAAGTACTTTTCGGGCTCATCCTCACCGATGGGTATGCTGATTAGGTCTTCGACGGGAGATCAATGATCTTGTTCGATGTCATCTCGAAGATCTTCTATATAAATTTCTCCTATAAGCTTATCCTTGTGGGTCTCCAGATTTGTTGCATAGCATCGGCGAGAGAGCCTCTGGTCAACCTTACAATGTCCTTCCTCGCAGTCGGTGGGGAGCTTCATTACTAGGTAGTAGGTTGAGATGCAAACCCACAATAGATTTAAACCAGGTCTTCTCAGGATGACATTGTGGCTAGATGGTATGTCCACTACTAGATAGGACAAGGAAACCGTTGCTCTTCTTGGCTTGGTTCCGACTCTTGTTTCCAGGATAATGTCACCCTTGACTTTTACTGCATTCCCGGAGAAGCTGATCAGGGAGAATTTTATAGGGCGTAGGCGCTTCTCACTGAGATTCATTACCTTGAAGGCGTGATAGTACAAGACATCAGCCAAGCTTCCAGTATCCCGAGCACCCGTTCTACTTCGTTAATCTTATCCATCACCATGGTTATGACCACGGCATCCTTGTGCGAGACTTCGACATCGATTAAATCATCGTCGGAGAACGTTATTACATCCCCATTTTGGTATGGCATAGAGGGATTGGACGACTGACATTCCAGCCTGACATAAGATTTTCTCCCAGTTTTGGATGTACTTCCTATAGCTGGGCCCCCAATGATGGCGCTTGAGTAGTGCTCAGGCACTATAAGTCGGGTTTGGTAATAATCCCAACTCGCGTATTCATCTTCCTTTAGGGGTAGGAGATTTTTCTGAGGAGGGGTGCAAATCACCGCAATGGTGGGCTTGTACTTCTTCTTGGTGTCGTGACATCCATCTGGTCCAAAGGTTGGTCGTAGGGCTTAGCATGTAGTCGCAGGTGGGCAATTCATGGGGCCAAATTGGCAAGTCCCCCGGGGACATCGCTGGCCCTCGAGATAAGCTCCAACTTGTATCCCAAGATGTTTCTTTTAAAGCGATTAGTAATTAATTTTCACTTCCTGCTGCGACCTCTCTGCAGTGAGGTGAGTTCAGTGCTCTTCTAGATAATTTCGATCCTTCCCCTCGAGTCGTCGATCTTGTTGAGGGGTGGCGACTCTGAATCATTCCTCTCTGGTTCATTCCTGGCCCTACGAGGTTGCCACTGCTTAGCCTAGGTTTCTCTGTCTCCAGACTGCTTTCCTTTTGCCTGTCATTTACTTCTCATGGCTTGTCGACATACTCGCGAATATGATCGTGTTTTATTAGATCTTCAATCTCGTTGGCGACCCGTATCGTACTAACCCGGTCTTATCACCTTGTATCAGGTCTTCCTATCATGGTCGGACCAAGCAGACCAAGTGCGTGAAGAAACCACAAGGCTAGGTATGTAATTCGAACCATAAATTATCTAATTGAGACGTGTGGTCGCATACCTAAACAGGTGTGGTCGACTACACCTCAGAATAATGAGACCATAGGAGTCTGCGATGTGTGGTCGCAGATTTGGGACGTGTGGTCGACGGATCCTGCGACCCCACGTGCGAGCACACGATGGTGTAATTGACTCCGAAATTAGGAAACCTTCCAAATCTGAAGGGGGTTCTTTCCTAATGAAAGTAGGAGTCTATATGGAGGATTTTCCTCTATATATATGACGTCTCTTAGCCTTTTCATTCTTTTAGAACTCAAACTGAAAGAGAGAGAAAGAGAGGAGGAGGAAGAGAAAGAGAATTGAAAAGGAAGACTAAAAGGAGGAATTTCAGAGAGAGCTCTGATTCTTCAACAAGTTTAAGATATAAAAACATCTCCTACATTAGTTGAATGCCTAGAATAGATCATGGAGGAAGTATTGATTCAAAGTAGGATCTCAACCATGAGACCCATAGACGAAAACTCAAAGGAAATCCATGAAGAGTAGGTTGGAGTAGATGATTGTGAAAAATAAGAAATTAAGGCCATAGATCAATCATAGGAAGGACCCTAATGATAGTTCAAGGAATCAAATCATGAAGGGATTAAACTGAGAATGAAAGTCGACCAAACACTCGTGTGGTCACAGCTATGGTTAACCACACGAGGAACATGTGTCGACCATACGCCCTCGGAAAATTTTCAGGGAGGGTGTGGTCGCATGTGTGTGGTCACAGGATATGCGACCATACGTATCGACCACACACCCTGTGATAGCAGAAACAAAGACCACAGGTACAACCACACCTGCGATCACTCAGCTTCTGGAGGTCTGATTGATTCCAGATGGGATATTTAAATACTGTAATTAATGAATATGAACTCTAACTTAGAATCCATAAGTTTATTAGGTTTTCAAGTGGTCCAAAAGTGATTTACAAAGCTTGAAAGAGGAACAACCAACAATCAAAAGTGAGGGAACAAGACCTAAACTAACTGGATAATAATAAACCGTTAACTTTGTTGAGTCCAATGCCATGATTGATTCTATGCTTGTATGATTGTAATGTGCATTTCACATGTCATCCAATATTCTTGCTATTACTGTTCATGCATATTTAATTCTGTTTATTTATAACTTGATGATGATGATGATGCTAGGAATTGGCATGTGAATGTATGTGTGGTTGGTATGTTAGATGCGAGTAGAGCATTAGGGGGAGGACGTGGCATGATAGTCTTTGACCTCGTCACTAGACTCTAGCTCTATCTCTACTCAAGTCTTGCCCACTAGCATCGTCGTATCGCCATTACCTTTGTAAAATTATTACGTCGTAGGGCATCAAGGGAGGTGGTCTCGGACCGTGTGGTCTCTGACTCTGCCTGGGGACCTTAGTTCTATCTCTATGGACGTATTGAGGGATGCTGGGATAAGGCCTTGGATACACTGTTTGGTATTAGGATTGGTTAGTTGCGAGCCCAGTTTGCAAACCCTCGCCAATAATGGCTTACGTATTGGTATGGGTAGGGCATCAGGGGAAGTATTGACAGTGTTTGATCCAGACACTTTAGCTCTATCTCTATTCCATGGTGACTGCATGTGAGACGGTAATAGTGTTTGATCCATTGGGTAGATTCACACACTCGTGTATAGAGGTGCGGCGGCCACCAAACCTTTCTATAGCACATTGCAAACTTAAAAACTAAACCAAATATATGAATTGAATGCATGCATATGTTTGTTGTATTATTTTGTTTGCTCATTGAGCCGTGATGTGTGCTCACCCTTTCGACATCGAATATTTTTAGTTTTTGATGCAGTATATGTATGCGTCGACGTATGGACACATTACTGCGATGGACGTAGAAGCTGAAAAAGATGCACATGATCCGTCGTGCGAGTGCAACTCATGTATTTTTTATTAGCTTAGTTGTTTAGTTATGGGAACGTGTAATTGATTATTTTACTTTATTTTATGTCTTGAGGTAAGATAATTGAATACTTAATTATGTTATCATTGTCAGATAATCAGTTCAATAGTATTAAAGACTTCCGCTATCATTTATTGCTCTGAATTTGCTTATGGGTTGTATCTGGTTTAATCGAATGGGCACGACCTATACGAGATCCTAGTTGAACCGTTGGTCTATGGACAGTTCATCACATCATTCTAGTTGGTTCAGAATTGGGGTGTGACAAATAAGGTATTGTTATTGTCCTTCCGTTGTATCTTCATTTTGTGGAGGGTTGTAGCCACCAGGATTGTTGCGTGTATGCCTAGCATTCTTCAAAGATAGATAGAATCTTGAATTCAGATCTTCAAGAAATTAGGGTCCCACGGTGGGCAGCAAACTGTTGTGGTTGTTTACTGACTGGTACTTTAATCTGCGCTTTCCTACAAGATGGGAAGAGAGAAATCATTACCAGATGATAGGCTGAGATGGTCTGACGTCCTCTCTGACGATTAAGTCAATGGTGAAGCTAACAGTACGGAGCTCAATAGTGATAAACTCCTTATTTGTGGGGAGAGAAGATGAATTTAAGTGAGAACATAATTACTTAGCTAAGAATCTATCTTTCTGAATATGTATCGAGTAGTTTTTATAGACGTAGAGAAAATCCCCCTACTCCCACGACACTAGACGTAGTTTGATTTGACATATTACATGTCAAAATCAACATTTAGATTAAAAGTTATGCCCTCTGAAGGTTAAGAAATACTTGAAGGTGCCTCGCTGGCTTAGCCATGGCCCCATTAAGAAATACTCGAAGGTGCCTTGCTGGCTTAGCCATTGCCCCGCGGAGCCTCCATCACTACAACTGTGCAGCATAATGATGCAACGTCAGCATTGTGGAGCCATAAATTTCCACTGCAATATAATCATGTCATCATTACGTCACTTGCCGCATCAACCGTGATACGCCATCCCTGAGACGTCAGCATTTCGGTCGGAGCCGTAGTAAAGTACCAAGGCGCATGCGCGCACCCAGAATTTCCTTTAAATGGCTCCCTCCTTTCATCATTTGAAGTAAGTTTTAAGATCCAGAATCATCTGAAAAATAAAAAAATAAAACTAACCCCAGTTTTTCACCCCCTACTTGCTGAAGCTAGTCTCGAAGTTCACTTGTGGCCGATTTTTCCCAACAAAGCAAGATTGAAGTGATCTACCCTTGAATTGGATGGATATTCAAAACGTATTTCTGCTACACCTTTAGTATAAAATTTTGGTCTGGGAGGTTCTGCCCCTTAAAACCTCGGCAAGGGGGCTTCCTGCCTCCCTAGACCCCCACGACACACCAACCAGCTAATGGGATCGTTGTTTTTGGGAAAAGGTGAACTGTATCTCCCTAGTTTATTTTAGTTAAATCTTGCATGTTTGTCGGCATTCCTTTTCTTTTAGACTTCTCTCCTGACCCAATCTCTATTTAGGAAAAATCTTTATTCGAACTACGTTTGATCTGATTTTTCAAATCATTCAAAGATACGTAGGCAACGTGAAAAAGTTTACTTTGTGTACGATCCCACGTATAACATTATTTGAGGAAGTACTGCATACACTCACACCCATACTTGTTAAGGAACCTTTCTCAACTACGTTTGACTTGATGTTTTGTCAAGGGTACGTAAACAACCCAACACAGTTATTATCGAGTCTGGTCCTCCAACTCCATCTATTCAATCTCCTTCCATACATGTTTGTCTTCTAATAAGATTTTTTTTTTGGGCGGCATTTTATCTTCATCTCATTGGCATGGGGTTAGAAATAATTTTAAATTCATGTTACATTCAAGCATGCATTAGTATAAACTATCAATTGTTAATATTGTTGGCCTTCATATTGTAATTGTTGACAAATTTGACTAACTGGGTCCAGTTTGATGAGAGAGAGTGTCTGCGGACCCTACATGCGATATGGCAGTGAAACAGGCGATGTGGCTTTGTTACAGGTGATGTGAAGCATGAAAAAGCTAGGCCCGCAGGCCATGCCATGGCCAGCCTTGGCACGCACAGCCGCGCGCATAGACGCACGCTCAGCATACCCGCACTCTGTTTGACAAAATGTCTAAAGAGAGAGTGAGCAAAGGGTTAGAGAGAGGACTTCTCGGACATAAAACGTGTTACAGGTTTATTTCATGCAATTTCGGTTACAGAGGCCATTTAAGAAGTTGTTGAGGGGCTTTTTCGTCAAGAAAAAGAGAAGGAGATCCAAGATCCGCGGCGAGGATTGATCCTCACCTCTCAGATTCGCATCTGACAGCCCACAAAGACGCGGGATTGTGTACATATGAGTCGGCCGCGTTAGATTCCATCGCGCTGTTCGTGAGTGGCCAGACGCAACATATAATCATGCACCGCGGTACATGCAAGTGTAGCCGCGATCCAGTGTGACGTGCCTACGGTGCCGCTGCACCATTGATCCAGATCCTACGCTTAATATGGGATCCGAGGTTCGCTGACGTGATTTGTTCGGATCTGACGGACATCAGAAGATCCCACCATTTCTTCTCAGATCCAACAGCAGATGTCCTAGATTCCTCTCTCAACCAATCAGAACGTGACAGCGGCGCGTCGCGGCTCGGCTACGGTGCGGTGCAGGTGCAGGTTATATAAGAAAAGATTCTCTTTCCTTATCCGTGATTAGCCGATTTTCAAATTGCCATATCTTCTTCATCCGAGCTCCAAATTGGTCCGTTCAAATTGCAGAATTCATATTTTTCGATGCCCTATCTATTGGGCACCGTTGGGAGTCGTGAAAGTGCTGGAAAAAATTGAAAAGTGTGCTTTGAAGCTACAGAAGAGGGATTTTGCCTGTCGGAGTTTCCAGTGAGAGGATTCATCACCATCCACCTATTCTCTGTGCATCGATGGATTGTTGAAACCCTGAGAGAGGTTGGTAGGCTGTGTATTACTCATTCATGGTGATTGTGAAGGAGATGGGAAGCCTATGATCAAGACGAGATCGATGTTTCAAGATTTACTATCATTGAAGGCTGTTCAGAGGTTCTCAAGGCAGTGTGGAGCATCAAAGATTATCACTGGCAATTCAAGACTATTGGTTGTGAGATTTTCTCATTCCCTATCTCTTTAAATAATTTTTATACACTGTATGCTAGTATAGGTGAAAGAAAAATAGTAGAATACCTATCTAGCTTGTGGGTTTCATTGTAGGACAATTCTATAAGCCCAAAAAATTGTTTTAGTTGTGGTGTGTTCAGTGGGTGTTGGACATTGGCTTTATGCCTGAATTTTTGTGTTGTTACACCCTCTCAGTTTTATGCTGGGAAAATTTAGGGTTAGTATCCTTGTCTGTAAGAGACTAAAAGTTGAGTATTGAGTAAGTACGGAGCCCGTAGAGCATTACTCCGTGGATTAGCCAACACATACTGTGGTGGTGAACCACGTAATATCTTTGTGTTCTGTGTGTTTGTTTATCTGGTATATTTTAGAGTGTGTGGAATGATTTACGGGATGGGTGTGCAAATCTGGTAGACCTGACCACTAAGTGGTAGCGAGGTGGATTTGTATACGATTGTGTGTATTGACAAATCAGGTATCCAACAGCTCTGGGCAGCATTGAGGTTATAAGGAAAAAGTTTCAGACACTGATTCACCCCCCCCCCTCTCAGTGTCATATCAAGTTCATCAAACATGTGGTGGACTGGTAGAGTACTTCATCATCTGTGTGAGATGGCAAGTCGGATCTATCAGAGCCAAGGAGGATACTCACACTACCCACTTCTATAACTTGACCCCTACTCAGACTTTGATTCTTAGATCAATGCCTATATCTATATGGAATTAAATCGACCAGTTTTGTTGGTGAGGTGGGTGCACCAGGTCCTAAACTTTAATTCTAGGTGGCAACTCTAAACCTTCGTTCTCTCCCATGTGAACGGTAAATAAACAGGTCTGATACCCTCAAAGGACCTGACCACAAGTGATGGAACCCAATTCCCTGTGCAATAACTCAGAGCTTCTTTTAGAGAAAAAGATTGCAGCCACGTGGTACCCACAACCACCTCATAGTTCAGGCACTGACCTACTTATATTTGGTTAGTCGATTATAATTGGGCTCATATTGATTGAGTCTATAATCGATTTGGCTCGTACCAATTGGTTCGATTGTGAATGGTTAAACTATCGATTTCTACTTGATAAGTAATCTACACAACAAAAGGCACTTAATTATAGACTTCCATTCTTTTTATTCTTTAGTTGTTAGTCATAGTGGGTTTAACATCGTGGAGATATCAAAAGAATGGAGTGTACAGAGCAAAAAAATGGTGCCACTATAATTGGAGAAATAAAATATTAGAGTCACAAGTTATAATAAAAGAGTTGACACTTAAGAGAGGCACAAGACCATTTAAGCACCTTTTAATCAGTCGGTCTAGATCGGTAGGTCGATTACAAAATTTGGTTGATTTTCGGTTTGGCCATGTCAGTTTTCTAGTAAACACTGGGAATGATTGTTCAAGCCCGATCAATTTAATCGGTGAAGTCCAGGTTTGACACCCTTAGTGCAAGGTGAGGGGGGAGGGTGATGAAAATGCAGGCGAGGGATGGGGACGTAGGCAGGTTTAGGGAGTTGGGGGGAGGGAAGGGGAGAGATGCAAGTGGAGCTGGAGCCGTGGGGGTAAAGGGCAAAGGGCAGGGTGGAACCGTAGGTGTTAGGGCGGTCCAAAGACAGGTGGATGCTGGTTAGCAAAGGGAAGACAAGGACATTGGGCCGTTTAATAACCATCTTGCTCTCAATCACTTAATCTCGGTTGGAAGAAACTTTTGTGATCCCTTAATTTCTGAGATTAGAATAGCATTTGGTAGCTACCATTTTTGGTGATCCCGTTCTACTCCCATTTTCTTCTTCTTCTTCTTCCACAGTGGCGAATTTGATCTTTTACTGGGGGTTCTTGAAATATTTCTCAGGTGAGTACTTGTGTTCTCTGAGCCTCTCCTGGAGACACAGTAAATAAATGAGGATCAGGCGGTGGAGAGAGCTGGAGGAGGCAACTTGGTCACAAATTCCGGCGATTCTAACTTTGAACTTCTCGAGCTGAAGCTAACCGGCGGAAAAGGGTCAGACAGAGTACTCGACTCCAAGCTCCTACTCTCAAAATTCTCTGCAACCACAGCTAGAAACAGGCTTTTAGTGCTCGATCCAGTAATAGTTGGGCTCTCTTTACTACCTACAGAGCCTTTTGGAGAGTAAAACTCCTCTTCCTCATTTTTCGACAAACCCTCTCCATCATTCCCAAAACTCTGACTGAAGTTTTGCCTCGACAACGATCGAAGCCGGTGGAGTTCAAGGGAACCCAGCTTTCAATACGTCGTTGCTCCAGCACCAAATTGGTTCCATTACCATCTCTATTTCCATCAATGCCACGAGAGTTTACAAAAAAGTACCCAGATAGAGAAACTCGGAGCTCATTGCAGAGACTCCAAGAACATTATGTCGATGGGCGTCGGAAGGGGCTGTGTTCGCTGGAAAGCTGCTGCTACTAGTGCTATGGTGTCTTGTATGGTAGACCAGAACAGCGAAGGCAAAGATGAAGGAGATGGCGAGGAGGGAGAGGATTACAGTAACTATTACGAGCTTTGAAGAGAAGGGTTTGTGGTGAGAGGATTGGGGAAGAGAGAGGAGATGTTTGCAGGGAATGTGACGTAGGTAGAAAAAAATTCTTATCTGAAAATTTGATCGTCAGAAATTGATAAAACTTGGGTTGAATGACCTTTATAATAGTTATGAATACCTTTCAAAATTTGAGAATGATCCGAAAAGAATTGAAGGAGCTATGAACTTTGTAACCTTGCTGTACCTAGTGTCGCCAAAACCTGGGTAGGTTCAAAAGAATGTCGGCTGTCGATTTGGTTTTACTTTTTCTAATTGGTACTGAGTGTTTCACATATAACCAACAACAAAGAACAAAATAGAAGTATTAAATGCAAAGAAACAAAATAGGAATATTAATGGAAAGGGGAGAGGGAGGTGGAGAGGCTTAAAACGGGAAGAATGATTGGCTGTTGGATGCAAAAGAAGAGGAAATTTTATCAATAGTGGTGGAACTGAATTTGGGGATCTTAAAAAAGAAACTCCCAAAATACTAATCTTTTTAGCTCTTGGCAGATGTCCAATCTATCTGTTGGAGCATGGGATTGGACCAGTTTTTACCAAACAATAGTCTATTTCCATATTACTCTCAAAGAGTAGGAATCAATGAAATTATTGACTGGGAGAGTTATCAAATGGGTCTGAATAGTCTGAAATGTCTAGGTTTTTTTCTTCTTTTTTTTTGAATAAATTATAGGTACTTCCTTAGTAATTTGTCCTTAAATAAGGTACATTCAAAACTTTTCAAACAATTACAAAGACACCCCTCTTAAATGAAAATAAATTATAAAAAAACCCATTCCGTTAGCGAATTTCAGTAAACTAACGACCAAAGGTAAATATAAAACTTTTAATACCTAAGATACCAAAATGTTAAGTTAACGGATAATTTTACCCCCTTGAATATTACTTAAAACAACTGTTGTGTTAAGAAATCCTATCATTAGTTAATATTTAAAGAGGAGGTAAAATGATCCACTAACTTAACTATTTGGGTATTTTAGGTATTAAGATTTTAATTTTTACCTTTGATCGTCAATTAACAAAAATTTATTAATGGAATAAGTTTTTTTTTTTTTGTAATTTATTTTGATTTAGGTCTTTGTAATTGTTTGAAAGATTTGAGATGTACTTGATTTAAAGGCAAACTAAAAGGAAGATACTTATAATTTACTTCTTTTTTTTTTTTTAGGCCAATTCCATAGGATATATATATATATATATATATTTGTGGAGGATAACTGGCCCAATTCCTCTTATCCCAATCAGGTATAAAAGAAAAATTACAAATTTTTTTGGACAATATAGTAATTGTCAATAAAATATCCTTTTTTTAAAACCTGTAAAACGTCCAAAACTAATGCAAAAAGTTTTATTTGTAAGTTTGGATAAGAGAGAGACATTCCAAAGAAAAAAAAATGAAGAGTGGAAGACATCCATTCTATTGAAAACCAAGAAAATGGAAAGGTTAATCAATAGTCTGCATTGACGTTGCAATGATCCAATGGAACACTAAAAATCTTTTTCCGTTCTTTCTTTGACAAAATTATTTGCTAAGCAATGTGAGAATAGAAAAGTAATTATGAGATGGGTGCGACACCCTCTAATAATGTTTTCCACATCTCCAAAAATCTACCAATGATTCTGGTAATGAGCTCCAAAAGTTTGATGGTTTTATACTGATATGATATGAATTTCGGGTAAAAAAAAAAATGGAATCACTGTTTTTGTTGCAATTGTCTGAGTGATGCCTATTAAGGTGAAAAATTGCATCATATAGATTTGACAGTCTAACAACAAGGGTTTAGTTTCAGGTATAAGACATAATATCTTAAGACATAATATCTCGGTCGGAGCCGAAATAGATTCGCTATCTATCTGGATCAAGTACGGCTCTAATGATGTGCTAACACACCAAACGATGATTAAAATAAAAGAATCAAGCATCGAGATCAACCATGGCCGAAACAAATAGGAATTGATGGATTCGATAATGATTCCTAAAACCATTCTCAACAGTGTCGAAGTTGTAAAGATTGGGTATAGGATAACAGGAACTTGTGTTGGTGGATCAAGTCATTTGGGATTCATGATTCCTCAAAATCTTTGGAAGCCCAATTCAGCTTTCTCAACTAGATCTTCTAGTGGCACCTTCAAACTGGATAATGAATGTGTTTGTATACCAGTAAAGCATTTAGTTTTTCTAGTATAATGTCCATCATTTTACCAAATGCATCAAGGTTTAAGTGTTTCAAGGTTTTATCTTTCCTGTAAGACTCGCACTCCATGAACCCGGTCGAACATGGGTTATCGTATCGTGACCGGTCTTCTCATCATAATCGGGTTTGATAGGACAGTCGGATAACGTAGCTACGTGTCAAGGTAGCATCAAGGTAAATGTTTCTTGTTGTTTTACCTTGTCCGGTCTCACTGTCCAGTCTCACTTTCCTGCAACTGGACAATGCACCCGGACAGCTTAAAATATTGACTTATACCTTGTCCAGTTGACAAACCCAGAATGGAGTCTGTGAATTGAAAACTTTCCTAGTTTGTGTAGATCACTCTCCTAATTGGGAGAGGACTCTAATTAGGAAGTCACTCTTCTATATAAGTTTCGTTTTCCACTCTCTCTCACTCTTTAGACCAACTACAAATCCTAGAAACTGAAAAGGGATCTGAGAGATAAGCTTTGGAAAAGAAGAAGGTTGTGCAAGGGAAGAAGAACCTGTGGGGAAGAAGTAGGCTGTGCGAGGGAAGAACCATCTTCAATGCAAGAACTCATCGTGGCTTCCATCCACGTCATCACGAAACCAACGGTAAGTCCCCTCATCCCTGTAGTGGGTTAGGTTGTGTATGAATTAAGATCATAGCCACTGATGGCTAAGGATCAATCCCAATATCATGATTTGGCCATTGGTTTATCCCAATTCATTATCGAACCTTGTAGTTTGGATGGTTCATAGAAACCTAGTGTTGATAACTTCATCGTAAACTAGGATTATAGTTGAAGACCTAACCTTAACGTGTTTTGGACCATAGAACGGTGTAGGATGATCCCTATAATGAGTCGAGGGATCGACTCTGGAGATAGACAAACCAAGGAGTAGTGCCTCTGGACATGCTACCGAACAACTCATAGAAGGTCTGAAACTTGTCCGGTTGGACTTTACGAATTTCAAGTGCTACTGGACAAGCGATCGGACACTCTTGGGAAGTGTCTCAAGCTTTGTCCGGATCGATAACAGGTCAGACAATATGCTAGTCTGAACATGCTACTGGATAATGTCCGGAGTTACTGTTTGCCAGTCCGGACAGTGAGTCTGATGAACAAGAAACTATCAGAATAAAATCTAACATAATCCTATTAGTTGTCTGGGATTTATAACTAAGTAAAGCTACTTTCAAAGTTTTGAAGAAAGTCAAATATCACTCAACAGGTGAGGGACAAGACCCCAAACTAATTGGTTAATAACAAATTACCTTGCTTTTAATTGATATGTTTGTTTGTGCATATAATATGTCATCCAATATTTGCTATTATTGTTCATGCATAATTCTTGTTCATGATGTGACTGAGGATAGGCATGGGTTTATGTATGGTTGGTGTGTTGTGTGGGGAGAGGTTGGAGCCTTGAACTATTCTTTACATTGACAGCGTTGTATCGCCATCTGTCTTAGTATGCTTACTATGGGATTGAGTATCAAGGAGAGTGCTAGTGTGTGTTGAACATAGCCTTACTGTTGGACTCTAGATCTATCTCTGTTTTGTATTGAAGGATGCTGGGGTAGGTACATGATACTTTGATGACATCTGGGATTGGTTAGTGACAAACCCAGTTCCCAAGCCTTCGTCAGTAGGGGCATATGTACTGGTATGGGGTAGAGTATCAGGGGGATATTGGCGGTGTGTGCCTGACCGTTGGGTGTGCTAACACTCTCGTGTATGAAAGTTAGGATTAGTTGTGTGATACGAGGCCTAACTTTACCATAGCACATTGCAAACTTAAACCAGACCAAAGTATTGAATGCTACATCATGCATATTGTTTGCTTCATGTTTTGTTTCTCATTGAGCTAAGTTATGAGCTCACTCCACGACGTCGTATCTTTTTATTTGATGATGAAAGTATCACCGTGAAAGATTCTTTCAACGTTCCATCTTATGGTTGAGTGGCAGCTCTGGATGTGCAGTTGGTAGAGAAAGAGCATGACTCGTCATGCAAGTGCCACTATTGTGTCTACCTTTAGGGTTTACTTTCGAGTTTAGGATTATAAATTTGTAATGAGATATTTCTATTTATGTCATGGTTATTGAGATAATTGGATTATGTATTTATTTATCATTTAGACTCTCAGTTTAATAATAAAGACTTCTGTTGATAATTTATATATTTTGATTGTGGTTCAATATATGGTTTGATTGTTGGCACGGTCTTATGTGATCTTGGCTTGAGCCATTGGTTCATTGACTGTTCATTCACACTTTTGGTTCGACCAAAATTGGGGTGTGACATCTCCCCTATTCTTCTTTTTTTCCTTCCAATATGTTTCATTTCTCAAAAAACCAAGACCGAAAATTGGATAGTAGAGATCAAAGCAAAAACAAGCCAAGTTGTCTCTAGTTCGGTCAGGTTTTTACTGATCAAATCATTATAAAACCCATCAAACTAGCCGGTTTGATTCTGATTTTTGTTTATATTTTCCCTTGTTTAGAGTCTAGACCAAACTGAAAATGGGGTTGTTGAACCTTGCAAATAAGCATTATTACAATCATTAGTGTAGAGAGGATCTCTGATGAATTCCTAGAATTAATCAAATGATAGCATCGGCAAAAATCCCCTTGACCTGCTGGAAAGCATTAAATAACCGGTGTAAGTCTAAGGGTGTCAAATCTGGGTCTGACCTGGTAGCACTAACCAAGTCTGCCCTATATAACTCAAACCCAGCTTGGACTGAGCCCTAAATGTATAGGTTTTTGTCTATGCTTGTAAAGTCCGACGCTGTTTAAGAAGCCCGAGCTAGCCAGAACCGATAATACCCAACCCGATCATCGGTAAGGCCCGTTAAGAAGCCCGAGCTAGTCCGAACTGATTCTTTTTACTGCTCAAATAATAACCAATTGACCAAAGATCTAACGATTCGAACCAGATAAATACAAAAAATATGCAATCCATTATTCATGCTGAGATGCTCTTAAGATCAATCAAAACTCAACTGCTTACAATTGTATTAAATATGAATAAAAAACACTACAACAAAACTATTGTAGTGCGAAAATAGCTACATGTGAAGGCAGCCCAATAAACCTAGCCTAGACCAGCCTGCTCAAAATCAAACCGATAAGCCCAGGCCAATAACAACTAGAGATCGGACTGGCCCATTAATTATTGTGTCCAGCGCAGCCCACCCCAACCTGAACCCTTAATGTACATATTTCGGTCTAGGCTTGTAAAACCTGACACCGTTTCAACCCAACCAAAATTGGACCAGACCGGCCCATTGACACCCTTAGGTGTAACTTCTACGGTCTGTAACTTTTGGTGTGAGTGGAATCAACAAACGATAACTCCAATATCTAAACATAAACCATAACTCTATAACCTGGCAGTTAAGGGTGTAAAAAAATTGGGCCCAAATTGAAAATTGAAACCGAATCAATCCGATTAAGCTTGGTTCAAATCAAAACAGAACCAATCCGATTCAGCCTAGATCAAATCAAAACCGAGCCTTATTGAATAGGATTTGGGTTGTGTTTACAGAGTCCAAAAAAATCAAAATTGAACCAGACCAATTGATAAGCCCAAGCCAGATCAATAAGTCCAAAACCAAACCAGCCTAATATTTCCTGATAAGAGTCCATTATGCTAACAGGATAATTGCTTAATAAGAGGAGTCCATTAAGCCAACGTTGAAACCAATACTGAAATTGAACCAACCCTATAGAACCCACCGACAAGAGTCCATTAAACCAACCAAATAACAAACCGACACTAGACAAACCCGTTAACTAATGTGTACAGTGTAACCCATCGCAGCCTGAATCTCTTAATGGAATGTTTTGGACTACTTCTAAAAAATTCAAAACCGACTTAACCTGTACCGAAACCAACCCGAATTGACCGTTGACACCCCTACTAGCAATGGTCTTGAATTTAATAAAAGAAACCATTGATACTCTATTTTGTGAAAATTGCAATTAATTTGGTCAAACACAATTCCATAGACAGTTTCTAAATTACACCTACTCCAGTAATTAAAACTAGAAAAAATTTCACCCCCTGTACTTTGCTTTTAAGTCATCAAACCCCTAACTTCACAATTAATTTTACGCACCCCCTTCATTTGTTAAATATGTATCACACATATCTTGCCATCACAGACAGGTCTGTTAAGTGATGATGTAGCAACGTTTTAAAATTTTGTAATGATAAAATTACCCTTAAACACTAGTTAGTTACTATTTTACCCCTAACAATCCATTAATTTACAAATACTTTTACATACCTTACCTACTTAGAGAAGAATCGCCGAAGCTTTTGCCCAATCTCCCTTTTTCTAATGCACACTCTACCTGATCAAGCTTTCCTCTGTACTGAGACTTTGATCATCTCATTAGCAACCTTCCATGTTGGGGCTGATCTAACAAATCTTTGGGGGTGGAAAGCTCTTCCATTGGTGATGATGGTTCGGTAGAGAGGACAATGATGTTGATTCGGAGGAAGCATTCAAAATGCAACAGAATTCTCATCCTCATCCTCTTCTTCCTCATCCATACTTTCTTCCGTACTATCATCTTCACATGCATCTTCACATAGATCTTAGCTCTGGTTCTTCAATGCCAGATCTCAAATAGAACTACCATCAAAGACCGGTAGAGAAGAAAGGGCAGCAGTGGCAACCACCACCGCCATAGAAGGAGGAGGAGGAGGGTGGTACCACCCACCACCTCCATCCAGGACGAGCTGGGTCGTTGTTGGCTCATTTCCGACCCAGTGTCCAAGAGTCGCCTAAAATCGGACCTGGAGCAACAGTCCATGTCCATTGCTGAGCTCGAGAAACTTGTCTGTGAGAACTCCTACTTCTTACTTTCTTATGAGATCCGTTTGTCTTTTACTAGTATTTCTGAGCTGGCAGAGAGCCTTGGGAAAGG
Source organism: Protea cynaroides (assembly GCA_028583415.1). Lineage (NCBI taxonomy): Eukaryota > Viridiplantae > Streptophyta > Magnoliopsida > Proteales > Proteaceae > Protea > Protea cynaroides. The sequence continues at coordinate 27,030,661 of CM053273.1, read as the reverse complement.
TGAATTCTATGTTGTTGCCCAAAAAGAAGTTCGCTTTCAAGAATATGGCAACAAAGAAAGTTCAGAACAATGCCACTTCCACATTTGAAATTAGGGCTTCTTATTTGGTTTCAATTTACTTTTAAGGCTTCAGAGACGATTTTACCCGAAAAAAATTGAATATTCAAATTCAGGATTCTCTTGGATTTAGGAATAGGGTAGGTGCAGTTTTGGTGAATCATTTTAGGAGTTGAGGAGAAGGAGACTTTACAAACAATTTTTCTCTCTCGTTAGCAATCAAACTACATGGATTCCACAGAGAAAGAAACTCTACAAAACCCAAATGACCCAACTGGTATAACTCCACCCAAATTTTCTTAGCTTCAATTCTCACACAGATTTTATCCTTTTACTCTGCTTCATCATCATCATCCTCTTCTGTCAGAATCCCACATGGGATTCGGTATTGTTATTTATTTTGATCTCTTTGTGGGTTCTAACAACCAACTCATTCAGAGAATACATCCCAATAGGGTTTCCAGTAACCCTAATGATCTCTATATAAATATAGAAAACAATGCAATCAAATAAACAATATAGAAAACATACCCGTTATGCTGTAGATTGATTTTTATTGTATTTCACTGTAGTTTGAGTCTTCTACAGTCTCCGGTAGATTCCTATGCTTTTCTCTGATTATAGGAACAGGGGAGGAATTGTCACCGTGACTGCAGGGACTCAAACCATTGGTATATAAAGAATACCAAACCCAACACTGGTTCAATCCCATAGTAAACCAGTTTGGTTCATCTCAGAATCAGACTAGGATTAGTCCACCTGAAAGTTGAACTCCCACTGAAAAACCGATTTAATAATTACTTTATAGCCCACATTATCTTACTTTCTTTCACTTGGGCTACATTAATTATAAATCACCATTGGTCAGTGTGGCCATGAAATCTAATTATAAAAGCCCATCATATACTTTGATCTAGTCACCAAGCCTATTAATGTCGAACAACAACGGAAAGTACAAAAATAAGCGTATAACCTTCTGTTAGCCACATATAAAGGTCTGCTTAATAACATGAATCGCCTTGAGATGAATGTATGAAAATATAATTTTCATGTGAGTCTAGAGTTGCCTTGATAAACCTCACAAGCAACAAACCTTGATATTGACCGTAGCAAACCGTCACATATCCTTTTGGTCAATACCACTCTTTGGTACACCACCGTAAACTATGGTTAAATACTGCCCCGTACATATGGCTTAATACCACCCTTTATTAATGACAAGTCATGTAAAATGCAATACAACAGTGAAAACAATGAATAAATGCTGAATAAAAAATAACCATGGTTTTATTAATAATCATGTCCAGACAAATTACAAGACTAATGAATATCAAACATAAACAAAAGTCTACTAGAAACATAATGAAAGATCTCCCACTAACTAATGACATCGAAAGACTAAACAACACCCATGCTCGACACATGTCCCTGAAAGACCTTCACTGGAAAAACCTTCGTCAGAGGTTCTGCAATCATGTAATCCGTCAAAATGAGCTCAACTGTGATGTCTTTAGAAGTGATCTTTTCTTTCATCAGTAAATATTTTATTTCTATGTGTTTAGAACCACCACACTTATCATTATTCTTTACAAAGAGCACTGCCGCACTGTTATCACAGTATATCAAAATAAGTCTAGAAATAGAGTCAACAACTTTCGAGCCAGAAATGAAATTCTTTATCCACATGGCTTGACGAGTAGCTTCATATAAAGCTACAAACTCTACATGCTTGGTCGATGTAGCTAGAAGTGCCTGCTTAGCACTCCTCCAAGAGATGACACCTCCTGCATCATAAAAACATATCTTGAAGTAGACTTCAAATCATCAGTGCAACCAGTAAAATCTGCATTAGAATATCCAACTACCTCTAGGGTAGTACCACTACAATATATAAGCATGTAGTCCCTGGTCCTCTGCAAATATCTCTTAACCTTCTTTGCTGCTGTCCAGTGAGTAGGACCAGCATTAGACTAAAAACGACCAAGGACACTCACTGCAAAGGCCAAATCAGGTAGAATACAAACTTATGCGTACATCAAACTTTCTATTGCAGAAGCATATAGCTTATCATCCATAAAGCCCTTTTCAAAATCATTCTTTGGACACTGTTCTTTATTTAACTTATCTCCTTTGCTCATAGGCAAATCCCCACCTGAGTAGGTCCACATATTGAACTGCCTGAGAACACGATCAATATATGCTTTTTGAGATAGTCTCAGTAATCATCTCTGTCTATCTCTACAGATCTCTATGCCAAGTACAAAGGCACTCTCTCTCATATCTTTCATTTCAAAATTTTCAGATAGAAAACCTTTGGTCTCAATAAGTAAGCCCATATCACTATTAGCCAATAAGATATCATCAACATATAAGACAAAGAAAATATACTTACTCCCACTGATCTTCATATAGATGCACTGATCAGACAAATTTTTAATGAATCCAAATGAATGTATAATTTGATGAAACTTTAGATTCCATTGCCTTGAGGCTTACTTTAGTCCATAAATAGACTTCTTAAACTTACAAATCATATTTTTCTTACCTTTTTCCTTAAAACCTTCTGGTTAGACCATATAAACTTCTTCTGCTAAATCTCTATTCAGAAATGTTGTCTTCACTTTCTTCTGGTGTAGCTCTATATTAAAATGAGCTACCAATGCAATCAATTCCTTCCCTTTGTGTAAACAGAAGCTCTATAATAAAATGAGCTCACTCTGAATGAATCTTTTTTAGAAACTAGAGAGAACGCTTCTATGCAATCAATTCCTTCCCTTTGTGTAAACCCCCTTTGCTACTAATCTGGTTTTGTAATGTTCAACTCTGCCTTTGGAATCACACTTAGTCTTGTATATCCATTTTGAGCCTATGGGTACACAACCTTTAGGTAAACCCACAAGTTCCCATACCTTGTTGTGTCTAAAGATGTCAACTCATCCTTCATTGCATCTAGCCATTTAGATGCATTACTGCTATTCACAACATCCTGGAAACTTGTGGGGTCTTCCTGCTGCCCAATATCAAAATCATTCTCAGTCAGATAAGTCACATAATCCGAAAAAAATAGCTAACTTACGAGGCCTTGTGGACCTCCTCAATTCACCCTCTGGCAATGCAATAGCAACAGGAACATCGGCCTGAATAGGATCCTGAGGAACAACAGTCTCAGACATCTACATCACAGGTTATTTTGGAATGATAGGTTGCACCTCCAAGTGAGGAACCTCAGTGGCAACCTCAACTTCAACCTCATCAAAATCTAGATTTCTTGGTTGGAGCAACTCTTCAGCATCTTCAATAAACCTGGCATGAATGGTTTCCATTATCCTATTTATAGAATTAGGACAGTTGAATATGAATCCCTTTGACCTATCTAGATAACCCACAGAATAACAACTCACTGTTCTAGAATCAAATACTTTTTCCTAACGATTATACAGTCTTGCCTCTGTTCTGCGGTCTCAAACATGAAAATAAAGCACACTAGGTTTCTTGCCAGTCCAAAGCTCAAATGGTGTCTTTGGAACTGATTTACTTGGTACTTTGTTAAGAATATAGGTTGCAGTCTTTAATGCCTCACCCTATAGGGATAAAGGAAGATTAATATTACTCATCATACTCCTCATCATATCTTTGAGAGTCATGTTTCTCCTTTCTGCCACTCTATTTTATTGTGGAGTACCAGGCATAGAGTATTGAAGTACTATACCTTTATCCTGTAAATACTTGGCAAAAAAACCAAGATGTTGATCAGTATCACCTGGTTTCCCTTAATACTCACCTCAGATCTAACAATTTTGATCTTCTTTGATAGATAATTCTCTACCTCAACTTTGAATATCTTGAAGACATCCAGATAACTAGATTTATCAGCTCAAATATATATATATATATATATATATATATATATATATATATATATATATATATATATATATATATATATAACCATAGTGAGAGAAGTCATCAATAAAAGTAATGAAATATTTGTGTCCTCTAAGTATGGGAGTAGAAAAAGGCCCACAAATATCAGTATGAATCAAATCTAACAACCCCTCGCTACGAGCAGCTTTCATCTTTCTTGACCTTGTCATCTTTCCTTTTATACAATCAACACAAACATCCAAATCATCATACTTTATGGATTTTAAAATACCGTCATTCTCAAGCCTTTTTATCTTGTCTATAGATATATGTCACAAACGTCTATGCTAAAGGATAGTAGAATTTTCATTCAGTTTAGAACGTTTAGAATAGACATTCATAACCATAAGGGGAGCAATATTTAATCTATAAAGCCCATCAACAATAACACCATTTCCAATAGCGTAAGAATTATAAGACAATAGAAAATCTTTTTAATTAAATGATAAACAATAGCCTTTTTTGGTAAGTCTAGAAACATAAATCAAATTTCTCCCCATAAAGGGAACATAAACAACGTTTTTTAAATCAATAAAAACATCAGAATCTATATGAATCCTAACTACTCCTATGGCCTCAACGTCGACTTCTACTCCATTCCCCACGAACACCTTCACCTCATCCTTGCTTGGCGTCCTCCTAGATAGAAACCCTGCAAGGAATGAGTGACATGAATGGAAGAAGCCGAGTCAATCCACCAAGAATCCACAGGAGCATCAATATGAAAGGATTTAAAGCAAACAAGAGAGAGATAAATACAAGATTCCTTCTTCTTCTTCTTCTCCAGGTAGGACAATTTATATCTGCAATCCTTCTTCATGTGCCCTTTCTTGTGGCACCAAAAACACTCTGCCTTTGAAAGATCTCTGTTGTCACACCCCAATTCTGGCTAAATCAAAAGTGTGAGTGAACCGTCTCCAAACCATGGCTCACACTAGGATCTCAATAGACCGTGTCAACAAACCATCCCAAGTAGTTTAACATAATCAGAGAATAATAAATAGCAGCGAAATTAATAAATAAATGAACTAAGCTCTACTTTGTAAATAAAATAATTATCCAAATTATTCCATTATTCACAAACTTAAATAATAAAATACTACAATGTATTGTTTTAAAATAAACCCTCTCTAAAGGAAAACACAGAATGAGCACTCGCATGATGCATCATGCTCGTCCTCTACTGCTTGAGTGTCAATGGCAGTGACTGTACCGTACGCTGGGGCAGTCATGAATTCATCAACTGTGTACCCTGTATCAAAATCTGAAAAGAAAGAATATATATTCGGGTGAGCTCACAACTTAGCTCAGTAAGTACAAAACCAATGCAACATACAAAATGCATGAGACAACATTACAATTTGGGTCAGGTATAACTTGTAAAATGCTATGATAAGGTTTGGCGGCCACCGCACCTCCATGCACGAGAGTGTGAGCACACCTAACAGTCAGGCAACAATCCACACTACTACTATTGCCCCACATCACTCACTCTGATATGAGATAGAGTTAGAGTCTGGCGGTCAGGCAACAATCCACACTACCGTGTCCTCCCCCTGATACCCTACATCGTACCAATACCTAAACCCCTATTGGCAAGGGCTTGCAAGTGGGTTCCATTTCTAACCAGTCCTATATGTCAATACAGTATCTATGGCCCTACTGCAACACGGCTCCCTACGACATAGAGATAGGGCTCGAGTCTGGTGGACAGGTTGATCCACAATCCCACGTCCTCCCCCTGATTCCCTATTCGCACCAAGTCCGCTAAGGTAGACGGTGATACGAAAAGGTGTTAGTGTGAGGATATATCCAGGGCTCTACTCCCCTTCACATTCCACACACTAACTAAAAACATCCACATGCCTAAACAACCAGCATCCTAGCATATGAAATGCATGAACAGATAATAATAATTTAAACAACTAAAATGGCATGTGAAATGCACAAACACTAGACAATAAACAAAGATACAAATTAGTCACAACGATTTACTGTTATTTGATTATTTAGGGTTTGGGGTTTTGTCCCTTACCTGATGCGTGATAACAAGCCGGTTCTACGTCACAAGGTTTACTCACGCTATCTACAGTTCCTACATAATCGTACTCATAGATTAGAATTACATTATTAGGGTTACAGTTGGTCAGAACCATGTCTGGCAAAGCAAACAGGCTTCGGTAAGCATATCGGTCACGGTACCGATCTCAGTAGAGTGAGACCGGTATGTCCTGCGGTATATATAGGTCTCTCTCAAAGCGAGACTGGTATGTGCCTACGGTATATATGCATGACCTTTCAGTCCAGTCGGTATGTCCTATGGTATATACCGCAGGGCTATACCGCCGGACTTAGGTCCAGCCGGTATGTCCGACAGTATATACCGCAGGATCAATATCGCAGGACTTATTGTCCAGCGGTTAGGTCCGACGGTTAGGATCTGAGAGCCCGATCTCGGATCTCCCTCCCCCATCGGTCATCGGCTTGGTTTATAGGGTCTTTCCTAAACCATTCTAAGGTCCAGACACTCGTTTAGCCTTCTAGGTTTCGATTATGACGTCACATCAATCCCTGATTGGATCTTAAAAGAACTAGGGTTTTGGAGGTTCTAGGATTTTGGATCGTTGCGCCGTTTCACGGCTCTGATCCGAAATCCTAACATTACTAAGAGGGTTGAGCACTTACCGGTGTTTGTCGGATGGCGGCGTGCTCTTCCAACGGAAAATCCCTCTTCTTGAGCGGTCTCCTTCCTCCTTGCTCCTTCTCAGATCTCTTCCAGACGGCTAGGGTTTGGAAGGATCTAAGGAGGGTTAAGGTCCATATTAATAGTGGGAGACCATTCTAGGAAGGTTTCCCATGTTTAGAAACTTTTAATTTTCGTCTCGGAGTGTGGGACCCACTGGAGTCCATCTCTAGTCTTTTTAGCACATACCGGTCACACATACTGGTCTCACTGAGTAAGACCGGTAATGAGACCGGTATGTAAAATTTATATTTTTACACATCATTTCTCATACCTAGATCTTGTGGTTCGTCACCCGACCTCGTCTTCCGGTCCGGTTATGATTGGAAGACCTGTCACAATGTAAACCATGGATTAAACTGGATTTTTAGAGCACGGTTCTTACAACTCTACCACCCTTAAAAGAAATTTCGTCCTCGAAATTTGCAAGTAGGTCTCACAATTCCCCCACCCTTAAAAGAAATTCCGTCCCCAAAATTGAATGTACCTTCATAGTCGAAAAGATGGGGGTATTCTTGTCGCATGACATCCTCTTCCTTCCAGGTGATTTCTTCCACATCCTGGCTCTTCCAAACTACCTTGACGTAGTGTATAGCTCTCCTTGGAAGCTACTGTATCTTTTGACTGATTAGCTTGACTGGTACCACCTCGAAGGTCAAGTCTTCTGTCAAATCTGGGGGGTCTGTAACCAGGATATGCGAAGGGACTCTCACGTACTTTTTCAGTAAGGACACGTGGAAGACGTTGTGGACACTAGACATCGCTGGTGGCAATGCAAGTTGATAGGCCACTTTGCCACATCGAGATAGAATTTCATATGGTCCCACATATCTAGGACACAGTTTTCTTTTCTTTCCAAACCGCTTTAGGCCTCTTACTGGTGTGACACCTTCAAAACACTTTATCACTGATAGTGAATTCGAGGTCTCGACGCCTGTTATCAGCATAGTGCTTTTGACGCACTTGAGCTGTCTTTACTCGGTTCTTGATCTGATCCACCACTTTGCAAGTTTCCTCCATAAATTCTAGTCCTATGATCCATCTTTCTCCAACCTCATCCCATAACAATGGTGTCCGACATTTCTTACCATACAAGGCCTCATATGGGGCCATCTGGATCGTCGCCTGGTAGCTATTGTTGTAGGCAAACTCGATGAGTGAAAGCTTCTCATCCCAAGCCCCTTTAAAATCAATAGCACATGCTCGAAGCATATCTTCTAGGATTTGGATGGTCCTCTCTGACTGACCATCTGTTTGAGGCTGGAAGACTGCGTTGAACTTTAGTTTCATCCCCATGGCCTTCTGTAGTCCCTCCCAGAACTTTGATGTGAAGCGTGGATCTTTGTCAGATACTATGCTTTCTGGGACACCGTGGAGTCTGACAATATTTTCCACATATAATTTTGCTAGCCTTTCCATGGTGTACTGCAATCTGATAGGGATAAATCTTGCAGTCTTGGTGAGACGGTCTACAACTACCCAAATTGCATTTACTGACCTCGGAGTCATAGGTAGGCCAGTGACGAAATCCATGGTAATACAATCCTATTTCCATGCTGGCTCAGGTAATGGTTGCAATAAGCCTGCTGGTCTCTATCTTTCCACTTTGACTTGCTGACAGTTTAGACATTGAAATACATATCTGGCCACATCTGCCTTCATACCCCTCTACCAGTACATCCTCTTTAGGTCATGGTATATCTTTGTGCTCCCAGGATGTACTGAATATGGAGTGGAGTGAGCTTCCAACATGATTCAGTTTCTGATTTCCAGATCTTGATTCTCAGGTATGCATAAATGTCCGTGATATCTGAGTACCTTGTCCGCATCCAAGGTGAAATCAGGATTGGCTCGACCCTTTTCCAAATCTTCTTGCACTGTCCTGAGGTATGGGTCCTATAGGACTGTTGCTTTTACCTCCACCTTCAGGTCAGGTAAAATCTTCAGTGCTGTGAACATAAGAGTAAACTTGTGTATCAAACCTTGCTCCACTGGGTCATCTGCTGACTTTATTAAGAGTTGTTCTTCATTCTCTGATGAGCCAGAAACTACAGCACACAAAGCTGCATTTGTACTTGGGCCTGCTTTGGGGTTCGATGCCCATTTCCTACTCAGAGCATCAGCTACAATATTTGCTTTACCAGGATGGTACTGAATGTAACATTCGTAGTCCTTGAGTAGTTCTAACCACCTCCTCTGCCTCATGTTCAGGTCTTTTTGGGTGAAAAGATATGTCAGATTTTTGTGGTCAGACTTAATCTGAAATTTCTCACCATACAGGTAGTGCCTCCAAGTCTTAATAGCATGAATGATTGCTGTCAATTCTAGGTCATGAGTAGGGTAGTTCTTCTCATGCTCCTTCAATTGTCTTTATGCATAGGCGATCACCTGTTCTCCTTGCATCAACACACATCCCAGTCCCAAACCTGAAGCATCTGTATACAGTGTGAATGGTAGGCCTGGAGCAGGAATAGTCAATATAGGTGCTGAAACCAGTCTTGACTTAAGTGTCTGAAAGCATTTTTCACATTCTTCGGTCCATACGAACTTCTCCCCCTTCTTGATCAACCTGGTGAGTGGAACAGTAATCTTGGAATAATCTTCCACAAACCTTCTGTAATATCCAGCTAAGCCCAGGAAGCTACGAATTTCAACAACTGTCTTCGGCGCCTCCCATCCTACTATGACTGAAATTTTGCTGGGATCTACCTTAATTACTTCCGCAGATACCACGTGACCCAAGAAAGCCACTTCGTCTAGCCAAAACTCACACTTCTTAAACTTTGCATAGAGCTTCTCTCTTCTTAGTCTTTGTAGTGTCGCTCTTAAGTGTATTGCATACGCCTCCTTGTCCTTAGAGTATACTAAAATATCATCTAAGAATACTATAATCGACGTGTCCAACATGTCATGGAACACTCGGTTCATTAGCTCCATAAACGATGCAGGTGCATTGGTCAATCCAAAGGACATCACAAGAACCTCATAGTGTCTATATCTTGTTCTGAAAGCTGTCTTGGGAATGTCTGCCTCCTTGATCTTGAGTTGATGATACCCTGACCTCAGATTAATCTTTGAGAATACACTTGAACCTTGCAGTTGATCAAATAAGTCATCTATTCTAGGTAACGGATACCTGTTCTTGATGGAGAGCTTGTTCAACTCTCGGTAGTCCATACAAAGACGTACGCTACCATCCTTTTTCTTGACAAATAGCCGGTGTTCCCCAAGATGAGATACTCGGCCTTATGAAGCCCTTGTCTAATAATTCTTATAGTTAGGTTTTCAACTCCTTCAACTCTGTGGGAGCCATCCTGTAGGGTGCCTTGGACACAGGTGCCACCCCTAGTAGGAGATCTATCACAAACTCAGTCGCCTTGTCTGGTGGTAATCCAGGTAGGACTTCTGGAAACACATCAGAAAATTCCCGCACTACCTTCTATATCCTTCATTTTAGGCAAGTCACGGTCACATCCACTACTGATACGAGGTATCCTACTCCCCCCTTCTCTAAGCACTTCCTTGCTTTTAGGGCTGAGAGTATAAGCTTTTTCTTCCTAGGAAACTTAGTCCCTTTAAAGTTGAACTCCGTTCCTTCACTGTCCTTGAAAACTAACTTCTTTTTAGCACATAACAGGCTTGCTGAATGCTAAGATATCCAGTCCATTCCCAGAATGACATCGAAATCTGACATCTCCAGTTGGACTAGATTGGCTTCCAACTCTCGTTCTTCAATATGTACTGGGCAAGGCCCATAATACTCTTCTAATACTACTTCCATTCCCATGGGGATCGAACTAACAAACTTGGTTCCAAAGTTTTGATGGGTTGATCTAGTCTTTTTCCGAATGATACTGATACAAAGGAATGGGTGGCCCCTGAGTCAAATAGGACTCTGGCGGGTACCTCTGCTATATTTACTGTACCTGAGGTTTTTAATTTTTCCTTTAATTTTATATGCTCAAACAATTAATGCAGTAACTAAGGAGTCAGTATACAATCATACCAGTAACTACATCTGGTGATGCGACTACCTCCTCTGTAGTAACGGCATAAACTTTGCCTTGCTGTTGTTCCCTCTTTGGTAGTGGGCGTGTTCTGGCATAGTGACCCACCTGTTGATAGTTAAAACACTTCATGCTGGAGTTCTATCCCGTTGCCTGCTGTGTCACTGCAAGAACATGTATGGGTGGCACTGTGCTAGCTGGTGGCCTGAATGGACGATATGGTCTGTTGTTTCTTCCGCCTTGGACCTCAGGGTTAGGCCTCTTCAGACCCCTATTCTGTGCAAAGAAGCTATCTCTCTGGCTTTCTTCAATGACTCGAGCCACCTGTACAGCTTCATTATAGATTTTAAGTCCTCGCCCCAACACATGTTCTCTTATAACACCCCGAAGACCCATTGTGAAGCGACGGGTCTTAGTTTCTTCCTCCTACATACTGGTTGGAGTGAAGAAAAACAACTCCTCATACCTTTGTTGGTATGCGTCTACGGTCATCTGAGACTGATGTAGATTGAGGAGCTCCTTCTCCATCTGGTCTCGAAAACTCCTTGGAAAGTATTTTTCAAAGAATGTCTCTTTGAATGTAGGCCAAGTGATTATCTGGTGCTTTGTTTTCAAATATGCTCTGGTCGAGTTCCACCATCCATTGGCTTCTTCCTTCAGCATATGGGTGGCATATAATACTTTCTCCTCATCAGAACACTCTAGCAAGCGGAAGTTCTTTTCCATCTCAGTTATCCACTGTGCTGGCCATAGTGTTTTACCTTGCTTTCCTATAAAAGTTGGTGACTTTAATTTTAGAAATCCATCCACCGCTCTAGACAAACTACTTTGTCCATATGGTGACTGTCTATAGGGTGCCTGACCATACCATTGCGGCTGATATGAGTAACCACTCTGATTCACTCCCTGATACCCACCATGGTATGCACCCTGATATGCACCCTGGTCCTGGTTAGGGGTGGGTGTCCTTGTAACCGGCTGGAGAAACATGTTGTGTTGGTTCGGTTGTTGTTGTCCCTCAACAGCTGTGCTAATCCCCACTAGTACCACATTTGCTTGCGTTGGTACAGGCCCAAGTGGCCTAAACATCTTCAACATTTCGTTGAAGAACTTCTTCTGCTGTGCCTCTATGTGGGTGACCAAATTTTCCATTAGGGTCTCAAAGTTTGTGTGTGTCTAACCCGGCAGTGGAGATTCTTCATTGTCTCTCACCTAATTTTCACTTTCATTGAGAGGGTTAAGTTCTACTCCATTTTCCCTCTCTTTATTCTCTTTAGAGTTTTTTGTCCCTGAATTTCTCTCTATTGGGGGTGTCCTTGAGTGACGGTGTCTGCGAGGAATTCTACGACCATTTCCTCTCACCATTGTGGCCTATTGGACTCTCCTTATGATATCTGACTGCATTGAACACATATGAGACAAATGGGACAATTATTCAAAACGATATTATTTAGTCTCAACATATACGAACAATAAATAATAGTCGAAGGCAAACAGACAAAATCTTAAATTTTACTCGGAATTTTCTAGGCAAAATCCTTGATTCCAATCGTACCATACCGGCTTGGGGTTATGTAGTAGTGGCTCGGCCGGTATGGGAAATGGTTTAGAGTTTCCAGCCCCCAGGAGGTACCGGTCGCGGTACCGGTCTCACCTTGAGTGAGACCGGTATGCCCTGCGGTACATACCGGTCTCACCATACCGCAGGAGGTACCGGTCGCACTTACTAGTCCTTGAGTGCGACCGGTATTACTAAAAACCCCTTTAAAATCGTGATTTTTGTCTCATTTCTCACTTTCTCTCTTTGGTGTTTGCTCCAGTGGCGATTCTTCTCCATGTTACTGAGTCTCTACAGTCCAACCGGTGTTTCTAGAAGTGTTTTCCCTCAACCAAGAGTATCAAACACATTTCTAAGGTAAGCTTCTCATTTCCTTCCTCTCTTTGATAAAAAATCTCGTCGTCTTTCATGCCAAAACCTATATTTTCTTGATTTGAAAATTTTTAACCGTAGAAAACTTCTTTCTTTGCTTGAGAAAGGTTCTTGGGGTCTAAATGAACAAAACCCCTCAACCTATTCGAAGTTTCATCGGTTGGTTTGGGAGAAATCCTAAAAATTCAACTTTTAACCTAGGTTTCTAGGTTTTTCGAAATTTTTGAAAAATTTCTGCTGTTCTGTCTCTATTTCTTTGTCTTGTGTTGAAATTTTTGATCATATATTAGCATAGTGTCATCACGTAAGTCCTCTTACCCATAATGGGTGAGTTTGAGGCTTTTGCTCCATTTTTTGCCATTATGTTGTCGAAATTTTGACAATTTCTTTCCTAACTTTCTCATATTTTCCTTTATTCAACAGTTTGCAACATGTCTGGACATCGTGGGGCGGGTAAACAATCTTTTGCGTCGGGTATGCACAGGCCACATCCTCATCCCCATCTCTATGATGAGAGATTTTTTCGGTTAGAGGCTGCAGCGGCGCACCTTTCATGGTTCCGAGTTAAACATATTGAATCTGGTCATTTTGTGAACTTGGAACACCAGCACCGCTTCAATGTTGAGGCTGCCTTTGGGGCGATGGGCTGATTGCCCATTATTCAGTACAAAGAGACCACTCGTCCCAATTTAGTAAAACTATTCTTTACAAATTTGGAGGTAGAAGGGAATCCGAATGACTGGGAACATGCTAGGGATCTTCGGATTACTAGTTATGTGAAAGGAGTGATGGTCTCCTTCAATACGGCTGAGTTAGATACGCTTCTCGAGATTCCAGATGACGGAGAACTTATCTACTGTCCACCCAGAGCTAAAGGGTATCTTACTGAGGACATGAGAGTAGCCATCGCTGAACAGATTTTGTTACCAGGCAGTATCATGTTAGCAACGAACCTTCGTCACGTGCCTCGCTTATACTGTCGTATTATACAGCATGACATCGTTCCCCAGAGTGGTTACTATGGAGAGGTGTCCCAGTTGACTTAGTACATCACCTACTGTGTTACTACCAGGCACCGAGTCTGCCTGCCTTACCTGATCATCCGTACCATGATTCATGCTGCAAGACCCAATGTAACAGGGAATCTCCCATATGGTAGGTTGATTACAGCGTTGTTGCACCGCTTAGGTGTGGACAGGCATGGAGAACCAACTTTTGAGGTCACTATGAGTTCTGATATAGATGTTGAGGCTATCTATAAGATGCAGATGGATGATCTAGAGCTTAGTGACGTGGAGCTACGAGCTCGTCCTCTTCCACCTAGGAGCCAGGTGGCAGTCGCAGCAGTAGCTGAGGTAGGAGGTGATGGGGGATGCACATATGGAGGACATCCCTGCACCTGCACCCCAGCCTTCTCCGATTATAGGACCATCTCAGCCTCCTCCAGATACAGTGATGAGCATGCTCATGGAGATCCGAGATGCTCAGCGGGAGTTGAGTCAGGACTTAGGGCTTCTAGCTCGCAGCCTACGGGTCATGCAGGACCAGGTTCATTGGCTTAGAGAGGCGTACGAGCGTGATTATGATATCACAGATCTGATACCACCCAGGCCCGCAACTCCACCATAGTCTGATCTAGTTTCATTTTTATTTATGTGTGGTTCATTTTGTTAATAGAGTAACTGTCCAACTTGTAGACTGTACTCTGTCGTACACTTTGTATTTATTTATGTTCATATTATTAAAGAGTTAATTGGTTTTGTTCAAAAACTTCAGTGCTTAAAATTTCTCTTTCATTAATAGTATATTATGCATCTTCTTTTAAGTCTCAGACATCAAACAAGCTTATGGTGTGTTTATATTAAAGTTTTTAATTTCCTATCTCAGTTCATTAGACACAGTTATATGCAGAATAGTTAGCTGGACAGAGCCTAAGGGCTCTACTAAGTTGTCACACCTCAATTCCAGCTGAACCAGAAGTGTGAGTGAACCGTCTCCAAACCATGGTTCACACCAGGATCTCAATAGACTGTGTCAACAAACCATCCCAAGCAGTCTAACATAATCAGAGAATAATAAATAACAGCGGAATTAATAGATAAATGAACTGAGCTCTACTTTGTAAATAAAATAATTATCCAAATTATTTCATCATTCACAAACTTAAATAATAAAATATTATAATATATTATTTTAAAATAAACCCTCTCTAAAGGAAAACACAGAATGAGCACTCGCATGATGCATCATGCTCATCCTCTACTGCCTGAGTGTCAATGGCAGCGACTGTACCGTACGCTAGGACAGTCATGAAGTCATCAACTGTGTTCCCTGTATCAAAATCTGAAAAGAAAGAATATATATTCGGGTGAGCTCACAACTTAGCTCAGTAAGTACAAAACTAATGCAACATACAAAATGCATGAGACAACATTACAATTTGGGTCAGGTATAACTTGCAAAATGTTATGGTAAGGTTTGACGGCCACCGCACCTCCATGCACGGGAGTGTAAGCACACCCAACAGTCAGGCAACAATCCACACTACTGCTGTTGCCCCACATCACTCACTCCGATATAGAGATAGAGCTAGAGTCTGGCGGTCAGGCAACAATCCACACTATCGCGTCCTCTCCCTCATACCCTACACCGTACCAATACCTAAACCC
Source organism: Protea cynaroides (assembly GCA_028583415.1). NCBI lineage: Eukaryota > Viridiplantae > Streptophyta > Magnoliopsida > Proteales > Proteaceae > Protea > Protea cynaroides. The sequence goes on along the minus strand of CM053273.1, from coordinate 27,015,331 downwards.
CTATTGGCAAGGGCTTGCAAGTGGGTTCCGTTTCTAACCAGTCCTATATGTCAATACAATATATATGGCCCTACCCCAGCACGGCTGTCTACGACATAGAGATAGGGCTCGAGTCTGGTGGACAGGTTGAACCACAATCCCACGTCCTACCCCTGATACCCTATTCGCACCAAGTCCACTAAGGTAGACGACGATACGAAAAGGTATTAGTGTGAGGATATATCCAGGGCTTCACTCCCCTTCACATTCCACACACTAACTAAAAACATCCACATGCCTAAACAACCAGCATCCTAGCATATGAAATGCATGAACAAATAATAATAATTTAAACAACTAAAATGGCATGCGAAATGCACAAACACCAGACAATAAACGCAGATACAAATTAGTCACAATGATTTACTGTTATTTGATTATTTAGGGTTTGGGGTTTTGTCCCTTACCTGACGCGTGATAACAAGCCCGTTCTGCGTCACAGGGTCTACTTACGCTGTCTACAGTTCCTACATAATCGTACTCATAGATTAGAATTACATTATTAGGGTTACAGTTGGTCAGAACCATGTCTGGCCAAGCAAACAGGCTTCGATAAGCATATCGGTCGCGATACCGGTCTCAGTAGAGTGAGACCGGTATGTCTTGTGGTATATACCGGTCAGAGCGAGACCGGTATGTGCCTGTGGTATATACCGCAGGACCTTTCAGTCCAGCCGATATGTCATGCGGTATATACCGCATGGCTATACCGTTGGACTTAGGTCCAGCCGGTATGTCCGGTAGTATATACCGCAGGACTTATTGTCCAGCGGTTAGGTCTGGCGGTTAGGATCCAAAAGTCTGATCTCGGATCTCCCTCCCCCATCGGTCATCGGCTTGGTTTCTAGGGTCTTTCCTATACCATTATAAGGTCCAGATACTCATTTAGCCTTCTAGGTTTCGATTATGACGTCGCATCAATCCTTGATTGGATCTTAAAAGAACTAAGGTTTTGGAGGTTCTAGGATTTTGGATCGTTGCGCCGTTTCACGGCTCTGATCCGAAATCCTAACATTACTAAGAGGGTTGAGCACTTACCGGTGTTTGTCGGATGGCGGCGTGCTCTTCCAACGAAAAATCCCTCTTCTTGAGCGGTCTCCTTCCTCTTTGCTCCTTCTCAGATCTCTTCCAGACGGCTAGGGTTTGGAAGGATCTAAGGAGGGTTAAGGTGCATATTAATAGTGGGAGATCATTCTAGGAAGGTTTTCCATATTTAGAAACTTCCAATTTTTTATTCGGAGTGTGGGACCCGCTGGAGTCCGTCTCCAGCCGTTTTAGCACATACCGGTCGCACATACCGGTCTCACTGAGTGAGACGTGAGTGAGACCGGTACTGAGACCGGTATGTAAAATTTATATTTTTACACATCGTTTCTCATACCTGGATCTCGTGGTTCGCCACTCGGCCTCGCCTTCCGGTCCGGTTATGATTGGGAGACCTGTCACATTGTAAAGCATGGGTTAAATCGAATTTTTAGAGCACGGTTCTTACATCTGTTGTCTTGATGTTCTATATCCCATCTAGGCTTCTCATATGGTTTCTTTCTCTTCTAAGAGTAACTCTTTCCTTTTCTCATGTGTCCATAACTAGGCTGTTTTTCTTTACCTTTGTAAGGATATTTCTTGTGAATAGTGGCACCGACACTTTCACCTTTATCCTTCTTCAGTCTAGTCTCCTCTTCAACACAGATGCCTATGAACTCATCGAATGACCATAGAGTTATAGAGGTATTACTAGCAACTTTGATCTGAGTGTATTTCTGTGGTAAAACATTTATACATAAATGAACCAGAAACTCATCATTTATAGGGTGTCCCATATCCTTGAGTTTTTCAACTGCACCCTGCATGTCAACAATCTGATCCCTAAGACTAGCTTCACCATCAATTTTGCTAGTAGTTAGTTTTGCCATTAAAGCACCCCGTTTACTTTTATTAGAAACTTCATATTTGTTTTTGATAGTTTTCAAAATTTTCTTTGCATTCTCTTTTTCTGTAATAGTGTTCCTAACTGTTTCAGGTACAGTATGCCTAATAATAAGCATACATTTTTTATTGGCAGTAGTCCACCTTTCCATTTTCAGTTTATCCTCTGGGATACTATCAATAGTAAGTTCAGCAGGTTTATCATCTGAGACAGCTATGTCAAAATCATTTAAGCCTAGAGTAATTTATAGTTCTTTCCTTCACTTTTTATAATTCGATCCTGACAGAATAGGAATAGCAGACAAATCGATCCTAGTGGAAGTCATCCTCCTATGTAATCAAAATACAAGTTCAATTTACTAAATCAATACTAGCATGTGAAAATACTCATGTTAACATACAAGATATGCTAGCAAATATATATATGTAAATAAATGCAAGCATCAATATACATCCCTAGAGTCAATCAAAACTACAAACTTATCCTTTGGAACAAGAATGCACTGGTCTTCTAGTATCTGTGCAAAACTGTGAAAAAATAAAAACCTTTGGGAATCCCATTACCTTTGGATGTCTGAAAAAATCCTAAGTTAAAATCCTTTCAATCTGGTGCATGATTATCCTTTAACTTTGGCAACGCCACCTTTGGGTGGACATTGTCATCATTGACTGCATAGAGGTGTAAGATATCTTGAGCTTTGAAAATGTCCTAATGCCATCAGGTTTACCACCTTGGTGGAACCAATTCAATTTCATTGTGACATTAACAAAACTCTACTTGCAATCATTTAGTGGGAATAAATAATCATGAATGACATAATTAACATGTTATCATTCATAAACCATGCACATGTGCTCATCAGTATAGTTGGGACAAGATAAACAAAATAATATGTAGAAAAAAATAGGAATCATGTTCCAAAAGTGTATTTTTTTAATAAAAATACATGTCCTAGAATCACCAAACATAGGCATATAGCATATCAAACTGAAAATCAAGAAGAGATGAGTATGTCAGAAAAAATCGCGTCAAAATCCGACTCTTCACGCTCCACTTAAAGGTGGCGGGTGGTCCATTCGGCTGAACAGCTAAATCACGATTCGAAGCCCGAACCTTGGCTTAAACCACTGCCTGACAACACAAGACATCACCCGCCGGCTCGTCTGGCCTGAACCAGAACCAAACAGTCTGGTCCGGCTTGACTGGACCAACCAAACAGGTATCCGGTCTAACCAGCCGAGTCAACGGGTTACGTACCCAGGTCAATAAGTCGGGTAACCGGGTTGGAATATTTAGGTCTGGGTACGAGTGTTCGGGTCGGGCATGCGAGTCTAGTAGTTGGGTAGCTGGCCAAATCTCCAGCGGATCTCGGTTGACCCATTGTAGCGGGTCAACGGTTCCTCGGGTTAAAGCCAACCCATTTTGGGTGAGCTGATCCAGAGTTAACTCGCCCGGTCCCTGGGTTGGCTCAGTGGGACTCGGATTAGGGTTTTCGAGTGGCATCGAGTCGACTGGCGATGATTCGCCGCCACTCAAATTTTTTTTTAAATAACCATCAGCGCATGCGATTCACGTGTTTTTTCGACGACGTGTGGCTACGCATTGGGCGAAGTCCGACGATGATTTTTGTACCGTTAGACTCCATTTTTCGATACCTTCAATCCGACATATAATACTTTGGGTTTTCATGATTAGAAAAATTTGACAAATAGGATTTTCAATTAGGGAAAAAATTCTCAAAAATATTTCAGTCAAGCATTCAGGTACGAATCAATATACTATTTTTATTTTCATTGATTCTATACTTGTATGGAAAGACTCTGATACTAATTGTTATTTATTTTGATCTCTTTATGGGTTCTAACAACCAATCCATCAGAGAATACATTCCAGTAAGGTTTCCAATAACCCTAATGATCTCCATACAAATATAGAACACAATGCAATCAAATAAATAATATAGAAAACATATCCGTTTCACTATAGATTGATTTTCGTCGTATTCCACTGTGGTTTGAGTCTTCTACAGTCTTGGTAGATTCCTATGCTTCTCTCTGATTATGGGAACATGAAATGAATTGTCACCGTGACTGTAGGGACTCAAACTATTGGTATATAAAGAATACCAAATCCAACACTGGTTCAGTCCCACAGTGAACCAATTTGGTTCATCTCAGAATTAGACTAGGTTTAGTCCACCTGTAAGTTGAACTCCCACTGAACAATCGATTTAATAATTAATTATAGCCCACATTATCTTACAGGTTTGACATCTTCCCTCTTCCACTGCACTTTCTTTCCTCAAAGTTCCGTTTTGCTTGATCATTCCATCCATGTCGTTCCTTTTCTTCCTTCCTCATTGATGGTATTCTAGGACTAGATTGGGAAATGAGACATGCCGGCAGATGAGAACCAAGCTTTGTTTCAACCTCTCTTCAATCCTGCCATCGGCAACTCAGAGAGCTCCCATTCAATCCCCTGCTTATTACAACCAGCTTGGGTTGCCTGGCGACGGCCATAGTTTCGGACATCTGCTTCCCATCCCAAGGCAGTAAAAACACTAGCAAGTTGTAGATTCATAATAGTGTGTGATATCAGGCACACAAAGAGTTGGCAAAATAGAGAGGTGATGGCAAAATTGTTATTTGATTTTCAAGTAATTAGGGAAGATGCCCGGTAGATTTTCTTCTTTCTTCTTTTTTTGTTGGGTTAGTCAACTTAACATGAATGCAAACCTTTGAAATTTTAAACAATACCACACAATTGAGCTTTGTGTCCACAAAAATTTTTGACCCAAAAGACAAACCATTAAGGCCAGAATTAAGGGATACGCATCCTCTCCTCCCAGTGGTTTTGGGAGGACAGCAGTAGTTTTACCCAGATGGTCGACACGTGGCTCTTGGTGAATCCGAGACGTACATCCGATGCGACATCTAACAATCAAACCGAACTGATAGGGGTGTCAGTTCAGACGTACATCTCAGATTCATCCAAAAACTACATATTGGCTATCCGGGTAAGGTGACCACATCCTCTCATAACCTCTAAGAGAAAAAGATGTGAATCCCCGAATTAAGCACGTAACCCTGACAACCATGCATCAACCAAAAGCTTAAGGTCCACGTTGAACCAACACTGGCGAAGTCGTGGGTTCTGAGGCTTGTCATTTAACATGGTTTTAGGTAGCCGGATCGGCCTTTATCCTATTTCCACGTGTACGCTCACAAATATACTTAATACCACAAATATCTGGATCGAGTCGGCCATTTATCCTTTGTTCACGTGTACGTTCACAAATACACTTAATATCTCAATTATAACCACAACCTCGACCACGATCACGATCACGATCACGATCACGATCACGAGTTCGCGACCAGAATGGTAGACGAGGAATTGCATGAAAGAACCTACAAAACCTCATCCTTTGTATTCCTTTCTTTACTCGTTCGAGGGTCCATCGTGGGCCCCTACTAGGCAGTTGTTTATAGAATCGGTGGGTCCGATTGAAAATGTTCCTTCCCTAAACAACCGATTAGAAAGGTCTCCCACGAGAGACACGACACGAGTAAGAGAGCAGACAATACGTGGCACAAATGGCTGTTGTCTTGGAACACGCGAAGTTCGACTCGTTTGACCGGTACGGCGGTACCCATTCACATGAAGTGTTGTAATTCATCCATCAGGGATACTATCGTCATATCACCATAACCATGTCGACGATGTCGTCTTAATCCCGTAATTCCATTTACGACTAACTATTTCCGAAGACCTTTTATGGTATATCAGAAACGCCGTTGTTTTCTATAAAAAAACCGGCGTTACACTTCTCCGCGTCATAATCATATCATATGACTCATATCGTTACGATATTTATAGTTTTCATTTTCTCTGTAATATCTCGTTTTAAGTGCCATTAACACTTCCCAAGGAGAATCCGTGGTTTTCCGTTTCGGCCAAAATTTCCTAGATAGCCTTTGTTTGTTTTGTTGTAAAACCAATTTTATATAGGTTATATTTGGACGTTAACAAGGAAAGAAAAGAATTTTGGAATGGAAGGAGAGAGAGGTTTTTGGGTCATCATTGTTGTTTTATGTTTTTTTTTTTTTAATATCCAAACATAACCATAATTAATTTTTGGGATGGAAAAAGATTGATAACTCTTGTCTATACCCTCTCATGTCTGATCTTGTGTGTATTACATCTATAATACCAAATCATATATGCTAACTAGTATAATTTGGAAAATTTCCCAAACTGATAACTTATAGAACCCTCTCCTATTTGGTAAAATTTTTTTATCTAGAATTGTTTATGTGCATGGTCATACTTTTTCTCTTTGATGGAGAGAAGAGAAGATATGTATTAATAATTCTACCATTACCTATTTAGTGAATCATTAAATGGCCAATTGTGTATACAGATGGCTCATATATAAAAACAGGTCCGTAATACTTTATATGAAAATTTTTCTTTATGAAAAATGAACAACCTAGTAGTTGGGTATCTATAGTATCAACCAAAACGTTTTACAATTCAAAATTCGGACAAATTTAATCAAGGGACAATCTTCCCATTTTATGTCATATCCATGTCTGTCTTGATACATTTTTTTGTCTTGTGCATTTCTTGGTAATTCAAAAATTATCAGTGGAAGGTTAATTTAGGTATTTTAAAATTTCAAAAGAGAAATTGAAATGAAAGTTCATTTGTTGGGAAGAATCTGAAAAAAAAGTTCAAAGTAGAAGGTTTTAGTAATTGTAAGGTATGTACAAGCTTGGACTTTCATTTTTTTTTTTTTTTAATTTGATTCAGAGATTGTAGAACGGCCAAATCAAGAAAACCCGAGAACCTGATGCAAGTCCAAGTTATTGTTTGCAACTTCTTAAGAAATCGCCAATGAATCCCTCTATCCCATTAACCAATATTTTTCTTGACTTGGGATCAATTAGATTTTAGTTTATCCTATAGATTTGATTGATTGTAAAGGAATTAAAGGGAATGAAAGTGAAAATTTCAAACTTAAATATGAAATTTTTGTAATCGTCACAACACATGTTATTACATTACTATGTAAGTAAGTCCACACTATTCCATATTTAGTGTTTTTTAACTTACGCTTCACTTTGCATTTGAAAAGTAAAATAAATTTTATTCTCACAAGTATTATTACTAAATAAAATAAGAAATTTAGATAATTTTGTATTATAGCTATAAAAGTTTTCGTTTAAAGTATAAAATTTTCATTTCCCTTCGCTTTTACTTCGTTTTTAATTAAACTGAGCCTAAGGATGGCAATGAGGTGAGCCAGTGTGAAAATCATTAAAATTATAGTTCACTTGTTTAAAATATCACTCAACCCTCAATGATTATACCTTGTGCAACATGTATAAGCTCCATTGATCTCACACCCATTAGCTCAACTCGATTAAGGTTGTCTTTTGAATACATTCTTGGATTGTATTCTTAGAAATATATTATTAATATAAAATGAAATCAGGTTGAAGAACAAGATATTTCTATTCTAAGCTCAAAATGCAAAATAAACTAAAGATCGCATTCGAAAATAAAACTGTATTCTTTAATGCATTACTCTATTAACTCCCTAACCTCTATCACTAAAGAAATAAGAATTTTTAAGTATGTTTGGAAGTCAAAAAAGAAAAAAAAAAAAAAAAAAACAAAATGGTAGACAACACAATAATTATTTTCCATCTTTTTCCATTTAAAAAATTTTGTTTTGACAACATCAGAACATAATCTTAAGATTATTTTATTTATTTATTTATTTGAATCGGTAGCATAAGCGCCACTAACTTATATTTACCATTTGACTAGATGTATTGGATTTATTGAGTCATTAAATTGACCCATTTTTTATTTTTATTGGGGAAAAACAAATTGACTGACTGATTCACTTATGCAACTTGGCTGAGTATTAAGTTTTTAGTTTTTTTTTTTTTTTTTTTTTGGTAAGAAATAAGAATTAATTATTTTTAATGAGTGGATTAGTCTGACCAGGCCACCACGTGGACTTGACCGATTTTCGAGTGAGTTTTGATGGTATTCTGAGTTTTGGAAACACTGAATCTGAACCTCACTCAACGAAACGATACTTTCATCTGTTATATCGCGAGAAGATGATGAAATAACGATATCAAATGGTTGGAGAAAAGAAATCATCGATCGAGAACTTAAAATCGTCGTCTTTCTGCACTATAAATACCAACCTTTTCTCACTCTTCATTCACCGCTCGCCCCGTCCTTATCACACAATCAGCCGCCAAACGGCACAAATTCCTGAGTAGAAAAAGATGAGTTCTGTTACTACCAAGAGAAGCCACAGAGAAGAAGACAGTTTCAAAATGTTGCCGACAACCACGAAGAACCCCTCCAAATATCCGAAATTGCAAGGCGAAAGAGCCGTCAACAAAGATCGTCTTGGGGGTATAAGGAAGACGACGATGACGACGATGACGACGACGACGATGATGAGTACAACAAAGACCTCTGTTTTGGGTAAGGTGGAAGATGACGTGAAGAAGAGGGTCGTCGGAGATTCACTTTCTTGTTTGCAGGAGACAGAATGTTCGCCGGAGATTCTGTTAGAACGGGAGGACTGGCCGAAGTTTTGTACTGATGATCTGTTGGAGGAGAAGATGCTCTGGGGATCGTTATGGTTTCCGTGTTCAGAAGAGAGGTACTCGTCCATGGATGGGTTGTGTTTACTTGATGAGATTATCTGGGAGGATGATTTATGGAACCTCAAGGCCATCAAAGAGATACCCACCAAACCATAAGATTCATGTCGTCAAGATGATGCTTGTTCATGGGTTTTGGGAAATTATTGTAGCGTTGCATCGGTTAGAAACAAGAACAGAAAACAGAAATTTACCTTTGCTTCTTCTTCACCTTTTTTTTTCTTGTGAAATTTGTAGAGCATAGTCAATGTATCAGAAATAAGAATAGAAAACAGAAATCACAGGAAAGCTTTAATTTTCCGATTTGAATCAGAATCTTCGGTGTAAATCGCAATTCCTTTACGTTCAATCCAAGTTAAAATGTATCCAAAACGATCCAGATAGGACGATCTAGGCAATTCCAGTATATAACCTGTTCAATTCATGATTCGACCATATAATGCTCGCAGCAGCAGCTTTCGCTAAACCAAGTGTTACCCAGTAATTAGTGGGTTGCCGCTGGTAGTGATGCCAGAAACTAAGCCCTGATCGAACGAAGTTAAGCTCATAGGAGGGCTTTCTAAGTGTGGAAAAATACTCAATCCTGATTGCATTAGCAGCATCTAATCGGATGAATTCATTATGGAGGCTGCAAGAAGGCCAAGAACCAGATCAGAAAGCCGTCTTTTACTTGAAACTCGAGTTCCAGTGAGAACTCCAACCACACATAAGAATAAGGTGCATGCAGACATGTGATGCTTTTGAACTACTCGTGTTCAAACTTCAAACTAATTAATGGACACCCATTAATTAGTTTCGGCTACCTAACAATGTTGTATTTCCAATGCTACACTTGATTAGACTACCGACTACCGACTACCGACCACCGAGACACCGAGACACCGAGACACAAGAGACACACGAACAACTCTTGCGTAGGTATGTAGCAGTAATTTTCTCTTCCCCAAATCCTAAGGTTTAAAGATCTATAAATTCAAACATTAAGAGCACAAGAGGAGAGAGAGAGAGTTGCGTAGGTATGTAGCAGTAATTTTCTCTTCCCCAAATCCTAAGGTTTAAAGATCTATAAATTCAAACATTAAGAGCACAAGAGGAGAGAGAGAGAGAGAGAGAGAGAGAGAGAGAGAGAGAGAATGTGTTTTTCCTACGGTGGGATCTCCTCTCCCCCTAACAGTTGGTAACCATCCATACCTTTTGTTTGGGATCATCTAATGGCTCTTCCCTGGGCAGAGCCAGTCGATCATTCAAATAAGGGAGTCAATGGGTCGATTCAGTTTGATTTCGGTCTAAGCTGGTTTGATTTCAATCTTCTACACTCAAGCTTAATTACAATTCAGTAAGAAAATTTTGGGTTCCGCTTCGGCTTTCTACATATATATTTAGCAAAAGAATTGCTTAATGGCCTCTTATTGGTTATTATCAAGTTGTTTTGACTTCAGTTTGGGCCTATGGCCTTAGTTTGGTTTCAGTTTTTACCAGACTCTAAAACCACAACCCAATTATAATCCAACAAAGTTTGCTTTTGTTCAGTCCCAACCAAGTCAGACTGATTTGATTTCAGTTTTAAGTTGGACCTAATTTTAACACCCTTACTTCAAAACGAGCTGATCATCCACCCCAATTCTGATTATTATAAACTAGCCGTTCAGGAGATATTCGCTGTTCGACTGTTTGAAAGGGCTAATTGATCACTTGAAAGGGCGGGACGAGCTCTTGATAGGACTGGTGGACCACCTTTGATAGGTGCTCATCGTTCGTCTATAACGGTGGACCCATCTAGTTGACCACCAAGTGCAATACCGCTCGACGGCTACATCATCTGGCTGACCTGTTTTGAGCTTTTCAATCAGTTTGGCCTAAGGCATTTTGGTCAACTCTTTTAACTGATTTTAATGACAATATATATATATATATATATATATAGTGTTTGGTATGTATTATAGAATTAATTATATAATACATTATGATATATGTAGTTTTTTTGTATAATTAATAATATTTTTTTATATTTAAAATAAATCAATATAATCTAAAATCTACAAATAGATTAAAAAATATTTATCAAATTGTGATAATCTATTATTACTTCTTTATTTCTATTGATACAGAACGGATATTATTAAAACTTGTATTTTATTTTGATAAATAATTTATAAATATAAATAAAACTAGGGAAAATTCCACCCACCCCTTAAACTTTACCTTTAATTCACCTAACCCCAAACCTTACCTATAATTTCATCCACACCTAACGCAGTTAAGTATTTGACGGAAAAATGAAAAGGCCTATTTTACCCTTATCCTAAAAAACATAGACTTTTCCTTAAAAAAAAAAAAAAATTTAAATGAAACATTGTTCTGAATCGAGATGAGAGGAAATCGTCGAAATTCTTGAGGGGCTCTTATGAAGGCGTCAATCACCGTGATGTCCAAAAAAGAAAATGCCAAATCTTGATTTGCAGTGGTGGAAAGGATAGAGTCGCCGGAATCCAATCTGGTCGGGCGTGTAAGCTCTTAGAGGCACTGAAGAAGGTCAAGGGTCAGGCCAGGGTTCAAGCCCTCAGGGTGCTCCTACAGGTTGTGTCAGTCCATGCCTCCACCTAGAAGACGGTTGTTGATGAGGGTAGTGCCAACCTGATCTCCTCTTTACTTGGTCCGTTCAATTCACACACCATTGGGTCTGAAGATGATCTTCTTTCTCACTCACTCGCTATTCCCATAGGATTTCATTGTTAAGCTTCTCGCCGATTTTTAGGGTGAGCGAGAGGGACAACAGTACTCTTCGGTGATTCCAATCTCAGTGACCACTTATTGTCCCTGCATTTCCATCACAACAGCGATTCAGGTTAGGCCGCAAGGCCCTTTTCTCTGGTACCCCTGTTCTTTCTTGTTTGCTCTCTATCGGACTCTCCCTCTGTTTCTGCCCTTGTGACGTCAATGATGTTCACTCCTTAAATTACGAGGTCGAGCCATTAATTGAGGATATCAGTTTTCATACGAAAGTGAATAGACCTTTGCTGAAAAACATGTTCTCAGCTCAAAAAACAAGATTTTGAAGAGTTTGAAATTGATTAAGACTGAGATTTCTAAACGGAACTGAACTAGAAAACAAAAGGTCAAACTTAAATTGACTAATGGCAGAAACTTATTCAGTCTTCAAGCTTTTGATCAACATCCAGTCATAGAAATGAAAAAGGTAAAACAGTAAATCGTAGGTGATTAGTAGGTAATAGCGGTGGATTGGAGGGTTTACAGACGGTGGCTAAATGGAGGTTTTGTTGGGTTTTTGGGCTCCCTTCCTATGTGGAAAAAGACCCAAACCTTTTTATGTTTTAAGCCCATTTAAACCCATTCTTTTTACCTTGTATTTAATCTTTTAAATAGGGCAAAAACGAATTAGGGTTAGGGTTTAGCATCATAAGAAGAAGAGAAAGAGAGTAGCAGTTTTTCTGGGCATAGGTGATTTGCGCAGCCGTGATCAAGTCGACGATCGGGAGGTCATCCGTGGTCCGATTGGGCTGATTTTTGGACAGCAGGTAGATGACACATAGTTCGTCAATCTGTACGGTCAGATTTTTTATTGGAGTTTTCTAAGTCAAGTTATTCGCTCCGTACAATAGCCTCTGTTTCTTTGGGTGAAATTTCTGCATCTCTTTGTTTCTTCGAGTAGTAGTTTTACTTCTTGTTGCTATTGGGGTTGTATACCCATTGGAAGAATTGGAACTAGGTTTTGTAACCTCTATTGATAATAGTGAAGTTTCGATTTGGGCTTTAGAGTCCCGTGTTTTTTTACTCTTCGATTTGAAAAGGTTTTTCCACGTTAAATTCTTGTGTCTCATGTGTGGTTGATTTATATTCATTATTTGCACATATTGTTAGGGCTGAAAATATTTTTGTGATATACTTGTTATCTTCTCATAAGTTCGATCAGGTGTGGGAGTGATTTTTCCCTAACAAGTGGTATCAGAGCCAGGTTTGTTGATTTTCTATTGTGTTGGCTTGATTGAATGATGGAGACAAATACAAGTAGAATGATCAGTTTGAATGGTTCTAACTATCATACGTGGAAAGGAAAGATGAAAGATCTCTTATATGTGAAGAGTTGGCATTTACCCGTGTTTGCTAAAACAAAACTCGACTCTAAGTCCGATGAGGAATGAGAATTTGAGCATGAACAAGTTTCTGGCTACATTAGGCAATGGGTAGATGATAATGTCCTTAACCACATTAGTGATGAGACAAATGCAAAGACCTTATGGGATAAACTTGAATCTTTATATGCCAAGAAGACCGGTAACAACAAGTTGTTCTTGATCAAGAAATTGATGAGTTTGAAGTACAAGGAAGGGTGTACTATCACCGATCACTTGAGTGAATTTCAAAGTGTTCTTCAACAGTTGTCGGCTATGGGTATAAAGTTTGATGATGAGATTCAAGCTCTTTGGTTGCTAGGTACTTTGCCGGATTCTTGGGAGACATTTAGGATGTCACTTTGTAACTCGGCCCCAAATGGTGTTGTGACAATGGAGATGGCTAAAAGTAGTGTCATGAATGAAGAGATGAGAAGAAAGTCTCAAGGTTCATCATCAGAATTTGAGGTTTTATACACCGAGAATAGGGGGAGAAATAAAAGCAAAGGTCCAAGGGGCAAAGATAAAAGCCGTAGCAAGTCAAGAGGAAGATATGAAGATAAAAAGTGTCATTATTGTGACAAGTTGGGGCATATCAAGAAGAATTGTTTCCAATATAAAAGAGATAAGAAGAATGAAAATTTAAAGGAAGACAAGAACAATCATGAGAATAGTGATTGTGTCGCTTCTGTTTCTTCTACTGATCTTGTCATTGTTTGTGATGAGAATTTTATCAACTTAGCATGCCATGAGACAAGTTGGATTGTTGACAGTGGAGCTTCGCATCATGTTACTTCAAGGAAGGAGTTCTTTACTTCTTACACTTCTGGTGATTTTGGTATCTTGAATATGGGTAATGATGGCTTGTCAAAGGTTATTAGTTTTGGAGATGTTTCTTTGATGACTAACAATGAAACAACTTTGTTATTAAAAGATGTGAGACATGCTCCTGATGTTCAACTGAACTTGATATCAGCGGAGAAGCTTGATGATGAGGGTTATATCAACACCTTTGGTAATGGAAAATGAAAGCTCACAAAAGGCTCTATGATTGTAGCTCATGGTAAGAAGTATTCCAGCTTGTATGTAATGGAAGCTAAACTTTCTAATGATGCAATTACTGTGGTGGAAGAAGATCATGTCACCGAGTTATGGCACAAGAGGCTTAGTTACATAAGTGAGAAAGGGCTTAATCTTTTAACCAAAAAGAATTTGCTTTGTGGATTAAAGAATGCAAAGTTGAAAATGTGTTATCATTGTTTGGCTGGAAAACAACATAGAGTTTCGTTCAAGAGTCATCCTCCTTCAAGGAAATCAGATCTATTAGAGTTGGTGCATTCTGATGTTTGTGGCCCCTTGAAGGTACATTCTCATAGTGGTGCTATCTAGTTTGTGACCTTTATTGATGATCATTCTAGAAAACTCTGGGTTTATACTTTGAAGACCAAAGATCAAGTACTTGGTGTGTTCAAAGAGTTTCATGCATTAGTAGAAAGACAAACTGGGAAAAAGTTGAAGTGTATTCGATCAGACAATGGTGGTGAGTACCGTGGACCATTTGATGAGTATTGCAGACAACATGGTATTAGACATCAGACAACTCCTCCAAAAACTCCTCAGTTGAATGGTGTTGCTGAGAGGATGAATAGAACTTTGATTGAGAGAGTGGCATGTTTGCTTTCAGATGCACACTTACCTAAATCATTTTGGGGTGAGGCTTTGCTTACTGCAACACATGTTATTAACTTATCTCCTGCTGTTATTTTGGATGGTGATGTTCCTGACAGAGTTTGGTCTGGCAAAGATGTATCATATGATCACTTGAAGATTTTTGGCTGTAAGGCATTTGTGCATGTTCCTAAAGACGAGAGGTCAAAGCTAGATGCTAAGACACGACAGTGTATCTTTCTTGGTTACGGTCTAGATGACCTTGGTTATAGGTTGTATGATCCAGTTGAGAAGAAACTTATTAGAAGCCGTGATGTGGTGTTCTGTGAGGATCAGACAATTAATGATATTGAAAAGGCCAAGAAGACTATGTCTACTGATAGTGGTGACTTGACTGATTCATAGACAATTACCTTGGGTAGGCCAAATCCAGTTCATGATGATACAGAGATTGATACTCATGGTAGTCAACTTGCTAGTGATAATGTAGAGGATGTAGGTGATGTAGATGTTCCCTCTGATGATAATGTTGATGATCAACAGCATGTACCTACAGTTCCACCAGTGGTTCCACAAAGAAGGTCTGAAAGAGTTCATCAACGTTCTACAATGTATTCTCCAAATGAGTATGTACTTAATTATGTACTCTTGACTAGAGCCTGAGTGCTATGAACAAGCTATGAAAATTGAAGACAAGACTAAATGGGTTGATGCTATGGAAGATGAGATGAAATCTTTGCATGACAACCACACCTTTGAGTTGGTAGAGTTACCAGAAGGAAAAAGGGCTTTAAAGAATCGATGAGTTTATAGGTTGAAGCAAGATGATAGTTCTTCACACCCACGATACAAAGCTAGGTTGGTTGTTAAGGGTTTCAGTCAGAAAAAGGGGATAGACTTTGAGGAAATTTTTTCTCCAGTTGTGAAGATGTCTTCTATCTGAGTTATTCTTGGCTTAGCCGCTAGTCTTGATTTGGAAGTTGAGCAGATGGATGTGAAAACTGCTTTTCTTCATGGTGATTTAGAAGAAAAAATCTACATGGAGCAGCCAGAGGGTTTCAGAGAAAAAGGGAAAGAGGAACTTGTGTGCAAGTTGAAGAAAAGCTTATATGGTTTGAAACAAGCACCGAGGCAGTGGTATAAGAAGTTTGAGTCTGTTATGGGGGAGCATGGCTATAAAAAGACTACTTCTGATCATTGTGTATTTTTTCGTAAATTCTCTGATGATGATTTTATTATCTTGTTGCTTTATGTTGATGATATGCTTATTATTGGCCAGGATGCTTCTAGGATTGACAGGTTGAAGCATGATTTGAGCAAATCTTTTTCTATGAAAGATTTGGGGCCAGCAAAACAGATTCTTGGCATAAAGATTGTACGTGATAGAAAGGCTAAGAAGTTATGGCTATCACAAGAGAAGTATATTGAAAAGGTACTTAGAAGATTCAATATGAATAATGCTAAAGTAGTGAGTACTCCTCTTCCTCCACACTTTAGATTAAGTATCAAGCATAGTCCTTCTACTGAAGAAGGAAAAGAATATATGCAAAAGGTTCCTTATGCATCAGCAGTGGGTAGTTTGATGTATGCAATGGTATGCACTAGGCCAGATATTGCTCATGCCGTTGGCATAGTCAGTCGATATCTTTCTAATCCAGGAAAAGAGCATTGGAATGCAGTGAAGTGGATTATGAGATATCTTTGTGGCACCTCCAATTTGAAGCTTTGTTTTGGAAGTGAGAAATCAATTCTCACTGGTTATATAGATTCAGATATGGCAGGGGATGTTGACTCAAGGAGGTCTACTTCTGGTTACTTGATCAATTTTGCAGGGGGAGCAGTGGCTTGGCAATCTAGGTTGCAAAAGTGTGTTGCGCTGTCTACTACAGAGGCGGGAATTCATTGCCGCATCGAAGCAAGTAAGGAGTTAATATGGATGCGAAAGTTTCTACAAGAACTTGGTTTTACACAAGAGAGGTATGTATTGTTATGTGATAGTCAGAGTGCTATTCATCTTGATAAAAATTCAACCTTTCATTCTAGGTCCAAACATATTGATGTGAGGTATCATTGGATATGCGATGCTTTGGATGATAAATTGCTAGAACTTGAGAAGGTTCATACGGATGGTAATGGTGCTGATATGTTGACAAAGTCTTTACCAAGAGATAAGTTTGAAACTTGTTGCTTGATCGCCGGTTTGGCGAGTTCCTCCACATAGTTGGGAGGGGGAGATTTGTTGGGTTTTTGGGCTCCCTTCCTATGTGGAAAAAGGCCCAAACCTTTGTATGTTTTAAGCCCATTTAAGCCCATTCTTTTTACCTTGTATTTAATCTTTTAAATAGGGCAAAAATGAATTAGGGTTAGGGTTTAGCATCATAAGAAGAAGAGAAAGAGAGCAGCAGTTTTTCTGGGCGTAGGTGATTTGCGCAGCCGTGATCAAGCCGACGATCGGGAGGTCATCCGTGGTCCGATTGGGCTGATTTTTGGACAGAAGGTATAGGACACATAGTTCGTCAATCTGTACGGTCAGATTTTTTATTGGAGTTTTCTAAGTCAAGTTATTCGCTCCGTACAGCAACCTCTGTTTCTTTGGGTGAAATTTCTGCATCTCTTTGTTTCTTCGAGTAGTAGTTTTACTTCTTGTTGCTATTGGGGTTGTATACCCATTGGAAGAATTGGAACTAGGTTTTGTAACCTCTATTGATAATAGTGAAGTTTCGATTTGGGCTTTAGAGTCCCGTGTTTTTTTACTCTTCAATTTGAAGAGGTTTTTTTCACGTTAAATTCTTGTGTCTCATGTGTGGTTGATTTATATTTATTATTTGCACATATTGTTAGGGCTGAAAATATTTTTGTGATATACTTGTTATCTTCTCATAAGTTCGATCAGGTGTGGGAGTGATTTTTCCCTAACAGGTTTGCAGATGGTGGCTGAATGGAGGTTTGCAGATGGTGGCGGTGATGGCGGTTTGCAAACGATGGCTGAATGGAGGGTTTGTAGACGATGGCGGTGGAATATCAGGTAGATGGAGGTGGAACAGGGGGTTGCAAGCGGTGGTGGATCGTTGACGGAGACAAGGAAGGGATGGAGTGAAGGGGCCCAAAGAAAAGAAGGAAGAAAAAACCTAATCCCTACCACCCAAAACGTGAACAGTCTTGTCGATCCTAGCAACGAGGGGAAGGGAAGAAAGGGAGCGATTCGGTTATGGTCTTGTCGCTCCAAAAAAAAAAAGAGCTTTGTCGCAGTCCCTGACCACCCAAATGTTGTTGGTCCTCGTTGGCGGCGGCGACGGCAATGATCAGATGGGAGTTTGGTTTGTGACAAAACTTGGCATCGTGGAAGAAAACCGAAAAAGAATGAGAGAAAATTTTCTCTGAAAATTAGAGGTTTTTGGAGTTATCTCTGAAAATTAGAGTTTTTGGAGTTACTGGTGTTAAAGGGTAATTTAGTTATTATATAATTTGTAAGGTTATCACATCATCACTTAACAGGCAAGTCAGGCAAGTCTGTTAAGCTTGCCTGTTAAGGTAGGATCTATGTGATACATATATAACATCTAGGGGGGTCATCATTGGACAAGGTTTGGGGTTGGATGAATTAAAGGTAAAGTTCAAGGAGGATTAGATGAAATTTTCCTATAAAATTATACCAAAGAGAACTTAAGTCTTAAGTCTTAACTGTATGGTCAAGGCAAACTCAATAAGTAGGTGACCTGAACACCATGGATCTTACAACCTAGGATTATCTAAGATATTACAAATGATAATCTGAATTCTAAGGTATATTCAAACATCTAAGATATTCTTTAATCTTCATTTGCAGATGATTGAGTCTTCATGGTTGGACTGACTTGATCTTCAATCTTGAATTCCACCAACTCATACCTTTTCAATTGAGCTTGTTTAAGGTCTTCACTTGGGTTCTTTGAAGTCATTTTTGAATATTCCATTTGATGCTTGTTCTCAATGACTCGATCTTCATAAGCTCTTTAGATTCTTTCAATTTGGACTTGAGCGTATTGACACCTTCTACTTGCAATAGCAAACAACTTAGTCGTCAACAAAACCAATTACTTTAGAAACGTCTCACTCTATATATATATATATATATATATATATATATATATATATATATATATATATTGGCTAAAAGTAGATAGAAAAATCCAGTCAAAGGAAGAGCCGACTTAGGTAAAAAAAAAAAAAAAAAAAAGGAAATCTTGCATAAAATAATAGGCAAATCAACTCTGATAGAAACCAATTTTTAATACAAGAAATTTTTTAATAAAATATTTCTAACCACTAAGTTTGGATTGATTTTAAGGTCATTTGACGTGGTTGAATTTTTCAAAGGTATTTGATTATTTTTTAATCATTTTTATTAAAAGAGATACAAAACAACAACTAAGAGCCAAACAAGGCTTGCAAGCAATAAAACGAGCCTCACAAATTATCCAAAGGCATCCATTAATCATTGTTATAAGTAGTCCATGATTTTGGGTGTAACTTGTGTTTAATGAATACAATAGAATCAAACCATTGAACAATTGGATGCCTACAATCAATTATAAAATGACTGATCAATTGAGCGAATAATTATCTTTTTTAAAGCAAACTCAATCATATGGTTTATCATGTATTTAACCTTTGACTCAATGATATCAGTCACGCATCAAAGTTTTCACCAGTATTGAATTCCAACGTGTCATAATCAAGGAAAGCCATCTTCGCAGAATCGCAGGTTTTTTTATTTTATTTTTTATTTTTTTTTTCCACATTGAGGTTTCATCTAATTAATTTTTTTTTTGGCCTTGATAAATATTCCATATGGAAGTTCTTTGGTCTGTCGTAGAAACCCCTGCCCATTGTAATGCTTTCGGAACTATCAGTTGGGAATCATTAGATCCTTTTAAATCTTTGTTTTCTATTTAACATCTTTTATATACTCATTCAAATATAAATGCTTAACAACTATATCTTCATTTATGAATTTCCTTGTTGTATTATCCTAGGTATTAATACTTACCATGGATTCTATCAAAAAAAAAAAAAAAAAAAAAAAAAAAATTTACTTACCATGGATGAAAGTGACAAGAAATTGATAAGGATAACTTTAAATTAAACAAGGGGTTGTTATGCATACCTCGTTACATTTTGTTTTGTAACCACTCAATGAGTGTGAATTAAAGGGAACCATCATGATAACCTCAATTTAGAAGAGGAGGAGGAGGGGCAATTTAGTATTTTATTTGGGGACTGATCCCCCCCCCCTTTTCTAGATTGAGGTTATCATGATGATTCCCTTTAATTCACACTCATTAGGTTGTTACAAAACTAAATGTAATGGGGTATGCGTAACAACTCTTTGTTTAATTTAGAATTACCCTTATCAATTTGTTATCACTTTCATCCATGGTAAGTAAATTTTTTTTTTTTTTTGATAGAATCCATGGTAAGTATTAATACCTAGGATAATACAACAAGGAAATTCATAAATGAAGATATAGTTGTTAAGCATTTATATTTGAATGAGTATATAAAAGGTGTTAAATAGAAAACAAAGATTTAAAAAGATCTAATGATTAATTAGGGAGCAAATAGGGAAAGTGACCAAAGTAACTAAATGAGGATTGAATTTAGTTTGAATGATCGTGGGCTATGTCTGTTGCTCCTTTATATATTCCTAGAACCCAAAATCAAGTACACAAGGAGTCATCACAAACTCAGTTTAGGTTTAAAGGGAAATTACTATTATACACCTACATCTAATCTTTTCAAGATTAATCAATATACACTGTAACATCCCAATAGGGTCTTCCCATCTCCTCCCATTTGAAATTATTAAGACCAAAAGGTGTAAATACTCAATTACCAATGTCACATTACTATTCTAAATTTTACCTTTTTTATTTATAATTGTTTACTCCTTCATCCCCCTTATTTGAGTTTATTATCAAGAAAAATATTTGTTCATAGGCATTAAAAGAAAAAGACAAGTTGACAGCGAAGAAGGAAAATTTTTTCTCATATGATTAAGTATGTGATGTGGAATTAAAGGAAAAAAATAGGAAAAAGTTTAAAATTTCAATAAAAAAAAAATTGTTGTAGTAAAATATATATATGCCGATACATTAAGAAATCAATTGAGCATTAAAAAAAAAAAAAAAAAAAACTTGCTGATGTAGGATTGGTCCACTCATTATTGAGGAATTTTTATCCTAAAATTTGAAGTGTAGTAGTGAACCCTCATGGGATGTTTTAGGTACGCGTCTGCAAGTCTTGAAAAAGATGAGATATTGATGTCTATTTGCCGCGGAAGATCTTCTAATGATCACATAACTTTACCTGTATACTCTTATTATGCCACGTCGAAGAGTGATGAAGCATCTTTGATGATTTTATATCTAGGAATTGTTTTTCCTGTGTCAAATATTGTTCCATTTTTTTTTTCTTGGTAAGATGATTCCAAATTTGAACACCTATTCCAGAATTGTCTCGTACACTATATTCCAGAATTTTCTTGTAGATGTTTTGGTCCCGGTGTGAATGAATAAAAATCAGAATTCAATTTTTATACTGTCCTTTAAGGGTATTCATATCCTGACTAAATTTGAATAATCTGGAGACAAAATCCATTCAAATCTGAATAGATATTTCTAAGATATTTTTATGGGTTAAATTAATTATAAGGTTAGTTGGTTTAGTAGGAGTCTAGTTACAGGTAAATCGGTTTAAGTATAATTAGAAATGGACCAATCTGGTCCACTGTGGGACTAATCCAGGATTGGTGGTAGTAATATAAATACTAATGGTTAGAGTCCCCACAGTCACGGTGTTATTTTCTTCTCCTGTTCTCATACGCAGAGAGAAGGTCAAGGGATCCCGACAAGTTGTGGAAGACTTTGATCCAAGCACTCTAAGCATTCAAATCAAAGGAAAATGATCGAAAATCAATCTGCAGCAAGAGGTATGTGTCTAATCATCTCTTTTCAATACCCATTGTATTCTAGAAATCTGTGTGGTGTGTTCGTTAGGATTCATGAAAAATCTCATGGGAAAACCCAAAGAGGATCTATAAAAATCTTACAGTGGTATCAGAGCCTCCTACACAGATCTAGAATCGATGGGAAAGTATTGTTAAATCTTTATGTTTGATTGGATTGCAAAAGGGGGAGATTTTCCTCCCAAAATTCTCTACGAACCTGTCTAGGGTTTGGATCCTTGAAATTTTTTTTCAGACCATTAAAAAAAAAAAAGTCATATAGGATTGTAGGCCTCGGAGAGACGGAGCTGGCTACATAAAGTAGGTTGTCGGAAGCTACCTAACGCGCTCTCACGCGCCGCCTGAAAAAGCGTGTGAGATCCACGCGCCGGCGGCAATTAAGAAAAAAGAAAAGGCATAGTAGGGTTGACATCACCTGGTCAGCCCGTACTGGACCGAGCTGATCTGGACTAATCCAGGACCAAACTAGGGCCCACACCAGTTCGGCTGGGCCAAAGTGGACCCGTGAATCGACCCGGTGACCCAACATTCAACCCGAATTATTGACCCAGTAACCCGATCCGATGACCCGATTTCTGATCCTGAGGGTCCGACCCGATGGCCCGATTTCTGACCCGAGGGTTCAACCCACCGACCCGGAAAATGGACTCGAGAACCCGACTGGATGGGTTGGTTGAACCGGAGGTTGAACAACCGATTTATGGTTCGGTTTAAAGTCTGGACCGTTGGGTTTGACCTAGACCAAAGCATTAAAAAAAAAGGGTTTTAATTTTTCAGTTCGGTCCGCCCATAACTGAGCCCTGCTAGACCGAACCGAACCTGGATGAACCGGCTAGAACCGGTTCAGGATGTAAGAATGCATAAGCCAACTTTGATCGGCGATTGTGGGAGCTAGGAGCGTCGGATTTTGACGCGGTTTTTTACGTTGGGTTCGTATTTTCATGCTCTACAATTTGGTACATAGTTTGACACAGTTTGATGATTTGAGAAATTTATTTTTGATTAAAAGGTGTCTCAAATTAGTCCAATTTGTAGTTTTCTGCTTGTTTGTCAGTTATTTTTGTACCAGATGTTTGTCGAAGGTTATATGTGCATGCAATTTTGTTTATTGACCCACAAGGTGCTGCAAAGTAGGGTTTGGGGATATCATTATGAAATTGAGTGAAACCCACTAAAGTTCATGTATTTGTAAATGCTTCTGTAAATGCGATGTATACCCAAAGGTGACATTGTCAAGTTTTGATCAAATTAAAGTTTATGGGTGTCATGTGAAGATTGGATGGAATCCATGAAAGTGGTACACTCAGTTCCAACATGGCAGTCCTCAAACCCCAAATTTATGCATTTACATATACAATAAATGATATATTTTTAATACACTGTTCTCCATGGTGTGAAAAGCATATAAGAAAGACAGTGTTAACCCAAAGATGACATTGTTAAAGTTAAAGGTAAGTTCATGCACATGAGTTGAAAGAGTTTTGACTTTAGGGAGTCTTATTAACCCAAATGTGGTAGAATTTTCGAGAGTTATTATTCTTTCACAGTTATTGCACAGAAACTGAGAAGACCACTGCATGTTTATCCCAAAGGAGAATGTGTAGTTGGTTAACTCTTGAAAAATGATATTTATTTACATGAATGGTTGATATAGTTAGTGCAAGTAAATGGTGTATATATCAAATTTCTATTAGTTGATATGTATTTAATCTCATGCATTGATGGTTTCATCTAAGTATGGTTGTCCCAAAGAGGATTTTGATGTCTATTTCTTTTTATTCGGGATAAAATATAAATAAATATAAATTGCTGTGTTTATATGAGTCTTGTGTAATTTATCTATTGCAAGACATTTGTGTTTGGACTCATATAATGTTGATGATTTATGTCTCCTAGGATGTCTCTCTCAGTGAATGTACCATATGTTTTGGTAGTATCTTTCCCACTCTTCTTGGGACAAAAAATAAAATTTATTATAAAAAGGTTGGAGACTAGTCTAGGATCGTTTAATCTAGATGTATCTTTCATATTAGTTTACATAGGTTGTGAGGTATTCTACTATTGAGGTTATGTGTAGCAGTATTAAGAAAAATCCAAAGAATAAGAATAATATTTTAGAGGGGGTCGGAAGATAGTTTATTAACCTATCTCTCTAGTACCAGTTATCCTGAAAATGGTAATATGAGAAAATATTTTTGGAAGCTATCAACTATCACTGAAAAGCTCAAGGACAATGAGACCAATGTAATTGATATATTAAAATTTTCATTCCTTGCTAGAAAATATATTCAGATCTAGGTGACTTACATTACTAAAGGGGAGAAATAGCTAGTGATAAGATTGTTGTTGGGTAACTCCAAGGTGGATTACTCAAAGATTGGTAGATTAACCAAAGATAGATGGTTTGACTAAATATTGTTAAGCTGATAAGCATATCTAGAAAAGAATAACGATTCTAGGACTCCCAAGGTATTTGAGGTAGGAGGGTCTTGAAGACTGTTGGCTTGAATATTGTAAAGTTTCTTTTACATTCAAATGTTTTTTCTGCTCTTGATTTTATTTCGTTTTATGTTTATTGTTTGACTTAACATATTGTTCACATATTAAAATGCAATGATATTATTTGAAATATCAAAATGTAAAGTTTTTCTTTTCAATTAAATTGAAAGAAATTATGCTTATGATGTTGTAAGGTAAATGATTGCATGTAATGTTGATCGTATTTGTTATGTGATGTGGTGAATTGTTTTTTATGTTTGACTGTGTAATCTTAGGTTTGACTAGTTGTACCAGTCATAGTTGATCTCTAGGGCAATGTAGAGACAGATTAAAAAGGTTTTCTTGGAATAATTGAAAATATTTTTTTTGTGGGAGTCTTTAAATTCTCTTAGTCAGTGGGAGTGTATAGATCTACTTGGTTAGTGGGAGATTCGATAATTGATGGTTTATCTGTAATTGATTGTTCTGCATATGGTTTAATGAGCAGGATTATTAGTGAGCATTTATTGTTTGTATGTATTTTTGATTATTTAAGACATAAGGCGGTATTTAGCCAAAGAAGACGGTATTTAGTCAAAGAAGACGGTAAGTCGAAGTATGATATTAGTCCAAACTGGAGGTGATTTGCCTATATAAATTGGATAATATCAAAGTGCGTTGATCTATAAGGATTTTAAGGTAACGGGATCGTGGTAATTCGATCATTGGACTCAAGTATTCATCTCAAAGTGATTTATGTCATTAAGTAGACCTCTGTATGTGATTGACAGAAGGAGATACACCGGATATGAGTACTTTCCACTGTTGTTCGACATTGGTAGGCTTGATGACTAGATCAAAGTAAATGATGATTTTGGTGTAATTAGATTCTTTGGTCACATTGGATAAATGGTGAATTTATAATTAATATAGTCCAAGTGGGAGATTGTAAGATATTTTTATGAGCTAAATTAATTATAAGGCTAGTTGGTTCAGTGGGAGTCTAGTTACAGGTAAATCGATTTAAGTATGATTAGAGATGGACCAACCTGGTCCACTGTGAGACTGGTCCAGGGTTGGGGGTGGTATTATAAATACCAATGGTTAAAGTTTCCATAGTCACGGTGTTATTTTCTTCTCCTGTTTCCATACGCAGAGAGAAGGTAGGGGATCCCGATAGACTGTAGAAGACTTTGATCCAAGCATTCGAAGCATTCAAATCAAAGAAAAACGATCAAAAATCAATCCGCAGCAAGATGTATGTGTCTAATAATCTCTTTTCAATACTCATTGTATTCTAGTAATCTGTGTGGTGTGTTCGTTAGGGTTCATGGAAAATCCTATGAAAAAACCTAAAGAGGATCTATAAAAATCTTATAATTTCTACTTAATAATAATAATAATAATAATAATAATAATAATAATAATAATAATAATAATAATAATAATAATAATAATCATCTTGAGAGTTCTTGAAAATTTGATAAGTTATATAGAATGAGGAAAAGAGTATTATGAGACCAAGACAACTGAAAGACATAGATATCATCTCTGTCGGGAAAGAAAGGTCAGAGTTACATAAGTCAGAGGTGTAAATCGAAAATCTGAATTCACATTAATTTGTACCGGTATACAAGTATCCATATCTGTTCAAAGGGTGTCAGAATCAATTCCGTTTACATGCATATCTACTTTTGGGCCCATTTATCCACAAAAAGTAGCTTCATCTGATCTCCCTTGTGATTGTAAGTACATCTAGAGCACACACATAAAATTACTGTTAGACCAGAAGCATAAGATGTAAATCTTTCTGATTTTATTATTATGGACAATATTATCTTACTTGCCTATTATGACTGGTGGGAATTCAATCAATGTTTGATTGATTATCCTTTTCCAATTATAAACCAAATTTATTCCATTATGTGATTTGAATAGATTTGAAATCCAAGTATTATAAATATGAAGCAAGGTCCCTATAGTCTCTTTCTGCATGAAACCAAAATGACCCATATCTAAGGGAGATGAGACTATAGAAGATCTCTGTTGGGAATCAAGTATAAGACAAGGGCAGAAATCAATCTTCTACTAAAAGGTATGTCCCATCTATTTTATTGATTATGTTCTTATTCAAATATATTTTATTTTCCATATGGGATTCATTGAAATGAGTTTTATTAGGATGAATGAAAATCCTACAGTGGTATCAGAGTCATCCCACATGAATTTAAAATCATTGAGTATTGAAATATGAAAAAATTTCTTTTTAGTTCCCATTTTAATTTTTGATGAAAATGAAGAGATTTAAATAATCGGATACAAGAAAAATATATGAATGTGTAGATCTTCGTGAGACAATCATGACGATATAAAAATCGCAGTCACCGGCCGCTGGACGCTCTGTCACGCGTCGGAGAAAAAAGCGAGTGAGATCTACTCGCTGGATTAAAAAAAAAAGGGGGGGGGGGGCCACGGGGTTGACCCGAGACCGACCCGACGTCAGAACCTCTACCCAGGTAACTCCGATCGGTTTTAACCCGATCCAAACCAAACCCAGACCCGGTTCAATCAAGTCGGGTCGACCGCCTCGGATTATTATTCGACCCGAGTAAGGTGGAACCTGGCAAATCGACCCAGGTTTTTTGACCCGGATAAGGTGGAATCTGGTCGACCCGACCCGGGTGGATCGATTGACCCGGTCTTATTTTGGACCGGAGTTGGAGAAAATCGGGCCAAACTCAGACCGATTATATTGAACCAAACCAAAATGGTTCAGACCTTAGGCCCTGTTTGGATCACAGGTAAGTGATCCCACGCGCCGACTTTAATCTGCGCATGAGGGCGCGTTAAGGGTCCGATTGACCTGAAATTTTTTCCGTTGAATTCTTTTATTTATTATCTTCATTCTGGTATATCTGTAGTGTCATTTGTGGAATCTCAAATCTACAGTTATTGAGTAAAAACTAGTTTTGGGAGTATTTTATAAGGTTTTTGTAATTTTAAATGATGAGATGATTACCAAATGAGTAATGTACATATTTATATTAGTTTGTTGAGACATAATTTCATGTTTTCAATTTTTGAATCATATTCTATATGACTACATATCAGAATTTACAGATATAATTGTGTAATTGAGTAAAACCCACCAAAGTGGCATACCTATTGCACGGTTATGTCTAAAAATTCAAGAATTTTATTTTATTTTATACAAAAGTAGTCAAGCCTGATGATTCACACCCAAAGGTAGCATTGTCCAGTTATGTTAGTAACATGCACTCACTTATAAAGGATGATCGATTGCATTCACCCAAAAGTGATGAAATTTTTTGAAATCATCATTCCTTGACGATTTTGCCTGGATATCTAAGAAGACCAGTGCATGCTTATCCCAAAGGATAAATGTGTAGTGCTGTTGACTCTTAAGAAAAGAAATTACTTATTAAGGATGTTCGACTGAGGATTTTTCAATCATCCAAAGGTGATGAAATTTATCAAAGCCATCATTCCTTGGCGGTTCTGCCTCGATATCTAAGAGGACCAGTGCATGCTTATCCCAAAGGACAAGTGTGTAGTGCGGTTGACTCTTAGAAAGGAGAAATAATGACCTCCATTCTGCTGTGGTTTAATGATTTATTTATTTCCTTGATATACACATCAGTATTGGATATATTAATTGCATACATTTTTTTAAATGTAAACTTATATAGTAAATTTCATCTCAGGATGTCGATACCTGCAAATGTATTAGCCTCTCTACTTGTGTTGACTGGATCGAATTACCAAAAATGGTATGAGGCAGTGGAAATCCAACTCAGCATCTTGGATATGGATTTAGCACTCAGAGAGGAAAAACCTGCTCCTATCATTCCTGAGAGCTCTCCCGCTCAGATTCTAAAAATGGAGATGTGAGAAGCTTCTAATCGAAAATCTCTAATCCTGATGAAAAATTTCATTTCTGAATCTTTTCGTGGTAGTATCCAAATGAAAGATACTGCCAAAGAATATATGAAAGAGACACAGATCGAAATTTAATGTGACAAATAAAAGTTTCAAAATTAGTCTAATGGCAGCCTCAACTGGAGCAAGGTTTGATTCAAATGGCAGTATTCAAGAACACATACTCGAATTAGTTGCAAAAAGGGAAAGACTAAAGGGGCTAGGAACCTCTTTGGATGATGACTTTCTGGTTTATCTTAGCTTGACTTCTCTCCGAAATGGATATAGCAGGTTCATGTATCTTGCAATACTCAGAAAGACAATTGGAGTTTGGACGATCTGATTTCCTTTTGCTCTCAAGAAGAGGATAGATTGAAAAAGAAGAAACCTGAGAGTGTAAATTTAGCAGCATAAATCTTTTACTAAAAAGGGAAAGGGAAATGGAGGTGTAGGACCTCAGAAGAAGAAAAAAATTTTCAAGAAGGAAAATAGAAAACCCTATGATAAATCATATACCTTAAAAGGAAATGATGACAAGAAAGACTTGAATGGCGTGGAGTGCTTCTGGTGCAAAAAGAAGGGACACATGAAGAAAGACTGTCAAGACAGACAGGCGTGGTTGAATAAGCAGAAAGAATCTGATACTCATCTATCTCTAGTATGTTTTGAGTATTTTCTGGTTGATGCTCTTGTAGATTCCTGGTGGATTGGCTCTGGATCATCCATTCATGTTACCCATTCCTTGCAGGGGTTTCTAAACCGGAGAGCACCAAGCAGGGATGAGGTTAGTGTTCGTAGGGAACGGTGTGAGAGTTGTAGTGGAGGCCATTGGAGTAGTTAGACTGCTTCTAACTTCAGAAATTTTTATAGATTCGGAAGACACTGTATATGTTCCCTCAATGAAGAAAAATTTGATTTCTGTGTTGAGACTAGTAAATAATGGATACAGTTTGAGTTTTAATAAGAATGGTTTTGATTTATTTCTGAATTCTTCTATAGTTGGAAATGGAATGGTAGTGAATGGTTTATATCAACTGAATTTAGCATCTTCTATGGTTTTGAACATGTCTTCTAAACGTCCTATGCTGGATGAGTCATCCTCTACTCTTTGGCACAGGCGCTTAGGACATATTTCAGTGGAGCATATGAAAATATTTATTATTGATGGAATTCTAAAACCTTTACAGTTTGATGATATGCCTGTCTGTGTGGACTGTATCAAGGGAAAAATGACTAGAAACAGGAAGAAGAAGTCGGTTCGCAGCAATGACTTGTTGGAACTGATTCATATTGACATCAGTGGTCCTTTTTCCTCTCCTTCCATTGGAGGTCATCGATATTTTATTACCTTTATTGATGATTATTCAAGATATGATTATGTCTACATGTTGGCTGAAAATCTAGTTCACTGGATGTCTTTAAGATTTACAAAACAGAAGTGGAGAATTTTTTTTTATCAAAAATGATAAAAGTTGTTAGATTAGATCGAGGAGGTGAATATTATGGTAAGTCAGGTGATTCTACTCAACACCTTGGTCCTTTTGCCAAGTTCTTACAAGAGCATGACATTATTGCTCAATATTCCATGCTAGGAACCCCTTAACAAAATAGAGTTATCGAAAGAAGGAATAGGACTCTAAAAGATATGATGAGAAGTATGATAAGTAACACCAATCTTCCAGATTTTCTGTAGGGGGAAGCTTTAAAAACTGCCACTTATATACTCAATAGGGTGCCAAGTAAATCTGTTCCCAAAACACCTTTTGAGCTATGGACTGGTAGAAAATCGAGCTTGAATCATCTACATGTTTGGGGATGCAGAGCAGAAGCCAGATTATATAATCCTCATGAAAAAGTTATGGATCCAAGGACAATCAGTTGCCATTTTATTGGCTATCCTATTAGATCCAAGGGATTTAGATTTTACTGTCCCAGTTCAACCAATCGGATAGTTGAGACTGCTCATGCCAAGTTCATTGAAGACTCCTCTGAATTAGTAGAATCAAGAAGCTTGGAATTTGATGAAGTCTTTGTATTTCCTAATTCAGTGATTCCTAGCACTATTGTGCCTACAGTTATGCATCCCTTGGTCCCACCAATGGCAAAGCAATTTACGAGGACTGAGGTACCTGATCCACCTACGGCACCAGTATTGATTGCAGAATCTGAAGAGATGGTCAGGAAATCTACTAGACAACGCAAGAGTGCTATTTCTTCTGACTACATTCTATACTTGACTGAAGGATAATTTGACATTGGTCAAGCAATAGATCCCTCTAGTTTTGAGGATGCCATGAATAGCTCTAATGCACCAAAATGGTTAGAAGCTATGAAAGATGAATTGTCATCCATGGCTAACAACGGTGTTTGGACGCTTGTAGATTTACCTAATTATTGTAAACCCGTAGGCTCCAAATGGATTTTCAAGACTAAGTGCGACTCCAGGGGAAGAATTGAGCGCTACAAGGTCAGGCTAGTAGCTAGGATTCACACAGAGGGAGGGAGTTGACTTCAAGGAGACATTTTCTCTAGTCTCTTCGAAGGATATCTTCAGAGTTATTATGACGCTTGTGGCTCATTATGATCTAGAATTACATCAGATGGATGTCAAAACAGCCCTTTTGAATGGAGACTTGATTGAAGAAGTTTACATGCGCCAACCAGAAGGTTTTGAGGTAGAAGGAAAGAGAAGAATGGTTTGTAAGCTCAATAAATCCATTTATGGTCTCAAACAAGCTTCTAGACAATGGTATCTAAAGTTCCACCAGATTATATCCTCTTTTGGTTTTGTTGAGAGTGCTATTGATCAATGCCTTTATCATAAAATCAGTGGGAACGAGTTTATTTTTCTGGTGTTCTATGTAGATGATATTTTGCTTGCCAGTAGTGATTTGGGTTTGCTTGCAAAGTCCAAGCATTTTCTGTCAGAGAACTTTGAAATGAAAGATATGGGTGAGGGTTCTTTTGTCCTGGGTATTGAAATCAGTCGTGATAGAAGGCGTAGACTATTGAGATTATCTCAAAGGGCATATATTGATCGTATACTCAAGAGATTCAATATGTCAAACTGTTCACCTGGTGAGGCACCCATCAGCAAGGGAGACAAGTTAAACAAGACCCAGTGCCCTAGGAATGAGATTGAAAGAAGGTCTATGACTGATAAGCCTTACGTATCTGCTGTAGGAAGCCTTATGTATGCACATGTTTGCACTCGCCCTGATATTACTTTTGCAGTGAGTGTTTTGGGACGTTTCAGTCAAATATAGGTTTGGCTCACTGGACAGCTGTAAAGAAAGTCTTGCGATATTTACAGAGGATAAAAGATTATATGCTTACCTATGACAATAATGATACCCTTGAGATTGTGGTTTATTCTGATGCAAATTATAGCGGATGCCCTGATGATAGGAAATCTACTTCAGGATACATCTTTATGATGGCTGGAGGAGCTATTTCCTGGAAGAGTGTGAATCAAACAATTTTAGAATCTACTACTATGGAGGCAGAGGTTGTGGCATTGTTCGAAGCCACGAAGCAGACAATCTAGCTGAGGAATTTCATTTCTGGTTTGAAGACTGTGAAAATCATCTCTAGACCATTATTAGTGTATTGTGATAATCAGTCAGCTATATTTTTTTCTAAAAATAATCAGAGGACTGGTGCTTCAAAGCACATTGATATCAAGTATTTGTTAGTAAAAGAAAAAGTTGATGATAATCACATCATCGTAGAAAAGATCTCGACGGTAGATATGGTTGCTGATCCATTGACAAAAGCTCTACCAGTGAGAATCTTCAAGGATCATGTTTCGAGCATGGGCATAGTCGAATCTTTTGATCAAATTTTGTAAAAACCATACATTTACATTGATACTTGATTGTATTATTTTGGTTGTGGTTTTTATGGACATAGTGATTAATACCATTGTTTCTCTTTATGATTTAGCGTTTGCACTCTTGCTAGTTTGAATGAAAGCTTTATTTAACTTGTCAGAACACAAAAGGCAGTATTAAGCCAGAACGTAAAAGATAGTATTAAGTCAGAACTCAGAAGACAATATTAAGCCAGAATACAAAAGGCAGTATTAAGCCCGGACACAAAAGACAGTATTAAGCTAGAACTCAGAAGGCAATATTAAGCCAGAACACAAAATGCAGTATTAAGCCAGGACCGAAAAGACAGTATTAAGCCAAGTCTCAGAAGGCAGTATTAAGCCAGAACACAAAAAGACAGTATTAAGTCAGGACACAAAAGACAGTATTATGCTAGGACCTAAAAGGCAGTATTAAGCCAAGTCTTAGAAGACGGTATTAAGCCAAAAATATAAAGGCGGTATTAAGTCAAGTTTTCAAAGACGGTAAGCCAATGTCAAATATAAACAATGAAACTTATGTTCGTAATAATAGAAATTTGTATGCCGTATAATTGAGGTGTATCTTCTGTTGTTGTTCAACATTAGTCTACTTGTTGGAAGGAAGGAGGTTTGGGATAATCCAATTTTTAATTAATAGTTTACATGGCCATACTAGTTTTAACAGTCTTGTGGAATAATGTAGCCCAAGTGGGAGAATGTAAAATCTTTTTGATTTTATTATTATGGGCAACATTATCTTACTTGCCTATATATTATGACTGGTGGGAATCCAATCAAAGTTTGATTGATTATCTATTTCCAATTATAAACCAAATCTATTCGAGATTGGAATAGATTTGAAATCCAAGTATTATAAATATGAAACAGGGTCCCTATAGTGAAACCAAAATGACCCATACCTAAAGGAGATGAGACTACAGAAGATCTCTGTTGGAATCAGGTACAAGACAATAGCAGAAATCAATCTTCTACTAAGAGGTATGTCCCATCTATTTTATTGATTATGTTCTTACTCAAATGTATTTTATTTTCCATATGACATTCATTGAAATGAGTTTTATTAGGATGAATGAAAATCCTACACAAACCCACCATAAAAATAACCAAAGCTTGATAAAATTGGACAACTCCAGATTCTTTTCCAAACAGATTCCGACACTGTTTGAATAAATGTGGAAGAAGTGGGGCCTCAAAGAAAGAACTCGTTGATATTTAGTAAAAACAAGAAGTTCTTCAAATGTATGGGCTTGGTGATGGGATCAGCCCTGGCTTATTGGATTCAGAATCGGATTGAGCCAAATCGGTTCAAAAAACTTGATTGGCCTTGACAGATGTGAATTAGCCATGCCCAAGTCCTTAAACCATTTGATTATAGCTGCCACACCAAGCGTGAGGTAGACCTCGTATATCTTGACCATTTTAGATCAAAGTTTTTGAGCCTGCGGATGGATAGATATATAGAAAAAAAAAAATTTTAAGGACCCAGGTTCGATTCGGACTCTGCTGGCGCCGATTCCGAGACACCCCTTTTCACAGATCCTTTTCAATTTGGACCGATCCGACATGGAATCATATCAAAATAGGCATCCCATCTGGCATCTTCAAACTATGATATGGAAGACAAAACTTGTAATCTTGCATGATAGGAAACGAATAATTTGCTTTAATGAAACAAAAGGAGTAGAACATCCAGACCACAATCGAGGCTAGAAGGGAATAATAAACTGACAATACATAGCTAGGAAATTATAATTGTTCATCGATCACTAACAAAACATCACCGACCGATCACTGATCTATTAAGTTCAGTTTAGTCGTAG
This sequence comes from Protea cynaroides, assembly GCA_028583415.1. NCBI lineage: Eukaryota > Viridiplantae > Streptophyta > Magnoliopsida > Proteales > Proteaceae > Protea > Protea cynaroides. Next base: position 26,981,749 of record CM053273.1, on the reverse strand, counting down.
CCAGGTGGCTTGTAAGCAATGAAACTGATGCACTGGACTTGACGCTTATTGTCAAAACCAATGATCCGAACGAAAGCATTTGGGTAGGCCTTCTTGCATTCCTCAAGCTCCGCCAGCACCTGAGTAGAGTCATTGCATCCGAACATGGGCAGCTTCCACATGGTCCAGTACCTCCCATCGTAGTACCCTGGAGATCTGTTGTTCTCACGGTACACGAATCCTTTCTGCATGTATACACATAATGCAACCAAACACACACTTACTTTCCATTACAATCATACATAACTCATCATCACCATATATTAAGCTCTCCCTTATATGCTACAACATCACCAAATGCCCAATGGTCAAATTTATCCATATCTGATATCTAATACAGTGATCTGTCCACATCCACCATCAAAATGAATAAAAACATATCCTTATGCAATTGTGAAGGTAAATTTTTAACAAAATTTGAAATGTTTCATAGAACTAAAGAACACGAAAGAAAGCCAAGGATAAAGACATGATGCAAATCCTGGCATATATAAATTATATTTACGTATATACTTTTTTGATAAATCTTTTATATATATATATAATAAATATGAAAAAATGGTAAACTTTTTTTTTTAATTAGTATAAAATAATATAACAGAAACTCACTAACAATATGATCAAAATATAAATTATACTACAAATTTCTTGATATTGAAGAAAAAAAATCCATGTGTACATGAATAATTTGCAAATCTATAGTAAGTTTTCTCATATAAGAATGGGGAAAGCAAACCTCAGTCTCGAATTCCAAGCAAGGAACCCAACCCTTGCGAAGAAGGTAGTCTACTTCCTTAGCCAATGAAATAGGGGAAAGTGGTTGAAGGTAAGACAATGTCTCGTACTTCTTCAATCCAATGGGAGGCCACACCTGCAATCACAACCCAACCATCACATTCCTCATTTATATATCCCATCTCAACTTCTCTCTCTCTCTCTCTCTCTCTCTCTTACATACCTGCATGCACTGGACTCTGCCACCATTGCTGGGGAGAGAGGAGAAATCTTTTGACTTGCGGACGACGGGGAAGGCCAAATTGACCTTCAGACCGGTGAAAGGGGCGACCATGGTGGCCTGAGCCCGAGTGGCTTGGTTTACTGAGGCAACGGCGGCCGATGAGAGCACAGAGGAAGCCATTTTCTCTCCCTTGTTTCCTCACACACCTGAACGGGATCTCTGAGGGAGGTCTTGCTCTACTTACCTTATCTGATTTATAAAGCTTCTGTACCTTAGCTCTTTCCCATCCAACGGTCTTGGATTTACTCACCAAGTCTTGGATGGGTTTTCACCGTTGGATTAGATATTCTGGCCGATAGATGTCATTGGACGTTGATAACCACACAAAAGTGTAATAGTAGACTGAATATCCTTATCGTCAGGCACCTGTGTTGGAGTGACACGTGGCAAGGAGTGGCTAAGCTTATCTCTCTCATCCGTGGGAGCAAAATGTGTGATGATTGTTAGCTTAAAATTTAGCCCAATCTCTTCTTAGCTCTTCGTATGATGTCACACGGTCAGACCTACTCTATCTACTTCATTGGGAGTTGTTCATTGGCAGGGTTCTCACTCACTCTTTCTTACCAAAATGACCATGAATCCTTGCTAAATTGTGTGGTCATTCCTGTCCTTTTTCTTATTTTTTATTTATTATTATTTTTTAATCTTGTTCTTTCTGCAGGCGATTGTTCTTCGCTTCGCTAATTTTTCTTAGTAAAATCCTTTTGTCGAAAATAAAAAAAAAATTAAATTCAATGTATGCCAATTTGGGTCTGTCTTACTGGGTATATACTTTTTCTCATCTTTATTTTAATCAAATGAGATTCTGAAGGGGAAGGGAAAGTCCATAAAATATATTACAATTTACAAGATCCTTAATACTTGTTGCTTTTTAATTATATATTACTGATTTCAATCCAATGATTGTAAGGTCTGGATTTATAGGAATGAGAAGATTGTTGAATGTGGACGAGTACTCTCTGCAATTGCAGCTAGATATTACCTTTACCTTAAGAGTGATTTCAATTTGTTTATCATGAAATGCGAAGATTTGGGAGATGATAGAAGCTTTATCAAATCTTTAATCCATAGTTAATTTTTGAGCAAACAATAAGCCTTTAATTGCATAAATAAATTGAAAGCTCTTAAAATTTCTAGCGGGTGGAAAATGAAAATACTGTAGACGATGGCCTTATTTTTGGAGGGGTAGAGTTTGCATGTTTGTATTTGTGATATGGCATGTTGGTTGGGATTGAAATTGTGTGACCAGTTGTAGATCCTAAGGTCCCTTGCCCGCATATCAAGTTTTGGCTAAAAAAGAGGTCCGCTCCCATGTGATAAAACAGGAATTGAAAAACTAGAAGAGATAAAGGTTGGGTTAGAATACAAATAGACATGCATGCAAGGACATGTACATTAGATGCATGCCCATATACGAGAGGTTATTTAATTGAATTAGGCTTTGAAATTTGACATGTGACAAATTTATTGGTTATATCCTTTTTACCTAACCGTCAGAATGAATGACATGACGACATCATCTTTCCATTTGGTGTAAATTGATGTGCTACGCTAAGGGGATTTTTGTCATTTTGAAGGACAGATTTTTCTGGGCTAGGCATTTTTGGTAAAGGTTCATGTGGTGACAAAGCTGCTGAAGTGGATTTTGTGGTTCAAATGTGACACCCATTTGTAAGGCTCAAACAGACTTTCAGTGGCCCTTTATGTTGCTATTCCCACAATATGTCTTATTGGAGCTGCTCCACAAATTCCTCAGGAAGCAATCCATGATCCATGCCTCTCTATTTCTTCTGATTTGACCTTACTATCTCATGGCACTAATTCCTTTAAAACCCAAAACTTGCTTGATGTGAGTCTTAGTTATTCGATGACCATTTGTCTGAGCTTCAAAGCAATGGTGGTACATAGCAGATATTCGGCAGGATTTAGCGTCCTAAAATTAGGAGTCATATTCGTCTCCAATCACTAGAGCCTCCAATCGAGGATCCAGCGGTTGGAGTTAACCCAGTGCACCTACCGATACATAGGTAGACGCGCTTGGTTAACTCCAACCGCTGGATCCTTGATTGGAGGCTCCAGCGATTAGAAACGATAACACAAACAGAACAAAATGAAGGCTTCGAGGAGAACATCCTAACATGAAATCCTATTCAGAAATTCCCACAGAACAAACTCCACCTATGAGCTTTTATTGTAAGATCACTAGAATAAAAGAAAATTAGCCATATCCAAAGTCTAAGGTTCCTCCAAGGATTCCTCAAAGTTCTTGTTACTCCAGTAATGCTTCTTCCCAGGATTTCCTTCAATAATTCAACAACCATCTTAGCTTCCAAAATAATGTGAATGTGCTTGAATCCTTTCTGTTATGGAGCCTTGATTCTCATTAGGGTAGTTAATGGTTTCGCTGCATCTGCTGTTATTCTAGCATTTGCAAATTATCTGCTTGCACTTTGAACATCATTGTCAATAAGAAAAAGTAAAGGCACTGTTTGGTTGCAAAGAAAATTAAAGAGAAGTGAAGTGAAAATTTTCGAACTTAAAAAGAAAACTTCTATAATGATTACCTAATTTGATTTTATAAACTAGTTAAATTTTTTCTAATATTTAGTAATGATATTTTTCAGATGTGCTTAACCAAACAGAACCAAACTGAACCAACTGATATTTTGAGCCACATGTGCATGGATAGATCATATAATCACAAAGGTTTTACTTCATTACTTTGCTAAGATTCCAAAGGCATTCTCTTCAAGATTCTTAGAGCTGCTATGAGGATTCCTAGAAAGAGCTTGACACATATTTCTAGCAGACCATATTTCCAAATAGATAGTAGAGAGCAACATTGATTGTCCCTATATAACACAAGATGGATTTGGACCAACAAATTAGATCAGTTGTCATGATATCAGCCAAATACCATGTTCTGTATAATGCCATTACTCTGAGTTAGAGCAGCAGAAAGCTTACTGTGCATAAATAGAGATGATGTGGGAAAAGCTTTTCTTGCTTACTGTGCATAAACATAGTTGTCAAGGCGTTAAGGCGAACCAAGGCGTTAAAGGCTTGACATGGAGCCTAGGTGATCCGGGCGCCTGATTTTCCAAGGCGCCTAGGTGACGCCTTAACAATTATGTGCATAAATAGAGATGATGTGGGGAAAAGCTTCCCTTGTTGCTGTGTGTAGACCTATTGGGTCAATTTTGTTGTATTGGAGACCAGGAGTTCATTGTGGTACAACCTAAGAAATTCACAAGCTTTCTGAATTCTAATGGAAAAGGATTACTTGAACAACATCTGTTTCCCCTGTAGCTCGCACAAGGTCCAGAACCTGACCAAATTGAACTCACCTTTTGAAAGCCTACATCCTCTCACTCTGAATAACTAAGTACAACAAATTTTGGTCTGGCATTCATTTTCTTCAATGAACACTTTGCTTTTAGAACCAACGCAGATTTGCAGTCTGTTTTCTGCTATTTCAAATTCTGCGATTGAATCATTTGTCCTTGAGATATTGGCTTATTTTTCACACCAGAAACCCCTTCATGTACTATTTAGATTAATTTTCAGGTTTTTCTCGCCTATTTGTATATCCTTTGTAAGACAGTACACACTGTTTGAAACACAATTCCAGTGCTCACTTGATATAATAGCTCTTCAATAAATAATAGAAAACTGCATCACCAAAAATCTTTACACGAACACAAGCCCTCTCTAAAATGATGAAAGCGATTACGATCCCTCACAATTATCTCTCTTTGGAAAATCCTAGAAATAAATTTAGTTACAGAATGACAATCACTACATACACGGAGATTCTTCACAATCCTCAATGTTGTCCCAGGGCTTGTACAGATCAAGCCGAAAGCAATTGCCAACCTCTCACTATGGTGACATAATGCAAGCTCTTTCTCCTCTTCTGCCACATCTAGCAACACACTAGCAGTCTCCGCTACATACCCCTGCTCCTTCAAACGACTCATAATTTCACCCAACATCGTGTATATCTCTTTTGTTCTTGGATGTGATTTTTCACCCTTCCGGAACTCGTGAACCATGCCATCCACTTCTATGAAACTACAGCCAGGGATCTTCTTCACTTTCCTTTCTTCCATTGTCTTTCTCATCATTATTGCATCACCCCATCGATTAGCAGAGGCATATATGTTTGACATGAGTACATAAGCACCATCCCTTTCAGGCTCTATTTCTACTAGCCTTTTCATGAAGCTTTCCCCTTGCTCAACCTTTCCATGGATCCTACAGGATCCAAGCAAAGATCCCCAAACAAAAGCATCAGGCTTGAATGGCATGGTCCTAATAAACTCCTCTGCCTCGCTTATGAGTCCAGCACGACCCAAAAGATCAACCATGCAGCCATGGTGTTCTATCTGAGGAGTAAGGTTGTACAACCTTGACATATCCTCAAAATATCGATGGCCTTCCTCCACTAGTCCAACATGACTACATGCTGATAGGATCCCAATAAATGTCACCTCATCTGGTTTTATACCAGCCCTAGACATATCAGAAAAGAGAGCTAATGCCTTCTCTCCTTCTCCATGCATAGCTAACCCAACAATCATGGCAGTATAAGAATAGACATCTTTATGTTCCATGCACTTGAAAACTTCAAAAGCTTGATCTATGCTTCCACACTTTGCATACATGTCGACTAATGCATTTCCGATAAATCTATCTGCCCTGACCTGATTTCTATCTATATATGCATGAACCCACTTGCCCATCTCAAGCATCCCCAGATTAGCACAGCAATTGAGCACACCAACCAACGTAACATCATCTGGTTCATATCCATTAACCTGCATCCTTCGAAACACAGACAATGCCTCCTTAAACTCTCCCTGTTGCGTTAGGCCGAAGATCATAGAGTTCCAAGAAACCACATTTTTTACAGGCATTGTCTCAAACAACCTACACGCATAATCAACATCCCCACATTTCATGTACATATCAACTAAGGCATTCCCAACAAAAACATCCGATTTCACTTTATTATCGTCCATATGTCTATGAATTCTTTTACACAAATCTAAATCCCCTAATTTTGAGCAAGCTGAAAGTACAATCACCATGGTCACTTGATCGGCTCTTAAATATGTAGTTTCACCCATCTCTAAAAACACATGAACCGCTTCCCTGGGAAGCCCGATCTCCGCATACCCTTGAATCAATGTTGTCCATGAAACCAAATCCCTCTGAGGACTATCATTAAACAACTTCTGGGCCGATTTAATTGTCCCACAAACAGCATACAACCTCATCAAAGTGTTAATCACGAAAACATTCCTTACTAGCCCTGTCTTGATGGACTGAGCGTGAACCACATTCCCTTCTCTCAGTGCCCGTAAATGGCTGCACGCCTTGAGAATAAAAGGGAGAGTGAAATTGTCAGGAGAGAAGCCCTTTTCAAGCATTTCACGGTAGAACAATAGCGACTCTATTGGATTTCTCTTGCTACAAGAAATGCCCCTGATAATGGCATTGTAAGCGTAGAGATTTGGGCTTCCCATTCGGGTCAAGACCGAGCTGGCGTAATCTAGGTTCCCTGAAGTTGATAGAGCACAGAAAGCAATTATCTTGTTAAAGACTAGTTGGGTTTGGAGAGGCCTGACTTTGATGACGGTGGCATGGATTTGTTTGAGCTCCTCCATGGATTTGCAGGATTCCAATCTCTGCAAAACGAAGGGAAGTTGTTGGGCACCAACTTCATAGCTCAGAGGAACTGAGGAAGAAGAAAAACTCATCATATATCCAGGTTTTCTCACATTGCACGAACGGATGAACATGTGAAGAAACCGCTTGAGAGAGTACAGACCTTCCCGGGTTTTCTTTTTTCCGAACTTTCAAGTATCTATCTTAACGGCTACAATGGACCTCTATGGTCTATCTATCTATCGAGATACCCTTCAAACGGAAAATTAATTTCACTCCCCCTTTTAAGTTACATTTATAGTCAAACTCAACTCAACTCGAGGACCCAAAAATTAATTTTTAAATCTTTCAGCTCTTCTTCTCATCACCTGATAATTCAAAATCCTTAAAACTCTCCTCATAGCCTCATAGGGTTTCTCATCCAGCAGCCCCCCCCCCCCCCCCTCCATTTGGTTTTATTCTAAGACTGCATTTTTAAAAATACATTCCAATATTAAAACTAAAAACCTGCAATTTACTGGCACTTTGTCAGAAGTGCACTCTATCTTGATTTTTTAGTTACCCAATCAAAGCTTCCATCAGTATGAAGGTTTGAAAAAGCCAGAATTAGAACCCCATCTTGAAAGGAATTAGGAGGAATAAATTGGGAGTCAGTCCGAAACTTGTAAATAGAATTAAGAAAACGAATCAAAGATTTTAATAGATCTTTACCTTTTTAGAGTAATTTACCTGAAGTCTTATATATCTAGCTACAAGAGGTAAGTTTCAGGATAGATTCCAAAATGAGTTTTGAGAATCAGGCATAGTTGGAATTGGTAAAATAATAGGTTTCGATTTGAATCAGTCGATCCCACCGATTTCGATCCAATTCTTTGAATTATATCTCAAACTACTCGCAAAACAAATCATTCAACCATTAGGATGGTTGGCTATATATAAACTAAAGCAACTATTTTGGTTCTTGAGGTTGCATGAAAATGCCGTTTGTCTATGATTGTATTGATATAATAGCTACCCAAGGGGATGATATAATAGCTACCCAAGGGGATCTAGCCTTATCTCCCACCAGTGACTCAGCAGTAGACTTATCTATTGTCTACAACTCCATCCTAAGATTAAAGAATCTTTCAGTAGACTTCCTTGTCTTCTGTAACTTGTTATGAATGTGTAATTGTATCTCTCTTATAAACAACTTATATAGATAGAGACATAAAGCTCCACTTTAACATGTGAGCACTTGAACTCTTACAACTTTATGGTATGCTAGTTAAACTATAACCGGTCAAAAAAAAAATAAAAAAAATTCCCCTATAGTTTACACTTAATTCAAGTACATCCAAAACATTTAAACACTCATGCTACTTTTTCATATATAACGCAATGACAAATAAGTCTAATCCATTAATTTTTTTACTATTTTTTATGATGTGTACAAGACTTTAATAATATAATGATCAAAATACCCTTTAGTAAAGGGGGAACGACCTAAAATACCTTGTGCTCCCTCAAAACAAAAAATCCAAAGAGACTTTCTTTTGCTCCTCACTGAACGGAAGGAATGATCGCGACGTGGTAGGTTTTCTACAACTATTAAAAGGGTTCGGGTTTTCTGCAACTATTGAAAGGGGTTTCTGCAACTATTCAAAACAAAGTCCCAATCAGACTCTATTGAAAGGGTTTTCTGCAACTTCACGGTGGGTTTCTGCAATCTATTATCTTGGTCTTCCTTTTGCTCCCGATTGAATCTCTTTTCTTGGTCAGTTTTCAAAACCATTGTGACAAAAGGTTTCTGCAACTTCAGGGTGGGTTTCTGCATCAGGATTCAAGTTCAGCCGGATTTCTTCACGTTCATGCCCAAGCAACCTGGGTAAGTGATGGGTTTAATTATGCTGTTCACGCTAGAGCCTGGATTGATTCAAGTTCAGCCCGGATTTCTTCCCCTCCACTAATAAGTATATTGTTGTCTGGAATTCAGTTATAGAGAGACTAAAGTCCGATTGAACATGGCTTCACTTCCTTTAATCGGCGAAGAGAAATCAACGCCGGTGATATCTACAAGCAGTTAAAGAGAGATATGGTGAAACAAACTGATAAGAGGGAGAAATGAAGCTTGAGATGATGTGGTAGTAGTAAGGGGTGGAGTGTGGACCCGATAAGGAAGAGCTGAGACTCTTTCTCCCTGAAATCCGAAGTGAGGACGATTCGTCTCTGTTAATCGTTCTCGCAAGGCTCGACCTGAAAGAAGCCTCTATCATCAAAGGTCTTTGAAGAAAGCTTCTGAAAGAGATGACGATGCAAAGATGGAGGAATGCCTGAAGCTGCCAAGAGGAGGGCGTGCACTTTACTGAAGTTTTCGTATGAAAAAAAAAAAAAAAAACAGAGGGTATCCATTGTTGCATTTTTAGTTTTTGTGAAGGGATCTTACAAATTTCTAATTTTCGCAGTGGAAGGAAGAAAAATTTGCAAAGCTGGTCAATAGTGTATTGGAAATCGGACCAGTGTTAGAATTGACGCCATGATCACAGCAGCACTGGAGCAGCGACTTGGCTTCTTTTACATCGAGTTGGTTACGGAAGCTCACCCAAGCTCCGTATGAGAGTTGGCTAACCCTCAAACCCAACCGGTCGAGGTTTTTGTAATGCATCGTCGCCTCTTCTTCTCTTCGCAGTCTGGAATTTAGTTGTAGAGAGATTGAAGTCTAAATGGCTGGCTGGAGACTTGAGTTTATTTGTCTAAATGACTCATACTACCCTGTCACAGCATCTGAAGATCGAATGAAGACTCACCTGAGTTTCTGCCAGAGATCTTTTTGCCAGAAGTGGGATTAAGCCAGGATTTCCTCTTGCCCGAAGTGCAGCGATGTGCCTCAGTTCGTCTGATCGCAAAACATAAACCTCAGTTCGTGGTTTGGGAAAAACGATTGTTATATTTGTTAGGATTTGTCATTTTAGTAAAAAAAAAGGGTAGGAAAGGTTATATTGGACATTTCAATAGATAAGTAAATTGTTATTTTACTTACCAAGGGTAAAATAATTTAATTACCTTGTCTACATAAAACCAGTTGAACCAAGGGGAAGTTGTCTTTGTTTGAATGTTTTGGGTGTATTTGGATTAATGTAAACTACAGGGGAGACATGAGGCAATCTCCCAAAAATAAAATAAAATAAAAAATTTCTTCTCTCATGGCTTCCTCATCCCCCTCTCTTGCTTCCCCAACCCGTTTTGCATTTGGTGATAATGTCTTTCATATTCCTAATATCAAACTGGATCACACCAATATCTTCTTTGGTGTGCTTAGTTGCCTCTCTTTCATGTCCATGGCTACATGAGTTATGTCGATGGCACCCTACCATGTCCTACGGCTACCCCTTCATCAACATCTTTTACGAATGATGCGCCTGCTGCTGATAGCACCACTCCTGCTGTCAACCTGGCCTATAAAGAGTGGCAACAACAAGATCAAATAATTCTATGCCGCATCCTCTCCACTTTTATTGAACATGTATTTTCCTTGTTGGTAATTAGATTAAACACCTTTGCTACAGTATGGAGTACCCTTGAGAAACATTTTGCGTCTCATTCTCAAGCATGCAATAAGCAATTGGAGTTTCAACTCTGATCTCTGAAGAAAGGGGACCTTGATCCTAGCTGAATATATCCAGAAAGCCAAAACCCTAGCCGATCACCTGTCTGTTGTTGCTAAACCTATTTAGGATTATCAACTTGTTTTAAGCATTCTTAGTGGGCTTGGTCTTGAGTACAATGGCATTGTCACCTCCATTACATCTCGGTTGCATCCTATTTCATTGGATGATATTCTTGGTATTCTTTACAACCAGGAAGTTTTCATTCAAAGCCTAGCTCCTAAGGTTCCTTCACCGACACCCTCTATAAATGTAGCAACCAAAACAAATACTGAACATCATCCTTCAAATAGTTGTAGTAGAGTACGGGGCAAGGGTAGTGGTCGTGGTTGATATTCAATTACCAGTATGAGAATTGACCTAATGCCGTGCGTCAGGTATGCAATCGTACTGACCATTCTTCTATGCAGTGTTATCAAAAGGTCAATCTACATTTCACTACACCACAGGCTCCTTCAGCTATATATGCCACTCATCCACCTTTAGGATCGGGCAATGCATGGATACCCTGATTCAGGGGCCACTCACCATTTGACTTCTAGTATGGCTAATCTCTTCATTCTATTGGACTATATTGGCAGTGCTCATGTTCAGGTCGCCAATGGCTCAGGTTTGGAAATCTCCCACATAGGATATTCTTCTTTACGAAATCCTAATGCTTACTTTGCACTTAATCAGATTTATCTCATTTAATATATTAAGAAAAATCCGCATTCTCTTTCTCAATTCACAAAGGATAATAACTATTTCTTTAAGTTTCGTCATTCTTTCTATTGTGTAAAGAATTGATCCTTGGGGAACATCCTAATGTGCAATCAGAATAGCAATGGATTTTATACCATCCGTGGTGTGTTTGCTTCCAATAAAAAGCCCCACTCTATGGTTGGATGTTCTGCTTTCTCTTCATTAGTCCGATTTTTCAGCTTTCATTGGTGAACATGTGTTAAAATGGTATGACATTAACGATTTGGGTACCCTGCTCATTGTGTTGTGTCTTCCATTATTTCCAAGTATGATTTGTTAGTTTCGGCTCCCTTTTCTTTTCATTTTGTGAATTTTGTCAACTGGGCAAATCACATCGTTTAAGTTTTTCTTTAAGAGTTCATAAATGTAATGTACCATTGGATTTAATTTTTTCAGATTTATGAGGACCTTCCCTAATTTCATTTTTCAATGGTTCTCTCTATTACATATCTTTTGTTGATGATTTTAGTCGTTACACTTGGTTTTTCCCTTTAAAGGCCAAATTAGAATCACTACTCATGGTGTTTAAATCATAAGTTGAAAATTATTTCAATACTATGATTAAATGCTTCTAGTCTGACGATGGTGGTGAATTCATTGGTTTCAAATCTTTTTTGGCAACCGCTAGTATTATGCATCGTGTTTCCTATCCTCATACACAAGAATTGAATGGCAGTGCTGACAGCAAATATTGGCACATTGTAGATTTCAGACTGATCTTTTTGGCTCAGTCCAACATACTTAGGACATACTGGGATCATGCGTTTGAAACTACTATCTATTTGCTGAAAAGAATGCCATGCTCTCCTCTACTAATGTGTCACCATAAGAACAGCTCTTTAATCAGGCTCCGGACTATATGTTCCTATGAATCTTTAGAACAACTTCTCATCCATGGCTTCGACCATATCGTGATCATAAGCTTGATGACCGATCCAACGATGTGTCTTTTCGGGATGTTCTTCTCAGCATTGAGGCCAAAATGCCTTCATGTTGCCACATGATTAATTTATATATCACATCATGTTGTGTTCAACAAAGGGAATTTCCCATTTAAAGATGCCACACATCTGGCTACATCACTGTTACAGTCGAAAGCACTAGTTCTTCTACCTTCTCTGTCGTTACCACCTCTTGCACAAGTAGCTCTCTCTCCATTAAAACCAATACCACCTACCACGGTTCACAAGGAAATTGATCACCCTAATCCACCGCTACCATCATCACCAACTCAGTCCACTCATTCCATACCAAATTTACCAGTACTGCCTCTCAGAGTCGATCCCCTTCCCATCATTTTTCGTGTATCTGGTCATCATATGCAAACTCGTTCCAAGAACAATATAAAAAAAACACAAAGCATTGTTTACTACTTTACACCCACTGTGTTCATGTTTTTCTACAATTGAACCCACGCTATACGGAGGCCTTGAAGGATCTATAATGGAGGATTGCTATGATAATGAGTTTAATGCATTGGTGTGTAATGGAACTTTGGAATTAGTTCCCTATAACCCTTCTATCACCACAAGAAAATACGTCTTTAGCGGCGTTCTTAAACGCCGGCGTAGCTATATTAAACGCTGGCAAATTGATACACCGCCGTTTCCTCAAACGCCGCATAAGCCGCTATAGGCAACGTAGCTAACGAACCACGGCGTTTCTAGCAAACGCCTGTGTATGTGACTATACGCCTGCGTTTCTTAACAAACGCCAGTATATTGAAATCATTAGCGGCGTTTTTAACAAACGCCGAAAGATTTCGTGGAACTTTCACACGGACCGGCGTTTGATGAGAAACGCCGTTTTATGAAACCTATAACGGCGTTTCATCTAAAAACGCAGTTTATAGAACTGGTGGTCATACGGCGGCGTTTACTAGAAAACGCCGCCATAAATTATTATTTTTTTTTAAATATAAAATCCATTTCTTTATCATCACAGCTGTAATCTGTGAAAACAAAATTAAAATGGACAATATATATTTAAATTAAGTACATTTAATATCAAGAAAAAATTAAAAACACTTACAAAAGTATATCAAGAAATTGATGACCAAAAGCATCAAGCATTAAGTACCAAATCATTCAAGAATACAAATAAAATATGTTTCTTCTTCATATTGTCACACCTCAGCTTCCTTGACGCCTATTTTTCAATTATCTATCTTCTTAAAATAGTAACCTCTTCACAACAATGCTTCCCTTCCCTTCTTGACCCAGTCTGGCTTCCAAATGCTAGTGTTAATGTTCCACCAAGTTTTCTGAAAAACAGCTACAAAATGATTAGTAGTGGTGATATAAAACCTTCAGTGATCAAGCCTTAAGTGGTGATCACTTTACAAAACTAAGTCATGATTTCTACAATTAGAAAACATGTATAATTGTGGAAGCACAAGTGGTTTGTGCAAGCATTACAGTGATCAAAGTCATAAAAATAGAAGAAAGTGTCATGGGTCTTTTGGCCCTCCCATTGGTTATCATAGGATAACTCAGTTTATTAATGCCCTTTCAACTGCAGTGAAACATCTTGTTAATATCTGACTGAAATAACCAAAATGACCACCAAAATATCGCTTACCTGATGTAGATATACTGACCAAAACAACAGTAATATCGATTGAAATATTACTTTTTTGTAATCCAGATTTCATTTCCTTTTCGACCAACAAAAATCTGGGAAATTTTCAAAATTTTGACAAAATTTTGCTGAGTCTTCGAACTATGATTAAATCACCATTACTTTTGATATAGTGGCTGAGCAACCAATTCTTACGATTTTAGTCTTTTGGGAGAAAAGAAACCAAAACAAAAGAACAAAAGAATGACAAAAGTGCATCCAAATTACAATTCTTCTACTTTTATATAGTAAGTACAGCAGTTATTCTATGTCTAGAAAATAAATAACCAGAGGTAGAGCAACTTTACTATTTGTAGAGAATGTCAAAATTCAGGATGACAGATGAAAGCAAAACATCATATCCAGAAGAGAAATTTTAAACTTCCCAGTAAGTAGACTACACTGGCAGTATACAAGTGTGATGAAAAAAGACACCATTAATATGAATAGCACAAGAGATATATACATACCAAATAGAGAAAGCCTGACAACCAAGCCTTTAATTTTGACAGTTAGAAACATTCAATCAAGAACATTTTAATGAATGAGATCAATGAGGTTGAATCCATTAAATCTAAGCAGAACACCCTTTTCTGCTTCCCATGCATTCTGCTAATGTATTGATAAACCACCCACAGAGAATAGAGGGTGATTGTTATCACATTCTTTTGGCTCACCAGGATGGCTGGGAGATTAGTCTAAAACAAGTGGAAACAAATTTGGTTGATGAAAAACTTATCTGGTTTAACTTGTGGGGTTTCCACTGAATTCTCCACCGTGTGGAAATGTCTCCCTACTTCTAAATGGATCATTGACAGCCTCTATCCTTGGAAAATCTTCCATTTGGTCCAGGTTAATTATTTATTTGCAATTGATTATTAAAGTTTGTTTGTTTTCTGGGTGCAGTTACTTAGGAAGATGGCTCAACCATATATGATAAGACCAGAGGTGGTGGCAAGAGAACTCTATAGAATTCTTGCCTAGCATAATAGGATGGTGTGAAAGGTAAGTCTATTTTCACCTCTTCTCTTTTTCTTGGGGTTGGGGGTATTTAGGAGTTTGTCTTATCATGATAAATATTCATAGACATATTTGATAAATATTCATGGATTGAAAGGTAAGTCTATTGTTTAGTTGGTTGCCATACAAAATTTGATAAATATTCATGGACATATTTGCAGAGGACATGGTACTAGACTCACTACCCTACAGATACCAACTCGTACAACTGTAAATCTTTTACCTAGCTACCATCTCTCTCTCTCTCTCTCTCTCTCTCTATCTCTCTCTCTCTCTCTCTCTCTATCTGACTTGTTCTACCATATTGGTAAACATTTGAGTAACGATTTCAAAGTGTGGTTTTGTTGTCTTCAAGCTCCCAAAAATAGTGAGTCAGGACAGGTAAATTTGTTGTCTTCTACGAGGGATTGAATGTAATAATTGACAATTCATTGTTGTATACAATGAGGGAAAGACCATGTATCCAATGTCTGAAGGACCACTAAAATCTTTGAGGCCATTCCTAGAACTGCAATCTTTCAGACTTCATCAGTCATCATGCAAAATAAATAAGAAAGAAACAACTCAAACAAGTCTGGACTCATAGAGACCTGCTGGACTTTGTCAGGGTTCACTGCTGAATCTGACAGCAGTTAAACACTTTTGATTCCATAAGAGTCAACACAACTGAATCCCACAGATGCTAGCATGAATTGACAGACCAAAGTATAGCAAAATCATTTCATTAATTCATCAAAATTCATGGCCATTACATATGTTCGAATAAAACTCAAAAAATCAAACTCAAACTAAGTTTAAAAGTCCTCCAACCAATAGCTTACTATGGAAGTAGTCTACTGCTACTAAAACTCTGAATAAAATCAGAAAGAAACATCGCAAATAGGGCTGGACTTATGGAGACCTAATCCAGCCTAACTAAAACAATTTAATAACAATGAAAATAAAGAATGGACTGTGACTAACACACTGCTACCCTACCGTAGGATTGATGCACTGACACAACCATTATGTACATCAATATCTCACAAATCAGCAAGCAAAATAGTGC
This sequence comes from Protea cynaroides, assembly GCA_028583415.1. NCBI lineage: Eukaryota > Viridiplantae > Streptophyta > Magnoliopsida > Proteales > Proteaceae > Protea > Protea cynaroides. The sequence goes on along the minus strand of CM053273.1, from coordinate 26,965,944 downwards.
TAGACACTGCACATACAACCTGGCCGCAGGGTATTAGAAGAACCAGAAAACTTGCCTTGCTACAGTTCTGATATAAGGTTATTGGATTTCACCTAAATTCTTTGGTTTTTTTGTGATCTATGATCCTACCATGCTGTTGGAATCTTGAACATATATCCAGCCACCAGGTTACATCATATCCATTAAATAAGTGTAAAAACAATGAAATTGAGCACCAAATATCTGCCGGATTGTAATTGATTAAACAACTTAGGAGGGAGAAGGATTCTTCTTGCTGCCTGTAACACTTTGATGGTTCTTTACTACAGTTCACACCTACCCTTTCTTTGCAGACAGTTTTTGACTTTCTTTCTTCCCAATAACCCTTTGTCATGTGGCAAAAAGAGTTTATCTTTTCTAAGGAGAGACTTTTATTAAGAAAATGTAGGAAAGAGGGAGATTGAAGAACTACCTACAATAGATGGTGATGAAGAACTACCTACCCATCTCTCAAAAGTGGCTACATCAGATAAGGGAGCATGAAGTGGTGACACAGATGAAACTGATTTAGACAATTTCAATGGAAAAACAGAGTCACTGAAAACAACATGAGAAGACATATATACTCTTTTGGTAGGAAAATGAAAACACCTATATCCCTTATGAAACTCACTGTGGATACACCAAATACAGGGGACAAAATGTATAGCTTGATACAAACAGTTCAGATTCACAGAAACTTTGGTTGAGTATAAAACTCATGCCTACTTCTGTAGAAATAACTCATGAAAGTATTAACTCAGCAGGTCAAATCTTTTCAGAACAAAAAATCAGAGTACAATAAAGCCAAACTTTTGCAACCATGTGGATCATAAATGGACAATTTACAAATTCATAACCTACAAAGGTAATGATCAAAACCCAGATTATGCTGCAAATAATAATACTGCATATTAAGCAAACTCAACTGCACAACAGAAGGCAGATATATACCACACTACAATCGGATAGTACATCACTGCAGTTTTGAAACTCAATGAGCACTACAGTTTTGAAACTCAATGATCTGTTGATGTTTGATATGAATGTTCACGATTATTTTCTGTTGTCCTATCTTCTTCTTCTTTGAGAAATAATGAATAATTTATCAAAGAGAGAGAGAGAGAGAGATGCATAGACAGAAGGTATGATCGAATCCCTGAAGTGGCTAAAGACAGCAAAGTAAAAGTAGAGCAAGCACAAAGGATTACCATGGGATGCTCAGTTTGCATATCAAACCAAGTCCAGTCATCCCTTAACTGGGTAACTTGTGGGTTAAGGAGTTGGCTGATCTATATAACCAATCAAAGGCATGCATGAAGATGCAATGGAGGGCTTTTTAGTTGGCATTTAGGGTCTATAGCTTTGCTGGTGGACAAGATGAGCTGGCTGACATGTTGTCAAGGGAACTGGCTCGTGAAATAGAGACCCATTCTCATCCCTAGTGATATATAGCCTCTGTAAATTTCTCAGTGTGATAATATGCGAAATCAGAATTGGAGCAGTGGATAATTCCTCAATTTTTATTTTTTGAAAGTTAACAAAGAGGATCAGGGAGCAGGTGTGCATGTGAGTTTATTATCTTATTAAACCAAGGGAGATAAGAGTTAGTACCATTATATAAAGTGGAGCAAAAAAAAGTTGCATACTGTACCAGTTGAGACACTTGCTGAAATACTTTGTTAAACAGGTTCATTGCCATATTTTGATGACACATGTAAGCAGTATCTCTCATATAATCTAAATATTGTGAAACAAAAGAAACAACCCCTCCCCCCACTGTCGAAATTGTTAAAATAAAAAAAGAAAGAAAAAGAAAAGAAGCATAGTCCAGAATAGTCAATAAAATGAATGAAATAAAAAGAGAAACATGATAGAATGACTTCACTAATGGTAACATGTTGCTACCCAAAGGAATTGTTTGATTAATGGTAAGGGAGTCGCTTCTTAAGTAAACGCTCTGGAAGTCAAGATCTATCACAAGTTGTTAATCAGATTCTTTTGACTCTCATATACAATATCACCAGTTCACATTTTGAGAGTCAGATCATCAGGTTTAATTGATTGGGATATTGCTAATTCAATGGTCTCTGGGCAAAGAAAAATCTTGATTTGGGACAGAACATTTGGGTCAAATGGTTGATGGACCAATTACCTGGTCCTAGCTCAGAGTGGGGTCTTAGGACTCACTTGTATACTTCAATTCCCGGACAATAGGTACCATTTGCCATCTATATCATATTTAAAGGATTAAAGCCTATTATCAAAGGCTATCACACATCAGAGATCCTGAACAGTAAAAAAATCAGCACAGTACTTGCTACTGTTGGGACATTACGAGGTGAGTACAAATTACAAAAAGAAAGGGGAAGAGGGAGGGGGGTAGCAGCAGTTAGCAATTTAGAAGTCACAATTTTTTTGGGTTAGAATGTAAATGTTAAACACAACTAGCATATTTTTAGTTTTAAACTAACATATTAACTCTTATTGTGTTATTTGCAAAACCACTGGATATCGGGAAGGTTTATTAACAAAATTCTTTGAAATGTAAAACTTACATAAATGAATTGAACTCTGAGAGGTGTTTCTCCCCGTGAATGCTTGGGTTAGAAATGTTATTTGGGTTTTCATTTGATCCATTTGTGTCAGCTGGACTTTCAATTGATCCATTTCCTTCAGTTGGGCTTTTATTTGATCCATTTCCATCAGCTGGGTTTTAATTTGATCCATTTCTGTCAACTGTTCTTTCAAATCATTAATCTCGCCTTGCATATTAGAAATAGTAGCTTGGAGTTCTTCATCTTCTTTTTTCTTCTGAACATTACTCCGTGCCAGTCCAACATCACTAGGTGCTACTGCTTTGCCTGCACCACGCACACGACCATTCCTTTCAGGGCCCATGACTTGCAGAAATACATCATCTTGGATAGATTTGTCATTTCTCAAGTCTGGAGGTTGTTCGTCCAATTTCTGCTCTAGCTTTTCCTACATTCCAATGTATAATATATTAGAAGCAATTATAAGGGATAATAAACACTTCAAAGTCTTCAACCTATGAAATAATTCCACCCTGATAGAATCAAACACCTACCATAACTTACATTGCACAAAGACACGTCAATGCATAAAATAAAAAAAATAAAAACTCTTACCATAACTTCCATTAAATCTTGATCTATATAGCTTCCATTTTTTCTTTTATGGGTTTTTTCAAAAAGTTCTACCCTTGAAGGCATCTCAAGGCTCTGAAAAAAATAGTCCAATGGTAAGGTCAACCAATTTATTTTACAACTAGAAATGAATTGTTATTAAAAAACTTACCAACAAATGACTGGTTTGTGGAAAGCTAGTTCGGCCAGCTGTGTGGGGCAATTTTTGTTTTTTTCTACATTCTTTATTCTTTTCTAACTTTGCCTATCATAAATCAAACACACCATTAGAAATTGAGGTGCTTGTTAGGTGAGAGGAAACATATCAAGATTGCCACTATCATTAAAAAATACATTACCACAAATTCAGAAGAGCTCCATCTATCAATGAGATGCTTCCATTGGTCTTCTGGAAAAGAGAGAAGTTTTGACCATCCAAAAATATCCTCAAAGAACAATGATGGAAATAACCCAATTTCTTATAATATGATGCTCCATCAAACACCAAAATTGATTCAATGGTTTATCTAACCATAGGAATTCTTCTCTACGATGTCCTTCTATCAACTTGACTGCTGTGAATTTCATCTTTTTTTGTCATTTCCAATCAGGGAGCTTTTGTATCCATATATAATGAAGAAACTGGAGTGGTAAACACTATGCTGATTTGCCTGCATTGGTTTCTTTCCAGTAGTTTGGGACATTTAGAACTACAACCCAAGTTCTTTTGTGTGTGTCTAGGGGGGGGGGGAGGATGGGGTGGGGGTGGGGTTAGGATGGCCTTATCTCACAATCTCAAAGAAAATAAAGGTATTACCCTCTGAACCCAAGATCTCAAGGGAGCTCTATCTGATGTCTTACCACTAATTTTACTACCAAAAAATATAGAGGGAACTTCTCAATCATCTCCAAGCTGTAACAAGGGGAGTCCAGGTCTGATGTCAAATAGCAATCTTGACTTCATGGTAGCTGATCTTGTGGGTGAAAGGCCCTGTACAGAGATCAGTGAGGTGCTACTAGCAATACAGTCAGCGGATTCATTCCCTTACTCTATAATGTATAGCCAGTAACAATATGCCTGAGCCTGACCTAATTTGACTATTTGAGCAGTAAGTTAATCTGCCTTGAAGCAGTGACTCCATAACATTCGGGGGGTTGAGTCATGAAATAATTAGGACTGTATCCGAAATCCCAAGTGGTTTTGAATTTCGGATGTGAGACACCAAAATGAGGAACTGCTAAAAGGTCCAAAAACCAAACCCGATATAGGGCTATAGGCTTAACTAAGACCAACTCAAAGTAGTATTATAATAATGCTGATGATGGTTATCATAATAATAATAATACTATTATTATCATCCCATCCCAAGAATCTTGACTCCTTTGAACCTGTGCTTTGAACCAGCTAGAGAAACCTGGAGTTACAAAATTCCCTCGTAATACAGTGAAGGATAATTTGAGTAGTTACTTGACTAACAAGATTGAGGACAAATTGTTTCAGCTGCACAAACCAATAAATTTGCATGCTTTATGACTGAGAAGCATTGGGGGTGTCCACATCTGTCCCCTCTCCCTGGCCCAACTTTGTTATTATTATTTATTTATTTTTTTGTGTTGGGTGCTCCCTTCCCCTTCTGTAGGAACTGATCTTATGCTAATTGTCATCTTTTAATGTGATTTCTTATATTTATGAGTTCTATTTATGCAGTACTTTGAGCTGTAATGTGTATGAGTTTTGTGTCCTTGGCACATCGAGTGGTAGCCAAGGTTGTGATGACCCCTGTAAATAGATGCCCGTTGGGCTGAAGTTTATTGTATTACTAAAAAGGTATTCTAGATGAGTTTCCCATACTGGCATGGTTCCATGCGCTGTTTCACACCACTATTCCTGCCCAAAGGCACCAAATTTTAGCCTATTCTAATTGAAGGTATGTCTCCTAGGTGGAAACAACTCCTCAAAATTTTAGCCTATTCTGATGGTTAGATAAAGAGATATGGAACTCACCATTGAGAGATCCAGGTCTTCCAAAAATTCAGGACTGTGAGTTTCTGTTTTGTGTTCTGTTTAAATCAAAATTCTACTGTTGGGTCTTAGTGAACTTCTGGGAATATCTAAAGGTAATGATCAAAACCCAGATTATGCTGCAAATAATAATACTGCATATTAAGCAAACTCTACTGCACAACAGAAGGCAAATATATACCACACTACAATCAGATAGTACACATCACTACAGTTTTGAAACTCAATGAGCCCTGCAGTTTTGAAACTCAATGAGCCTGTAGAAAAGTAAATATATTTATAGCTTCTCATCTATACCCAATCAGGATTGACCAAGGAATGACATAAATCAAACCTGATCAGAAAAGAAAAAAATAAAACACAGGGAAGAGGACTTCCCATTGACCAGCTAAAGAGAGAGTCCTACACTGACTAGAAAACTGAAAATATAAAGAAAATGTTACCCAACACAAAGTTTATTTCCATTAAAATAAGTTCACTTCTATGATTTATCTGCATTATTACCAAATACGTCTTGATGCGAAAGAAAGCAAAAAATAGTCCACATGAAAGACATATGGATGCCGAGCATGTTTATAGTACTGAATACTATCTGGATGATAAGAAACAGGAGATGCTATTCAAATATTACTCCAACCCTGTTTGAAGCAATGAAGTTGGTAGCAGAGAAGACGATGACTGTTTGAAGCTGATTCAAGTTTGATCGATTCTCGTTTGCTTTATTAGAATAGGAATAACCTATAATACAACATCCAACCATTGGATTTCTATGATATACTGGGTCTCTGTAGTGCAAATTATCCCCTGACTTTCCACTAGAATTAGAGCTTGATCAGTTTCATCAATTGAGAGATCAAGGTCTTCCAAAAAAATTGTGAGTTTCTGTTTTGTGTTCTGTTTTTAATCAAAATTCTACTGTTGGGTCTTAGTGAACTTCTGGGAATATCCAAAGTAGACTAAAGTAGCACTTGACAAGGTTGTTAGTCAGTTTAGGTTCTCTGATATAAGGTTATTGGGTCTTACTTTCTTTCTTCCCAATAACCCCAAATCTGTCCAGATCTTTGACAGATATACAAACTTCCATCTTCCCCAAATCTGTCCAGATCTTTGACAGATATTCTAAGAAATATCCAGATCTTGGATAGATATACAAACTTGCATCTTCCCCAAATCTGTCCGCCTATTCTCCAAAACCCAGAATACATGAGTTTGCAAATACAATCTCGGATGATTGTTCAGCCAAAAAAATTCTTGTAAACGAAAGATAATCTACAGATGAGAGAGAGAGACAGACAGATGAGAGAGAGAGAGACAGAGGACTCATAGTTGGATCAAGGATTACCTGTGGCTTCCAAGGAGAGAATCGATTGATGATGGAGCAAGTGTAGGCTCTAAACCGTTTAGAGGCTTCCTCTTCTCTGTTTCCAGTATTTCTTCGGGCTTCCAAGGAAAGAATCAATTGATGATGGCACAGATAGGTTCTCTATCGATTGAGAGAGCTGAGAGAAGGAGAGAATCGATTAAGGAGAATATTCAGTGATATATAGAGTTTGAGAAAAAAAATTAGTTAGGACGAGAGCTGAGAGAAGGAGAGACGAAATATTGCAGACTTTAAGAGATAGAGTTTGAGAGAAAGATTTAGTTAGAATTGAACTCTGAGAGAAAGAGAAACGAAATATAGTAGGTTTGAGAGAGAGAATTAGTTACGGCAAGGCGAGAAGATCGGATGAGAATCCATAAAGGCGCAAAACTGAAAAAAAAATGAAAACTAAGAGAGAAGAAAAAGGCACAAAGGGAAAAAGTGGCGGGATTTCGATCTTTACCGGCGTTTGATATGAAACGCCGCAATAAATAGCTGTGTTTCCACACAAACGCAGCAATGTAATTATATCTAATAGTGCGGGGATGGGGCGTGGGAAGTGAAAACTTAACTTCGTAGACTTCCTACGATGGTTTTTTTGTAGGAAACGTCGCTTTCTAGACAACTAGGTGCTTAGACTTCTTATCCTACGGCTCCAGATCTTCTACATCATTGCAGAGGACTACTGACGAAAAACAGAGGGAGGAACTAGAACCCTTTACCTACCTAAAAAAAAAAAAACTAGAACCCTCTAAAGGTATGGTTCAGTATCAGTTTTTGACAAAATCATATCGAAACCTATTAATACGTATATACTGACCAATCTAAAACAGAACAAAAACCTAATAATAGGTAGGGATGGAGCAGAATTAACCAAAAAAGAAATTAATCAGCTAGCTTGTTTGTAAAAGGGACAAAATCACCTAGTGAATTTTTCAGTTTCTGGCTCAGGAATATAGGACTTCGCACGATCTCTCTTATTCAAACCTGTAACTAACATCATAATATATATATATATATATATATATATATATATATATATATATATATATATATATATATATAATTGATCTGTATTTTTATTTATATTTTGAAATAATAAACAAATTCAATTGTTATAAGGCATATCCTCACTATCAATTCATTATTACTTTTATTTCTTTATATAGTTAAATACGGATTTGTGAAGTTACAACTACACATTACATCATGTATTTATATTGTTAGATTTTTATGTTCCCTCTTAAATACTTATTGGATATATATAGAGCCGAGATGCCAATGTGCATCCTCTAATTCACTTTTAAAAAATACAATTGAAAATAGATAGGAAATGAAAGAACAAACTATCGATTGAGAGATCAACTGACAAACCAATCGTAAGAATTGAGCAGGAGAAATTAAGAGAAAAGGAGTGATTGAGAGAAGGAGAGAAAAGAGGAGAAGCAAAGAGATTTAGTTAGGGCGGGGATTGGGGTGACTTGATTGAGAGAAAAGGAGAGAAGGAGAAAATCGATTAAAAGAGTGGAGACAGAGAGAATTCATGATTAAGTGAAAAGGAGAGAGAAATATTGAGAGAAAGAGACTCAGCTAGGGCAATTTTTAGTGAAGAAGAAGGAAATCTGAGAGGCAAGGTGAAAATCAATTGAGGTGCGGGGAAGAAAGGCGCGAAGATAAAAATATGGGTTCATGGGTATTCGTTCCATACCTGCATTTCCGCCGCCGTGCACCTGATCAAAAGTTGCGTTTGTGTTGGTTACAAAAACGCCATATTTATATATAGTTCATAACTGCGTTTTCAAACAAACGTAGCAATGTCCCTCATATTGTAAACAAAATAAAGCACGGGATGGAGAAGCAGGAATTAGAAGGACCCTATGACGGCCTTTCTTAAGAAACTCCATTACGTATACGATGGTGTTTTGTAGTAAATGTCACTTTGTATATGTATATGACCTACAACGGCATTTGTTATTGAACACCGCTTTATATGTCTTCTACAACGGCGTTTTATATCAAACGCCACTGTATATGTGACCTATGACGGCGTTTTTTAGTAAACGACATTGTTTTCAGATTATCCAACGGCGTTTAATAAGAAACGCCGTTGTATAGCCTCCCTACGACTGCGCAAACACCCCTTTGTACACTCCCTACGATGGCGTTTTCTAAAAAACGCCGCTATTTATAATCAATAGCTGCTTTTAGTACGAAACGCCACTATAAAAATGCCGCCATAGGCCTACTTTCTTGTAGTGTATGAACCTAGTTGATGTAAATGGATTAATAGAATCAAGATTCGGTCTGATGGATCAATCAAACGTTATAAATTTGGACTAATGCATGACCATATATGTGCACGACCATATATATAAACTGGACACAAATGAGAAAAAAAGGATTTGACATTGATCATATAATCACCTGATCAAACCTTATGGTGGAAAAGGGCAACCAGGGGTAAATGTAATTATCGAAATACCCATATTATCTTTCTTTTCATTGAAGTGATCAGGTAAGTCACCATGGGTGGTGATGGAGGTGACGCAATCATTTTTGCACTTTCATGATTAATTATCCAACTATTTGACCTGATTGACGGGACCAACCCATTTCAGGTCATACTGACACACAATGTTAGATCTTTTCAAACATTCAGGTATTTCAACTAGAACAAAAGACTCGAGCAGCCAAGATCCAAGAATACCTGTACCGACATGTAGCATTAAGTAGCATACCAAAGCTGCTACATTGTCTAACCCTATGATTGGTTAACGAGCACTCAACCAATGCCAGCGCATGGCTGTAGGTCCTAGCCCCAAAATCGGTACCTTACCTGATTGACAACTCATTCTTCCATTTCTTCTTGGTGTCCGACAATGTTATTCATCCCTTTAAATATATCGAAGCCAAGAAGGTCTCCATTGATTTCACCCTTTACAAATAGCAATGTTGTCTTGTTGTCTTATGCAAAATTTTACTTTTAGCAGCAAACTAAATGTTTCATAATTTTTTTGTTCTTGATTAGATAGACTTTAAATTTGAATATGATTACAAGGTCATGTCAAACTTCAAGTCTCCAAGTTATATGATCAACCAACGGTTGTTTTGATCGAAAAGCTAAATTTTCTATTGCTGTTTCGTGGCTTTTATTTCACATATTGTTTGGATTTGTTGTAATTTGATCCTATAACAAAGATAGGATTATAAATTATTCTCTACTATAGTCTTTGCATCAATTGGCATCAATTGGTATCAGAGCAAGCAAATTAGTCGGTCATCTCTTTCTGGACAACACATCGGCATACCATTCCTGGTCCTATACTAATAAGATTTTGAGGGTCACTACTTAGATGATGGTGACATGGAACAACGTTGTTGTTTCTCCAATTTGTGGCCTCGCCAACTGATGAACTTGAAGACGTCCTTGACCATAAGCGACGGTTATCAATTATTCCTAGTTAAGTGAAAAGACAACCCCTTATGATTGTACATGGGTCCATGAAGATGACTTCAAGAGGTTTGATTCAGACCTCTATGATCCTTATATGTCATTCTTTCGTTAGTTTCTAAGTCGAGGGGAGCTGATGCAGTACATGTATATCATAGAATGAGTAAACAAGTCAAGCCAATTCAGAGCTAGTTAACAAAAGTCAAGCCGAGACAGCTAGCCAAGCCAACCTGAGCCAGCCAGCTGGCAAGCAAAGCCAAGCCAAGCCAAGCTAGCTCGCTTAGTCGATTGGAAAGCTAGCAACTTAACTAGCTGGACTGTGAAGCCATGTACAATTGTCACCGAATTGTCCATGTAAGGGATCTTTTCTATTAATGGATTACTATGTTTAGACGCTGCTATGTTAGTAATTACTAAATTAGTAGTAGCTATAATTAGTTATTTATTAAGTTAACTATTGCTAGTAATAGTTACTTGCCAAAATATAAGTTATTATTTTCAGTTTTAGAAAGTTTTTATTTGTTCAGTTTAGAAAGTTTCTATTAGGAAATTAAAATTTCCTCCTTTTGTAAAATTCTTGTACAAGATTTGACTTTTCTTTCCTTACAAATAATCAATGAAGAAAGATTGACTAGTCTTCTTTCCTAATTGTAATTCAAGACAACTCTATATATAGAAGAGAAAGAGAAGAAGAATCAAATCTAGAGAAAATACTTGTTGCAATTTTGGTTGCAACTAAGTCTCCTTGGCTGTGAGACTCAGCCACAACCTACCCCCTCCCCCTTTGTTGCTACCGACCTACTCCCCTCTTCTCTTATTTTCCTCCGCCATTGCTCCCCCTCTTTTTCTTCTAACTCTTTCTCATATATGTTATGCTGCTTCCTCTCTCTCTCTCTCTCTCTCTCTCTCTCTCTCTTACTTTTCTGTGATCATATTTAACACTTGTTGCTGCCTTCAAGAAAGGGAATATCAAGGTTGTTATTCAGCCCTTCAAGTATATTGAAGACCAAGAAGGTTTCCATTGATTTCAAACTTTCACAAATAGCAAGGTTGTCCAGCTGTCCTGTGCAGAATTTTACTTTTCGTAGCAAACTAAAAGTTTCATAATTCATTTGTTCTTGGTTGGATCGAGTTCAAGTTTGGATATGATTACAAGGTCATATCAATCTTCAAGCTCTCCAAGTTATATGATCAACCAATGGTCTGATTAATCAAGAAGCTAACTTTTTTATTTCAGTTTCGTGGCTTTTATTTCACATATTGTTTGGATTGGTTGTAATTTTGCCCTATAACAAAGATAAAAGTTTAGATTATTCATCTACCCTAGTCTTTGCGTCAATTGGTATCAAAGTAAATAGAATAGTCGGTCATCTCTTTCTGGACAGCACATCGACACACCACTCCTGGTCCTACATCAACAAGATTTTGAGGGTCACCACTTAAATATAGTGACACAAAACAAACATCATTGTTTCTTTGTGACCCCACTAACCGATAAAATTAAAGACATCCTTGAGGACCTTGACCAAAAGCATAATTTGACTCGAAACAACGGCGACTATCAATTATTCCTAGTAAAGTGGAAAGGACCACCCCATCATGATTGTACGTGGGTCCATGAACATGATTTCAATAGGCTTGAGCCAGATCTTTATGACCATTATATGTCATTCTTCTATTCATCGGAGACGAAGGTTTCTAAGCTAGGGGAGCTAATGTAGTACAAGCATACATCAGAAGAAATAAGGCCAACCAAACAAGACTAAAGCCAGCCAAGCCAAGCCAACCATGGTTTATGGCTGAGCCTTTGCCAGCCATGACCAAGTCAAAGTGAGCCAAATAGCTGCCACAGTTGGCCAATGCTAGCAATAGATTCCATCTCTTGTTTCCTTATTTTTGTTATTACTTTCTTAATAATAAATTATGATGTAAGAATGTCTCTAATACTAGTAATTATATTTAGAGACTTGCCTAAGTTAAGAGTTTAGTTTAATAAACTTTCATTCCATGTTTAGGAAAGTTTTCTATTAGTTTTCTTTTCAGTTTTATAAAGTTTGTAGCAAGGAAAATTTCCTTCCATGATGCTAGTCAACAATGGAAGGATTGACTAATCTCTCTTCCATATTATGTATACACAATCATCTATAAATATGAATGAAAAGAAGGAGGAATGTTAAATTTGAAAATACAAAAACTGCTCTTGCTTTTCTGGTTGAGTGTCCAGGTTGTGAGACTCAACCAACCCCCTTATTCCCTTCTAATCTTTTCTCTCAATCTTTCTATATCTCTTCCCTATTTCTCCCCTATTGCTTGCACAATTATCACTCTCCAAAGATCCATTGGTTATTGATATTAAGGAGTCCTTATTGTTGTTGTAATCTCAGAGTCAACAAAAGGGGATAGCAGTTTTCACAAAAATTTATAACTCCTCAGCCAACGGTTGGATTGACCTTAAATTCAGATATGGTTGTAAGTACATCCTAAGCTATCAGCCTTCTAAGTTTCATAACCATCCAACGGTTAGATTGTTCTCAAAGATATGTTTTCTATTACTGTTCTAATTTTAGTTTCCTAATTTTGATTGAATTTTTATTGGGACAGGCTGTAAAAGATCTTAATGCAAGGCTAAAGGTGTAGTATACAACCATAGCCTTTGCATATCAGCAAGACAAGGTGGTGATGGTGGTAATGGGGGAACCAAGGAAGTAAAACCCATAGGTACAATGCCATATACATCATTCAAGCCCATAAGGAACTAGAACACTCTCTCAATCTGGATGTGTCACCCCCCAATTTTCCATATATAAAAATTCGGAGTATGACTGAACCAACACACGTTCGGTGTTCAATCCAACCCAAAATCACATAAGCTGTGCAAACCTCCACCAACACCACACCAGTCAAATGACACGAAAAGTAAATTAGAGTAAATAGGCATAAATAAATTATGTAACACTGAGCTTCTATTGATAAATATAAATAAATAACATTTGTTCAAGTATCGTTTTATGCAATAACCATAATAAAACCAATCATCAAAATCATCCCATAATACTGGGTCCATAACAAAATGACTGTATAGTTAACTGAAAAGAAATTAAATAATAAAGTAATTGCTTTGAGCATTCCTCCTACTCGAACACACACACGCCACACTTGCAGTCCAGGTCATGCTCCTCTTCTTCTACTGGTTGGAGCCCAACCATGCCAGGTTAGAGATGATTGGTGCATCCACATAGTCAGCGACATTAGTACCTACAACATCATCTAAAAAGAAAGGCGTACACAAGATGAACTCTCTAACTTGAACTCAGTGAGGAAACAAACAGGCAATTAGGAAGATCCATGACAGATTATTACACACAAAGAGTCTAGTATAATATATGCCACATGCTATGGTAAGGTCTGGTTACGTTCACTGAAGCTAACCACAACTTCCATGGACAAGATAGAATGGACACTAGTCCAGCCTGCTCAGATAGTGCTGGTGAAGCCACGAGTCTCCCACTATGGATGGTGATAGAGTAGAAGTTCGACTAGTAACACTCTAACGAACACTGTCGACCCTTCCCTCTCATCTCCCATTGCATACCAGTACTTGACCCCCTACTGGCCAGGGTTGCACACATGGGTAGTGTCTCTAACCAATCTTATATGTCATCAAATGTACTCTCTCGCTATCCCAGTAGGAATCCCAATCTGTCCGTCCATCCCTCCTAGACGCTATCATCCCACTAAGACATGAGTCGATACATGGCAAGGTTTGCCTAGTAAGTCGGATCCAGCGGTGCTTGATTATTTCACCACTACCCACTAGACATCATATCACACATTCACAATAGTCATATAATAGATGCAATGCATGCAAAAAATACAGTTATTGAATAACATGTTAATTCACAATTAAGCATGCAACATAAAGGTTTGAAATAATTTTTCATAAAAAAAAACATGCAACATAGACAAACGGATAGTCAGAAACACTCCAAAAATTAAGTCAATGTTCCATTCCCCCACCTGAGATCTGGTTAATTCTACTATCTTCTCCACGTGAGTTGATCTCATCTACACACGTGGCACCTAATGCAAGTATGTAAGGTCATTAATTACAAAGTGAATTAAGATAACCCATTACAGGCTTCTTGGGACTAACCGGTTGCAACATCCGGTTGCACAATAGTGCAACTGGTGTTGTTGTCGGTTGCTCTCGGGGACCTTTCTATTTCCAACCGGTCACATATCTGTTTACTGAAAGCGTACTACCAGTTCTACTGCCGGTTGCATTACCGAGGCTTCCCGAATGCATCCAGCCACAAATCCGGTTGCAACGTCATACGACTAGAACTTACCTAAGAGGTTCGTCTGGCTATCAGAAGCACGAGTTTTGCCTTTGGGCCTCCCTCTAGACATGCTTTCGGGCTCCTAGTGTGGAAGTCCATAGGCCGTCCTGCTAATCGGGGTTTCAATCATGAGTTACAACTCGTTCCATTCACTAAGCAAGGCCGATCAAAGGGGTACCTCCTAGGTCCAGGAATGTTACACCTTCTTTAAAATCATAGGTGGTTTCAAGGTCTAGCCTGAATCTAAACGTCATAAGGATTCTCTTTCGAGTTTTAAGTGATGCCACTCTACTCGGTCATTAATGGAGAGTAGAGCTCTATCGACTAACAGAGGGTCGATACCATCACCCAACGGCATAAACCACTAATAATGGAGAACTTATGGCATAGGTTATATAGTTTACCAGTGGCCTGTTTAAGCGATGAATGGTAGCAATAAGCGGTGCCGACGATTTCCATATATTCTTTCCACCAAGCTTCTCCTTTTCCCTTCAACTTTCTCCCTCCTTTGAGGACGCGTCAAAACTTTTGGTGAGATGAACGTACTCCTTTGGAAGGTGATTGAGAAGGAGTTGAATACCTTGGAGTCTCCTTTGGGTATTGAACTCCTTAAGATAGTGGGGAACACTAGGGAACTGCCAAGTGGCAAACGAAGAGATTGAAGAGGGGTCATCTTCCCTCAACTCAGTCAAAGACAATTGTAATGAGGTAGGACCCGCTGGATTCGTCCATGGAGTCCTATGGAATATTCCCACTCACTCTTACTTGCCAATTTTGAATTTTCCAAAGTCATAGGCAAGCTTTTGGCTTATCCGGTTGCAAGACCTGGTCGCATCAGGTTTGGGACCTTCCGACCGATGGCAGCGACCGGTGCCCAAATGGTTGTAACTTATCATGGAATTTAAGTAATTCAAAAGCAATGTCTAGTACTTGGTCCGAGCTGATCGTCAGGTCGCATTGGATCAGGTTCACCAACGGTGAAAAACCCTGGCACAGTAAGAAAACCGAGTTAGGTCGGATTTTCTGGGTGTTGATTTTACAGGATGTGACCAAGAAATTATGGAAGTGACCCATAGGTACAATCCGGCAGATGATGGTGTGAAATCAATTCATCCCATAAATTTTCTATAGTTGAGAAATAACTTGAAACCAAAAGTGATTCTTAACAAAGAAGAGAAATATTCCTCTTTAATTCATAGATTCGGGGTCCATTACCCTGAGAAGACCTACTTTCCAAATCGAGCCACAATTCTCAAGCAATTTTGACATAGAGGACATTTTAGGATGATCTCGCATTAGGCTATTGTAGATCTACGACATCACCATTAAGTCACATTGATCAAGTGGCTATAGCGGAGGAGTCTTCAAAGGCATCTAGACGAGGAAACGAACCAGTAACAAATGAATACTTATTTTTGGCACCCAACACAACTTGCATAGCTCTCTTTGACGTTGCATAATTGTTTCCATCTAGAAATTTAGTAACAAGGACATGTCCCGGATTATCAGTGTTGATTACAGGTTGACACTGAGAGGGGGGTGAATCGGTGTCTTCAAAAACTCTTTTCAATAATACCTTGAAGACACATGCTACCCTGAGCTGACGTCTTACTTACTGACCACAACCACACTTTCATAGAAGCTCAATCACATACACAGTCGTATGCATAACCACCTCGCTACCACAACGTGGCCAAGTATACCATGTTATGCACACCCATCCTGCAGGCCATTCCACGCACTTCACAATAACAAAAATATAAACAATTCACACAGCATCCACAACACAGATATACGTGGTTTACCACCATAGTGTGTGATGGCTAGTCTACGGAGTAATATCCTACGGGCTCCGTATATACTTAATTTTCTACTTTTAGCTGTTTACACAACAGAGAATACATACACCCAATTTACAATTTATCCAGCATAAAACCAGGAGGGCACAAATGTGCCTACAATTCAGGTATCAAATATCAGTGTTCAGCACAAGCTGCACACACTAAGCTTAATCCGCACCCACGGGAAGCAAACAATTATAGTTTTGGACTTATAACAATGTCCTACAATTTTAGCATAGGCTAGTTAGGTATTCATCATTCATCACCTACAACTAGCATATAATGAGTACAGAAATTAAACAAAGCAACTCATACAAGGTTAGGAATCTTACAACCCTTGTCTGGCATTTTCTGGTACTTTGGAAAGACTCTGGGATGTCTCTATGAAGCCTGACATAGTCCTTAGGTCCACTATAATCTTCAATGAACAATTTTAACACCAAACCGTAGCCTCCCTTTCCATTCCAAATACCCCTTTTCTTCAATGCAACAAATACACAATGGAACCCTTCATTTTGCTTCTCTAAAGCTTTCTCGAGCTCTCACAATCACCACTAATGGCCAACATTTCTTCAAAGTCTTCAATAGACTCAATGGCACCTCATACAACCCATAAAATATATATGAGAGGAAGTAAACCTCAATACAAGACCAAACCGAAAACCATAGCTTGGTATTTCGGTTAAAACTGGAATAACTTCTTCTCTAAGCTTTCTTTTCTTCCATTAATGGCTCATAGCCATTCTTCACATACAAGATGCTTCAATGGAGCTTCAACAAAATCATGGAAGCAAGATGATAAGATTTAGACACTAAGAACACACCAGGCACCTTGAAGGAGAGTTTTTTTTCCTAAAGCCAGAGCCTCAACTCTGTCAATACATCAAAAACACCATTAACCCCTTTCTTAAAGTTTTTTCGGGTTCAAACCCTAAACACACAAGCTCACAATCACCATGAATGTTCAATAGGAGCTCCACCAACCTCTCGCTACTCCTTAATACTCCATTGACAAGCAAAGTTGAGGTTGGTGGGTAATTGGATGCTCACACAATAAGCAAACCTGTCAAAATCCCCTTCTTCCCTTTCTACCCCCTTCTTCCTAATTTTTTGCTCACTATAGTCTCTGTTTTTGTTTTCAGTTCGTAGAGAATTCAAAATAAAGTTCGTAGCAACTTGAACCATCCGATTTGGATATTGGATGGCCGAGATATCACCATGTAAAGATCGGCCAGTAGAAATATTACAAAAAGCATCTTCTTGAAGTAACTATGCACCCACGAAGCACTCTAGCATCGCCTGCGCTGACACGGTCAGGCTCGCTATTGAGTTCCCATAGGCTCACATGGGAATCTCAAAAATCAACCTTTAGATAAACCTTGAAAATGCGGGATTCAATATGGACCTTCAGATCCGCACAATTAGCGTCAGTCGCGATGTATTCGTATGCAAGATCAGCCTCCTCTCCATATACATATTAACAAACAGGTGACGGATGGCGATACAGATCTGCCACTGCGCAGGAGCTGGAAACAGAGAATCCCGTGATAGGCAGTGGCGCAGGATCCACCCAACGGGAAATAGCTCTTCTGTTATGGCAGTGGGTGCAGTGTGACACACAGAAGAAATCACGCTTAGGAGAGAGAGCAAGCGGTCGGCGATGATTATAGCCGTAAGATTTGGATCCCTCTCGCCGTAGTACCATGTGCACGATACACCAAAGCAAGGCGCCATCAATATATGATGCAAGCCATCATAATAAATTGCATCCGTCCAATAATGTCAATCGCGGGAGCACCAAGCTCCGTCCGCCAAGATACATAGGATACCACGTTTTGTTGGGCCGTCAGATTGGCATCCGTTGGATAAGATTCACTCCAAACCATTGATTTGGCTTCTTTACTCTTCGATTTTTCTAAAATGCCCCCGAGAATTTCCATAAACTCTTCTATAACCGAACTTTTTTTTTTTTTTTTTTTATAAACTTGATACTCAGGGTGAACAATTCCCAAGAGATTTTTTCTCTCCTAGAATAGTGTCAAGCATCTTGCGTGTGCGCACTAGCTTGCGGGAGGGCCTTCCCACTGCTTACTTGCTTGCAAGCTTGCTCAGCTGTTGCGCTGTTGGCCTTGCTTGCCTAGCTTGCTGCATGGGCATGCCATGGCTGCTGGCCTTGCTTGCGGGGCTGGCTTGCTTATGGCTTGGCCCTGCTGGCCATGGCGCTGTGAGCATGGCTGTTGCTAGCCTCAGCTATGTGGTGGCTGCTGCCTATGGTGCCATGGCCCTTGGCCAAGCTGGCTAGCATGGTGGCATGCCACCTTGGGATGGTGGGTCCTACCACCTCATCTTCTCTCTCCAATTTCCTCCAGTTTCTCTCTCTTCATTTAATGCTTCAGTTTCCTAAGATGGCACAACCCTGCCCAATACTAGAATCACTGTTACATCACCAGTGGGGCCCACAGATAATCTCTCTCATCCAACATAGTGTAGAATCCCATTCAACTCACTACAAGCCTCTGCAAACCTTCTCACATACTCTATGGAGGTTGTAGAACACTGTAGACCACACATATGAGGTTGCTTCATCTCTGCCACTACACTGACACTATCACTCCTACAGAAACACTCTCTTTCCTCATTTCTATGATTGTATACACATCTACATTGCCACATAAGTCAAGTTACCAACAATGACAACACATGGCCAACAATCCGATGGATAAAATGTAGACGAAGATGGAAATAAGAGACTTGGATGAGATGCCATCAACAAGAATAGAGGTTATTGAAACCCAAAAGAGAATAACGAACACAGGGTATGAAAACCCTAAAGAATGAATAATGCAGGGTATGGAAACCCTATAGAATCAAGAATACAGGGTATGAAAACCCTAAAGAATGAAGAACACAAGATATGAAAACCCTACAAAATATAGGGTATGGAAACCTTAAAAAATGAAGAATGTAAATAGAATAGGAATCTCCTTACCAAAGGAAGAAATCGACCTGAAATTACATAAAACAATAGAGATGGAACAAATAGCTGTGAAAGGTAGCAATAGCTATGACAGAGATGGACGCTGGAAGAAATTCAAGAGAGCAATGGTCGCTCTGATACCATGCCAAACAGAGAATCAAGAGCAGGCTCTATATTGAATTAATGAAAGGAATTGAATTACAAAGCTTCTTATATGTTACATAGAAAAAGACACGTGTACAAAAGATACAAAAGACAAATACACAAAGATACATAAATATATTAAGTTGTATGATACGTGTCCATATCATGTTAACACTTTCGGGTGTGGGGGAGTAAGCTACTGGCCTGCTGAATTTCAGAGAAGATATAAGTATCATCAGTCAATTGTAAGTGGTAGATGATCAGGCCCTTCCATCTTATTTAGAATCTTCAAAAAGGCCATCCCCCATCGCCCCCAGAAAGAAAAATACTCAAACTTTGGAATTTTTTTTTAATCATCTCTGTTTGAAGACAGAAAAACGAGTTCTGTAAACTAGTCAGACATATCAGACCCAAACCCTTGTTCAGATTACGGAGGTCAAGAAGAGGTAACATAATCCTGATACGTTAACAAATATAGAACTTTAGCAACACAGGTATGTTGGATTGATGTGGCCCTATTGCCATGTTAGTCTGACACGTGTGCAAAGTGGGACCTGCCATCACTTGTAACTGTCTTGATGGGAGATAGTTACAAGGAGGCATATAAGAGAGGGACTCTGGTTTCCAGATATAGATTATGTTAATCCATCCATTCATAAATTCTGAAGAGAGACTGAGAAACCAGAAGGCAGTCCCTAAACACACTGAAGAAGGCATTACAAGAAACTTGACGACAATGGCATCGAATACTTTGAATACTTTCGCAGTGGCTGATTCGATATTCGTCGGACCAGGACCAGAAGGAGGTATGTTGATCTCCTTTTATTGCTTACATTTGGTATCAGAGCAGGATCGTATGTCTTGCCAATCAGTTTTTTTGTTTTTACTCGAATCTGTGGTCGGTTTATTTTTCTGGTAGTTTACTATTTTTCTGCCCTTATATTTTATTTTCAAAAATTTGTGGAATGCTTTCGTTTTTCCTACCGAGTGAGGGCTGTAGTTGGCATATGCTTATCTGGAACCGACAAGAAGGCCTGCAACCATAGTCTAACCCGTAGCCGCAGGCCAGCAAAACTACTGCCAGACAACGCTCGTCGCAGCAGGCCAGCCCGCAAGGGACAGCCTTCCGCAGCCTTGCAATGCACGGGCAGCAACAGTTGTTGTAGATGACTTGCGATCTGTGGGGCTTTTCCGGTTTATGGTGGTGGTGTTTTTCGTTGGTAGCAGCGGCGCTGTGGTGCTCTCCGTTCTCCAAGGGGAGTGTCGAATGTTTCGGTGCTGATTTAAAGCCGTTGAGACCGCCGTATCCTTTTGAAATACATTCGGTTAAGAAGGATGGCAATCTTTTGAAAATATAATATATTGTTGTGGGCTCTTTGGTCTTTTTAGCCCATTTTAAAGAATTAAAAAAAATTGTTAATTATTAACTCTAACCCATTTTGACTCGGAACCTTCTTGAACCGGGCTATGTTGAACCGGTTGGACGTGGTTTCTGTTGGTTCGCCTCGGCTTGACCCAAACCCGTTTTGTAAAGTTTAAATATTCTATTTATGGTGTTATTTAGTATTTTTATACTACTTTTTATTATCTATCACCATTGCTTAGTTACAGACCGGATGTCACTTTATAAGTGACTGTACTTTGTGACAGTTTGTTCAGGACGTTGTTAAAGGTCATGAACAGTGACTGTATATATTGTGACAGTCTGCTGTAAACGTCGCAAAAGTTCTTGAATAGTGACTGTTTCTGTTGTGACAGTATGTTCTGAACGTCGCTAAAGGTCCAATTTTCGTTAGTGACATTTATAGATAGATTATCACTGTATCTATAACATAATGTATTAAGCGCTATTTGGTTAATTCTAATTGTTGTTTTGATTATTCTTAAGTGCTTTTGATTATATTATTGTCTATTGTTAGATTTCAATGTTATAAAACTATGAAACCCATGTCACACTAAAGTTTCATGTGACACACTAAGGATATGGGTATGTGATGCAAATTTATTTGTAAAACTTTCCACTGAGGGACTACATTGTTGCCACAATTTTGAGAAGTCCATTATGCTCAGTATTAGAGGCAGTTTATTGAATAAATTTCTTTGGCATTATTTGTAATGCAACTTGTGCATGGATTTTGGCACTTATCCCCAAAGAGAAGTAGTCAATCTTCATGTATGAGTTGGAATAAGATGAAATGCAAAGCATTCAGACAAAATGAATTCTTATGGCCCAAAGGTACGGGATTCCTTTTGGCTTGATTGTAATGTGTTTCAGTCTTATTAATTAAGAAGTAGACCTCACAAATCACAGTCTTTGCCCAAAGGTAGACTGTGAGGAGTTTTGGTTTGCTGTTGACGTTATCATTATGACTTGATATCAGCATCTAAGTAACAATTTGTGATAAGTTACAGCTTTTGCCCAAAGGTAAGTTGTAGCAAGTCACATTTTGTTTATGATTAGAGCATTGGCTTTTTCATTATTGAGTTAGTGAGCATGTCACTTATTAAGTTATTGTTTTGATTGCAATTGTACTGGACAATCAAATGAGGCTCCCTATATTGAATGGGAAAAACTATGCTGAATGGCTCGAGTTGCTCGAACTAACCCTAGGCTGTATGAACCTTGATTTGGCTATCAATGAGGAAAAACCTGAAGATCTCACTAATGAAAACACACCAGATCAGAGAGACTACTATGCAAAATGGTAGAGGAGCAACAATATGAGTTTAAGGCTCATTAAGGTCAATATGAGTAGGACAATCAGAAGGTCTATTCCAGACAAGCCTACTGCAAGGGAATATCTTGATGCTATTAAGGAGCAGTATGTCAGCACTGACAGTTCTACAATGAACGCTCTGATAGCAAAGCTTGGAGCTATAAAGTACAGTGAAAGCAAGGATGTATGTGATCACATCATGAAGGCAAGAGACATTGCAGCCCAACTGAAAGACTATGAGATAGACCTTCCAAAAGTCTACCTTGTGCACCATATTCTCAATACTCCCCCTAAATAATTTGAGACCTTTAAGGTCACCTTCAATGCGCAAGACAGGAAATGGTCTGCAAATGAACTCCTGACCAGATGCGTACAAGAAAAGGGACACTTAAAGAGAGAATCTAAAGCTGAGAGTGCCAATTTGACTTTCAAGGATCGTTGACAGTCCAGCAAGTCACCCAAGCTTTGGTTGAAAAAGAAGGGTAAGAAGCTTATGAAGAAAGAGGGCAAACCTAAGGAACCGAAGTGTTTCTTCTGCCGAAAGAAGGGACACTATAAGAAGGACTGTGCCAAGTTCAAAGCTTGACTGGAAAACAAAGGTATGTCATTTGTTTGTTTCAAGTCTAATTTGGTGAATACTCATCACAATAATTGGTGGATTGATTCTGAATCAACAATCCATGTTGTCAATACCTTGCAGGGGTTTCTACAAACAAGGCCACCGAAGGAAAATGAGAGGAGCATCTACTCAGAAAATTGGATGCAATCTCAAGTGGAGGCTGTTGGAGTTTACAGACTCATCTTGTAATCTGGAGCTGTGTTGGATTTAAATAATTGCTTTTATATTCTGTCTTTTTCTAAGAACTTGATATCTGTTTCAAGATTAACACTTTTAGGTTTTGTGTTTAATTTTGATGGTACTGTATTCAGTTTGTACCAAAACAACATTTTGTTCGGTTCTGATTCTCTTGTGGATGGATTATATTTAATACATTTAGATCCTGTATTTGAAAGTAATTTACTTACTTCTTCTGATACTATTGGAAATAAAAGGTTTATTGTGAATGAGAATTCATCTAAACTTTGGCTCCAGAGGTTAGGTCATATCTTTATAAATAGACTCAAAAGGTTGGTGAGTGAAGGAGTCCTAGAAACCCTAGACTTCTCAAATTTTGGGACTTGTGTGGATTGCATAAAGGGCAAGCAGACCAACAAGTTTAATAAAGGTGTTCGACGTAGTTGAGACACTTGAAATCATACACACAGATATATGTGGTCTATTTTTTACACCTTGTATGAATGGTCAGAGATACTTTATCTCATTCATAGATGACCATATCAAATACATGTATCTCTATCTCATAGATCATAAAGATGAAGCACTTAATGTTTTCAAGATCTACAGAGCTGAAGTTGAGAAACAAACTGGAAAAATCATTAAGATTGTTCGATCAGATAGAGGTGGAGAATATTATGGAAGATATACAGAATCTGGATAGAATCCAGGACCATTTGCCTATTACCTTAAAGAGCAAGGTATAGTCCCGCATATACCATGCATGGGTCTCTTGACCAAAATGGCGTTGTTGTAAGAAGGAATCAGACACTTATGGAAATGGTCAGAAGTATGATAAGTAATTCTAAACTTTCGTTAATGAAGCCCTTAAGACTGCAGTGTATATCCTCAATAGGGTACCATCAAAAGCAGTTCCAAAGACACCTTATGAATTTGGAGAGGATGGAAAACCCAGTTTATGACATACACGTATATGGGGTTGTCCAGCTGAGGTCAGGGTATATAACCTGCATGAAAGGAAGTTAGTTCCTAGAACAGTCGGTGGATACTTTATTGGTTATCCTGAGAGATCTAAGGGCTATAGGGTTTTTTGTCCCTCACATACAACCTCAATTGTAGAATCTAAAAATGCCAAATTTCTAAAGGATGGCAACAACAGTGGGAGTCAAGACATCCGAAACATTCAGTTTGATGAACAATCTGTTCAAGTTCCTAGTCCCACACGAGAATTCAGAGGATATATTCCTCCAATTATTGTATATAGAGGATCATCATCTACTGAACCGACACAGAATGAACAGGTGCCTGTTGAACCGATGCCTCATAACAACGAAGTTGTTGCAGAACCTGTTACTTAACCTTCTCAAGTTCAAAATGAGGTTGATGATCAAACTGTGTTAAGAAGATCCTCGAGAGTCAGAAAACCAACAATATTTTCTGATTATCAAGTTTACCTCCAAAATAGTAATGGTGGTGATGGGATTAATCAAGATCTAATATCATTTTCACAAGCCAGGAACTGTAATGATTCCACTCTATGGCTTAACGCCATGAAGGATGAGATGGATTCTATGTATAAGAACCAAGTTTGGGATCTTGTCGAATTACCCAGTTGCATCCCCTATGGGATGCAAATGGATTTTAAAACCAAAAGAGATTCCACTACTAACATCGAAAGATATAAAGCCCGAGTTGTGGCAAAAGGGTTTAATCAAAAGGAAGATATTGATTATAAAGAGACATTTTCACAGTTTCCAGAAAAGAATCCTTTAGGATCGTTATGGCTCTTGTAGTCCATTTTGACCTCAAGCTACATCAAATGGATGTCAAAACGGCATTCTTAAATGGTGACCTTTTAGAGGAGGTATACATGAGGCAGCCAAAAGGATTCTCAAATGACAATGAAGGACATTTAGTCTGTAAGCTCAAGAAATCCATATATGGATTGAAACAGGCTTCTCGGCAATGGTACCTTAAATTTGATAACACGATTACTTCTTTTGGTTTTGTAGAGAATCGTGCTGATCAATGTATCTATCTTAAGAAAGAGGGAAGCCATTTCATCATCTTGGTACTATATGTAGATGACATAATCTTGGCTTCTAGTGATCATAGTCTATTGCACCAGACAAAATAGTTCTTGGCGTCTAATTTCGATATGAAGGATATGGGTGAAGCCTTCTATGTTTTAGGCATAGAAATTCATCGGGACCGATCTATCTTAGGATTGTCCCAGAAAGGATATATCGAGAAAATATTGGAACACTTCCGCATGAAGATCTGTAAACCTAGTGTAGCACCAATAATCAAAGGTGATAGACTAAGCCTGAATCAATGTCCTAAGACAGTTCTAGAACAACAACAAATGCATAGTGTCCCATATGCGTCAGCAGTTGGCAGTTTGATGTACGCATAAGTTTACACAAGGCCAGACATCAGTTTCTCAGTGGGAGTCTTAGGAAGATTCCAGCAAGATCCTAGTGTGTCACATTGGACCGCGACAAAGAAGGTATTCAGATACCTCCAGGGTACCAAAGATTATATGTTGACATATCAACATGTTGAAAATTTAGACTTAGTCGGATATTCAGATTTAGACTATGCTGGATGTGGTGATACAAGGAGATCTACTTCAGGATACATCTTTATGCTAGCTGGAGGAGTAGTATCCTGGAAAAGTGTGAAACAACCAAAGACTGCATCTTTTACGATGGAGGCAGAAGTAGTGGCATGCTATGAGGCAGTCTCTCACGTGTCGTGGTTACGTCATTTTGTTACAGACCTCCAAGTTATTCCGTCTACTGATAGACCAATATGGATTTACTGTGACAACACCTCGGCAGTTAAGTTCTCTAACAACACATGCTCTGTGAGTCGATGTAGACACATTGAGATTAAGTATTTTGTTGTCAAAGAGGATGTTCGGGATCATCGTGTTTCTATAGAACATATTGGTACCTCAGAGATGGTAGCTGACCCTTTTACTAAGGGGCTCCCACCTAATGTCTTTGTAAAACATGTGGGATGTATGGGCTTACGTCGTTTCAGTATCTGATCTTTATTTGAAATGTTGCAACCTTAAGTTAATGTTTTCCGAACCTAATTGTTTTTCTGTTATTTATGATGTAAGCGCTATTAATTTCTTGAAAATGACAGAAGCCCATTGAGTCCAAAGGGTATTAACAATTGTACCCTCGAATTGACCTTGGGGTTGATTCTGAATTGATCGTGGGATTAATTTACTGAAGTTTTGGGATTACCCACATTAGGATTCATCATGAAAATGACAATCCATTGTAATACATGGACGGAAGTGACCGACATACTGGACATGTACTGCCATGATTCATGAATTGAAAATTTCATCTTGAATGTTTAAGGAACTTAAGTTCATGTACGGCCGTACAACGGAAGCAATACATTACACTCACTTGACTTGTGGCAACATAGACCAAGTGGGAGAATGTTGGACTGATGTGGCCCTATTGCCATATCAATCTGACACGTGTGCAAAGTGGGACCCGCCATCACCTGTAACTGTCTTGATGGGAGATAGTTACAAGGAGGCATATAAGAGAGGGACTCTAGTTTCCAGATATAGATTACGTTAATCCATCCATTCGTAAATTCTGAAGAGAGACTGGGAAACCAAAAGACAGTCCCTAAACACATTGAAGAAGGCATTACAAGAAACTTGACGGCAATGGCATCGAATACTTCGAATACTTCCGCAGTGACTGATTCGATATTCATCGGATCAGGACCAACAGGAGGTATGTTGATCTCCTTTTATTGCTTACAAGGTAGTAAAGTGGCTTCCTCAAAAGTGTGATGATGCAGGGCTTCTATCAAAGTTGCAAATTCCTTTTTTCCTCCCCACCCTTTTTCTTTTACACATAATTCATAAGGTTCTTGAAGCCATCTGCATATTCCTATCATTTTATAATTTTCAATTTCTTTATTGGTTTCTATAAGCATTTGGTTGACAGAAATTTAACAATGATGATGAACACCTTACTTTGGTTTGACTACGATGCTTTTCACTTTTTTCCTTAGCAATAGAATAATTTTTATGATTTGGGCCCATGTTTGATCTCTATGAATTTGTGTTCCGCATTTTAGGCTTTTGTCAGCATTGAGTAACCAATGATGAAGAGGATGAATCTAAATATTGAGTTTTTATGATGAAGAGGATGAAGACTAATGATGAATCCCAAGCAATAGCTATTCAATTTAAGAATTTTGTAATTAATATGAATTTGATTGTAGTTGGATTTAGAATTTTGTAATTAATATCAAATTTTATAGGGCAATAGTTGGGATTTATAGAATTTTGTATTGATCAATATATAGGGCAATAACGAGATATTTAAAACAAAAAATCATTTTACTCGATGGAGACTTAGAATTCTGTCTGCTCCATTTGTTTTGACGTAAAATTTTAATTCTACTTTAAAATTTTACAAGTAATATTTTATATGTAAAAAAATTTTAAAATTTGTTTAGTAGGTAAAAGAAAGATGAAGTTCCTTTTCCATCTTTCATAGAGATCACTATATTTTATCTCTTGAAAATAAACATTGAAAATTTTTTTTACGTATAAAATGTTACACGTAAAATTTTACATCTAAACAAATGGAGCCATCATGTAAAAAACTATTTTTACCAACATAAAACTAAATTTTCATCATTTACCAACGGAAAACTAGATTCCATCCTTTAGAATACTATTTATACCAACGAAAAACTAGGATCTGGTGTGTAAAAGACTATTTTTACCTACATAAATATATTTTTGTTGTTTTAAATATTAATTTTAGACAACAGTATTTTAACTTTTAGTCGTGAAAACTATTGGAAATAGTCCCACATTGCTAATGAGATTGAAATCCTGTGGTCTTATATATAGAGAGTCCCTCCACTTACTAGTTCGAACTTTTGAGTTTGAAAACTTAACATGGTATCAAAGCTCCAGGTTCCCTCTCATAATAACCCTAAAAAAAAAAAAAAGAGGCCAAGTCACTGAAAGAGGGACGTCAGTTGCACAGAATAGGGACTATGGTCACCCAAAGAGGGACGATCACCCAAAAGAGGGACTATAAGTCACCCAATGAGGGATCAGTCACTCAAAGAGGGACGATGTCCCACCCCAATTTCATACTATTCAGAATGGTGTGATGAACCGCTAATAAACCAATGGTTCAACCAGGATCTCGAATAAACTGTGTCCATTTGCTTAAATCATATACATCCACAACCATAATCAGAGTAAATAAACAATAGCGGAAGTCTTATATATTAAATGAACTGAGAATCTAAGAATGATAACATAAATAAAATATCCAATTATCTTTCATTGACTAAGACATAAGTAAATAAAATAAATATATTTCCTTAATAATCTAAATAAAAATCTAATCGAAAATACATGAGTTGCATTCGCATGACGAATCATGCGACTCCATTATAGCTTCTGCATCCATCGCCGCAACATGCCCGTATGTGGGAGCATTCATATAATCATCCACGATCGTACCTACATCATCAATTAAAAATATTCGAATTCGAAAAGGGTGAGCACACATCATGGCTCAGTGAGCAAACAAAACAATGCAACAAACATATGCATGCATTCAATTCATATCTTTGGTCTGGTTCATAAGTTTGCAATGTGCAATAGAAAGGATAGGTGGCCGCCGCACCTCTATACACGAATGTGTGGAATCGCCCAATAGATCAAACACCATTGCCGCCCCCACATGCACCCACCATGGAATAGGGATAGAGCTAAAGTGCTTAGGGCCGCACTGCATCACACTTCCCCTGATGCCCTACCCATACCAACACGTAAGCCCCTATTGGCGAGGGCTTGCAAACTGGGCTCGCAATTAACCAATCCTAATGTCAAATAGTGTATCTAAGCCCTCACCCTAGCATCCCTCAATACGTCTATAGAGATAGAGCTAAGGCCCCCCGGCAGAGTCAGAGACTACACGGTTTGAGACCACCTCCCCTGATGCCCTACGACGTAATAGTTCTGCTAAGGTAATGGTGATACGACGAAGTTAGTGGACAAGAATTTAGTAGAGATAGAGCTAGATTCTAGTGACCAGGCTGAACCATAGTGTCACGTCCTCCCCCTAATGCCCCACTCGCATCAAGTACACTAACCACACACAAACATTCACATGCCTATTCCTAGCATCATCATCATCATCATCATGTTATAATAAACGAAATTAAATATGCATGAACAGTAATAACAAGAATAGTGGATGATATGTGATATGCACATTACAATCATACAAACATAGAATCATTCATGGTATTGGACTCTATAAACAAAAACAGTTTATTATTAGCCATTTAGTATAGGTCTTGTTCCCTCACCTTTGATTGAGCGTAGATCATCGTTCAAGCTTTATGAATCGCTTTTAAATCACTAGAAAGACCTAACAAGTCGATAGATTTTAATTAGAATTAGTTCCAACATGTTTAAACTAGCAGAACCTGTAGGGTCACAGGTAAGGTAGCACCTAGGGTAGCAGTTTCTGCGACCCTAGGGTGTAGGTGGGGTCGGATACCATTCGACCCTACGTTCGATCACACCCTCCCTGGAACTTCCCAAGGGCATGTGGTCGATCCTGTGGTCTTGTAGGGTCGGAAATCATTCGACCCTACGTGCGACCACACATATTCTGAGTCGATCTTTCATTTTAAAGTCCATCCCTTCATGTTTGGATCCATTGACTTACTTTCATGGTCCATTCTATGATTGTTCTATGGCTCAAAACTACAGGTTATACACTATTCATTGTCCATAATGATTTCCTCCATGGAACCTCTTGGAATTTATCCATGGATGGATGATTGGGTATCTCTTAATCCTATGTTCTTTATAACTATTCTAGGCTCTCTTATTCAGGTAGGGAATTAGGTTCATACCTTTATTCAGAGGTTTCTCTGAACTTCCTCCTCTTCCTTAGTCTTCTTCTTCAAGTTTCCTTCTCTTCTTCTCTTCCTTCTCTTTCTCTTTCTCTCACTCTCAATTAGGGTTCTAAAGGAGTAAAAGAGTCTAAGGGACGTCCTATTTATAGAGGAAAACCCTCCATAATAAGTCCTAATGAGTTTAGGAAAGATCCCCTTTTGAATTAGTAAAGTTTCTTAATTTTTGATTTTTGTCTGTCATCGTAGGGTCAGACGTAGGATCGCAGAATCCATCGACCCTACACCTTCTTAGTCATGCGACCCTATGACTAGAAAGTCATGGGTTGGACTTCTGTTGAGGTGGGGTCGACCCTACCTATTTAGGCATGCGACCCTACCCTCACATTTGCTGTTTTTGGGTTAAAATTCATACCTAGTCTTGTGGTTTCTTTACGCACTTGGTCCACTTGGCTCGACCATGATAGATAGACCTAGTACAAGGTGGTAAGACCAATTAGTTTGATACGCGTCTTACAACTCCCCCCCTCTTATTAAAAATTTCGTCCTCAAAATTTGTACATACCTTCCGAGTCGAAAAGGTGAGGATATTGCTTTCGCATAGCATTCTCTTCTTCCCATGTGATCTCTTTTATATCTCGGCTCCTCCAGGTGACCTTAACATAGTATATGTCACGGTTGCATAGACGTTGAACCTTTTGACTAGTGATTTCAGTTGGTGCTACTTCGAATGTCAAATCATCAGTTAGATCTGGTGGATCCGCTATCAAAACGTGGGTTGGATCTCTGACATACTTCTTTAATAATGAGATATGAAATACATCATGCACACTTGACACAGATGGTGGTAGTGCTAACTGATAAGCCACTTTTCCACGTTTGGCTAAAATCTCATATGGCCCGACATATCTCGGACTTAGCTTCCCTTTCTGTCCGAATCGTTTTAAACCTCGCATAGGTGATACTTTCAAGAATACCTTATCACCTACGACGAATTCAAGGTCTCGGCGTCGAGTATCTGCATACTGTTTCTAACAATTCTGAGTCGTTCTAACTTTTTCCTTGATAATGTCGACTACTCGACACGTCTCTTCAACAAATTCTGGTCCAACGATTCTACGTTCTCCAACTTCATTCCAAAACAGAGGAGTTCGACACTTCCTTCCATATAGTGCTTCATAGGGTGACATCTGTATAGTAGCCTGATAGCTGTTGTTATTGGCGAACTCGATCAATGGTAGTTTCTCATCCCATGATCCTTTAA
This sequence comes from Protea cynaroides, assembly GCA_028583415.1. Taxonomy (NCBI): domain Eukaryota; kingdom Viridiplantae; phylum Streptophyta; class Magnoliopsida; order Proteales; family Proteaceae; genus Protea; species Protea cynaroides. The sequence goes on along the minus strand of CM053273.1, from coordinate 26,934,919 downwards.
AATCAATTACACAGGCTCGAAGCATGTCCTCTAAAATCTGAATGATACGCTCTGACTGCCAGTCTGTCTGAGGATGGAATGCGGTACTGAACTTCAACGTTGTACCCATAGCTTTTTGCAATCCTTCCCAAAACTTTGAAGTAAACTGTGGGTCTCTATCGGACACAATGCTTTCAGGTACACCATGTAATCTGACAATGTTATCCACATATAGCTTGGCTAACCTCTCCAGGGTATACTGTGGTCGTATAGCTATAAAATGAGTTGTCTTAGTCAGATGATCTATAATCACCCAAACCGCATCAACTACTCGAGGAGTCAATGGTAACCTAGTGACGAAATCCATAGTGATGTTGTCCCATTTCCATGCTGGTTTTGGTAGCGGCTGTAACAGTCCTGCAGGTTTTTGTCGTTCAACCTTTACCCTCTGACAATTTAGGCATTGAGACACAAATTTAGCTACATCTGCTTCCATTCTTCTCCACCAATATAATTTTTTCAAATCATGATACATCTTTGTACTTCCAGGATGTACCGAATAGGCGGTGGTGTGAGCTTCCTTCATTAATTGGTGTCTAATATCCAAATTTTCTGTTTCAGGAACACATACTCTTCCTTTGTACTTCGATACCTTTTCATTGTCCAAGGTGAACTCAGGAGTCATCCTACCTTTTTTGATGTCTTCTTGTACCGTTCTCAGATAAGGGTCTGATTTAATAGCTGCTTTCACTTCATCAATTACATCAGGTACAATCTTCAACGTTACCAACATATTTGAAAACCGATGAATAAACCCTTGGTTGGTTGATTCACCCGGTGCATCTATCACGAACTGCTCAATTACCATAATTGAATACTTTCCCTGTAGCACACATTGCTGCAGTCGTGTTAAATTCTCCTTGAGATTTTATCATTGATTTTCTGCTTAGCGCATCAGCAACTACATTAGTCTTTCCTGGATGATACTGGATATCGCAATCATAATCCTTTAATTATTCCAGTCATCTTCTTTGTCTCATGTTCAACTCCTTCTGATTAAAAAGGTAAGTGAGACTCTTATGATCTGATTTAATCTAAAATTTCTCTCCATACAAATAATGTCTCCATATCTTGACAGCATGTACTACTGTTGCTAATTCCAAGTCATGAGTAGGATAGTTCTTCTCATGTGTCTTCAGTTGTCTTGAGGCATACAAAATTACTTGTTCTCCTTGCATAAGTACACATCCTAAACCCAATCCAGACGCATCAGTGTACAAGACAAATGGCTGTCCTGGAATAGGAATAGTCAAGATCGGAGCAGATATCAATCTAGCCTTCAATGTTTGGAAATTTTTCTCACATTTATCAGTCTAAACAAACTTTTCTCCTTTCTTAGTCAAACTGGTGAGAGGTACGACAATTCTGGAATAGTTTTCCACGAATCGTCGATAATACCCAACTAGACCTAGGAAACTTCTAATTTTTGCAACGCTCTTTGGTGCTTCCCACTTCACAATGGCTTTAATCTTGCTGGGATCCACTTTAATTCCTTCAGCGGATACAACATGGCCTAAGAAAGCGACCTCATTTAACAAAACTCACACTTTGTAAATTTGGTGTAAAGCTTCTCTTTCCTTAATCACTGTAGAGTGACTCTTAAATTCATGACATGAGTTTCCTTGTCCTTGGAGTAGACCAATATATCATCAATAAACACAATGACCGATGTATCCAACATATCATGGAATACCCAATTCATGATCCATAAAAATTACGGGTGCGTTAGTTAATCCAAAAGACATGACTAAAAACTCATAATGTCCATATCTTGTTCTGAATGCTGTTTTTGGAATATCATCGTCCTTAATCTTCAACTGATGGTATCCTGACTGAAGATCGATCTTGGAGAACACTTTGGCACCTTACAACTGATCGAAAAAGTCATCGATCCAAGGCAATGGATACCGATTCTTGATTGTCAGCTTATTCAATTCCCGATGGTCTATATACAATCGAACACTACCGTCCTTCTTTTTTACAAACAATACTGGCGCTCCCCATGGTGATATGCTAGGTCTGATGTAAGCCTTGTCCAGTAATTCCTGTAACCGTACTTTTAATTCCTTTAATTCAATAGGAGCCATTCGATAGGGTGTTTTAGATACTGGTGTGGCTCCGGGTATCAGATCTATAACGAACTCTGTAGCTCGATCGGGTGGTAGTCCGGGTAGTTCCTCAGGAAATACATCTGGAAAGTCACGCACAACATCAATATTCTTCATTCGTGGTGTTTCCTTGGTGAGGTCGACCACTGATACCAGATACCCAACTCCTCCTTTCTCGAGAAATTTTCTAGCCTTTAATGCAGAGAGGATGAGTTTTTGTTTACGGGAAAGTTTGGTTCCCGCAAAACTAAACTCTGCTCCTTCCTTGTCTTTAAATGTCAGCTTCTTTTCATAATAGGTTTACAGAATGCCGAGCTAACCAGTCCATTCCCAAGATGACGTCAAAGTCTGCCATTTCAAGTTGAATCAAGGTTGCATCCAAAGTCTTCTCGTCAATAAGAACTGGACATGGTCCATAACCTTTTTCTAATTCCACTTTTAATCCCATCGGTGATCGTACAAGAAGTTTGTAGTCTAAAGATTGAGGGATAGATTCAGCTTCTTTCCAAATGACACAGATATAAAAGAATGAGTAGCTCCAGAATCAAAGAGTACTCTAGCGGGTATGCCATTAATAGGTATGATACTTGTGATTTGTTTTAATTTAGTCTACATGTTCACACAATGTAACACAAAATGAAATATTCAGGTGATACCTATGACCACATCAGGCGATGCGACAGTATCCTCAGATGTAACAGCATAGACCTTTCCTTGATGTAGCTGCTTTCTAGGCTTCGGACACTCCCTTGAATAATGTTCAACTTGGTTACAGTTAAAGCATTTTACTCCTTCATTGTTTTGCTTTTGTTGTGGTTCAGCTGCTGGAGTAGTCTTGGCTGCAGCATTGAAACCTTGAGTATGGAAGGGTTTGAAGGTCCTTGTATTCCCTCCATTGTATGAATTCCCATTTGGCCTCTTGATACCTCTATTCTGAGCAAAATAGCTCTCTTTCTGGCTCGACTCTATTACTCGAGCAATCTGTACCGCTTCATTGTAAACTTTCTTTTCCAAACCCAGAACATGCTCACGGATGCTTCCCCTGAGTCCCATGACGAACCTTCGGGTCTTTGTGTTTTCCTCCTGCATGTTGGCGGGTGCAAAGAAAAACAGCTCCTCATAACGCTGTTGGTATGCATCTACAGTCATCTGACCCTGATATAGACTCAAGAACTCTCTCTCCATAGAATCTCTGAAACTTCTGGGGAAGTACTTCTCAAAGAATGGCTCTTTATATATAGCCCAGGTCAATTGGGCGTGCTTTGTTAACAGATAAGTCCGTGTGGACTTCCACCAGTGGTGTCCATCGCCTTTCAGCATGAAGGTTGCACACAACACTTTCTCCTCCTTATTCACTGTCATCATTATAAAATTCTTTTCCATCTCATCGATCCAATGTGCTGGCCACAAAGGATCTGCTGACTTACCATTATATTCTTTGGGCTTCATCTTTAAAAAACGCTCGATTAGTCGGGAGTGGTCCAGCTGATACTGAGCATAGGCCCCATATATATGTGGTTGGTACTGGTAACTGCCTTGAGCTACCTCAGGATTCTGTATTGGAGCTTGCACAACTGGCGTTTGAGGTGCTTGGGGTACCGTGTTGCTACCCCCTGGTACTGTGCTAGCTTGTCCGGCTGGCATAGGTGTAGTATGTGTAGCTGGAAAAACCATTCCTATAGCAGCTTGCATATTGACTTACACCTGTTGTATTTGCTGCAGCTATTGTGCCAGGTTCATTACGGCTATGGCCAAATCTGTAGGTGGGGCTGGCAAGTTTGTGGGATTTGCCTGACCATTAGCTCCTGGCGGTGCAACGTTCGGATTCTCTTGTACTTCAGGAATTTCATGGCTAGTTTCCTCCACATGTGGTGGTGGTGGAATTGGGTTACGTCCTCGTCTGTTCCCTCTTCGCCGAACCATTTCCTGTTCTGGTGGTGGTAGTGTCTGAAAAACAGTCGTAGAACATGTGAGGCAATCAATATAAGTTGTTCCCAAGTCAAAATCCAACTAATCAATTTAAATTTCCAAATTTTCAAATCATTTAGTGAAATTACTGAATTTTCCATCGTAGGGTCGATGGTAGGGTCGGTCCTTATGCGACCCTAGGTTATGTGACCCTGAGAACACTGTCAGCTCACCGAGAGCTTAGGGTCGATCGTGGGGTCGGTATATGTCCGACCCTAGGTCCGACCCATGGTTCTCTGTCAGATCACCTAGAGCCTAGGGTCGATTGTAGGGTCTGTCATAGGGTTGCACATTTTGGTCGAATTCTGCGACCCTACGATCTAAAATTAGGTTTTTAAGCCTGCTTTTGGATTCATTTCCCATACTTTCTCCTTCTTCCAACTTAACTCGCTTCCCCTGAGTTGCTACAGTATCGGCCCCTAGTGTTTGGTGATTGTTTCTTCCGTTCACAACTCCCGCTCATTCTCTTCAGGTATGCTCTCTACTATTTTTCATTTTTAAGTTTTCTAAACTAGGTTTTCATCCATTTATATCATTTTCTTCAAATTAAACTTTTTCTAATCGTAAAAATTTAATTTTTATTGGGGGCTTTTGCTAGTGGTCACCCAATGGAAGAAAGCCCTCAAAAATATTTGAGTTTCATCAGTTGATTATGGAGAAACTTGAATTTTTCCATTTTTGACCTAATTTTTGAGATTTTTCAAATTTATTGAAATTTCTTTAAATTCGATCTTTCTAGATTAAATTTTCAACTGTATGAGCTTCGCAGTATGGTTTGGAACCTATGTAAGTCCTCCTGCCTAGTTGTTTGGGTGAAAAGTGAGGCTTTTGACCAAATCATGCCGTTATAATGCCAAAATTTTGAGTTTTTTTACCATTACTAATATCTTGTTTGTTTTTCTGTGTCTTGACAGATAGTATGGCTCATACCAAGGTTCCTAGGGCTCATGACCCTGTTCGCTTCCGCTCCAACGAGGCAGAAGCTCAGTATGCTCGCTATGGGCGTAAAAAGGTAGAAGGGGGTCGCTGTGTGAACTTGGCTAGTTTAGCCTTGTTCAACGTGGAGGATGCTTTTGGTGACATGGGCTGACTTCCTGTGATCACCTATGAGGCTTGTACTCATCCTGATTTGGTGAGGCAGTTCTATTGTAATCTCCAGGTAGTGGGGGATCGCAATGACACCGAGAGGGGTAGGGAGCTCAAGATCACTAGCTACGTCAAAGGAGTGGAGATTCATTTAACTGCCAGCAATTGGCTGATCTTTTAGGCATATCAAATGACGGCCCTTTGGTGTACTGTGCTCTCAAGGAACCCTAGTTTCTATCTTTGGAGATGCGTGCTGAGATTGATAGTCAGCTCATTAGAGATGATCGTTGAGAGATGAAAGCGATCAACCTATGTCCAGAGCCTCGGATGTACTACAAAATTATCCAGCACAACCTGATTCCCTAGAGTGGACACTATGATAGGATCTCACAGTTGACTCAGTATGTCCTCTACTGCATTTGCACTAGGCAGCCCGTCTGTCTTCCTTATATTATCATCCAGACGATGATCTACGCTATGCTGCCTGGTCAGTTAGGCAACCTGCCCTACGGGCGTCTGATCACTACACTGCTCACCTGCCTACACGTTGATTTAGTAGATGAGAGGATTCAGGAGAAGACCTTCTCATCGGATCTTGATTGGGAGGCCATCTGTAAAATGGGTATGCGGGATGCTCAGGTCAGTGATGATGAGAGAAACGCTCTGGTGCATCCTCGTACTCGAGTTGAGGTAACAAACGCTGCGACGGCAGTAGCAGCAGCAGGAGCAGGGGTCCATGGTGGTGATGCTGAGGATGAGGATCGTATGTTCATGGATGTAGACTCCATACCTCCTTCATCACCTATACATTCTACTGAAACTGGTCCATCTCGGGCTCCTTCACACATGGCTGGTCCATCACGCCCACCCTCTGATGATATGATGGGGCTACTGCACGAGATTAGAGAGGCTCAACACGTGACTGATCTAAGAGTAGGAGAGCTTCTAGATGCTCAGCGCGCGACTGATGGGAGAGTAGACGAGCTTCTAGATGCTCAACGTACGTTCGATTAGCGGATGGCCGAGTTGACAGCTAGTCTCCAGACGACCCAGACTCAGGTAGCCTGGTTGACTAGAGTGTATGCTGAGGACTACGACAGAGATCGCGAGGCATCTCCCCCTCCAGCACCTCCAGCTCCATGATGTATATTTTCTTTTTATCTTTCTTTGTACTACAGAGTAACTGTCTGGATTGTGGACTGTACTCTGATTTGGATATGTATAAACGTACTTTTTATTTGATGTATATGAAACATGTTTCTCCTTTTATATATGCATTATTCTCTTTCTTAATTTTGTCTCAAACAACACAGGTGCTTATAGTATGTTTTTATTATAGCTTTTAAATTTTTCTCCTAACTCAGTTCACGAACTTTTATGGAAATATATCGGTTTAATAGACAGGGCCTGAGGGCTCTGATACTAAGTTGTCACACCCCAATTCCATATTATTCAGAATGGTGTGATGAACCGCTAATAAACCAACTGTTCAACCAGGATCTCGAATAGGCTGTGTCCGTTTGCTTAAACCATACACATCCACAACCATAATCAGAGTAAATAAACAATAGCGGAAGTCTTATATATTAAATGAACTGAGTATCTAAGAATGATAACATAATAAAATATCCAAATATCTTTCATTGACTAAGACATAAGTAAATAAAATAATCAATAACATTTCCTTAATAATCCAAATAAAAATCTAATCGAAAACGCATGAGTTGCATTCGCATGACGAATCATGCGACTCCATTATAGCCTCTCTGCGTCCATCGCCGCAACATGCCCGTATGTGGGAGCATTCATATAATCTTCCACGATCATACCTGCATCATCAACTAAAAATATTCGAATTCAAAAAGGATGAGCACACATCACAGCTCAGTGAGCAAACAAAATAATAAACATATGCATGCATTCAATTCATATCTTTGTTCTGGTTCATAAGTTTACAATGTGTAATAGAAAGGATAGGTGGTCGCCGCACCTCTATACACAAATGTGTGAAACCGCCCAATGGATCAAACACTATTGCCGCCCCCACATGCACCCACCATGGAATAGGGATAGAGCTAGAGTGCTTAGGACCACACCACATCACACTTCCCCTGATGCCCTATCCATACCAACACATAAGCCCCTATTGGCGAGGGCTTGCAAACTGGGCTCACAACTAACCAATCATAATGTCAAACAGTGTATCTAAGCCCTCACCCCAACATCCCTCAATACGTCTATAGAGATAGAGCTAAGGCCCCCGACGCAGTCAAGAGACTACACGGTCTGAGACCACCTCCCCTGATGCCCTACGACCTAATAGTTCTGCTAAGGTAATGGCGATATGACGATGTTAGTGGAGAAGACTTGAGTAGAGATAGAGCTAGAGTTTGGTGACCAGGCTAAACCACAGTATCATGTCCTCCCCTTGATGCCCCACTCGCATCAAGTACACTAACCACATACAAACATTCACATGTCTATTCCTAGCATCATCATCAACATCATGTTATAAATAAACAAAAATTAAATATGCATGAACAGTAATAACAGGAATAGTGGATGACATGTGATATGCACATTACAATCATACAAACATATAATCATTTATGGTATTGGACTCTATAAACAAAAACAGTTTATTATCAACCAATTAGTTTAGGTCTTGTTCCCTCACCTTTGATTGAGCGTAGATCCTAGTTCAAGCTTTATGAATCACTTTTAAATCACTAGAAAGACCTAACAAGTCGATAGATTTTAATTATAATTAGTTCCAACATGTTTAAACTAACAGAACCTGTACGGTCGTAGGTTAGGGTAGCACCTAGGGTAGCAGTTTCTGCCACCCTAGGGTGTAGGGTCGCAGGTGGGGTCAGATACCATTCGACCCTACGTGTGACCACACCCTCCCTGGAACTTCCCGAGGGCATGTGGTCGATCCTGTGGTCTTGTAGGGTCGGATATCATAGAATGGATCATTCGACCCTACGTGCGACCACACGTATTCTGAGTCGACCTTTCATTCTAAAGTCCATCCCTTTATGTTTGGATCCTTTGACTTACTTTCATGGTCCATTCTATGATTGTTCTATGACTCAAAACTACAAGTTATACACTATTCATTGTCCATAATGATTTCCTCCCTAGAACCTCTTGAAATTTGTCCATGGATGGATGATTTGGGTTTCTCATAATCCTATGTTCTTCATAACTATTCTAGGCTCTCTTATTCAGGTAGGGAATTAGGTTCATACCTTTATTCAGAGGTTTCTCTGAACTTCCTCCTCTTCCTTAGTCTTCTTCTTCAAGTTTCCTTCTCTTCTTCTCTTCCTTCTCTTTCTCTTTCTCTCACTCTCAATTAGGATTCTAAAGGAGTGAAAGAGGCTAAGGGACATCCTATTTATAGAGGAAAACCCTCCATAATAAGTCCCAATGAGTTTAGGAAAGATCCCCTTTTGAATTAGGAAAGTTTCTTAATTTTTTATTTCTGTCTGTCATCGTAGGGTCAGACGTAGGGTCGTAGAATCCGTCGACCCTACACCTTCTTAGTCATGCGACCCTACGACTAGAAAGTCATGGGTTGGACTTCTGTTGAGGTGGGGTCAACCCTTCCTGTTTAGGCATCCGACCCTACCCTCACATTTGCTGTTTTTGGGTTAGACTTCATACCTGGTCTTGTGGTTTCTTCACGCACTTGGTCCACTTGGCTCGACCATGATAGCTAGATCTGGTATAAGGTGGTAAGACCAGTTAGTTCGATATGGGTCTTACAAACGTTCACCCAAAAAGAGGGACTATATGTCACCCAAAGAGGGATCAGTCACCCAAAGAGGGACGATCACCCAAAAGAGGGACTATACGTCACCCAAAGAGGGATCAATCACCGAAAGAGGGACCAGTCACATGAAAAGTGCCATGTATTGCCACATATACTATCACATATACACCACCTAATGGTGGGGTTACATGTGAGGGGGAGTATTGGGAATAGTCTCACATTGCTAATGAGATTGGAATCCTGTGGTCTTAAATATGGAGAGTCTCTCCATTTACTAGTTCGAACTTTTGAGTTGGAAACTTGACAAAAACTAATTTTTTTCCTTGACAGACTATTTGTTCCATCTTGGAAAATATTATAACCGACAAACTACAATTTTCCATTGGTATTTTCCGCGACGACAGTTTAGCAGATGGATCAATGACGAAAAATGGTTTGTCGATAAAAAAAAATGGTTGGCGGAGGAAATGCATTTTCTACGACGAAAATTTTCCATTGCAAAAAATATGAATTCTTGTAATGCATGGAGCTCAAAACAACCAACAGTTGCCAGATCCATACATAGTCTGAATACAAGGGAATAGCAAATTCGGCATCTCAACTTTTTTGGATCAAATTTATTTTTAGGAATCTTGGGTTTAATCCCTTTTGGCCACCTCTTATATAGTGTGATAGTATTGGAGCTACTTAATACTTGGCCATTCTCCATCCAAGAACCAAGCACGTTGAAATTGACTATCATTTTGTTTGGGATCAAGTTTCTAAGAAGGCATTGGATGCTCGGTTCATGTGCATTTAGGAACAAATTGCTGATATACTAACTAAACCATTGTCACACATATGGGTCAAGTTCTTGTGGGCCAACCTGTCTCTCCAAGATCCACAGTTTCACTTGGGGGGATATGATAGATTAACTTCCCAACGACATTCTTATCTCCCACTAGTGAGTCATCGGTAGATTTATTGTAAACAACTATTTCGTAAGATTAAAGAATCTCTTAATAGACTTCCTTATCTTCTATAGCTTGTTCACTTGTTATGAACGTGTAATTGTATCTCTTGTAAATAACTTCTATAAATAGAGACACAAAGCTCCACATTATAATGGGAGCAATAAAGAGAGGTGAAAATTCATAAATTCATACTGTAACAGTCCACTTAGTAGCTTTCTTTTTGTATCTACAAGAGAACCCCATTTGCCATCAAATCTATATTGCTGGTTCTGTCCAAAAGCAAAGAAATTAATTTTAAAGTTTGATCATCAAGCATAATCCAAAGACCAGGGATTACCGTCAGCTAATTGAAACTATAAATGTTTATTTTGACGATTCTGTATTCACTCAGACCAAAGCTATTTTTGATATAATTTATATTTATATTTATAAGTTATTTATCAAAAATTATTTATTAAAAATAAATTACAAGTCTTAGAATAACCATATGGTATTCTAGACATGAAAAAGTAATAATAGTTTATGGTATAATAATAAACATTTTCTAATTTATTTGTAGATTTAAGATTATATTAATTTATTTTAAATATAAATAAATAGTATAAATCATACCAAACAACTACATATGTCCTAATGTATTATATAATAATTAATGCTATAATACATACCAAAGAGAGCCTTATAAACGAGATGATGTTTGTTCGTCAATGGTTTAAGGCATCAGGATCAGATTTGCAACTTCTGTTGAACCCAATTTTAGGTGATCTGAAAGATACAGAATCCGATCAGATCAACTGCTAGCACCGATAGCCATTGGTTGGTAAATAATGGTATTTCTCATTCATGTTGTTGATCTACTGCTAACCAAAAAATAAATAAATAAATAAAGAGCCTTCTAGGGGATCTGCATCCTCTCCTCCCACTGCTTCTCAAAGGATAGCGGCAACTCTATCTCGATGGCCGACATGTGGCTGTCGATCAATCTGAGACCCATGTTCGAACCGACATCTAGTCAACAAGTTAAGCCGACAGAAGATATCGACTCGAATATGAGTCTCAGATTCACCAGAGAATCACATGTCAACCATCCAAATTAGATTACTCTGTCCTCCCAAAAACACTGGAAGGAGACGATGTGAATCTTTTTAAGACAGCAGTTAGAAATAGTTTTCATGATTTAATTCAAGGGGCCAACGATATGATGATGGAAATTCATTATCTGAACTGTAAGGATCATGCGTTCATTACGCTGGGCCTATCTAATTAAATTACAGCCCGACTGTGTCAGGTTCCGGGCCAATGTTTCACATCATCCAAGCAAATCAAGTTGCCATAATAGGTGAGCCATAATACCTAATTTATTAGTAATAATTGTTATTCAAAAAATATCTCATAATTAAAGGGGTCACGTATTCAAATCTCCTTAAATTTATTTATTAAAAAAATTAGAAAAAAAACCCCTATAAGCATACCTCTGGCTCTAGGCTGGATTATATAGGGGTATCTCGTGTGGTCACATGAAAAGACATCTAAGTCTCAGTCTGCTAAGGTTTCTCCACTTGTCCAAACATTCCGTACCCCTCGTTTACCTAAACCCGATCAAACCGGCCCAAGAAATTACAGTCATTTGGTCTATTAACATGTGATTGTTTATTTATTATTATAAATCTGTACCCCCTTCAGCGAAACAAAATAAAAATCTGTACCCCTCAAAATCAGTGCTACTTTTAGCATCACACCTTCACCTTCATAATTGGTGGGACCCTCCTTTGCATTTACCTCCCTTGGATAAGATAAGGAATCGGGTATCGGAGAGTTCATTGTGGGCCCAATTACTAAGTAATGCTGTGGGGGTCAATCACTCACTCAACTTGGACCAATAAGAGAAAGACAGAAATCTGTGGATATTAAATGATGTGGGCCACCTACCGCCTGGTTTTTACTGAAGAGATGACGTCAATTGAAGTCTGCATCTCTGTTTAATGACGTCATTATTGAATATCCAACAGTTTAGCGACATCTACGGTCTGATGTTTCCAATCGGTACATCTGCATTGGAAATTGTAACTTTTTTATTTTTTTATCACCACCGACTTTGAAATTTCAACTTTTCAACGCAAGCAATGAATTTGCTTAACTGGCAAAGGGCAAATACGTAATTAAAAAATAAACAATGGTCAAGGCTTTGACAATCCACCATATGACAGAAGTGATGGGATATGAATATCTTGTCACCTCCCCCATCACGTGGATCTCTCTCACAACCAAACTAGCCGTCATTCATCAGATTCTGAGAGACGGGAGAGTAGATATCTTTGATTTAGCCAGATTTAGATCGGTTTCTTATCTTGGGTAGCTTTGGGAGGGCTTGATTCTTGAGTTTCTTTATGTGGGTTTTCCGGTAATGTCGTCTGCAGGCGGCTGGAGAAGAAGAATCTTGTTGTCTGTGATTGTTCTGCTAATAATCTCTGTTTTACAGGTTTGGGTTTGTCCTGATTGCATGGTACGGGCAATTCGAATATTTCCTGGAAATGGCTGGGAAACAGAAAAAGGGTTCATCCACAACCACAACAACAAGGACGACATGAATGAGAAGAAGAAGAAGAAGAAGATGAAGAAGAGCAGGAATGGAGATTTGTTCAATAAATTCTTCAGTGGGAGATCATTGGGTTTCAAGCTCAATAAAACCCAAAATGTTTTTGAAGAAAGTAAGAGAAAAGTACCCAGTTGTCCAGATCCTCTCCACAACTAGCAGGACAGGTCTTCTTCCTCTTTTTCTTTTTGGGGTTCGTTTCACTCAATATTATTTTGTTGTTACTTCTTGATACACTTCATCCAAAATACCCTCGTTTTCTCCATTGTTTTGATCGACAGTAAGTGGAGAAACCAGGGGTATTTTGGGCCTTTATGCATGGAAGATGAAGCAGTACTGGACGACCATGATCATGGGTGTGTGTGTGTACAGAAGCTGAAACTTTTTCTCTTTATATTGAATATAGAGAAGGGTTAGAGGACTTTGTATTGCTAGAATCTCTGTAATGTTTCTTTTTTGGTTTTCTTGAGAAGAAGAGGGAGTGGTAGGAATGTAACCATCCATGGAGATTCTTGTATCTGAACTTAAATCAATACAAAGACAAAGCATGCAACCCTTTTTCTCTTTTTCCCCATCATTAGTCTTCTGAAGTCCAAATTTGTTTCTATCTTAGCTCCTACTTAATTGTAGCAGTCAACTATTGCATTTTTAGGTTAAAAAGTAACGAATACAAAGTTAGATCTTTACCATAACAAGTAAGAGACCATTCACCTTTTATCTTTTTAATTTCCACCTTCCTTTTGATGGGAAACAGAGAGATACTCCATTCACAGTACCCTTTCAAATACTGATAGTCCATCATCTATTCATGCACTGGTCATTCTTTGACCAAAGTCAACGAGAATGGCTTGATCTAGATCATCCACCTACACCAATCTCTTTGATTGGACCTTTATGAATTTGTCTTGATAGATAAAGGGTGTTCTTTTGCATTTCTGGAAACCAACTGCTCCTACAGTTAAAAAACTATTTTTAAATGTGTAAAGGATTTTGTGTGTGTGTGTGTGTGTGTGTGTGTGATACCTGTGTGTGTGTGTGTGTGTGTGTGTGTGTGTGTGATACCTGTTTGAAGAAATGGGCTGTGGATTTTGCTTGAAAAATTGAAAACTTGAAATGGCTAGTGACTTGAAATGGCTAGTGTTTGCTACAAAACGGTAGAGCCTGAAGAGTCTGAAGTCTAAAACCATTTTAATATTAGTTTAGGTGGTGCTAGCTTGATTTCTGACGATTTTCAGGAAACATGAAAAGGTAATTAAAGTTTCATATTAGACTGTTAAATAGTTTTTTTTTTAGATAGGAGAGGCAAAGACGGCATAAGCGGACAACACTGACGCAGCAGAGAAAGAGAGACGATGAAGGGAAAAGTCTCTGTTTGTGATCCTGTGATTCATAGCTGAGGGATTTGTCTAGTAGTAGTTTGGAATGGAATCAAATTGATTTCATCTTCCTTGTTTATGTTCTCTCTACTCAACTTGTTACGAAAACAACAGTAGTGAGGAGGAACAGAGCCAATCTCTCACACTCGCCGATGTGTATATGTCTTTACCTATCAGACAACCATTTACTCCATGTTTGACGCTTGTTTGGGATTATCCACTTAGAATTCAGGGAGAAAGAGTCTTTCTTTCCTCCTCCCCCAACCCCCGGGTGTATCAGATGATTCTTCACCCTTCATCCTATAGATTGGTTTTCTTCTTGTGTGGGGAGATTGAAATAGATTGATTAATAGACAATTTGCTGGTGGACCACTGAACTACACAGTTGCCAACCTGCCATTTCTTTCTTTCAACAGATAATTATGTGCTTCAACCTTGGTGGTTAAACAAACTTTAGTGATTATATATTGTTTTGAAAGATGTGTTAAATATTAAAATTTTAAAGTTGGGTTATGCCTCATGTAGTATTAAGATATTTGATCTATCTAATGTTCTCTTTCTTATGTATTATTGAATTAATTATATAATATATTATGACATATGTGGTTGTTTGGTATGACTTTTAATATTTATTTATGTTTAAAATAAATTAATATAATTTAAAATCTTCAAATAGGTTACAAGGTGTTTATCATTATTACGATAATTTATTATTATTTCTGTATATCTAGTAGTACCAAACAGTTATTATTTATGGTTCATAATATATTCTCAGACATGATTTGTCCCAAATAACTCATAAACATAAATATGCACTATACCGAAGAGAGTTTAATAGAAGGGTTTAGGGATGCCTGATAATCCATAATTATAGACTCTCTAAGGCTTTGTTTGTTTCAACCTAAAACTTTTTATGTGTAATATTTTATATGTAAAAAAATATATTTTGTTTATTTCCAACTTCGTCTTTCTTTACCTATTAGAAATAAACATTGAATTTTTTCTTTTTTACATATAAAATGTTATAAAATTTTACGTCAAAACAATCAGAACTCAAAGGAATATATATAACACTTGGACAAATGATTGAATACAGATAATATCAGCAACATCCCTAACAAAGCGAATCATTCTAACCTATTCTTCTTTTGAATAATTCTCGAATCCAAATTTGCTACCTATGGGGACACCTATGGGGAATTTCCTTACAATGCTTAAGGTTCAAAAATATTAAACCTCGAAAGCATAAAGCTGGAAAGAGAAAGTGAGATGTGAGGAAAAGAGAAAGAGGAAGACTACCGAATCGTAGGGGAAGAGAGAGAAAGAGGCCGCTCTTGCTGGTGAAGGTGTTTCTCTCATCTTTGTTGCTTATTTATAGATTAATTGGTCTTTTGTTGTATCACTAAACTGGCCAAGTGGTGGGTTTCTATTGGGTGATTCCACTTTATTATTCTTATGCAGGTTTAATATTTCTTAGATAGAGATAATATGAGAAGTGGATTCCTCGTGGAGCATTGGTTTCACTATATACCAAGAGGTATCAACCGTTAAAAAAATCTCTTAGCTTTGGAGATCAATTACAAACCGTATTTAAGAATCTTGTGCCAAACAACCGATAGTAATCTTTTCAGGATTCTCAAACGATCCATCTTGATATACACAGGCATGTATACATGCATGCAATTGCATGTGTCTAGAATCATCATTTCTGATGGCACACAATGTGATAATTATAAGAACATAATATCTAGCTAGTTCCCTCCTTAGTTCCAATTAGTTTTGGTGCAAATTCTAACATACGCTCAATTAAATCAGGCAAACTAATTAGTATTAAATCTTGCCACATAGAAAATTAATGTGGCTACTTTAATTGCAACGGAAAAAGATTTTCTGTAGTGTGGCACCTGTGTAGTGAGGATCTCATCCACTCAAAGTAGATGGGCATGTATCTCGATTCATTCAAAGTATATCGGGATATATGCAGATCCACTTTGAGTAGGTAGGATCCTCACTACACCTCACTAAAGGGGTGGCCTCCCTATAGAGGATCACAATCCAACCGTAACATAGAAAGGTCATGCTCTAAATTAGTCGAATGTCAAATTTTAGAACCTAGTTCAATCAAAGACACTCCAGTGTATTGGCATGCATACCATGTATTAAGGGTGTCTGGGCCCGGCCCGGTAGCATGGACTAAGCCGGCCCGATATAACCAGAATCCAGCTCGGACCGAATCCTTAATGAACATGTTTCAGTCTAGGCTTGTAAAGCCTGACACTATTTTGTATTAAATTATATTGTTAATCACTTGTGTAGTTTTACAAGTTTACGTACCCTTAGTTAGACCACCATCAAGTCAGGTTGTATAAATAGATCTTTTGTACTGTTCATGAGAGATATTGAATGGAATTTCAGTTCCGATCTAGATTCTTCCTCTCTGTACCAATTTGACATGGTATCAGAGCAGAGCAAATTACCTCTGTGATCCATTCTTCTTCGATCATATTTTTGCTTCTGAAATTTGTTTCTGCATCTTCGATTGTTTTTGCTTTTGAAATTTGTGTTCGCCCATATTCTTTTTCTTTTCGTCTAGTTCTTGAAGTCTGTTGTTCATTGAGTTCAAGCTCTGCTGCGTGTTCTTCAAGTCTGCGTATATGGTGTTCGTCAAGATCTGGTGTTCTACATATTCGTGTGTGTGAATCTTGAAGTTTGGTGTTTGTCAAAGATTTGTTGTGAATCTTGTTCGTCTCTGATTTCTCTTACGATCTTGAAGTCAGCTCTTGTCTGTGCCTCTGTTGATCTGGTATAGATTGGTGCTTTGCAGTCATCTGGTGTTACAAATTTGTTTATAGAATGTCTACATCTGCGACATCTACCACATCTACCCTCTCCTTTCCGTCTCCGTTGCTTCTGTATCCATCGAACAACCCTAGCCATGTCTTGGTCACTCAACCACTGGATGGTAGCAATTACTCATCTTGGAAGCGTGCAATGCGTCTTGCATTGGGTGCAAAGAACAAATGTTCCTTTGTTGATGGAACTTTAGTTCGTCTTGATTCTAAAGAAGATGCAACATCTGCTACAGCCTGGGATCAGTGTGATAGAATGGTAATGTCTTGGATCTGCAATTCCTTAGTCAAAAATCTTCATCGCGCTGTCCTGTATGCAAATAATGCTCGTAACCTTTGGTTGGATCTTGAAAGTAGGTTTCCACAAGGCAATGACCCACGAATATATGAATTAAAGAGACAAATCTCTCTTTTTGGTAGGAAAATCTATCGGTTTCTGAGTATTTTTCATCCTTGAAAAATTTGTGGGATGAGTTAGGTTCCTATATTACTGTCCCAAAATGTTCATGTGGTTATTTGTCTAAATGTACATGTGGATGTATGAAAAAGCTCTTGGATCAAGCACAAATTGAATAAGTTTTTAGTTCTTACTAGGCCTTACTGATACGTTTAGTATTGTTCGCACACAAATTTTAACTATGGAGCCATTACCTTCTACTGCAAAGGCATACTCATTAGTGCTTCAAGAAGAACATGAAAGGGGACTTTGCATCTCTCAAGTCAGTTTGGAGAACATCGCATGTGCTGTAAATAAGGGAAATACAGGGTATTCAAGAACTGGTGGTAATTTCTCCCTATCTTATACTCCAACTGCAAGTAATTTCCATTCTTCTGATTCAAGAAATGGAAGCAGACATCCTCTTTGTTATCATTGCAACAAGTATGGACATACAAAGGATACTTGTTTTGATATTCATGGTTTTCCTCCCAATTTTAGTCGTAAGCCTCTAAGATATAATCGGTCACATCCGTAGCTTCACCTTGCCACTGAATCAATAGTACAGTTTGATGCAAATGTTTAGCATGATGCAAATATGTTACCTGATGCCAGCACCAACTTCTTTACCTCTCCTCTGCCTCCACTTTCACAAACCTAGTACCAACAACTAATCTCCTTCCTAAATGGTAGTTAACCAAATGCTAATTTTGCAAGTATGAATTTTTGTCTAAATACTAGTGTTTCTTCACTGCACTCTTGCGTCATTGACTTGGGACTCTCCCATAATTTTTCTTCATCTCAATCACCAATTTCATATGAAGTGTCTCCCACTATACTCCCCTCGGTTCTTCTTCCAGATGTTAGTCATTACTTTATTTCCAGTGTAGGTACTCATAACATTTCTCCTCATATTCAATTGCAAAATGTTTTTCATGGTCCAAAGTTTACTTTCAATCTGCTTTTTGTGAGTCAGATTACTAAGTCTTTAAACTACTTTGTGACATTCTTTCCTACATTTTGTATCTTCCAGGACTTGTCCACAAAGAGGGTGACTAGAGTGGGCCTGTTGTGTGATGGTCTGTACAGGTAGGAGTCTTCTCCTTCTACAGTAGCACTTTCGGCCTCCCCTTAGATGTGGCACTTCAGGTTGGGTCACCCTTCCCCCCATACTGTTCATATTCTTGGCTTACAATCATTTACTGGTGTCACACCCCAATTCTGGTCTAACCAGAATGGTGTGATGAACCGCCAATAAACCAATGGTTCACCCAGGATCTCGTATAGGTCGTACCCACCATATCAAACCACACACACATTTCACATTAATAATCAGAGGTAATAAATAAATAAGCGAAAGTCTTACAGATAATTAACTGAGAGTCTAACAGTGATAAATAAGTATTTAATCCAATTATCTCCAAACCACAAGACATAAAAATAAATAATCAATTACATATCTGATGTTCAAATTATAACTAAACTTAAGCAAAAACACATTGGTTGCACTCGCATGATGAATCATGCTCATCTTCTTTAGCTTCTATGTCCATCGCAGTAACGTGTCCATACGTCGGTGCATTCATATATTTTTCAACAGTAGGACCTACATCATCAACTAAAAATATTCGATGTCGAAAGGATGAGCACACATCACGGCTCAGTGAGAAAATAAAACAATGCAACAAACATATGCATGCATCAATTCATATCTTTGGTCCGGTTTATAAGTTTACAATATGCTATAGAAAGGTTTGGTGGCCACCGCACCTCTATATACGAGTGTGTGAATCCGCCCAATGGATCAAACACCACTGCCATCTCACATGCACCCACCATGGAATAGAGATAGAACTAAAGTGTCTGGATCAAACACCACCAACACTTCCCCTGATGCCTTACCCATACCAACACGTAAGCCCCTATTGGCGAGGGCTTACAAACTGGGCTCGCAACTAACCAATCCTAATGCCAAATAGTGTATCCAAGGCTTCACCCCAGCATCCCTCAATACGTCCATAGAGACAGAGCTAAGGCCCCCCGGCAGAGTCAGAGACCACACGGTCCGAGACCACCTCCCCTGATGCCCTACGACGTAATAGTTCTGCTAAGGTAATGGTGATACGACGATGTTAGTGGGCAAGACTTGAGTAGAGATAGAGCTAGAGTCTAGTGACGAGGTCGAAGACCACCATACCATGTCCTCCCCCTGATGCTCCACTCTCATCCAATACACCAACCACACACATACATTTACATGCATATTCCTAGCATCATCATCATCATCATGTTATAAATAAACGACATTAAATATGCATGAACAGTAATTGTAGGAATATTGGATAACATGTGAGATGCACATTACAAGCATACAAACATAGAATCAATCATGGCATTGGACTCAATAAAAATAATCAGTTTGTTATTAACCAATTAGTTTAGGTCTTGTTCCCTTACCTGTTAGCAATACTTGATGTCCTTCCAAGCCTTGAAATTCTCTTTGAATTGATTTAACAACCTAAAAGTTATATGAATTTAAGTTAGGGTTCATATGTGACATGTTACAGTAGTCAGAAATCAAAACAGAGCACTGATAGGTGTCTGATTGGTCCTATGGTCTCATGCTGTATCGACCTTACTGTCTACGGTCGATACCCTATGGTTGCATATGGTACGACCGTAGCTGCGACCATATGATTTCTGAAATCTTCCCGAATGCCTATGGTCGATTCTCTGGTCATACTGGTCATGCTATGGTCGACCGTAGCTGCGACCTTGAGATTTCTGGTCACAGTCTACATGCAATTTGAGTTCTTCCTAGGTCAATTCTTCTGTTCTTCATGGGGTTTATTCTAAGGTCATCCTATGGCCATCATTAGTAATTTCTTATCAACCCTAATCATCAAATTCATTCCTCATGGTTCTCCTTGGGATTTTCTCAAGGAAATCACATAGATCGTAATAGGTTAATATTTTCTATCTTCCATAGAAGTCTTATTCCTTAGAGTTTACATCTCCAGAGATTTGTTTCATACATTTGCCTGTAATAGAGAGCCAATCTCTTCTCAGCAAATTCTTCTCCTTAGCTTTTTCTTCTTCTCCTTCTCTTCCTTCTCTTCCTTCTCCTTCTCTAGGGTTCACTAATGTTTTAAAAGAGTAAAAAAGGGCTACGGGACATCCTTTATATAGAGGAAAACTCTCCATATAGAGTCCTCTTTCAATTAGGAAAGCAATCCCTTAGTTTAGGAAAGTTTTCAAAACTTGGAGTCTGATCTGGGTTATCACGGTCGATCATACGATCGCATAAACCATCGACCGTAGGGTCGAAATCATTGATCGTGGGGTTCTGGATTTGAGATTTTTGTTTCCCTTCCTTATGGTCGACCATACCTACCCAGGTATGCGACCTTAGGTATGTTTTCAGTATTTTTAACTTGATTCTCATACCTGGTTTGTGATCTATCTTCACACGCTCAGTCCACTTGGTCTAGGAATGATGGAAAGACCTGACACGACACGGTTAGACCAAGTTAATGGAGTGCGGGTCTTACAACTCTCCCCCCCCTCTTATATAAATTTCGTCCTCAAAATTTGTACATACCTTCTTAGTCGAATAGGTGAGGATATTGCTTTCGCATAGCGTTTTCTTCTTCCCATGTAATTTCTTATACATTTTAGCTTCTCCAAGTAACCTTAACGTAGTAAATATCACGGTTGCGAAGATGTTGCACCTTCCGACTGGTGATCTCAAAAGGTACTACTTCGAATGTCAAATCTTCAGTCAAATCTGGTGGATCCATTGTTAACACGTGTGTTGGATCTCTGACATACTTTTTCAGTAATGAGATATGAAATACATCATGCACACTTGACATGGATGGTGGTAGTGCTAACTGATATGCTACTTTCTACGTCTATCTCGAACTTCATAAGGTCCAATAAATCTGGGACACAGTTTTCCCTTCTGTCCAAACCTTTTCAAACCATGCATAGGAGAAATTTTCAGAAATAACTTATCACCTATGGTGAATTCGAGATCTCTGCGTCGATTATCTGCATATTACTTCTGACGGTTCTGAGCTATTAGGACTCTTTCCTTGATAATGTCAACTACTCGATAAGTCTCTTCAACAAACTCTGGTCCAACAATACTTCGTTCAGTAGGAGCCATTCGATAAGGTGCTTTTGATACTGGTGCGGCTCCGGGTATAAGATCTATAACAAACTCTGTCGCTCGATCGAGTGGTAGTCCTGGTAGTTCCTCAGAAAATACATCCAAAAATTCACGCACAACTTCAATATCCTCCATTTGTAGTGCTTCCTTGGTGAGGTTGACCACGGATACTAGATACCCAATTCCTCCTTTCTCGAGGTATTTTCTAGCTTTTAATGCAGAGAGAATGAGTTTTTATTTACGAAAAAATTTGATTCCCGTAAAACTAAATTCTGCTCCTTCCTTGTCTTTAAATGTCAGTTTTTTTTTTCGCACATAATAGGTTTGCAGAGTGTCGAGCTAACCAATCCATTCCAAAGATAACCTCAAAGTCTGCCATCTCAAGTTGAATTAAGGTTGCATCTAAAATCTTCTCACTAATAAGAATTGGACATGTCCATAACCTTTGTCTAGTTGTACTTCTAATCTCATAGGTGATCGTACAAGCAATTTGTAGTCTAAAGGTCTGAGGGATAGATTTAACTTCTTTCCAAATGACATAAATATAAAAGAATGAGTAGCTCCAGAGTCGAAGAGTACTCTGGCGGATAAGCTATTAATAGGTACAATACCTGTGATTTGATTTAACTTAGTCTACATGCTTACACAAGGTAGCACAAAATGAACAGTTCAGGTCATACCTGTGACCACATCAGGCGATGCGACATCATCCTCAGAAGTAACTGCATAAACCTTTCCTTGCTGTAGCTACTTCCTTGGCTTAGGACACTCTCTTGAATAATGTCTTACTTGATCACAATTGAAGCATTTGACTCCCGCACTACTTTGCTTTTGTAGAGGTGGGGCTGTTAGGGTAGTCTTGGCTGCAGCATTGAAGCCTTAAGTACGGAAGGGTTTACATGTCTTTGAGTTCCCTCCGTTGTATGAGTTTTCATTGGGCCTTTTAATACCTCTGTCCTGAGCAAAATAACTTTCCCTCTGGCTCGATTTCAGTACTCAAGCAATCTGTATAGCTTCATTATAAATCTTCTTTTCCAGTTCCAATACATGCTCACGGATGCTTCCCCTAAGTCCCATGATGAACCTTCGAATTTTGGTATTTTCCTCCTGCATGCTAAAGGGAGCAAAGAAAAATAGTTATTCATAACACTGTTGATATGCGTCTACAGTCATCTGTCCCTGATACAGACTCAGAAACTCCTTTTCCATTTTATCTCTGAAACTCCTGGGAAAATACTTCTCGAAGAAAGTTTTTTTATAGATAGCCCTGGTCAGTTAGGCGTGCTTTGTCAACAGATAACTCCGAGTAGATTTCCACCAATGGTGTGCATCACCTTTCCGCATAAAAGTGGCACATAATACCTTCTCTTCTTCATTAATAGTCATCATCATAAAGTTTCTTTCCATCTCATCGATCCAGTGAGCTGACCATAACAGATCTGATGGCTTGCCTGTAAATTCCTTCGGCTTCAACTTCAAGAAACACTCGATCAGTCTGGAGTGATCAAGCTGATACTGTGCATATGCTCCATACATAGGCAGCTGGTACTGATAATTACCTTAGTTATACCCGCCTTGCGGTGCATCAGGGTTTGACACTTGGCCTTGTACTGCTGGTGTCTACGGTGCTTGGGGTACAGTGTTGCTACCACCAGGTGCAGTACTAGCTTGTCTTACAAGTAGAGGTGTTGTGTTTGCAACTGGGAAAGCAATTCCCATAGCAGCTTGCATGTTGGCTTGCATTTGTTGTGCTAAATTCATTACCGCCGTAGCCAAATCTATAGGTGGTGCAAGTAGGTTGGTTGGGTTGGCTTGGATGTACACATTCTGAGGTACAGCATTTTGAGTTCCAATATTTCCTTCCTGTCCTTGCTGACCTTTATTGTCATTAGTCTCCATAGGTAGTGCAGATGTGTTTACATTCTGTCTCCTTCTACTTACTCTGCGTCCAGCCATTTAAACTCTTGGTTGAATGGTACTTGGAAAGGGTGTACATGTGAGACAAGATATGATGGTAGTATTGGGTTAGTCTCACAATGGAAGCGAGAGAAAAACAAAATCAATAGACAAAAGTTCAAGTAGAATCAAAATGCATACAACAGTCATTCATAAGGTCGATGGCCTATGGTCGCATGTTGTGCGACTTTAGGTGCGACCTTCAAAATCCTTGCAACTTACCAAGACCCTATGGTCGATCATACGGTCGATCAATATGGTCAATGGTTTTGGACGAATTGTGCGACCGTATGATTCAAAATCAGGTTTTTAAACCTGTTTTTCGAAATTTTTCCCACTCATTCTCCTTCTTCCTCCTACGGTTTCTACTCAACTCGCCACCAGTGAGTTGCTATACTGTCGACCATACAAACTTGATGATTTTTTCATCGATCAACATCCGTCACTCCATTCCTTGAGGTATGTTCTCTACTTTTCTCCATTTTTAAGCTTTCATACCTAGGGTTTTTGCTATTTGTAGGATTTTCTTCTAATTAATATTTTTATGACCATAAAAATTTAATTTTTATTACCATAAAAATTTAATTTTTATTAGGGGCTTTTGCTATTGGCCACCCAATGGATGAAAGCCCTCAAGAAAATTCGAGTTTCATCGGTTAGTTTAGTAGAAACTTGAAAATTCTCATTTTTTACCTAAATTTTAGGGTTTCTCCCAATTGTCAAAATTTCTTCAAATTCGACCTACCTAGTTTAAATTTCTGATTGTATGAGCCTTGCAGAATGGTTTGGGACCTATGTAAGTCCTTCTGCCCAAATTTTTGGGTGAAAAATGAGGCTTTTTACATTTTATGTCGTTATGCTGTCAAATTTTCAAATTTTTCTAACTTGTTTTTTTTTTCTTTTTCTCTTGCAATTATCATGGTTCGCACTAAGGTTCCTCGAGTTCATAACCCATGACGCCTCAGGTCCGTTGAAGCAGAGGTGTGATATCCTTGGTTTGATCGGAAGAATGTGGAAGGGGGTCGATGTGTAAACCTAGTCCATTTAGCCCTGTTTGATGTGGAAAGGGCATTTGGTGATATGGGTTGGCTTCCAGTGATCTTGTACAAGGCTTGCACTCGCTCGGACTTGGTCAAGCAATTCTACTATCACCTACAGGTAGAGGGTGACTTAGATGATGTTAACAGGGGTAGAGAGCTTCGTATCACCAGTTGGGTGAAAGGGGTTCAGATCTCTTTCAACTGTCAAGAGTTGGTTGATCTCTTAGGCATTTCCAACAATGGTTAGTTGGTTTACTGCACACCCAGGGAGCTACAGTTTCTGTCTACACATGTGCATGCAGAAATAGATAAATCAGATTCTTCGGGATGACTGCTGGGAGATGAAAGCAGTCAACCTGCGTCCAGAGCCATAGGTCTACTGTAAGATTATCCAGCATAATCTTATTCCCCAAGGCGGACACTACGAGATGATCTCACAGCTGACTCAGTACTTGCTGTACTGTATTTGTATTAGGCAGCCTGTCTGCCTCCCATATATTATTCTTCGGACTATGCACAAAGCTACGTTGCCTGACTTGAGAGGTAACTTCCCTATGGGCGATTGATCTCCACCTTGCTCGCCTGTTTATAGGTAGACCAAGTGGATGAGAGGATCCTTGAGGACACCTTCTCAGCTGACCTTGATAGGGAGGCCATCAGTAGGATGGGCATGAGAGAGATACAGGTCAGAGATGATGAGAGGAATGCTATGAGATGTCCTCTCACTCGGGTAGCGGCAGTAGATGCAGAGGCAGCAGCAGCAGCAGAGGTAGCAGCAGAGGCACACGAGGGTAATGATGAAGAGGATGATGATCGGATGTACATGGATGTGGATGCCATCCCTCCTCCATCGCCACAATATTCTACTGGAGATGGCCCTTTTAGGGCTTCTCATTCAGCTGGCCCTTCACGCCCACCACCAGATGACCTGATGAGTATGTTACGTAAGATTTGGGAGGCTCAGCGAGTGACTAATTGGAGAGTAGGAGAGCTTCTAGATGCCCAGCACTCTACAGACCAGCGGGTAGCGGATCTAACAGCTAGTCTCCGAGCGACTCAGACTCAGGTGCCCTGGCTCACGAGAGTATATGCTGAGAACTACGATAGAGATCGTAAGACACCTCCTCCTCCAGCACCTCCAGCTCCATGATTGTCATTTATATCTTTTTTCTTTTTATACTACAAAGTAACTGTTTGGATTGTGGAGTCTACTCTGAATTGAATGTACATTTGTCTTATTCTCATTTGAATATATATATATATATATATATATATATATATATATATATATATATATATATATATATATATATATATATATATATATATATATATATATATATAATTGGTTTCCCCTTTACATATGTGCATTATTCTCTTTCTTAGTTTATGTCTCATACAACACAGGTGTTTATGGTGTGTTCTTATTACAGCTTTTAATTTTATCCTAACTCAGTTCATGACTCATGTGGAAGTAGTTAAGTCAATGGGTAAAACCTGAGATGTTCTGATACCAAGTTGTCACACCCCAATTCTGGTATAACCAGAATGGTGTGATGAATCTCCAATAAACCAACGGTTCAACCAGGATCTAGTATAGGTCGTACCCACCATATCAAACCAAACACACATTCCACATTAATAATCAGAGGTAATAAACAAATAAGCGAAAGTCTTACAGATAATGAACTGAGAATCTAACAGTGATAAATAAGTATTTAATCTAATTATCTCCAAACCACAAGACATAAAAATAAATAATCAATTACAAATCTGATGTTCAAATTATAACTAAAGTTAAGCAAAAACACATTGGTTGCACTCGCATAATTCGCATGATGAATCATGCGCATCTTCTTCAGCTTTTACATCCATCGTAGCAACGTGTCCATACGTCTGCGCATTCATATATTCTTCAACAATAGGACCTGCATCATCAACTAAAAATATTCGACGTCGAAAGGGTGAGCACACATCATGGCTCAGTGAGCAAACAAAACAATGCAACAAACATATGCATGTATCAATTCATATCTTTGGTCTAGTTTATATGTTTGCAATATGCTATAGAAAGGTTGGGTGGCCGTCGCACCTCTATACACGAGTGTGTGAATCCGCCCAATGGATCAAACACCACTGTCCTCCCACATGCACCCACCATGAAATAGAGATAGAGCTAAAGTGTTCAGATCAAACACCGTCAATACTTCCCCTGATGCCCTACCATACCAATACATAAGTCCCTATTGGCAAGGGCTTGCAAACTGAGCTCGCAACTAACCAATCCTAATGCCAAATAGTGTATCAAATGCCTCATCCCAGCATCCCTCAATACGTCCATAGAGACAGAGCTAAGGCCCCCCGACAGAGTCAAAGACCACATGGTCCGAGACCACCTCCCCTGATGCCCTACAACGTAATAGTTCTGCTAAGGTAATGACGATACGATGATGTTAGTGGACAAGACTTGAGTAGAGATAGAGCTAGAGTCTGGTGATGAGGTCGAAGACCACCATGCCACGTCCTCCCCTTGATGCTCCACTCGCATCCAACACACCAACCACACACATACATTTACATGTCTATTTCTAGCATCATCAGCATATTATAAATAAATAGAATAAAATATGCATGAACAGTAATAGTATGAATATTGGATGACATGTGAGATGCACATTACAAGCATACAAGCATAGAATCAATCATGGCATTGGACTCAATAAAAATAATCAGTTTGTTATTAACCAATTAGTTTAGATCTTGTTCCCTCACCTGTTAGCAATACTCGATGTCCTTCCAAGCCTTGAAATTCTCTTTGAATTGATTTAAAAACCTAAAATTTATATGAATTTAAGTTAGGGTTCATATGTGACATGTTACAGTCGTCAGAAATCAAAACAGAGCACTGATAGGTGTCTGATTGGTCCTATGGTCTCATGCTGTATCGACCTTACTGTTTATGGTCGATACCCTACGGTCGCATATGGTGCGACCATAGCTGCGACCATATGATTTTTGAAATCTTTCTGAATGTCTATGGTCGATCCTCTGGTCATACCGGTCATGCTATGGTCGACCGTAGCTGCGACCTTGAGATTTCTGGTCATAGTCTACATGCAATTCGAGTTCTTCCTGGGCCAATTCTTCTGTTCTTCAATGGGATTTATTCTAAGGTCATCATATGGCCATCATTAGTAATTTCTTCCTAATCATCAAATTCATTCCTCATGGTTCTCCTTGGGATTTTCTCAAGGAAATCACATAGATCATAATAGGTTGATATTGCCTATCTTCCATAGAAGTCTTATTCCTTAGAGTTTACATCTCCAGAGATTCGTTTCATACCTTTGCCTGTGATAGAGAGTCAATCTCTTCTCAGCAAATTCTTCTCCTTAGCTTTTTCTTCTTCTCCTTCTCTTCCTTCTCTTCCATATCTTCCTTTAGGGTTCACTAATGTTCTAAAAGAGTGAAAAAGGGCTAAGGTACATCCTTTATATAGACGAAAATTCTCCATATAGAGTCCTCTTTCAATTAGGAAAGCAATCCCATAGTTTAGGAAAGTTTTCAAAACTCAAAGTCTGATCTGGGTTTTCACGGTCGATCATACAGTAGCATAACCCATTGATCGTAGGGTCAAAATCATTGACCGTGGGGTTCTGGATTTGAGATTTTTATTTTCCTTCCTTATAGTCGACCATACCTACCCAGGCATGCGACCTTAGGTATGTTTTCAGTGTTTTTAACTCGATTCTCATACCTGGTTTGTGATCTATCTTCACACGCTCGGTCTACTTGATCCAGGAATGATGGGAAGGCCTGACACGACATGGTTAGACCAAGTTAGTGGAGTGCAGGTCTTACAACTGGTGTCTGTGATGTGTGTCCTTTAGCCAAACACACACGCTCTCCATTTCTCTCTAGTAGCTCAAAATCTGTTAATCCATTTGATTTACTTCATTGAGTTATATATGGGGTCCTTATTTGACCCCATCATATACTGGTTACAAATATTTTCTTACACTTGTGGATGATTACACACGCACTACTTGGGTGTTTTTTATGAAATACAAATATGATACGTTTACAATGTTATCTCATTTTTTTTTCTTCTATGGTAGCTACTCAGTTTTCTACCTCTGTGAAAATCATTAGATCAGATAATGGGTCCGAATTTTTATCCTCATCTATTCAAAATCTGTTGCATTGTCTTGGCATACTTCACCACCGTACTTCTGTGTATACCCCACAACAAAATGGTGTTGTTGAAAGAAAATACTATTATCTTCTTCAAGTTGCTAGGTCTTTAAGTTTTCAAGCTAATCTTCCTTTGCATTTCTGGGTGAGTGCGTCCTCACTTCTTGTTATATCATAAACCGTTTGCCTACTATAATGTTATCTGGTAAGTCTCCTTATGAGATATTGTTTCATAAAAATCCTACCTATACACATCTTAGGACATTTGGGTCTTTATGCTATGCCAGAAATCACTTTCCACATAAGCATAAATTTTCTCCTAGATCAACACCTTGTATTTTTGTAGGTTATCTTCCCAACCAAAAAGGTTACAAAGTTTATGACTTAGCTTCTCAAACTATATTCATAAGCCGTAATGTTCAATATTTTGAGAGTATTTTTCCTTATAAAATTCAGACTACTATTTCATGTCCTACAATTGATTCACCACTTAATGTGGTTCTTCCTTTTCCAGTTATTAATTCTGATATAATCCATCTAATATTCTCATATTCCTGTTGCACTTTGGATTGTCATTGTCGGCAACTCGGACCAAGTCTGATGAGGGAGATTGATACTGGTTGTAGATTGATACCGGTTGTAGTCTTGTGGTTCGTCATGTAATTAAAGAGAGAAATTCAAGAGAGAGAAAGAAGAGAAAGAATCAGAAGAGAGAGAAATAGGAGAGAGAAAAAATGTGAGTGGGACCCACAGGTATGGTGGCAAGGTGACATGCCAACACGGCAGCCCACGGCACTTGGCATGCATGCACACAAAGTTTCAGGTTCAAATTCCAAGGTTTGACAGAGTTTTAACTTTGGGTCTATTTTTGGTGGGTCCCGCAACAGGTTCATGGAGATCCGGCATTGGAAATATGTAGAGCATCGAGTTAGCTTTCCAACACAACTTGAATCACTCAATTCCAACGTCGGATGAGAGAGATATCGCAGTTTCTGTCGAATCGCTCGAAAAAGTCATTTCATAAGTTGTTTAGGGGCAATTTCGGCATTTCACAAGTTGTATAGGGGCTTTTTCGTCAAGAAAAAGAGAAGGAGATCCAAGATCCGTGGAGAGGACTGATCCTCACCTCTCAGATTCGCATCTGACAGCCCACAAAGACGCGGCTCGGCTACGGTGCGGCGCAGGTGCAGGTTATATAAGGAAAGATTCTCTTTCCTTATCCGAGATTAGCCAATTTTCAAATTGCCATATCTTCTTCATCCGAGCTCCAAATCGGTCCGTTCAAATTGCAGCATTCATATTTTTCGATGCCCTATCTATTGGGTGCCGTTGGGAGTCGTAAAAGGGCTGTAAAAAATTAAAAAGTGTGTTTTGAAGCTACAGAAGAGGGATTTTGCCTGTCGGAGTTTCCAGTGAGGGGATTCATCACTATCCACCTATTCTCTGTGCATCAATGGATTGTTGAAACCTTGAGAGAGGTTGATATGCTGCGTATTACTCATTCATGGTGATGTTGAAGGAGATGGGAAGCCTATGATCAAGACGAGATCGATGTTTCAAGATTTACTATCATTGAAGGCTGTTCAGAGGTTCTCAAGGCGTGTGGAGCATCAAAGATTATCAGTTGGAAATTCAAGACTATTGGTTGTGAGATTTTCTCATTCCCTATCTCTTTAAATAATTTTTATGCACTGTATGCTAGTATAGGTGAAAGAAAAATAGTAGAATACCTATCTAGCTTGTGGGTTTCATTGTAGGGCAATTCTATAAACCCCAAAAATTGTTTTAGTTGTGGTGTGTTCAGTGGGTGCTGGACACTGGCTTTATGCCTGAATTTTGGTGTTGTTACACCCTCTCAGTTTTATGCTGGGAAAATTTAGGGTTAGTATCCTTGTTTGTAAGAGACTAAAAGTTGAGTATTGAGTAAGTACGGAGCCCGTGGGGCATTACTCCGTGGATTAGCCATCACATACTATGGTGGTGAACCACGTAATATCTTGTGTTCTATGTGTTTATTTTTTTGGTATATTTTGGAGTGTGTGGAATGGTTTGCAGGATGGGTGTGCAAATCTGGTAGACCTGGCCACTGAGTGATAGCGAGGTGGATTTGCATACAATTGTGTGTATTGATAAATCAGGTATCCAACAGCTCTGGACAACATTGAATTTATAGGGAAAAAGTTTCAGACACTAATTTACCCCCCCTCTCAGTGTCATACCAAGTTCATCAATTGGTATCAGAGCCCCAGGTTCAGTGACAGCTTAATCAAAGAATCGAGAAGATCAGAATAAAAGATATGGCACCAGGAGAAGGTTCAAACAAGCCCCCTTTGTTTGATGGGACGGATTTTGTCTTTTGGAAAAGAAGAATGGAGGTCTATGTAGGATCTCTTGGTTATGATGTTTGGGCTTCTGTAGAGAATGGCTACACTCCACATGATACAAATGCTCCCACAGTTTTAGACAAAAAGAATTTTGAGAATAATAGAAAGGCTCTCAATGCCATTCAAGGGGGACTGACAAATAGTGAGCTGGCTAAAATCATGGACTGCAAGACAGCAAAGGAAGTATGGGACAGACTGATCAACATATATGAAGGAGATAAGAAAATCAAGACAGTCAAGCTACAAACATTCAGAGGTCAGTTTGAGAATCTGAAGATGAATGAAGATGAGACCATTGATCAATACATGAACAGGGTTAATGAAGTGGTCAATTCCATTAGAGGACTTGGTGAAGATTTAAAAGGTCATATTGTTTGTCAGAAGATTTTGAGGTCTCTCACTCCAAAATTTGAGTCAAAAGTATCAGCTCTTGAAGAAACCAAGGACTTGGAACAGGTTACTATTGATGAAATTCATGGAGCTTTAACAGCTTTTGAGATGAGGGTTGATCCAGGAACCACTAGTGACAAGCAGGTAGCTTTCAAGGTTATGAAGAAGCTGAAGATTTTTGAAAAACAAAATGAGGAAGAAAGTGAAGATGAAGCCACAGTTCATTTCACTAGGAAATTAAAAAAGGGTACAGGAAAGTATAAAAACAAGCTTCCATTCAAATGCTTCAATTGTGGTAAAGTTGGACACTTCGCTGCAAAGTGCCCAATGAAGAGTAAGTTTGACAGTGATGATGAAGATGATAGAAAAAGCAAGTTTAAGGGAAAGAAAAACTACAACTTCAAGAAAAACAGGTCAAACAGAAAGAGTTTTATCTCTAAGAGAAGCATTGAATCCTCAGATGATGACTCTGATGAAATCTCAGAAGATGAGCCTAGTGAGGCTTTGTTCATGGTTTACATTGAAGATCAAGAGAAGAACACAGCTAAAGAAAAATTCTCCTCAAAAAGCAATGAAGAAGGCATTGTGGAATCTATCTCTAGTAGTGAAGAAGAAAAAGGGAATGAAATTTCAAGCTCTGGTGATGAAGAAGAAGGTGAGGTAAATTTTGAAGAAGAGTTTGCTGCAGCTATGAAGGAACATAAGAAAGAAAGAAAATATAACAAGCTTGCCTCACAAGAAGTTAAAAAACAGAAAAAGGTAATTCAAGATTTGAGAATTCAAGTTGTTGAATCCAAGAAAATTGTTGAAGATCTCAAGACTCGGGATTGGACGGTATCTACGGACCACTCCAAACTAATGACCGAGAATACGAGTTTGAGAACTCAACTTGAAACACAAGCCCCTGTGATGAGTAAATTTGAAGAGCTTGAGAAGGAATTTATTTTGTTAAAAGCAAAGGTGAATGAATATGAAATAGAAGAGTTTGAAAGACAACAAAAATTGAACAAATCTGATGAGCCAAGCAACACTACAATACATCCTAGTAGCAGAAAGCTAGATGGGATTATAAATTCTCAAAGACCTTTCAATGTAAAATTTGGTCTTGGTTTTGATAAGGGAGAGACTTCAAATAATGCAAACTCAAATAGAAAAGGTTCCATCTCTTTTGTGAAAGAGAGTGAAAAGGGCAAGGCTGCTGTGGTTTATGATAAAAAAGAAAACCATGTTCCTACTCCTCTGACCAACAATGCAAGGCAAGGTAGGAGAGTTAAAAAAACTAACATCTATGAAAGAAATTATCCCAATGCATTGCAGAGACAGATGAGGTATGTGGCTCCTTCTAGGCCAAGATCTTATTTTCATGGTTACTGTTATAAATGCAATACTTATGGTCACAGAATAGCTACCTGCAAGTTCAATCTGAGTCAAGTTAGATTTG
The DNA here is from genome assembly GCA_028583415.1 of Protea cynaroides. Lineage (NCBI taxonomy): Eukaryota > Viridiplantae > Streptophyta > Magnoliopsida > Proteales > Proteaceae > Protea > Protea cynaroides. The sequence goes on along the minus strand of CM053273.1, from coordinate 26,902,154 downwards.
AAAGCAGAAATCAGTTTGTCCCTCTTGAAGAAAATTTTGTTGAATGCTATAACTGTAACAATTTTGGACATATAGCAAGGAACTATAGAACCATCTTTCCCCCTATGCCACCTTCACAGAGACAGTATGACAGAATTAGAAGCAAGATTCCAAGACAGAAGCAAGATGAAATATCTAAATCAAATAAGAGGGTCTGGGTTCAGAAAAATAGCTCTTTGGTTGTACAGACAGCTTTCAAGGCACAAAATAGTTCTACACCATGGATTCTTGACAGTGGATGTTCGAGTCATATGACAGGAGATAGTAAGAGGCTTCAGAAACTTCAACATTATGAAGGAGGCTCAGTCAAGTTTGGTAATGATATTGGTGCAAAGATTGTTGGGAAAGGAAGCATTAGCCTCAACAATGGGAAGGTAAAATCTCATGAGGTTCTCTATGTTTCAGGCTTGAAACATAATCTATTGAGTGTCAGTCAGCTTTGTGATAAGGGCCACAGATTAATTTTCAGTGATCAAGGATGTGAGATTCGAAGAACTGACAGTGGCAAATTGATGGCAACTGGAAAGAGAACTTCAGGAAATCTTTATACATTGTCTGAAGATTTTTAAGAAAATTGCATGTTGAGCCCAGAAGAAGAAATATGGCTATGGCATAAAAGACTAGGGCATATTGGATTTGAAAATTTAGTAAAGATTTCCAATAAAAATGCTGTGAGAGATATCCCATCTTTGAAGAAGCCAACCAATGGCATATGTCCATCTTGTCAGAAAGGGAAGCAGACAAGAGTGTCATTTAAACCAAAAGATCACCATACTACTCAACCACTTGAGATTATTCACACAGATCTATGTGGGCCAGTGAGAACTCAGAGCATCTCAGGAGAGAGGTACTTTATTCTATTCATAGATGACTACTCCAGAATGACTTGGGTAATGTTCTTGAAAAATAAGTCAGAGGCTCTTGCAAAGTTTAAAATCTTCAAAGCTCAAGTTGAAAATGAGACAGAAAGAAAATTAAATGTTTAAGGTCTGACAGGGGAGGAGAATACACCTGGATTAATTTTGCAGATTTTTGTTCTGAGAATGGCATCAAGAGACAAACTTCAGCTCCTAGAACACCACAACAGAATGGTGTTGCAGAAAGAAAGAATAGAACTGTTCAAGAGATGACCAGGACTATGTTGACAGAAAATGACATGGGGAACAAATTTTGGAGAGAAGCAGTGCATACAACAGTATATGTTCAGAACAGGTGTATGTTGAGACAACATGAAGACAAAACTCCCTATGAATTATGGTTTGGTAAAAAGGCCACAGCAAAGCACTTCAAAGTGTTTGGTAGTAAATGTTATATAAAAAACACCAATCATGATTTAGGGAAGTTTGATGATCGAGCAGATGAAGGAATTTTTCTTGGCTACTCTACCTCAAGCAAAGCATATAAATGTTACAACAAGAAGCATGGTAAAATCGTTGAGAGTGCAGATGTGAGAGTAGATGAGCATAAAAATTCAACTCCGCAGTCAATCGTTGATCCTCATATTTTTGAAGACTTGGATAGTGAGAAAAATGACAAAGTGAAATAGAAAAAGAGCAAAATGTGACAAATGTGCCGGAACGAGAACAGTGGTTGATACGTAAGAAAGAGAAGAGCAAGTGATTCGGGAGGCGGATAGGCGGAACAAAAGTGGCTCAAGCAGAGTAAAAAAAAATCATCCTGAGCAATTAATTCTTGGTGATCCATCGGCTGGTATGCAAACAAGAAAGGTGAGACAACCAAAACAAATGTTTTCTTTACTATCTCATATTGAACCAAAATCAGTTGCAGAGGCATGTGAAGATGCAAGTTGGCTCAAAGCAATGAATGAAGAGTTGGATCAAATAGAGAAAAACAAAACTTGGGAATTGGTGCCAAGGCCTACAGACAAGAATGTCATTGGCACTAAATGGGTCTACAGGAACAAGCTCAATGAAGATGGAAAAATTGTAAGAAACAAGGCCGGATTAGTTTGCAAAGGATATGCTCAAAGTTGAGGGAATTGACTTTGAAGAAACATTTGCTCCTCGTGGCTAGGCTGGAAGCTATCGGGATGTTTCTTGCTTTTGCAAAGGCATAAGAACTTCAAGGTTAATCAGATGGATGTCAAGTCAGCTTTTCTGAATGGAGACTTGGAAGAAGAGGTGTATATAGAGCAACCAGAAGGATTTCAACGGAGTGAGGACCCTACACTTGTGTGTAAACTGAAGAAAGCATTGTATGGGTTGAAGCAAGCACCAAGAGCATGGTATTCCGGATCGGATACTTATCTTTTGTAAGTTGGGCTTCAAGAAAGGTTTGGTTGATAGCAATTTGTATGTTAAATCTATGGATGACAATCGGACGGTTGTGGTTGTATATGTAGATGATATCATCTTTGCAGGCCAAAAGGATGAATTATGTCAAGACTTTGCTCGGGAGAATGCAAGATGAGTTTGAGATGTCTATGATTGGAGAGTTATCTTATTTTTTAGGTCTCGCAGATCAGCCGCTTAAAGAATGGATTCTTTTTATCTCGGACTAAATATGTGAAGGAAATGTTGAAGAAATTCACAATGGAAGACTGTACACCAATGAGTACTCCAATGATGACAAGTCGTAAGCTAAGCAAAGAGGATGACTCTCCATCGTTGACCACACTATGTATAGGTCAATGATTGGAAGTCTACTTTACTTAACCGCTACAAGGCCGATATTCTACGGTCTGTTTGCATGGTAGCTAGATATCAAGCTGGCCCAAAAGAGACAAACGTTGTAGCCGTGGAAAAGAATTTTCAGATATCTAAAGGGGACTATGGACTATGGTCTTTGGTATGCAAAAAGCAAGGATCTGGAATTATCTTCTTACTCGGATGCGATTGGGCGGGATGTGTTGATGATAGGAAGAGCACTAGTGGCGGTGCTTTTTATCTTGGAAGAAATTTGGTGGCTTGGCACAAGAAGAAAGGGAGTCAGTATCATTATCTACGGCAGAGGCAGAATACATTGCAGCTACCTCATGTTGCACACTGGTATTATGGATGAAGCAGATGTTGAAGGATCTCGGCATTGAGTCAAAGAAACCTATTTCTATGTTTTGTGATAACACTAGTGCCATAAATATATCTAAAAATCCCGTTATGCACTCCAGGACGAAGCACATAGCCATTCGATATCACTTCTTGAGAGAGAAAGTTCTCGAAGGAGAAGTTCAGTTAGAGTTCATTCCCACAGCAGAGCAGATTGCAGATATTTTCACAAAGCCACTTCCTAGAGATCAGTTTGATTACTTGCGACAGAAATTGGGAGTGATTATCTTCCCCAAGCATTGAGGAGCTTGGAGTGAGGGGGAGCAGTGTTTGCTTGTTCTATTTTTTTTTACTCCCCATGTAGGACTCAGGGGGAGTCTATTGATATTTTTTTGTGTTACTATGGTGTTGAGTTTATGTTTTGGAGCTTTCATAGGATTGGGAAGATGCGGTGGGCACTCCTATGTGGCATATCCCTTTGTTCTTGTTGTCAAAGGGGGAGAAATATTTATGCACAGAGTGAGTTGCCAACAATTCCAAAGGGGGAGATTGTTGCACTTTGGATTGTCATTGTCGGCAACTCGGACCAAGTCTGATGAGGGAGATTGATACTGGATGTAGATTGATACCGGTTGTAGTCTTGTGGTTCGTCATGCAATTAAAGAGAGAAATTCAAGAGAGAGAAAGAAGAGAATGAATCAGAAGAGAGAGAAAGAGGAGAGAGAAAAAATGTGAGTGGGACCCACAGGTATGGTGGCAAGGTGACATGCCAACACGGCAGCCCACGGCACTTGGCATGCATGCACACAAAGTTTCAGGTTCAAATTCCAAGGTTTGATAGAGTTTTAACTTTGGGTCTATTTTTGGTGGGTCCCGCAACAGGTTCATGGAGATCCGGCATTGGAAATATGTAGAGCATCGAGTTAGCTTTCCAACGCAACTTGAATCACTCAATTCCGACATCGGATGAGAGAGATATCGCAGTTTCTGTCGAATCGCTCGAAAAAGTCATTTCATAAGTTGTTTAGGGGCAATTTCGGCATTTCACAAGTTGTATAGGGGCTTTTTCGTCAAGAAAAAGAGAAGGAGATCCAAGATCCGCGGCGAGGACTGATCCTCACCTCTCAGATTCGCATCTGACAGCCCACAAAGACGCGGCTCGGCTACGGTGCGGCGCAGGTGCAGGTTATATAAGGAAAGATTCTCTTTCCTTATCCGAGATTAGCCAATTTTCAAAATGCCATATCTTCTTCATCCGAGCTCCAAATCGGTCCGTTCAAATTGCAGCATTCATATTTTTCGATGACCTATCTATTGGGCGCCGTTGGGAGTCGTGAAAGGGCTGGAAAAAAATTGAAAAGTGTGTTTTGAAGCTACAGAAGAGGGATTTTGCCTGTCGGAGTGTCCAGTGAGGGGATTCATCACTATCCACCTATTCTCTGTGCATCAATGGATTGTTGAAACCCTGAGAGAGGTTGATATGCTGCGTATTACTCATTCATGGTGATGTTGAAGGAGATGGGAAGCCTATGATCAAGACGAGATCGATGTTTCAAGATTTACTATCATTGAAGGCTGTTCAGAGGTTCTCAAGGCAGTGTGGAGCATCAAAGATTATCGCTGGAAATTCAAGACTATTGGTTGTGAGATTTTCTCATTCCCTATCTCTTTAAATAATTTTTATGCACTGTATGCTAGTATAGGTGAAAGAAAAATAGTAGAATACCTATCTAGCTTGTGGGTTTCATTGTAGGGCAATTCTATAAGCCCCAAAAATTGTTTTAGTTGTGGTGTGTTCAGTGGGTGCTGGACACTGGCTTTATACCTGAATTTTGGTGTTGTTACACCCTCTCAGTTTTATGCTGGGAAAATTTAGGGTTAGTATCCTTGTCTGTAAGAGACTAAAAGTTGAGTATTGAGTAAGTACGGAGCCCGTGGGGCATTACTCCGTGGATTAGCCATCACATACTATGGTGGTGAACCACGTAATATCTTGTGTTCTGTGTGTTTATTTTTCTGGTATATTTTGTAGTGTGTGGAATGGTTTGCAGGATGGGTGTGCAAATCTGGTAGACCTGGCCACTGAGTGGTAGCGAGGTGGATTTGCATACAATTGTGTGTATTGATAAATCAGGTATCCAACAGCTCTGGACAACATTGAATTTATAGGGAAAAAGTTTCAGACACTGATTCACCCCCCTCTCAGTGTCATATCAAGTTCATCAATTCCACCTAAAATTGAGTCTATCAATGTTACTCTTGAAACTGAGACTATCATAGTCACTCCAACAACCACATCACCCATTGCCCCTACAACCACATCACCCACTGTTCCCACAACCACATCACCCACTAGTCCTATAGCAACCGAACCTCCAATTGTCCCTATAGCAGTTGAGTCTACTTCACACAGTCCATTAATCCCGATTGTTACTTCAGAAATCGAGTCTACTCCACATAGCCCATGTTTATCCATTGTTCCTCATCGATCCATGCATGTCTCACAACCTGATAATCAACTATGAGACTATGTTTGCAATTCAATCACACAACAGATCACTTCAGCATCCTCTTCAGGTAAGTCATATCCTATACATCAATACATTAGTTTCTTTTCTAATTTTGATTAGAAGGTGTTTTTATCAAATCTATGTTTTGAAATTGAACCAAAGACCTATAATCAAGCCCATAAACATATTGAGTGGGAACAAGCTATGGCTGAGGAACTCAGTGCCTTGTAGGATAACAACACATGGACTGTTGTGCCCTTACTTGAAGGTAAACGGGCCATAGATGTAAATGGATTTTCAAAATAAAAAGGCATGCAAATGGGCAGATTGAGAGATATAAAGCTCGTTTAGTGGCTAAAGGTTTTACTTAGATGGAAGGCTTTGACTACCATGAAACATTTGCTCTGGTAGAAAAATTAGTAATGGTGCAATGTTTAATAGCTTTAGCTACTTATAATCATTGGCCTCTCTATTAAATGGATGTGAAAAATGCTTTTCTCCATAGAGATCTTGATGAGGAAGTGTTTATAGTTCCTCCACTGGGTATAGAGTTGAGGGGGCACAATAAAAACCGGGTACGGTTTGTCATCTTAAAAAGTCCTTATATGGACTTAAACAAGCTCCTTGGAAATGAAACATAAAATTTGTCTCTGTACTACTTCAAATGGGTTTTTCTCAATCCTTAGCTGATGCTTCTCTATTCACTTACAATCATACTTCTGTTTTTACGGCTATTTTGGTATATGTTGATGATAGAGTTATCACTGGCATAAATGAAAATCATATTTCTATAGCAAAGGCCGATCTTCATAAGTATTTTCATATCAAATATCGCGACAAGCTTACCTATTTTCTGGGCATAGAGGTCATACCCATTAATGATGGGTTACTTCTCTCACAACAGAAGTATGCATTGGACATTTTAAATGATTCTGGGCTTCTAGCAAGTAAACCAAGCCCATTTTTGATGGACTAGAACCTGAAACTTGATAATGAGTCTAGCCCACTACTTGAAGATCCAACTATGAATCGTAGGAAGGTTGGCTGCCTAATCTACCTAACTGTCACAAGACCAGATTCGTGCTTTGTTGTCCATGTCTTGAGCCAATTCAGGCACGCTCCTCGAGCTCCTCATCTTCAAGCTACTGTTCGTGTGCTACGATATTTGAAAGGGTCAATTTCTCTTGGACTACATAAGGCCCATAATACTACCCCAGTAATTTCAAGCTATTGTGATTCAGATTGGGCTGGGTGCCCATATACTAGAAGATCAACAACAGGCTATATTGTTTTCTTCGGCTCAACTCCCATATCTTGGAAGACCAAGAAGACTATTGCACGCTCTTCTGCTGAAGCAGAATATAGAGCTTTACCGATGCTGTCATGTGAATTATCATGGATAAAGTCTTTGTTTGAGGACTTAGGTTTCTTACAGGCATTTCCCATATCAGTCCACTATGATAATCAAGTTGCGCTGCACATATTGGCAAATCCGGTCTTTCATGAACGTACTAAACACATTGAGGTCGATTGTCATTTTATAAGAGAGAAAATTCAACAACAGATGATCAGACTAGTTCATATTAAATCCAAAATTTCAGTGTGTTGATTTATTAACAAAGGCTCTGGGACAGAGCCCTCTCTCTTTCTTAATCACCAAGCTTGGACTTCGTCTGAGGGGGCATATTAAATTATATTGTTAATCACTTATGTAGTTTTACAAGTTTACCCTTGGTTAGACCAACATCAAGTCAAGTTGTATAAATATATCTTTTGTACTGTTCATGAGAGATATCGAATGGAGTTTCAGTTCCAATCTAGATTCTTTCTTTCTGTACCAATTTGACATTTTGGCCCAGACCAAAATCGGACCGGAATGGCCTGTTAAGAAACCCAAACTAGCTTGAATGGATAATACCCAACCCGAACACCAGTAAGGCCCATTAAGAAGCCCGAGCTAGTCTGAACCAATTCATTTTGCTACTCAAATAATAACCAATTGACCAAGGATCTAACGATTCTAACTAGATAAATGTAAATATGCAATCCATTATCCATGCTTAGATGCCTCTAAGATCAATCAAAACTCAATCGGTTACAATTGTATTAAATATGAACAAAAAGTGCCACAAAAAAATTATTTTTGTGCAAAAATAGCTACATGCGAAGGCCGAGCCTGTCCGAAATCAGCCCAATAAGCCCAGCCCGATAATAACCCGACAACGGACCGGCCCGTTAGTTATTGTGTCCAATGCAACCCGCCCCAGCCTGAACTCTTAATGGACATGTTTTGGGCTGGGCTTGTAAAACCCGACACCGTTTCAGCCTAGACCAAAATCAGACCAGACCAGCCCGTTGACACCCTTACCCATGCCACAATACTTCGATCACTACTGTCACTCTCCAAAGGCTTAGATGTTTAAGTCTCTCTTTCGTCATTTGGCAAACTCTGGTAAGATTTTTAAATTTAATTCCAGTTAATGAATTAAACATCTTGTAAATTTTTTTAATACAAACTTAGGTAATCTATGTTGACAATTTTTTTAGTATATAAACCGATGCCTTATAAGGGAATATTACGCGGCAAGGATGTAAGTAGTTTTGGTTTCAGTGATAATCAGCAAAAATAAAAAAATGAAGTGATTATTAATTGGTTCTAGTTTATGAAATCGACACTTATTATTAATTGGTTTCAGTTATCGATCAATCAGTTTGTTATCGATTTGATTTAAAACCAAACTCTACAGAAAATAAATAAATAAATTTAAAACTAATCATATTTTTGTTTGGTTGAGTCAAGTCCGATACGGGTCGATCCATTGACCAATCATATTTTTGAAACAGATAAGTCTTGAATGAAACAAGTACATACCCTAAAGAATGGGGCGAATATAATTAATTATACAGTAGGCATGCCGAGGTTCAAATTGAGTTACCCAAAAAAAAAAAAAATTTATGGGAATGTAATAATAATAAGATTAATATAGAAAAATTTACAACCTAATTTAAGAGTGTTCTCTCTAGTGTGTTTCTCTTTCAGATTTTGAAAACCAGCAGAGGTATTTGTTAGGAAAAAAAAAGAAGAAAAGGATCTTTCTCTGTGTTAACAGTTGCGAGGAAATAGCATAGAAATTAACTTGTTCAACCATAAATACAAACTCAATATTCACAAAAGAAGACCCAAAAGTCTCATTCTGAGTGACAACCCAAAATTAGGACCAAGGGGTTGCAATAATCCCGTTAACACAATCAATAGCAATTTTTTTAATCAAATAAATTTCAGCTGCACTCTTTGTAGGATAACTTAATAATGTGCCTATCTTTTTTCGCAATAATATAACTAACATCCGTTGAACACACCCAAATCGAAATTAAACTTACAGAATAATTAAAAGTCCTTTTCACCCCTACACCATTCCCTTTGATTTTAATATTTTTCTTATTTATTTTTACAAAAATCATTCCTTCTCCGCAATCTCTCCTTATCCTTGTAACTCTCTCACCGTTAACCTCATTCTCTCTGGATCCCTCTCCTTACCACTGCAACTCTCTCTCTCTCTTTCCCCGCCCCTGCAACTCTCCCTCAAAGCCTTCTAATTTGATCTCCCCAAAGCTACATGCAACCAGAGTTTCCAGTTTAAGTTTTATATTCTGCTTCCGGTGACAATACATTTTCTGATTTAGATTTACATTCTTCAATTGTGGCAGCGGTACTCACAACAAAACATTCTGAGAGCTGCAAGAGGGTGATACAGTACGTTCTAGAAAACCTGCAAATACATGCAAGCTTGAAAACATGTTTATCCTAGAGGGAATGGTAGTTGGTTTGGATGACACTTATCAAAGATGGGTTTGTTCTGGTGAGGGTCCACAATGTTCATCATCCTTTAAGAGTTCATACGTCAACACTGGAGCGGGTTACATCTGGCTTTGCAGCAGGGGACTGGGTGAGGGTGAAGGGATGACAAAAAACACTAGCTTGAGGGTGAAGGAAGATGACAAAAACCACAGAGAACCAGAAAATCCATTAACGATCTAAAGAAGGCGAATAAGTACAGAAAAGAGAAAGCGAAAATTCATTAACCAGAAAATCAGAAAATCAGAAATTCCATTAACGATTTTAAGAAGGCAAACCAGAAAATCCTTTCCGTTTGCTTTTTAGGGTTTTGGATCCTTACCGTGGTTCTTCCCTTTCAATTTCTCTCTTTTCTTCCTCGGGTTTTTGCATGATTTCGATAACCCTGTTCTTTCGAGAGTCCAGAGAAAGAGAGAAAGAGGTGTTGGGTTGCTGTTTTTGGATGGTGAAGGATCCTGTAGCTGTAGTAGTTCCAATGTCTATTCCGATCAATTACAACGAGATGGCTGTGCTTAACAATACCGGAGGGCCGTTGCCTTTCTACTATTCTCCAAATATGCAGCCGATGTTGCATTCCTATTTTCAACCACAATTGACAAATCCGTCTGCTTTTCAGCCATTTATCTTCCAACGGCTACTCTTCCTTGAAGCTCAAGTGGGGTTGTACGTCTCGAGTCTGAACTGAGTTTCGATCTGTGACACGATGGAAAGGGTTTTTGGTTTCTGGTTTCTGGTTTCTGGTTTCATTTGTTTCCCTGCTCCATTTTCTCCCCTTTTCTAATGTATGAGGGTGTATTTGATGGGGTTGTGCTTCTGAGGAAAGCGACGAGCTGGAGGAGATTTGCGAAATCTACTCAGGCTCTCGCAGCCCATGGTTACTTCTTTGTTTCACGGTTTTGCTGCTCGATGATGTCGATTATTTTTCTTGGTGGTTAGTAATCAATCCCTCTTCAACTTCGTTTCAGTCAACGGAACATGTTTAAAAAAAATAACAATAAAAAAAATAAAAAGGTGTTAACGATATAAAAAGGTTAAATGATAGGTTAACAAATTGACGGGGATATTATTGGAATTAATGAATTTTATATGTCATTGGGTAATAGCCATGACCTGGAGGTTTGACTTGACTCATATTTTTAAAAATAAATGGTATTAGTGATATTATCAAGAAAAAAAAGGTGAGTGTGTGATATTAAACTATATTATGGGGACTAACTGAAATTTTCTCCATATTATTTGATGATGACATGGAGATATCATATTCTAAGGCCGACTCCATTTGTCTAAATACTGTTGTAAGCTCAAGTAAAAGAACATTTGAATTTCTTTTTATACCTTTTTTTTTTTTTGTAGAATATGATAAATCATTTGTGAGATTAAATTATGAGTTATAAATAATAACCGTTTAATTCCACTAGACAGAAAGAAATATAATAGATAATCAGAATAATGATAATTATCTTTTAACCTATTTGTAGATTTTGGATTATATATTTACGAAAAAAGATTTTGAATTATATCAATTTGTTTTAAATATAAACAAATATCATAAATCATACCAAACAACTATATATATCATAATATATTGTATTATTAATTCTATAATGAATATCAACGAGAACCTAAGGGAAGAACAAAACGAAGTAAAAGAGGAGGATTCAAGGTATTTTGAAATTGGGAATCGATGATCCTCTAACCTAGCAGCCCAAAACAACGGTTGTGACTTTTGAGCCATTGACATCCCTAAATTGTCTTCGAGCTGGACCACATATCAGTCATCAACATGATGGTAAGAGTTTCATTCGGTGGCCGATGTGCATATCAACATCGAGTGAACTTTATCTTAGATCACGACCAGAAGAATTGGACAATAGGAGATGATTTATTTCTAAATACACAAGGGTTTCCTTTGTATGACAATGCTGCATCGCGTGTGTAATTCCTTAAATGCCCCACTTTATAATAGGTGTCAATCATAAGACAGGGGTAAGGATGTAATTTGGAGAAATCCATTTTAAAATACCAACGTCAGAGTGAAATCCATTTTAAAATACCAAGGTCTGTAATTTCCAACGGCTATTTCTTCCACGATCTTTCCTTCACTTTCTTCCTTGCCCTCCCAGATTTTTTGAGTTTCAGAACACTTTTCTCCAATTCGAACATCTGCTCACTCTCCCATTTGAACCTCTGCTCACTCTCCCATTTGAAACTCATCATATCTCTCTGATCTCTGTCGGCCTTAGAAGAAGATGACTCTCTATGATCTCTATCGATCTGGTAACAATAACCTGAACTCCCCGATTTCTCTCCAATTTGTTTAGCCCTAACCGCAAACCTCACTTTTAACCATATTAATTTTTTGTTTTGCTGATAAAGGTTATGAAGAACTACCTCAATATCTGCGTTTCTGTGATGGCTTGGACACCTTTGGAGGGCTAACACCCATCACAAAATAAATGTACATTCCCTCTTTCTTCTCAAATTAGCATCCATGACTTGTTAACAGAGGGTTTTGGACATGAAATGAAGGGATGTTGGCAAAAAAGTTACACCATCTTACCATCTATAACAGTGATGGCAATAGTCTTTGATGGACTTTGATTCCCCTGCACTATTGTAAGACATTTTAAAAGTACATTCTTCCCTTTTCCCACCGTTTGCTTGAGTTATATTTCTATGGCTCCATTGTTTTGAATTTATTGTATTATGTTAATACTAAAAAATGCTGTTACATTAACTGATAAGTAGAAATAATGGACCATACCCTTATTTTTTATTTTTATTTTTTTTAACCTTTCTCCTCACATTGAGGGTAGTAGTTGGCTTAATATGGAGAAATAAATATTGTACAACATTCTTTGTAGGTAATATCAGGTTGCAGATTGCAGTTTGTGTGTTTTGGATTTACATATAAAGCATATTGTGCCATCTTGATTAGCACAATATGGTAAGACAATAAATGTTGGAGAGAACCAAGATTTCCAGCACAAGACATGGCAAAGCTCCGAGTTCAAGTGCTAACTGCTCAAAATTGCTTGGAGTTAGAGGCTTCTTTCCCATTGGCTACCATACTTAATCAGAAGTGCGTTTTATATATTCAAATTCTGTAGCAAGCGCAAAATAACCATCATAGTTTTGAGTTAGAGCTAATCTTTAAGCAACCTAAGATGGATCCCTGATATTATGGTGGTTGTTCATGTCACACCCCAATTCTGCACCAATCAGAATGGTGTGATGAACCGTCTATGATCCAACGGTTCAACCAGGATCTCGAATAGACTGTATCATTTTGCTTAAACTATACACATCCACAACCATAATCAGAGTAAATAAACAATAGCGGAAGTCTTTAATACTAAGAACTGAGTATCTAACAGTGATAACATAAATAAAGTATCCAATTATCTCCAAAAGACTAAGACATAAAATAAAATAAATTAATCAATTACATATTCTGAATAATCCAACTAATAAATCTAATCAAAGACGCATGAGTTGCACTCGCACGACGAATCATGCGACTCCATCATAGCTTTTGCATCCATTGCCGCAGCATGGCTGTACATTAGAGCATTCATATAATCTTCTACGGTAGGACCTGCATCATCAACTAAAAATATTCGACGTCGAAAGGGTGAGCACACATCATGGCTCAGTGAGAAAACAAAACAATGCAACAAACATATGCATGCATTCAATTCATATCTTTGGTCTGGTTCATAAGTTTACAATGTGCAATAGAAAGAATAGGTGGCCGCCGCACCTCTATACACGAGTGTATGAAGCCGTCCAATGGATCAAACACCATTCCCGTTCCACATGCATCCATCATGGAATAGATATAGAGCTAAAGTGCCCGGATCAAACACCACATAACACTTCCCCCGATGCCCTACCCATACCAACATATAAGCCCCTATTGGCGAGGGCTTACAAACTGGACTCGCAACTAACCAATCCTAATGTCAACAGTGTATCCAAGGCCTCACCCCAGCATCCCTCAATACGTCCATAGAGATAGAGCTAAGGTCCTCCGGCAGAGTTAGAGACTACTGTAAGCACCCCATTTTTGCCACTCTCGGCGTAAGTGAACCAATATGGCAAGTTTCTGACCTTTAACCCAAAGATTTGTGATTCTCCACTGATCCCCACAGTAGGGTCATGGGCTATTACCTGCGTAGATGCATAGGTCATAGAATTATCTTCGAAACGAGACCAGAATTGCTCAATATTGATATCAAATGAGGAAGATACAACCATTTTAGTCGGATGATACATATAAGGGAGGTTTCTGAAATTATTATAAATAATAATCCCAGGGGCCTTCATGCAAATTATCCTAAGTCGGATTGTTTGAATTTCAAATCATCATATCTTGATCATCCGATATCGGATTCAGATGATTCCAGGACCATTATTCTTCATTCATGATGTTCTACAAAGTGGACGTAAAAAATCTCGGGTAGAAATCACTAGTGGGTCACATGCAAGCTTGCATACAAAATTATCGTTAGAACTTCAAAGCTTCATATCTTTTCCGTTCTACATCGGATTCAGATGATTCCGAGATCATCATTCTTCATTCATGATATTCTACAAAGTGAACGTAAAAAATCCCACGTAGAAGTCAGCAGTGGGTCCCATGCAAACTTGCATGCAAAATGATCGTTAGAACTTCAAAGCTTCATATCTTTCCCGTTCTACATCGGATTCAGGTGATTCCAGTCTCATTATGTTTCATTTTTAGTGCTCTACAAAGTGGACGTAAAATATTTTCTATAGAAGTCTCCGAAGGATCTCATGCAGAATGATCAGTCAAATTATCGATAATTGGTCCGCTTAAACTTCAAAAATTCATAGGTTGACCATTTTACTTCCAAATGAGGTGATTCAAGTTCCTATATTCCTCATTTTTAATGTTCTACAAAATGAACGCAAAAAATTTGGAATAGAGGCCATCAAAAAATTCCATGCGGGATAACAGCGGAAATGACCCGTGAAATGATAAGGAGAGAAAACCCAGTTAATTCCAATCAGTCCAGTCAACTCAGTTCAAACCAATTTTGGTCCAACCTAGCTCAACCCATATCAGTTGTCAACCTAAGTCAGTCTCAACCCATTTCGAATCAGTTCATCTATGTGCACAATATTTATATATATATATATATATATATATATATATATATATATATATATATATATATATATATATATATATATATATATATATATATATATATATGTATATGTATGTATGTTATTAAATATATGTGTATGTATGTATATAATATATATTATTATATGTAAATGATAATCCAAAAGATTTTCGAGAAGAAAAAGGAAAGAGGGGAGAGAAAAAACGTGAAAGAGAATGGGGATTTCGGTTTTGGAGATAATCCAAAAGATTTTGAGAAGAAAAAGGAAAGAGGGGAGAGAGAAACGTGAAAGTGAAGGGGGATTTCGATTTTGGAGATAAACCAAAAGATTTTTGCGAAGAAAAAGGAAAGAGGGGAGAGAAAAAACGTAAAAGGGAATGGGGATTTCGGTTTTGGAGATAATCCAAAAGATTTTGAGAAAAAAAGGAAAGAGGGAGAGAGGAAAAACGTGACTTTTTCTAAGAGAATCCAAAGGATTTTGTTGGAGAAAAAAAAGGAAAGAAGAAAGAGAAAACGTGGGGGTTTTTAGGAGTCACGGTTTTAGGGAAGGGAGAAAAAAAAAAAAAAAAAAGGGGGGGAGAGAGAGGACGTAAAAAGGGAGAGGATTTAGGGTTTCTAGATTTTTTTTCAAAAGGGAAAGAAGGGGAAGATAAAAGGGACGTGAGAGAGAGAAGAAAGAGGACTTTTTCCAAAGAGAAAAAAAAAGGGAAAGAGGAAGAAAAACGTGAAAGACTTTTGAGATAAGTTTTGGGAGAAAAGTAAGGGAAGAAGAGAGAAAAAAAAGGGGGAAAGAAAAAAAACGTGAAAGGCCTTTGAGGCTCACGTTTTTGGGAGAAAAAGAAGGGAAGAAGAGAGAAAAAAGAGGAAGAAAAAAAAAACCAGAAAAAAGAGAAAAGAAAAAAAACGTGAAAAGGGAGTTTGATAGAGTTTGGGCTCTCGGTTTTGGAGAAAAAAAAGGGAGAACGAAGAAGAAGAAGGGAGGAGCAAGTAGAACCTAGGAACATCTAGGTAAGCTGCCTTTACTTCTATTTTTCTTCTATTGTTTTGCTTAACTACAAATCTCCATCTCATAAACCACTCTACCTCACCATTAACCAATTTCCATCACCAATCTAGCCTACACTTGGTTTCAATCCCTATACAACCAACACTCTAATCGATTTCATCTCATACTTCAATCATCAGCCTTGTGCTACCACCTACCTGTAACCCCACTCACTTCCATCTCCTACTGAACCAACCAACACCCCACACCACTTACCTGAACGTAGCCATGTTACAATACCTGAACCTGTCCATCAAGTCCTAGACCAATTCCCCTCATCCAACCATTGGATCAACATTCCTCATCTTACCCTTGATCTTTCCATTAAATATGGGCCATTGATTGAATCTATGATCATGATATGCTTGAATAAAAATCTAAATTTTGATTCTTTGTCGTGTTAATATGATGCCCTTTCAAAATCTGATCCATTGAATGTGAAATTTGTTTTGATCATGTGATGAAAATTTGTCCATTGATATTTGAATGAATGAATTTGACTAATTGATGTGAATTTAATATGAATCGTTCATCTTTAAGATCCAATCATGTGAATGGATGGTTAATAAATCTGAACCATTGATTTTAATCTGATGATGATTTAATGATGAATTAATTTGAGCCATTAAAGTCGGATTAACTGATGTTATATGATTTGAACTGTTGATTTAAGATCTTGAATTATTTTCAATCATCAATCAAATGTGATTTCGGTCACATTGTTGATAATCGATGCATTGAATCTAGACCGTAGATCTGAAAATATGTTTTGATTGATTGACTCACATGCCTTGGTTGTTTATCACATGCCATATTTTGATGCTATATTGTTCACATGCTATATTTGGATGCTTATATGCACACACACTGCCACAATTGGAATATTCACACTGCCATGATTGGAATGATCATACTCACATGCTATATTAAATGCTTATTGTCATAATTAGGGTAGAAAATCCTAAAATAGAAAGAAAATAACAATTAGGGTAGAAAATCCTAAAAAATGGAAATAAAATAACAATTAGGGTAGAAAACCCTAAAAAATGGAAAGAAAATAACAATTAGGGTAGAAAATCCTAAAATAGAAAGAAAATAACAATTAGGGTAGAAGACCCTAAAAAATGGAAAGAAAATAACAATTAGGGTAGAAAACCCTAAAATGGAAAGAAAGTAACAATTAGGGTAGAAAACCCTAAAATGGAAAGAAAATAACAATTAGGATAGAAAACCCTAAAAAATGGAAAGAAAGTAACAATTAGGGTAGAAAACCCTAAAATGGAAAGAAAATAACAATTAAGGTAGAAAATCCTAAAAAATGGAAAGAAAATAATAATTAGGGTTGGAAACCTTAAAAAATAGAAAGAATGCAGCAATTAGGGTAGAAAACCCTAAAAAAATAGAAAGAAAATAGCAATTAGGGTAGAAAACCCTAAAAAATGGAAAGAAAATAATGAGGGTAGAAAACCCTAAAATGGAAAGAAAATAACAATTAGGGTAGAAAACCCTAAAAAATGGAAAGAAAATAATTAGGGTAGAAAACCCTAAAATGGAAAGAAAATAACAATTGGGGTAGAAAACACTAAAAAATGGAAAGAAAATAATTAGGGTAGAAAACCCTAAAATGGAAAGAAAATAACAATTAGGGTAGAAAACCCTAAAAAATGGAAAGAAAATAGCGATTAGGGTAGAAAACCCTAAAATGGAAAGAAAATAGCAACTAGGGTAGAAAACCTTAAAATAGAAAGAAAATAATAATTAGGGTTGAAAACCTTAAAAAATAGAAAGAATGCAACAATTAGGGTAGAAAACCCTAAAAAAATAGAAAGAAAATAGCAATTAGGGTAGAAAACCCTAAATATGAAAAGAAAATAGCAATTAGGGTCTTGCCATGCTTAGAAGATAGCCTACTAGATCATGCCATATAGGCTCTTGCCTTATTTGCAATACATGCCATATTTGAAAGATTTTTAAACAATCTTACTGTATGTGAATTTCTTGCCACAAATATTTTATGTGCCATATTTAGATAGAATATTCTATTTTTTGGCAATAACTTATTTTATGCAACACCCTAGTCAAACTGCCATTTCTGCACAATTCTAGAAGACAATCTAGGCCTGGGGACATGCATTTAGGCACCCACACTCTTGGGAAGGGCATAATGGGAATAATAAAATCTTAATAAAGAAAGAGAATTCTTTGCCAAACCTTTTAAAATTAGAATTCAGAATGAAAAGGGTAATTTAGGACGATTTGCCCCTCGGCAAACCCTAAACCTAGAATAGGTTCTAAACCCTAAACCTAGAATAGGTTCTCAATCATTAACCTTGAACAGGTTCTCCAGCCCGAACTACGTGGATTCTGATTCCTAGGTCAAACCCTAGGATACGTAGGCCATTTGGGAGAAACCCAAATTCGGATCCACATTTTAGTCCACTCGGACTATCCATAGATCCACTAGGATATCCCCCATATTTTAACCCAAATAGGGTTATCCATTTCAAACTACGTGGATTCTGATTCCTAGGTCAAACCCTAGGATACATAGGCTATTTCGGAGAATCCTAAATTCGGATCCACACCTTAGTCCACTCGGACTATCCATAGATCCACTAGGATATCCATTCCCATTTCAACCCAGAGTTTGAACTACGCGGATTCTGATTCCTAGGGCAAACCCTAGGATACGTAGGCCATTTGGGAGAATCCTAAATTCGGATCCACACCTTAGTCCACTCGAACTATCCATAGATCCACTAGGATATCCATTCCCATTTCAACCCAGAGCCCGAACTACGCGGATTCTGATTCCTAGGTCAAACCCTAGGATACGTAGGCCATTTGGGAGAAACCCAAATTCGGATCCACAATTTAGTCCACTCGGACTATCCATAGATCCACTAGGATATCTATCCATATTCCAATCCAAAAGGGGTTATCCAAACCTTAGTCCACTTGGACTATCCATAGATCCATTAGGATACTTACCCACATTTTGACCCAAATAGGGTTATCTAGTTCGAACTACGTGGATTCTGATTCTTAGGGCAAACCCTAAGATACGTAGGCTATTTGGGAGAAACCCAAATTCGGATCCAAACTTTAGTCCACTTGGACTATCCATAGATCCACTAGGATATTTATCCATATTTTAACCCACATAGGGTTATCCACATTTCAACCCAGAATGGGTTATCCATATTTCAACCCAAATAGGGTTATCCTTAGATCCATTAGGACTATCTATCAGTCCACATGGACTATCCAGATCCTAACCCATAGGATTTCTCAGCCTTTCAAGCATAAACTTCAACTTGAACAAAAAACTTAATCATGCACAAGCATAAATCACATCCATAAACTTTAATCACACCTAAACTACGATGGTGAACCTGATTTTCAGAATAATTCCGTAATACGTAGGCAATCTGATGGATACAGATTCGGTTCAATGATATCAAACCACTTGGTTTGGCTTGGTTTAACAAATAGAGTCTAGCTTAGGAAAGGTATAGGAGACCGATTTTGATCAGGCGGTTTGGGTGCCTAACCCCTTCCCATAACCGTAATCTGACGCTTACCCAATCTCTGATGGACCAGAATTCCAATCTGAGGGTCATGAGTCAATCGAAGTCTTACCTTGGGGTGAGATTTCACATTTCTAAGGTCCTAGACCTAAATCTAGGTGGCGACTTCAAAAGATTTCCATCTTTGTCCTCACAGTGGCGACTTCACTGGGGATAAACGTCAAACTCCTAAATGAAAATTTTCCTTGTGTGAATTGGATGCTAGATTTTAGGATACTATATTTATGCTTGTATAATATTGCTTTGGGGGGAATGGGTTCAGTCACACATTCGTGCGAGTAGCCGAACCGGGTCCCATGCATATGGGACAGCCCGCTAGGCGAAACACACAGCCTTGGCCTGTACTTTGTGAGACCACAACCGGCGAGCAGCCTCTAACGAGTGTTTCTTGGGTCCGCCTGGGAATGCGTTATGCTACTCCACGTCGCTTGGATCCTTGCAACATAGTATTTAAAGGGATTGGGGGCCCATTATTCATCGAGCATTCGGTGATAGGTTACTCCATCCTTGTCAAGGTGGCCTTTTCTGTCCTAACCCAGATTGTAGCCCAATGTTTGTTATTTTTGGTTCATCCCTGAACTGACCCAGTAAAGTCTGCTTAACCATGACATCCATGTTCGAGACGTACAAGTTCTGCCCATTTTTGTCCTCGATTGGTCAACATGTTAGAATCTACAGGATGAGCATCTTGAACTCTCACCCATTGGGAGTATGAGGTTTGTATACACCTATTCTACATCATAGTAGATGGTCACTATACACCCTCCATTAAGTAAGCTCGATGTGTCGAATCTCTCATTGTTAACATGTCGATTTCAAAAAATGAACAGAAAATCCCTGTCAAGACATAGATACCATGGTCAAGAAGAAATTTACTAGTTTGTTCATATATGAACCGCTTTTGTTAATCATCCCTAATAAGGACGATGGATTAATATATCCATTTCAATTTCATCGAATTCGGTAATCTAATTGGCCAGACCTTGGTACCACTGATTATCCATTTTGGAATCATGAGGTCCCAAGACTGAACACATGGCTTAATCAAATTCAATTAAATTGACTTGGATAATGTTTTCCCAATCGCCCTTATGAGGGAGCTAACTCTTGTTTGGTTGAGTCATCCTTGATTGTGCATGTGACTTCTTCTACTCCTTTAGATGTTTAGAATCTTGATATTTTTCCATTGGATTTCAATGCCTTTGGAAAAGAAAATCAAACTGCAATCATATCCACCCTTTTAGGGTGAGAGGTCCCTACAACTAAGAAATTGTATTGATCTCCCACCTTGAGATCCATCCATATTATCTTTCTAAATGAATCAATGGAAGTCATGAATCTAGATCTTGATTGAACATCAAATTTTGTAAGAAAGAAGGAAAGATTCAGCCCCTAGGCAAATCCAATCATAGTTCTCAATGTACCTTTGAATTAAGGAAAGATTCAGCCCCTTGGCAAATCCAATCATAGTTCTCAATTTATCTCAGAATTAATGAGAGATCCAGCCCCTAGGCAAATCCAATCATTAGTTCTCGATTCATCTCTGAATTAAGGAAAGATTCAGCCCCTAGGCAAATCCAATCAATATTCCTTATTCACCTTTGAATTAAGGAAAGATCCAGCCCCTAGGCAAATCCAATCATAGATTAAGGAAAGATTCAGCCCCTAGGCAAATCCAATCATAGTTCTCAATTTATCTTAGAATTAAGGAAAGATTGAGCCCCTAGGCAAATCCAATCATATTTCACGATTCAACTCTGCATCAAGGAAAGATTCAGCCCCTAGGTAAATCCAATCAATATTCTCTATTCACCTTTGAATTAAGGAAAGGTTCAGCCCCTAGGCAGGTCCAATCATCATTTTGGTTCATCCAGAATTAAGGAAAGATTCAGCCCCTAAGCAGATTCAATCACATTCAGTTCATTCCAGTATCAAAGAAATATTCAGTCCCAGATTCAATCACCATTTCTGGTTCATCTCAGAACTAAAGAAAGGTTCAGCCCCTAGGCAGGTTCAATCATCATTTTGGTTCATCCAAAATTAAGGAAAGATTCAGCCCCTAGGCAGATTCAGTTACATCCAGTACATCTCAGAATCAAAAAAAAATATTCAGCCCCTAGGCAGGTCCAACCACCATTTCTGGTTCATCTCAGAACTGAAGAAAGGTTCAGCCCCTAGGCAGGTCCAATCATCATTTTGGTTCATCCAGAATTAAGGAAATATTCAGCCCCTAGGCAGATTCAATCACATCCAGTTCATCTCAGAATCAAAGAAATATTCAGCCCTAGATTCAACCACCATTTCTGGTTCATCTCAAAATTAAAGAAGGGTTTAACCTTTAGGCAGGTTCAATCATCACTCCCAGATCATGCTAAAATGAAGAAGGCATTCGGCCCCTAGGCTTTTTCACCCTTCACCTCCTGTTTAGGTTCTGATTCATGTTGGAACTAGGAAAAATTCCATTCATTTGAATTCAATTAGCCACTAGGCTTATCCAACCATCAACTTTGGTTAGGGTTCCAGTTCATGTCGAAACTAGGAAAAGTTCCATTCATCTGAATTTATTTAGCCCCTAGGCTTGTCCAACCATCAACTTTGGTTCAGGTTCAGATTCATGTTAAAATTAAGAAGAGTTTCATTCATCTGAATTCATTTAGCCACTAGGCTTATCCAACCATCAACTGTGGTTCAAGTTCTGATTCATGTTGGAACTAAGAAGAGTTCCATTCATTTGAATTTAATCAGCCCCTAGGCTTGTCCAACCGTCAACTCCAGTTCAGGTTCTGATTCATGTCGGAACTAAGAAAGGTTCCATTCATATGAACTCAATGTGAGCATGAGTTAGCCTCTAGGCCTGTTCAATCATTACCTTTGGTCCATGTTCTACTTCATAAAGGAATCAAAGAGAATTTCAATCATTCCATCATCTCTATCAATTAGAGTCCAATCCATGATTGTCATCCTTGGCCTCTATCAATCGGAGCCCAACTCAAGCAATCCTTGCCTCTAGCAACTAGAGTCCAGTCCATGACTGTCAATCTTGATCTCTATCAATCAGAGATCAATTCAAAGTCAATCTTGTTCTCTATCAATCAGAGATCAATTCAAAGTCAATCTTGATCTCTATCAATCAGAGACCAATTCAAAGTCAATCTTGATCTCTATGAATCAGAGACCAATTCAAAGTCAATCTTGATCTCTATGAATCAGAGACCAATTCAAAGTCAATCTTGATCTCTATCAATCAGAGACCAATTCAAAGTCAATCTTGATCTCTATCAATCAGAGACCAATTCAAAGTCAATCTTGATCTCTATCAATCAGAGACCAACTCAAAGTCAATCTTGATCTCTATCAATCAGAGACCAATTCAAAGTTAATCTTGATCTCTATCAATCAGAGACCAACTCAAAGTCAATCTTGATCTCTATCAATCAGAGACCAATTCAAAGTCAATCTTGATCTCTATCAATCAGAGACCAACTCAAAGTCAATCTTGATCTCTATCAATCAGAGACCAGTTCAAAGCTAACCTTGTCTCTATCAATCGGAGACCGATTCAAAATCAATCTCTGGCTCTATCAATTAGAGCCCGATCGATGTCCATCATAGCCCAGTGCTACAAGTTAGGATCGCTCGTCAAGAATGACGAATGAAAAGCATTCCTCATTGCCTGTCAATAAAGATCAGTTCCAGATCCTGGAGTCATCAGAAATCATGAACCTTCAGCTATAGTAGTGCTATTCCATCATGGGCATTTTTGCCCCATTAGCCAAGGAAATGCCAGAATCCAAAGAGTTGCCCTTATATTTCTCATTGTTCAAAGAGAAGGAATAGAATTTTCCCAAGCAGTAGGATAGACCAAATATGAGATCCGATATGCCCCAAGCTAGGATAAAAAAACCAGAATCACAGCTTGAGTGTGGTCCAATGAGGAAAGCCATTAAGCCTTAAGTTGGGCATAAACCAATTGACCTTGGACCCAAATTGAGTACGGTCCAACGAAGAAAGCCCTTGAGCCCTAAGTTGGGCATGAACCAAATTGAACTTGGACCCGAATTGAGTGCGGTCCAATGAGGAAAGCCATTAAGCTTTAAGCTGGTCATGAACCAAATTGACCTTAGACCCAAATTGAGAGTGGTCTAATGAAGAAATCCATTGAACCCCAGACTGGGGCATATAACCTTGAGCTTAAGAAACAAAAAGCAATAGTCCGGTTATGAATGGATCCCAAACTGAGAAAGAAAAAAGAGAAAAGACAAAACAAGGAGAGAATTGTACGGAACCCTGAAAGCTAGGCATCTTGCACCTATTGATAGAGAGGCATGATGAGTCCTGCTGTTAGAGGTCTAAAGGAAGATTTATTCCCACAACGACTGAAGGTAGTCGTCGAAGGCGTTATGCCCAACTGGACCGCTTGGATGAACTAGTTATTTCAACTTTCTATTATCGGTATTCGAAAGGTTATCCATGTTTGGGTCCAAGATTGATATACTTGTTGACAAGTCCAGTCCAATCTACCCTGTAAGTAAAAGAAAATCACCCCGTTTGGGATTTCAAACTCTGTGCCTTGTCTCTTCCATACATTTCCTCCCAGTTTCATACATCCTCCTATTCTACGTACGCAGTCAATTCTGACTCTGAAGATGATTGAAATGATGAGCCATCTCCTGAACTTCTATGCCACCCGGCCTCTTGAGAAAGAAAGGTCCAACCCGTCTGGGAAAGCTTTAAATGATCAATCGGGAGACACAAGAGTAGTCTCAAGAAACATGTATTGGAGAAGCTGCCATTTGCTCTACCTATGAAAAGATTCCAAGGAAAGCATTAAAAAGTAACAGATCATATCAGTAGGTCAGTCAGTCAGTACAAATGAGTGGAGGACAGAAGTGCCACCAAAAAGATGGAAATACCAAAGTTCTTACAAAGTACATCATCTGCAAGCAAGAGATACATGATGAATGATCCATCTCAAAATCAAAGAATGAGGTCATTGGGATACCAAAAAAAAAAAAAAGAAAAAAAAAATTCAAGCCTATGTTTTATTTACATCAATAATGGGAAGGCAGTCACATCAGATAGAAGGTGATGATTAACTTTCAGAGGATAGCATACGGATTCACCATTCAGATAAAATCAGATACTATATGAGCAGTCACAAATGCTCAAAAGTTTACAGAAGATCAGAGTGCTAGTTGGGGCAAAGACGTTCTATTTGATTGGAAATGTTTGGAAGAAGAAGATTCAAATCCAATATTGAAAGCCAGGATTCAATTTCGTCATCAAGCGAAGCACTGCATTATGTGGCCTTTACATCCAAAAAAAAAAGAAAAAGAAAAAAAGAAAAAAGAAAAAAAAAAAAAGAGAAGAAAAGAAAATAGTAAGATGTTGAATGGCATTGGAGCTTGACAGTAAGCCAATTGTCCCTCTCACTTCAAGAGGATGATAGTTCCAACCAAAGCCTGATAGCAAGTTCGATCATTCGTCGAGATTTACAACATGTTGGACTGGACTTTTGATTTTGGCCAATTACATCCCGCCTTTACAGGAGACGATCTCATCACTTCTTCATCATTAGAGAAACATTTCTCATCGGCATTAGACTCTCTCTCCCGTCTATCAATCTGACGGCTTTCCAAGGAGTCTCTATCACAAGCCCTTCTTTTGATTATCAATTTTTATGGCATTGTATCTCATGATCATGTCATCATTTTACATACAAATTCATGAATCTGGCTAGAACTCTCATCTGTCGTTCATTACATCCGACGGCTTCCCAAGATTCCTATAAGCCCTTTATTTCTCAAGCCAATAAAATGGGATCTTCTCGGTAAGATAAACCCATTCTACATAAATAACCAAACACTCTCCCAATGGTAGACCCATGTGGACAGTTTCACATTAGTCCTCTTGGACCTTCAACATCAATACTTGTCAACAAACCTAAAGGTTTCAGGCCCAGATATGATCGTGACTGATTCGGAATCTCGATATAGCTTGTTGGGACACGTGTTCCATCTGAACATCTCTAAGAAAGGAAAACATCATTCGGCACCATTTTTAATTTTGGTGTGGGACTGCATTTCCCTAAGGTCGCTTTTAGCGATGATTCAAATAGCTGTCCGCCTATCAATACGTGTAGATGTTAACTTAAACAGTGGGGCAAGGCTACCCATTTGTGAAGAAGGTCATGCCATTCAGATTTCCCCTAAGGGTTTCAAACCATTGGATAGGACCATAATTTTGGCAATATCCTCACCATATCAGGACTCTTTATTCAACCCGAGACAGGGTTTGCAAAAAGAAGAAAATGAAAAAAATAATAAAGGGAAGAAAAGAAACCTTAGCAGGGAAAGGCAACCCGAGAAACCTCAATGGGCAACCCATAATACCTCAGTGGGGATAGGCGACCTGATGCAACCCTAAAGCATTGCCCTCATTGGCCCTTCATAGAAAAATTCAGTGGTTCATATAAACAAGTGTCATACTAGTCTACCCTCCATAGGGGAGGAACCCCTCTTGCTCTCTAGTGAATCATACTCGGAGGAGTTGAACAAACCATCATCTGTTGGGCTCCATAGCATTGCCTTTCAACAGAATTCTATCTTCAAATCCTTTTGTCGTGAGAGCAAATTCTCATGGCCTGGTTATGGATAGAGCCAAATTCATTCAAATCATCAGTTCCCTCATTTTTCAAGATTCAAGAAGGGCTTATCTAAGAAGTCACTTTCTGCAATCAATCTGTCAATCTTTCCTTGACCTTGGAAGCATGGTCAATTCTGGATGCAATCCAGATTCAACCTAGTTCAAACTCTGTTAGATTGCCTGTTTCCTTCTATCTTGCCCTAGCACACTACAGTAGTGGTCTGTCAGAACATGCAGACACTGGGGCATAGATATACCCTATGTAGAGGAATTGAACTTGATCATGAGCGTTACATCTAGGATCCATTGTCTAGTTTGAAGTCATTGACTTTCCTAGTCAATAGAAGTAGGTCCGTCCAAGTTGGTTTTTACCAATTCTCAGTTCTCCCAATCCTGTTGATGAAGAAGATCCAACGTGGTCACTCACCTGTTAGGAGTTGGTCACCAAATTCTCTTAAGGAACACTTCAAATCCTTTGCTCCTCATGCCTACTTTGGGGCCATGATTCATTAATCTTTCAAAATTGGCACAACAATGTTGCAAGGCCCTGAGCTTTTCATGAGCCTAGATCGAGGGCCAAACCCATGTCACATTTCATCGCCGCTTGGTTGTTCTACCAATTTGGTCTACCATAGTGCACAGTCAAAGAATTTAGTTGACCGAATTCCCCTCGACAGTTTAACACCAAGGTCAATCAATAAAATCATTTTGGTTAGAGACTATCAAGCTCCCCTCATTCTTGCTCAAAATCCTCGCTAGAGTTTCTTTCAATCCAAAATCCAACAACACCAATGTTGGCTGAAGAAAATCATCATCTTCAAATTACATGGAACCCTTCAAAGGGAGTAACCAAGTCATCCCTACCGTGCTGAAATTGAGTCAAACTTTCAGTACCAGGTCATAAATGGAAAATTTCAAATCTAGGTATCATGCCAGCGAAGTCCATGACACCATTTCCATCGATGTCATGTTTTGTGCCTTCACCAATAAAGCAGGAGCAAAAAAAAAAAAAAAAAAAAAAAAAAAAACTTGGAAAACTGCCAAGGAATTCACCATCATTTCAAATATGTCCAACACTCTATAGGTTCAAAGTCAAGAGACTTCCAAGATGGGGCAGATTTCAACCCTAAAGGTTCAAATTCAACAAAGCCTTCCTGTATGGGTCACTTTCAAGCATCCTAAAGGTTCATAGCCATAGAGCTTCCAAAAGGATATTCCTATTTTCAATCCCGAAGGTCCAAAGCTGGTAGGAACTGCCAAGATGAGTCATTCAGTATCACCCTATAAGTGACCTTCTGAGTTCTTACTCATTTCAGAATCAAATGTGGAGCCCTAGCTCATCCAAAGATCAAATCAATCTTAGATTATTAGTGAATCAAATGTGGAGCCCTAGCTCATCCAAGGATCAAATCAATCTCAGATTATTGGTAAATCAAATGCAGAGCCCTAGCTCATCCAAATTTCAAATCAATCTCAGTCTATAAGTAAATCAAATGTAGAGCCCTAGCTCATTCAAAGATCAAGTCAATCTCAGCCTATAAGTGAATGTAGAGCCCTAGCTCATTCAAAGATCAAGTGAATCTCAGCCTATAAGTGAATCCAGAGCCCTAGCTCATTCAAAGATCAATTCAATCTCAGCATATAAGTGAATCAAATGCAGAGCCCTAGCTTAATCAGAAAAAACAATCTCAGAATCTCAATCAAAAGAGCTTCAGTTCAATCAAAGAGAAGACATCAAGTTTTCCATCCAAATCAAATCCGAGCCCAAGCTCATGCAATCAGCCTTGTATTCACAGCCTAGCTTCATACAAGAAGAGGTTTATTAGCCTACAAATTGTCGGGTCCAAGCCCGCACATACCTTGCATTGAGTTCCACCTCAGCAAGAAGAGGTTCACAGCCTACAAATGAGCCTTGTATTCACAGCCTAGCTCCATACAAGAAGAGGTTTATCAACCTACAAATGGATAAAGCCGGGTCCAAGACCGCACATACCTTGCATTGAGTTCCACCTCAGCAAGAAGAGGTTCCCAACCTACAAATGAGCCTTGTATTCACAGCCTAGCTTCATACAAGAAGAGGTTTATCAGCCTACAAATGGATCAAGCCAGGTTCAAGCCCGCACATACCTTGCATTGAGTTCCACCTCAGCAAGAAGAGGTTCCCAGCCCACAAATGAGCCTTGTATTCACAACCTAGCTTCATACAAGAAGAGGTTATTTATCAGCCTACAAATGGATCAAGCCGGGTTCAAGCCCGCATGTACCTTGCATCATGAGTTCCATCTCAGCAAGAAGAGGTTCCCAGCCTACAAATGAACCTTGTATTCACAGCCTAGCTTCATACAAGAAGAGCACTCACCAATCTTCCAAGAAGAGCAACCCTTCTTGCCAGTCGAACTACGTTCTGGGCTTGATTTCTAGGACACTCTTAGAATACGTAGGCAGTTTAGGAAGAATTACCCTAAGTGCAGCCCAATAAACAATATCACTCATACCCCAAAAATGTGGTTATTTTATCTTTAGCTTTCAACTGATAACAATCTCGGTTAAAGAGGGGCATCTGTAAGCACCCCATTTTTGCCACTCTCGGCGTAAGTAAACTAATATGGCAGGTTTTTGACCTTTAACCCAAATATTTGTGATTCTCTACTGATCCCCACAGCAGGGTCATGGGCTATTACCTGCATAGATGCATAGGTCATAGAATTATCTTCGAAACGAGACCAGAATTTCCCAATTCTGATATCAAATGAGGAAGATACGACCATTTTAGTCGGATGATACATATAAGGGAGGTTTCTGAAATTATTATAAATAATAATCCCAGGGGCCTTCATGCAAATTATCCTAAGTCAGATTGTTTGAATTTCAAATCATCATATCTTGATCATCCGATATCGGATTCAGATGATTCCAGGACCATTATTCTTCATTCATGATGTTCTACAAAGTGGATGTAAAAAATCCCGGGTAGAAGTCACTAGTGGATCCCATGCAAGCTTGCATGCAAAATTATAGTTAGAACTTCAAAGCTTCATATCTTTTTCGTTCTACATCGGATTCAGATGATTCCGAGATCATCATTCTTCATTCATGATATTCTACAAAGTGGACGTAAAAATTCCCAGGTAGAAGTCACCAGTGGGTCCCATGCAAACTTGCATGCAAAATGATCGTTAGAACTTCAAAGCTTCATATCTTTCCCGTTCTACATCGGATTCAGGTGATTCCAGTCTCATTATGTTTTATTTTTAGTGCTCTACAAAGTGGACGTAAAATATTTCCGGTAGAAGCCTCCGAAGGATCTCATGCAGAATGATCAGTCAAATTATCGATAATTGGTCTGCTTAAACTTCAAAAATTCATAGGTTGACCATTTTACTTCCAAATGAGGTGATTCAAGTTCCTATATTCCTCATTTTTAATTTTCTACAAAATGAACGTAAAACATTTGGAATAGAGGCCATCGAAAAATTCCATGTGGGATAACAGTGAAAATGACCCATGAAATGATAAGGAGAGAAAACCCAGTTAATTCCAATCAGTCCAGTCAACTCAGTTCAAACCAGTTTTGGTCCAACCCAGCTCAACCCATATCAGTTGTCAACCTAAGTCAGTCTCAACCCATTTCGAATCAGTTCATCTATGTGCACAATATTTATATATATTATATTATATATATATATATATATATATATATATATATATATATATATATATATATATATA
The DNA here is from genome assembly GCA_028583415.1 of Protea cynaroides. NCBI lineage: Eukaryota > Viridiplantae > Streptophyta > Magnoliopsida > Proteales > Proteaceae > Protea > Protea cynaroides. The sequence goes on along the minus strand of CM053273.1, from coordinate 26,872,579 downwards.
TATATATATATATATATGTATGTTATTAAATATATGTGTATGTATGTATATAATATATATTATTATATGTAAATGATAATCCAAAAAATTTTTGAGAAGAAAAAGGAAAGAGGTGAGAGAAAAAAACGTGAAAGAGAATGGGGATTTCGGTTTTGGAGATAATCCAAAAGATTTTGAGAAGAAAAACGAAAGAGGGGAGAGAAAAACGTGAAAGTGAAGGGGGATTTCGATTTTGGAGATAATCCAAAATATTTTTGCGAAGAAAAAGGAAAGAGGGGAGAGAAAAAACGTGAAAGGGAATGGGGATTTCAGTTTTGGAGATAATCCAAAAGATTTTGAGAAAAAAAAGGAAAGAGGGAGAGAGGAAAAACGTGACTTTTTCTAAGAGAATCCAAAGGATTTTGTTGGAGAAAAAAAAGGAAAGAAGAAAGAGAAAACGTGGGGGTTTTTAGGAGTCACGATTTTAGGGAAGGGAGAAAAAAAAAAAAGGGGAGAGAGAGGACGTGAAAAGGGAGAGGATTTAGGGTTTCTAGATTTTTTTTCAAAAGGGAAAGAAGGGGAAGATAAAAGGGACGTGAGATAGAGAAGAAAGTGGACTTTTTCCAAAGAGAAAAAAAAAGGGAAAGAGGAAGAAAAACGTGAAAGGCTTTTGAGCTAAGTTTTGGGAGAAAAGTAAGGGAAGAAGAGAGAAAAAAAAGGGGGAAAGAAAAAAAACGTTAAAGGCCTTTGAGGCTCACGTTTTTGGGAGAAAAAGAAGGGAAGAAGAGAGAAAAAAGAGGAAGAAAAAAAAACCAGAAAAAAGAGAAAAGAAAAAAAACGTGAAAAGGGAGTTTGATAGAGTTTGGGCTCTCAGTTTTGGAGAAAAAAAAGAGAAAAAGAAGAAGAAGAAGGGAGGAGCAAGTAGAACCTAGGAGCATCTAGGTAAGCTGCCTTTACTTCTATTTTTCTTCTATTGTTTTGCTTAACTACAAATATCCATCTCATAAACCACTCTACCTCACCATTAACCAATTTCCATCACCAATCTAGCCTACACTTGGTTTCAATCCCTATACAACCAGCACTCTAACCGATTTCGTCTCATACTTCAATCATCAGCCTTGTGCTACCACCTACCTGTAACCCCACTCACTTCCATCTCCTACTGAACCAACCAACACCCCACACCACTTACTTGAACCTAGCCATGTTACAATACCTGAACCTATCCATCAAGTCCTAGACCAATTCCCCTCATCCAACCATTGGATCAACATTCCTCATCTTACCCTTGATCTTTCCATTAAATATGGGTCATTGATTGAATCTATGATCATGATATGCTTGAATAAAAATATGAATTTTGATTCTTTGTCGTGTTAATATGATGCCCTTTCAAAATCTGATCCATTGAATGTGAAATTTGTTTTGATCATATGATGAAAATTTATCCATTGATATTTGAATGAATGAATTTGACTAATTGATGTGAATTTAATCTGAATCGTTCATCTTTAAGATCCAATCATGTGAATGGATGGTTAATTAATCTGAACCATTGATTTTAATCTGATGATGATTTAATGATGAATTAATTTGACCATTAAAGTCTGATTAACTGATGTTATATGATCTGAACTGTTGATTTAAGATCTTGAATTATTTTCAATCATCAATCAAATGTGATTTCGGTCACATTGTTGATAATCGATGCATTGAATCTAGACCGTAGATCTGAAAATACGTTTTGATTGATTGACTCACATGCCTTGGTTGTTTATCACATGCCATATTTTGATGCTATATTGTTCACATGCTATATTTGGATGCTTATATGCACATATTGCCACAATTGGAATAATCACACTGCCATGATTGGAATGATCATACTCACATGCTATATTAAATGCTTATTGTCATAATTAGGGTAGAAAACCCTAAAACAGAAAGAAAATAACAATTAGGTTAAAAAATCCTAAAAAATGGAAATAAAATAACAATTAGGGTAGAAAACCCTAATAAATGGAAAGAAAATAACAATTAGGGTAGAAAATCCTAAAATAGAAAGAAAATAACAATTAGGGTAGAAAACCCTAAAAAATGGAAAGAAAATAACAATTAGGGTAGAAAACCATAAAATGGAAAGAAAGTAACAATTAAGGTAGAAAACCCTAAAATGGAAAGAAAATAACAATTAGGGTAGAAAATCCTAAAAAATGGAAAGAAAGTAACAATTAGGGTAGAAAACCCTAAAATGGAAAGAAAATAACAATTAGGGTAGAAAACCCTAAAAAATGGAAATAAAATAATTAGGGTAGAAAACCCTAAAATGGAAAGAAAATAACAATTAGGGTAGAAAACCCTAAAAAATGGAAAGAAAATAATTAGGGTAGAAAACCCTAAAATGGAAAGAAAATAACAATTAGGGTAGAAAACCCTAAAAAATGGAAAGAAAATAATTAGGGTAGAAAACCCTAAAATGGAAAGAAAATAACAATTGGGGTAGAAAACCCTAAAAAATAGAAAGAAAATAATTAGGGTAGAAAACCCTAAAATGGAAAGAAAATAACAATTAGGGTAGAAAACCCTAAAAAATGGAAAGAAAATAGCGATTAGGGTAGAAAACCCTAAAATGGAAAGAAAATAGCAATTAGGGTAAAAAACCTTAAAATGGAAAGAAAATAATAATTAGGATTGGAAACCTTAAAAAATAGAAAGAATGCAGTAATTAGGGTAGAAAACCCTAAAAAAATAGAAAGAAAATAGCAATTAGGGTAGAAAACCCTAAATATGGAAAGAAAATAACAATTAGGGTCTTGCCATGCTTAGAAGATAGCCTACTAGATCATGTCATATAGGCTCTTGCCTTATTTGCAATACATGCCATATTAAAAAGATTTTTAAACAATCTTACTGTACGTGAATTTCTTGTCATAAATGTTTTATGTGCCATATTTAGATAGAATATTCTATTTTTTGGCAATAACTTATTTTATGCAACACCCTAGTCAAACTGTCATTTCTGCACACTTCTAGAAGATAATCTAGGCGTGGGGACATGCATTTAGGCACCCACATTCTTGGGAAGGGCATAATGGGAATAATAAAATCTTAATAAAGAAAGAGAATTCTTTGTCAAACCTTTTAAAATTAAAATTCAGAATGAAAAGGGTAATTTAGGATGATTTGCCCCTCGGCAAACCCTAAATCTAGAATAGGTTCTAAACCCTAAACCTAGAATAGGTTCTCAATCATTAACCTAGAATAGGTTCTCCAGCCCGAACTACGTGGATTCTGATTCCTAGGTCAAACCCTAGGATACGTAGGCCATTTGGGAGAAACCCAAATTCGGATCCACATTTTAGTCCACTCGGACTATCCATAGATCCACTAGGATATCCCCCATATTTTAACCCAAATAGGGTTATCCATTTCGAACTACGTGGATTCTGATTCCTAGGTCAAACCCTAGGATACGTAGGCTATTTGGGAGAATCCCAAATTCGGATCCACACCTTAGTCCACTCGGACTATCCATAGATCCACTAGGATATCCATTCCCATTTCAACCCAGAGTTCGAACTACACGGATTCTGATTCCTAGGGCAAACCCTAGGATACGTAGGCCATTTGGGAGAATCCTAAATTCGGATCCACACCTTAGTCCACTCGGACTATCCATAGATCCACTAGGATATCCATTCCCATTTCAACCCAGAGCCCGAACTACGCGGATTCTGATTCCTAGGTCAAACCCTAGGATACGTAGGCCATTTGGGAGAAACCCAAATTCGGATCCACAATTTAGTCCACTCGGACTATCCATAGATCCACTAGGGTATCTATCCATATTTCAACCCAAAAGGGGTTATCCAAACCTTAGTCCACTTGGACTATCCATAGATCCACTAGGATACTTACCCACATTTTGACCCAAATAGGGTTATCCAGTTCGAACTACGTGGATTCTGATTCCTAGGGCAAACCCTAGGATACATAGGCTATTTGGGAGAAACCCAAATTCGGATCCAAACCTTAGTCCACTTGGACTATCCATAGATCCACTAGGATATTTATCCATATTTTAACCCACACAGGGTTATCCACATTCCAACCCAGAATGGGTTATCCATATTTCAACCCAAATAGGGTTATCCTTAGATCTACTAGGACTATCTATCAGTCCACATGGACTATCCAGATCCTAACCCATAGGATTTCTCAGCCTTTCAAGCATAAACTTTAACTTGAACAATAAACTTAATCATGCACAAGCATAAATCACATCCATAAACTTTAATTACACCTGAACTACGATGGTGAACCTGATTTTCGGAATAATTCTATAATACGTAGGCAATATGATGGATACAGATTCGGTTCAATGATATCAAACCACTTGGTTTGGCTTGGTTTAACAAATAGAGTCTAGCATAGGAAAGTAGGAGACCGATTTCGATCGGGCGGTTTGGGTGCCTAACCCCTTCCCATAACCGTAACCTGACGCTTACCCAATCTCTGATGGACCAGAATTCCAATCTAAGGGTCATGAGTCAATCGAAGTTTTACCTTGGGGTGAGATTTCACATTTCTAAGGTCCTAGACCTAAATCTAGGCGGCGACTTCAAAAGATTTCCATCTTTGTCCTCACAACTACACGGTCCGAGACCACCTCCCCTGATGCCCTACGACATAATAGTTCTGCTAAGGTAATGGCGATACGACGATGTTAGTGGACAAGACTTGAGTAGAGATAGAGCTAGAGTCTGGTGACCAGGATGAACCACAGTGTCACGTCCTTCCCCTGATGCCCCAGTCGCATCAAGTACACTAACCATACACATACATTCACATGCCTATTCCTAGCATCATCATCGCATCATGTTATAAATAAACAGAATTAAATATGCATGAGTAGTAATAACAGGAATATTAGATGACATGTGAAATACACATTACAATCATATAAGCATCCATCCATTGTCCACAAAATTTTGTGCACATTACAATCATACAAGACTAACAGAAGCTGAGGGGTCACAGGTGTGGCAGCACCTATGGTCTCAGTTTTTGCGACCACAGGGCGTGGGGTCACAGGGTGTGGTTGGACATACTCCGACCACACATGCGACCACACCCTCCCTAGAAACTTTCCTAGGGCATGTGGTCGGACATGTGTGTCTCGTGTGGTCGCACATCATGCGACCACACATGCGACCACACGTGTGATGGTCGACCTTTCACTCTCCACTCCATTCCTTCATGTTTGAATCCATTGGCTTATCATCATGGTCCTTCCTATGATTGTTCTATGGCTCAAAACTATTATTTTATACACCATCCATTGTCTACAAAATTTTCTCCATGGATTTTCTTGGAATTTGTCTATGGATGGATGGTTTGGGTTTCTCCTAAATCATATCTTCTTCATAAACTATTATAGGCTCTCAATTTATCATGGAAAATATGTTCATACCTTAAGCTTGCTGAAGATTCAGAGTTTTCTCTAAATTTTCTTCCTCCTTGGTCTTCCTCTTCAATTTTCCTTCTCTTCATTATCTTCTCTTTCTCTCACTTTCAGTTAGAGTTCTAAAAGAGTGAAAGAGGCTAAGGGACGTCCTATTTATAGAGAAAAATCCTCCATAATATGCCCTAATGAGTTTAGGAAAGACCCCCTTCGAATTAGGAAGGTTTCTTAATTTTTGATTTTGACTGGGTTCCGTGTGGTCGGAGGTGGGGTAACAGAATCCGTCGACCACACCTTTTGAAATGTCCGACCACACGACCAAAATTCATGTGGTTGGACTATTTTGAGGTGTGGTAGGTCACACATGTTTAGGTATGCGACCACACGCTCATAATTGACTGTTTTTGAATTGATTTCATACCAGGTTTTGTGGTTTCTTCACGCACTTGGTCCACTTGGCTCGACCATGATAGGAAGATTTGATACAAGGTGGTAAGACCGGTTAGTTCGATACGGGTCTTACAACTCCCCCCTCTTATTAGAAATTTCATCCTCAAAATTTACACATACCTTCCGAGTAAAAAATGTGAGGATATTGCTTTCGCATAGCATTCTCTTCTTCCCATGTGATCTCTTCTATATCTTGGCTTCTCCAAGTGACCTTAACGTAATAAATGTCACGATTGCATAGATGTTGAACCTTTCGGCTGGTGATTTCAGTTGGTACTACTTCGAATGTCAAATCATCAGTTAGACCCGGTGGATTCGCTGTTAAAACGTGTGTTGGATCTCTGACGTACTTCTTCAGTAATGAGATATGAAATACATCATGCACACTTGACATAGATGGGGGTAGTGCTAACTGATATGCTACTTTTCCACGTTTAGCTAGACTCATATGGCCCGACATATCTCGAACATAGTTTCCCTTTCTGTCCGAATCATTTTAAACCTCGCATAGGTGATACTTTCAAAAATACCTTATCACCTACAACAAATTCAAGGTCTTGACGTCGAGTATCTACATATTGTTTCTGACGATTCTGAGCTGTTTTAACTCTTTCCTTGATAATGTCGACGTCTCGACAAGTCTCTTCAATAAATTCTTGTCCAACGATACTCCATTCATCAACTTCATTCCATAACAAAGGAGTTCGACACTTCCTACCATACAGTGCTTCATAGGGTGACATCTGTATAGTAGCCTGATAGCTATTGTTATTGGCGAACTCGATCAATGCTAGTTTCTCATCCCATGATCCCTAGAAATCAATAACACAGGCTTGAAGCATGTCTTCTAAAATCTAAATGGTATGCTCCGACTGTCCGTCTGTCTGAGGATGGAATGCAGTACTAAACTACAACGTTGTACCCATAGCCTTCTGTAATTTTTTCCAAAATTTTGAGGTAAAGCGTGGGTCTCTATCGGACACAATGCTTTCAGGTACATTATGTAATCTGACAATATTATCCACATATAGCTTGGCTAACCTCTCTAGGGTATACTGAGGTCATATAGCTATGAAGCGAGCTATTTTAGTTAGACGATTTACAATCACCCAGACCGCGTCAACTACTCGGGGAGTCAATGGTAACCCGGTGACGAAGTCCATAGTGATGTAGTCCCATTTCAAGCTGGTTCTGGCAGTGGCTGCAACAATCCTGCAGGTCTTTGCCTTTCAGCCTTTACCCTCTGACAATTTAGGCATTGAGACACAAATTTAGCTACATCTGCTTTCATTCCTCTCTACCAATATAATTTCTTCAGGTCATGATATATCTTTGTACTTCCAAGATGTACCGAATAAGCGGTGGTGTGAGCTTCCTTCATTACTCTGTGTCCAATGTCCAAGTTTTCCATTTCAAGAACACATACTCTTCTTGTAAGACCTGTATCGAACTAATCGGTCTTACCACCTTGTACCAGGTTTTCCTATCATGGTTGAGCCAAGTGGACCAAGTGCGTAAAGAAACCACAAGACCAGGTATAAAATTTAACTCAAAAATAGTCAAATATGAGTGTGTGGTCGCATGCCTAAATAGGTATGACTGACCCCACCTCAAAAGAGTTCGACCCATGACTTTTGGTCATGGGGTCGGATGTTTTAAAAACATAGGGTCGACGGATTCTGCGACCCTACATCCGACCTTACGAAAACAGTCAGAAACCGAAAATAGGAAACCTTCCTAATTCGAAGGGGGGTCTTTCCTAAACTCATTGGGGTTTATTATGGAGGATTTTCTTCTATAAATAGGACGTCCCTTAGCCTCTTTCATCCTTTTACAACCCTAATTGAAAGTGAGAGAAAGAGAAGAGAAGGAAGAGAAGGAAAATTGAAGAAGAAGAGCAAGGAAAAGGAAAGTTCAGAGAAAACTCTGAATCTCAGCAAACCTAAGGTATGAACCTAATTCCCTACATGAATTAAGATCCTAGAATAGATCATGAAGAAGATAGGATTAGGAGAAACCCAAATCATCCATCCATGGACAAATTCTAAGAGAATCCATGGAGGAAAATCATGGGGACAATGGATAGTGTATAAAATTATAGTTTTGAGCCATAGAGCAATCATAGGAAGGACCATGATGGTAAGCCAGAGGATTCAAACGTAAAGGAATGGACTTAAGAGTGAAAGGTCGACCATAACACGTGTGGTCGCACGTAGGGTCGCATGATATCCGACTCCAAGAGACCCACCTGTTCGACCACATGCCCTCGGGAGGTTTCCAGGAAGGGTGTGGTCGTACGTAGGGTCACAGTATGTTCGACCCTACCTGCGACCCTACACCCTGGGGTCACAGAAACTGAGACCCCAGGTTCTACCCTACCCTGTGACCCTACACCCTGTGGTCGCAGAAACTGAGACCCCAGGTGCTACCCCACCTACGACCCCTCAACTTCTGTTAGTCTAAACTTAAGTGATTAATTCTAATTAAAATCTATCAATTTGATTAGGTTTTTTCAGTGATTTAAAAGTGATTCATAAAGCTTGAACGAGGATCTACTATCGATCAAAGGTGAGGGAACAAGACCTAAACTAATTGACTAGTAATAAATTATTTTTGTTTATTGAATCCGATGCCATGAATGATTCTATGCTTGTATGCGTGTAATGTGCATTTAACATGTCATCCAACATTCCTGCTATTAATGTTCATGCATATTTAATTTCGTTTATTTATAACAGGATGATGATGATGATGCTAGGAATAGGCATGTGAATGTTTGTGTGTGGTTAGTATACTTGATGCGAGTAGGGCATCAGGGGAAGTGTGATGCGGTGCGATCCTAAGCACTTTAGCTCTATCTCTACTCAAGTCTTGTCCACTGACATCGTCGTATCGCCATTATCTTAGCAGAACTACTACGTCGTAGGGCATCAGGGGATGTGGTCTCAGACCGTGTAGTCTCTGACTCTGCCGGGGGGCCTTAGCTCTATCTCTATGGACGTATTGAGGGATGCTAGGGTGAGGCCTTAGATACACTGTTTGATATTAGGATTGGTTAGTTGCGAGCCCAGTTTGCAAGCCCTCGCCAATAGGGACTTATGTATTGGCATGGGTAGGGCATCAAGGGAAGTGTGATGTGGTGCGGTCCTAAGCACTTTAGCTCTATCCCTATTCCATGGTGGGGTAGATGTGGACGACAATGGTGTTTAATCCATTGGGTGGGCTTACACACCCGTGTATAGAGGTGTGGCGGCCACCAAACATTTCTATTACACATTACAAACTTATGAACTAGACCAAAGATATGAATTGAATGCATGCATATGTTTATTGCATTGTTTTGTTTGCTCACTGAGTCGTGATGTGTGCTCACCCTTTCGACGTCGAATATTTTTAGTTGATGATGCAGGTACCACAGTAGAAGACTATATGAATGCTCTGATGTATGGACGTGCTGCGCCGATGGATGCAGTAGTTATGATGGAGTCGCATGATTCGTCATGCGAGTGTAACTCATGCGTTTTCGATTAGATTTATATTTGAATTATTCGGACGATGTAATTGATTAATTTATTTTATTTTATTTTGTGTCTTAGTCAATGGAAGATAATTGGATAATTTATTTATGTTATCATTGTTAGACTCTCAGTTCATTAGTATAAAGACTTCCACTATTGTTTATTTACTCTGATTATGGTTGTGGATGTGTATGGTTTAAGAAAATGGACACAACCTATTCGAGATCCTGGTTGAACCGTTGGTTTATTGACAGTTCATCACACCATTTTGGTTGGTGCAGAATTGGAGTGTGATAACTTGATATCAGAGCTCTCAGGCCCTGTCTATTAAATCGATATACTTCCACAAAAGTTAATGAACTGAGTTAGGATAAAATTTAAAAGCTATAATAATAACACACTATAAGAATCTGTGTTGTATGAGACAAAATTAAGAAATAGAATAATGCACTATTAAGAGAGAAACAAGTTTCATATACACATTGAATAAAAAGAAACGTATATGCACATCCAAATCAGAGTATGGTCCACAATCCGGACAGTTACTCTGTAGTACAAGAAAAAACAAAAAGAAAATATACATCATGGAACTAGTGGTGCTGGAGGAGGAGGTGTCTCGCGATCTCTATCGTAATCCTCAGCATACACTCTAGTCAGCCAGGCTACCTGAGTCTGGGTCACTTGGAGACTAGCTGTTAGGTCGGCCATCCGCTGATCAGACGCGTGCTGGGCATCTAGAAGCCCTCTTACTCTCCCATCAATCACGCGCTGAGCCTCTCTAATCTCACGCAGTAGCCCCATCACATCATCAAATGGTGGGTGTAAAGGACCAGTAGTATGTGAATGAACCCGAGATAGGCCAGCTCCAGTAGAATGCGGTGGTGATGGAGGAGGTATGGCGTCTACATCCATTTACATACGATCATCATCCTCAGCATCACCACCCTTATGAACTCCTACTGCCGCTGCTGCTGCTGCTGCCGCCGCTGCTGCTGCTGCCGCCTCGGCGTCTGCCATCTCTACCCGGGTACGGAGACGCACCAGAGCGTTCCTCTCATCATCACTGACCTGTGCATCTCGCATCCCCATCCTGTAGATGGCCTCCCAGTCCAGGTCAGAAGAGAAAGTATCCTCATGAATCCTCTCATCCAATATGTCGACGTGTAGGCGTGTGAGCAGAGTAGTGATCAAACGTCCGTAGGGAAGGTTGCCTATATGACTAGGCGTCGTAGCATGGATCATCGTCCGGATAATAATGTATGGAAGGCAGACCGGCTGCCTAGTGCAAATGCAGTACAAGACATACTGGGTCAACTGAGAAATCCTATCATAATGGCCACTCTGGGGAATCAGATTGTGCTGAATGATCTTGTAGTACACCCGAGGCTCTGGCCGTAGGTTGATTGCCTTCATCTTCCAATGATCACCTCTAAGAAGCTGGCTATCAATCTCAGCACGCATCATCAAGGATAGGAACTGGGGTTCCTTTGGAGCACAGTACACCAAGGGGCCGTCGTTTGATATGCCCAGGAGATCAGTCAACTGCTGGCAGTTAAAGGAAACTTCTACCCCTTTCACATAGCTGGTGATCTTGAGCTCCCTACCTCTATCTGTATCATTACAATCACCCACTATCTGGAGGTTGTAATAGAACTACTTCACCAAAACAGGACAGGTACAAGCCTCATATGTGATCACGGGAAGCCAACCCATGTCACTGAAGGCACCCTCTACGTTAAACAAGGCTAGACTAGCCAAGTTTACACAGCGACCCCCTCCACCTTCTTACGCTCATAACGAGCATACTGAGCCTCTGCCTCGTTAGAGCGGAAACGAATGAGATCATGAGCTCTGAGAACCTTATTACGAGCCATGCTATCTACAAAGACATAGAAAATAAAAACAAGATATTAGATATGGTAAAAAATTTAAAATTTTGGCATTATAACGGCATGATTTGGCCAAAAACCTCACTCTTCACCCAAACAGTTGGGCAGGAGGACTTACATATGTTCCAAACCATCCTGCAAAGCTCATACAGTTGGAAATTTAAACTAAGAAGATCGAATTTGAAGAAATTCAACAAATTGGAAAAATCTCGAAAATTAGGTCAAAAGAGGAAAATTTCAAGTTTCTCAAAAACCAACTGATGAAACTCAAATTTTCTTGAGGGCTTTTGTCCATTGGGTGGCCAATAGCAAAAGTCCCCAATAAAAATCAAATTTTTACAGTTAGAAAAATTTTAATTTGAAGAAAACGCTATAAATGGAGAAAAACCTAGTTTTGAAAGCTTAAAAATGAGAAACAGTAGAGAGCATACCTGAAGGAAAGGAACGGAAGTCATAAACGGAAGAAATAATCACCAAGCACTAGGGGTCGATACTGTAGCAACTCAGGCGAAGCGAGTTGAGTTGGAAGAAAGAAGAAAGAGTAAGAAATGACTCCAAAATCGGGTTTAAAAACCTAATTTTGGGTCGTGCGGTCACAGAATTCGACAAATGTGCGACCCTACGACCGACCCTACCATCGACCCTAGGCTCTCGGTGATCTGACAGACATCGTGTGGTCGGACCTAGGGTCGGACATATACCGACCCTATGATCGACCCTAGGCTCTCGGTTAGCTGACAGGGTTTTGTGAGGTCGCATACCCTGTGGTCAAACATAGAGCAACCCTACCATCGACCCTACGACGGAAAATACAGTATTTTGACTGAATGACTTGAAAAATTAGAATTTTACATTGATTAGTTGGATTTTGACTTGGGAATGACTTATATTGATTGCCTCACATGTTCTATGATTGTTTTTCAGACATTACCACCACCGGAACAGAAAATGGCTGGGCGAAGAGTGACCAGACGAGAACATAACCCAATTCCACCACCACCACCTGTGGAGGAAACTAGCCATGAAATTCCTGAAGTACAAGAGAATCCGAATGTGGCACCACCAGGAGCTAATGGCCAGGCAAAACCTACAAATTTGCTAGCCCCACCTACGGATTTGGCTACAGCAGTAATGAACCTGGCACAACAGCTGCAGCAAATACAGCAGACGCAAGCCAATATACAAGCTGCTATAGGAATGGTTTTTCAGCTACACATACGACACCTATGCCAGCCGGACAAGCTAGTACAGTACCAGGGGGTAGCAACACGGTGCCCCAAGCACCTCAAACGCCAGTTGTGTAAGCTCCAGTACAAAATCTTGAGGTAGCTCAAGGCAGTTATCAGTATCAACCACCTATGTACGGGGCTTATGCTCAGTATCAGTTGGACCACTCTTGACTGATTGAGCACTTCCTAAAAATGAAACCTAAAGAATATAATGGCAAGCCAGCAGATCCTTTATGGCCAGCTCATTGGATCGACGAGATGGAAAATAATTTTATGATGATGAGAATTAATGAGGAAGAAAAAGTGTTATGCGCCACATTTATGCTGAAGGGCAATTCACACCACTGGTGGAAGTCTACCCGGACATATCTATTAACAAAACACGCCCAATTGACCTGGGCTATCTATAAAGAGGCTTTCTTTGAGAAATACTTTCCCATAAGTTTTAGAGATGATATGGAGTGAGAGTTCCTGAGTTTATATCAGGGACAGATGCTGTGGATGCATACCAACAGTGTTATGAAGAGTTGTTTTCTTTACACCCTCTAGCATGCAAGAGAAGAATACTAAGACCCGAAGGTTCGTCATGGGACTTAGGGGAAGCATTCGTGAGCATGTTCTGGGACTAGAAAAGAAAGTTTACAATGAAGCAGTACAGATTGCTTGAGTGATAGAGTCGAGCCAGAAGGAGAGCTACTTTGCTTAGAATAGAGGTATCAAAAGGATTAATGGAAATTCATACAACGGAGGGAACACAAAGATATTTAAACCCTTCCGTACTCAAGGCTTTAATGCTACAACCAAGACTACTCCAACAGCCCAACAACCACAAAAGAAAAATAATGAAGGAGTAAAATGCTTTAACTATAACCAAATAGGACATTATTCAAGGGAGTGTCCTAAGCCCAGGAAACAACTACAACAAGGAAAGGTTTATGCAGTTACATCTGAGGATGTTGTCGCATCGCCTGATGTGGTCACAGGTATGACCTGAACCTTTCATTTTGTATTACCTTGTGTGAGCATGTAGACTAAATTAAAACAAATCACAGGTATCGTACCTATTAATGGCAAATCCGCTAGAGTACTCTTTGATTCTAGAGCTACTCATTCTTTTATATCAGTGTCATTTGGAAAGAAGCTAAGTCTACCCCTCAGATCTTTAGACTACAAATTACTTGTATGATCACCTATGGGATTAGAAGTGGAATTAAAAAAAGATTATGGACCATGTCCAGTTTTTATCAACGAGAAGATTTTGGATGCAACCCTGATTCAACTCGAAATGGCAGACTTTGACGTTATCTTGGGAATGGATTGGTTAGCTCAGCATTCTACAAACCTATTATGTGCAGAAAAGAAGCTGACATTTAAAGACAAGGAAGGAGCAGAGTTTAGTTTTACGGGAACCAAACTTCCCCGTAAATGAAAACTCATCCTCTCTACATTAAAGGCTAGAAAATACCTCGAGAAAGGAGGAGTTGGGTATCTAGTATCCGTGGTTGATCTCACCAAGGAAGTACCACGAATGAAGGATATTGATGTTGTGCGCGCCTTTTCAGATGTATTTCCTGAGGAACTACCAGGACTACCACATGATCGAGCGACAGAGTTCGTTATAGACCTTATACTCGGAGCCGCGCCAGTATCTAAAGCACCCTATCGAATGGCTCCTACTGAACTGAAGGAACTGAAGGTACAGTTACAAGAATTACTAGACAAGGGTTATATCCGACCTAGCATATCACCATGGGGAGTGCCAGTATTGTTTGTAAAGAAGAAGGACGGTAGCGTTCGACTGTGTATAAACTACCGAGAATTAAATAAGCTTACAATCAAGAATCGGTACCCATTGTCTCGGATCGATTACTTGTTCGATCAGTTGGAAGGTGCCAAGGTGTTCTCCAAGATTAATCTTCGGTCAGGATACCATCAGTTGAAGATTAAAGAAGGTCATATTCCAAAGACAACATTCAGAACAAGATACGGACATTATGAAATTTTAGTCATGTCTTTTGGATTGACTAACGCACCCGCAACTTTTATGGAACTCATGAATCGGGTACTCCATGATATGTTGGATACGTCAGTCATTATGTTTATTGATGATATATTGGTCTACTCCAAGGACAAGGAAACTCATGCCATGAATCTAAGAGCCGCTCTGCAGCGACTAAGAAAAGAGAAGCTTTACATCAAATTTTTAAAGTGTGAGTTTTGACTAAATGAGGTTGCTTTCTTAGGCCATGTTGTATCCGCTGAGGGAATTAAAGTGGATCCTAGCAAGATTGAAGCCATTGTGAAGTGGGAAACACCTAAGAGTGTTGCAGAAATTAGAAGCTTCCTAGGTCTAGCAAGGTATTATCGACGATTTGTGGAAGACCACTCCAGAATTGCCGTACCTCTCACCAGTTTGACTAAGAAAGGAGAAAAGTTTGTTTGGATGGAAAAATATGAGAAAAGTTTCCAAACATTGAAGGCTAGATTGATATCTGCTCCCATCTTGACTATTCCTATTCCAGGACAACCATTTACCTTGTACGCTGACGCATCTGGATTGGGTTTAGGATGTGTACTTATGCAAGGAGAACAAGTAGTTGCGTATGCCTCAAGACAACTAAAGACACATGAGAAGAACTATCCCACTCATGACTTGGAATTAGCAGTAGTAGTACATGCTGTCAAGATATGGAGACATTATTTGTACGGAGAGAAATTTCAGATTAAATCAAATCATAAGAATCTCACTTATCTTTTTAATCAGAAGGAGTTGAACATGAGACAAAGAAGATGGCTGGAATTATTGAAGGATTATGATTGCGATATCGAGTATCATCAAGGAAAGGCTAATGTAGTTGCTGATGCGCTAAGCAGAAAGACAATGATAAAATCTCAAGGAGAGGTTAACACAACTGCGACAATGTGTGTTACAGAAAAAATATTCAATCATGGTAATGAGCAGTTCGTAATAGATGCACCGGGCAGATCAACCAACCAAGGGTTTATTCATCGATTTTTAAATATGTTCGCAACATTGAAAATTGTACCTGATATAATTGATGAAGTGAAAGTCGCTCTTAAATCAGACCCTTATCTGAGAATGGTACAAGAAAACATCGAAAAAGGTAGAGCTATTCCTGAGTTCACCTTGGACGATGAAAAGGTACTGAAGTACAAAGGAAGAGTACGTGTTCCTGAAACGGAAAATTTGGACATTAGACACAGACTAATGAAGGAAGCTCACACCACCGCTTATTCGGTACATCCTGAAAGTAAAAGATGTATCATGATTTGAAGAAATTATATTGGTGGAGAGGAATGAAAGCAGATGTAGCTAAATTCGTGTCTCAATGCCTAAATTGTCAAAGGGTAAAGGCTGAACAGCAAAGACCTGCAGGATTGTTGCAGCCACTGCCAGAACCAGCATGGAAATTGTCACACCCTAATTCTGATTGAACCAGAAGTGTGAGTGAACCATCACTGAACCAACGGTTCACACCAGGATCTCAATAAGACCATGTCCACTCATACAAACCATTGCACATAACCATAATCAGAATATAACAAAATACAGTGGAAGTTTTAAATAAAATAAACTGAGTGATCTATTGATAAATTTAATAAAATATCTAGTTATTCAAATACCAAAACATAATTAAATATCCTTACATCAATTGTATCTCCAACCAAGAATAAATAAAATAAATTAAATCAATATCCTAGAGGTACACGCAGAAAGGACACTCGCATGAAGCGTCATGCTCGTCCTCTCCTACTTGCACTTTTAATGTAGCCTCCATACGTCGGAGGGTCCATGTAGTCCTCCACAGTATAACCTGCATAAACATCTAAAAACATGTATATATACAAGGGTGAGCTCACAACTTAGCTCAGTAAGACAATCAGACAATGCAACAAACATATGCATGAGTAACATTCACATTATGGTCTGATTTAAGTTTACAATGTGCTATAGAAAGTATTGGCGGCCACCGCACCTCTATACACGAGTGTATGAAGTCGTCCAATGGATCAAACACCACTGTCGTCCCACATGCACCCACCATGGAATAGAGATAGAGCTAAAGCGTCCGGATCAAACACCGCTAACACTTCCCCTGATACCCTACCCATAGCAACACGTAAGTCCCTATTGGCGAGGGCTTATAAACTGGGCTCACAACTATCCAATCCTATATATCATCACAGTAGGCCCTATCCCAGCATAGCTCCCTACGGCATAGAGATAGAGCTAGAGTCTAGTGGTCAGGCCGAAGACCACAGTGCCACTTCCTCCCCCTGATACCCTACCCGCACCAAGCATGCTAAGACAGAACGATACGAAAAGGTACCAGTGTGAGGAATGATCCCAGACCCCTGATCCATCCCATTCCACACACCAATGAAAACAATTACATGGCTAACAGTCACATCCTAGCATAGCGAGTATGCATGGACAATAATAATAACTGAAAGTAAAGGATGATATGCGAGTATACACAAACATCAGTCTACAAAATTATAGTTATTAACAACGTTTTACTGTTATTAAATTATTAGGGTTTATGTTCGTTCCCTTACCTGATGCTTGTTTGATAGCTTGCTCCATGTCACAGAATCCAAACTTGCTATCACAAGGTCCTACATGATGTTTGGGTTGAGTTAGAATAGTTTTCTTAGGGTTTACGTTGGTCGGAAAATCAACTGGGTCAAAAACACTCCCATAGAACATACCGATCGCGGCACTGTGGGGAAAGGTGCGACCGGTATGGTCGATCGGTCCCCACAGACCAGTCTCTAGAGGTACCGGTCGCAATATCGGTCGCATATGGTGCGATCGGTATGGTCGACCGGTATGTCTCCGGAAGACCATACATCCGGTTTTCGCCTTCCATCGGTCATCCCCTATTGATCCTAGGATTTTTTTCTATATATTCTAGGTCTGAGCACTGAGTTAGAGTTGTTTCCAACTCCATCCAAGTCCTAGTTTGGATGATTTTCAACCTAGAACTTAAATCTAAGGTTTACCGACTAGATTAGGTTTTGACGGCAAAATATGGTTTAGATCAATACCTCGCTTTGCATGGTATTGATCCAAACATGACTAACCATTCTAGAATGCTTAACATAGAGGAAGGTTTAAGCACTTACCATTGGTTCGCGGTAATGTGTTCTTCGTCCAATGGCAATGGCGGCTCTTCCCTCTCCTTCCTAGCTTCTTCTCCTTCTTGAACCTCTTTCTCCTCTCTAGGATTTGTGAGGATCAATGAGAGAGGTTTTTAGGAGGTTTAAGGGTCCTTATATAGGCTAGGGTTAGGTTTAGGAAGCCTCCTAACATTAGGAAAGTCCTTCGGTTTGAGATTTAGAAAGTAGGACCCGCAGAGATCCTTTTCTGGATCTAAGCTGCGCAGGCCATACCAGTCGACCGTCGACCGATACCAAGACCGGTACCATCGACCGGTATGAAGTATTTTATACTTAATTTGGTCTGATTTCATACCTGTTTGTCATACGCTCATCCCGTCTGGTCCGGTGATGATTGGAAGACCTATTACGACATGAATTAAAGATTTAGATCGAGTTCATGGAGTGCTGGTCTTACAGAAATGGGACTGTATCACTATGGATTTCATCATCGGGTTACCATTGACTCCCCGAGTAGTTGACGCGGTCTGGGTGATTGTAGATCGTCTGACTAAAAGAGCTCGCTTTATAGCTATATGACCACAGTATACCTTGGAGAGGTTAGCCAAGCTATATGTGGATAATATTGTCAGATTACATGGAGTACCTGAAAGCATTGTGTCCAATAGAGACCTACGCTTTACCTCAAAGTTTTGGGAAGGATTACAGAAGGCTATGGGTACAACGTTGAAGTTCAGTATTGCATTCCATCCTCAGACAGACAGACAGTCGGAGTGTACCATTCAAATTTTAGAAGACATGTTTCGAGCCTGTGTTATTGATTTCAAAGGATCATGGGATGAGAAGCTACCATTGATCGAGTCCGCCTATAACAACAGCTATCAAGATATTATACAGATGTCACCCTATGAAGCACTGTATGGTAGGAAGTGTCGAACTCCTTTGTTTTGGAATGAAGTTGGTGAACGGAGTATTATTGGATGTTGGACCAGAATTTGTTAAAGAGACTTGTCATGTAGTCGACATTATTAAGGAAAGAGTTAGAATGGCTCAGAATCATCAGAAACAGTATGCAGATACTCGACGTCGAAACCTTGAATTTATCGTAGGTGATAAGGTATTCTTGAAAGTATCACCTATGCGAGGTTTAAAATGATTCGGACAGAAAGGGAAGCTAAGTCCGAGATATGTCGGGCCATATGAGATTCTAGTTAAATGTGAAAAAATGGCTTATCAGTTAGTACTACCACCATCTATGTCAAGTGTGCATGATGTATTTCATATCTCATTATTGAATAAGTACGTCAGAGATCCAACACACGTCTTAACAGCAGATCCACCAGATCTAACTGATGATTTGACATTCGAAGTAGCACCAACTAAAGTCATCATCCGAAAGGTTCAACGTCTATGCAACCATGACATTTATTATGTTAAGGTCACTTGGAGGAGCCGAGATATAGAAGAGATCACATGGGAAGAAGAGAATGCTATGCGGAAGCAAAATCCTCACCTTTTCGACTCATAAGGTATGTGCAAATTTCGAGGACGAAATTTCTAATAAGAGGGGAGGGAGTTGTAAGACCCGTCGAACTAACCGGTCTTACCACCTTGTACCAGGTCTACCTATCATGGTCGAGCCAAGTGGACCAAGTACGTGAAAAAACCACAAGACCAGTTATGAAATTTAGTTCAAAAACAGTCAAATATGAGTGTGTGGTCGCATGCCTAAACAGGTATGACCGACCCCACCTCAAAAGAGTCTGACCCATGACTTTTGGTCGTAGGGTTGGATGTTTTAAAAATGTAGGGTCGACGGATTATGCGACCCTACATCCGACCCTACGAAAACAGTCCGAAATCGAAAATACGAAACCTTTCTAATTCAAGGGGGGGTCTTTCCTAAACTCATTCGGGCTTATTATAGAGAGTTTTTCTTTATAAATAGGACGTCCCTTAGCCTCTTTCATCCTTTTAGAACCCTAATTGAAAGTGAGAGAAAGAGAAGAGAAGGAAGAGAAGGAAAATTGAAGAAGAAGACCAAGGAAGAGGAAAGTTCAGAGAAAACTCTGAATCTCAGAAAACCTAAGGTATGAACCTAATTCCCCACAAGAATTAAGAGCCTAGAATAGGTCATAAAAAAGATAGGATTAGGAGAAACCCAAATCATCCATCCATGGATAAATTTCAAGAGAATCCATGGAGGAAAATCATTGTGGACAATGGATAGTGTATAAAATTATAGTTTTGAGTTATAGAGCAATCATAGGAAGGACCATGATGGTAAGCCAGAGGATTCAAACATAAAGGGATGGACTTAAGAGTGAAAGTTCGACCATAACACGTGTGGTCGCACATAGGGTCGCATGATATCCGACCCCACGAGACCCACCTGTTCGACCACATGCCCTCGGAAAGTTTCCAGGGAGGGTGTGGTCGCATGTAGGGTTGCAGTATGTCCGACCCTACCTGTGACCCTACACCCTGGGGTCACAAAAACTGAGACCCCAGGTGCTACCCTATCCTGCGACCCTACACCCTGTGGTCATAGAAACTAAGACCCCAGGTGCTACCCCCCCTGCGACCCCTCAGCTTCTGTTAGTCTAAACTTAAGGAAATTAATTCTAATTAAAATCTATCTGCTTGATTAAGTTTTTCCAGTGATTTGAAAGTGATTCATAAAGCTTGAACGAAGATTTACGCTCAATCAAAGGTGAGGGAACAAGACCTAAACTAATTGGCTAATAATAAACTATTTTTGTTTATTGAGTCCAATACTATTAATGATTCTATGCTTGTATGCTTGTATTGTGAATTTAACATGTCATCCAATATTTCTGCTATTAATGTTCATGCATATTTAATTTCGTTTATTCATAACATGATGATGATGATGATGATGCTAGAAATAGACATATGAATGTTTGTGTGTGGTTAGTGTACTTGATGCGAGTAGGGCATCAGGGGAAGTGTGATGCGGTGTGGCCTAAGCACTTTAGCTCTATCTCTACTCAAGTCTTGTCCACTAACATCGTCGTATCGCCATTACCTTAGCAGAACTATTACGTCGTAGGGCATCAGGGGAGGTGGTCTCGGACCGTATAGTCTCTGACTCTGTCGGGCGCCTTAACTCTATCTCTATGGACGTATTAAGGGATGCTGGGGTGAGACCTTAGATACACTGTTTGACATTAGGATTGGTTAGTTGCGAGCCCAGTGTGCAAGCCCTTGCCAATACGGGCTTACGTGTTGGTATGGGTAGGGCATCAGGGGAAGTATGATGCGGTGTGGTCCTAAGCACTTTAGCACTATCCCTATTCCATGGTGGGGTGGATGTGGACGACAATGGTGTTTAATCCATTGGGTGGGCTTACACACCCGTGTATAGAGGTGCGGCGGCCACCAAACCTTTCTATTACACATTACAAACTTATGAACCAGACCAAAGATATGAATTGAATGCATGCATATGTTTGTTGCATTGTTTTGTTTGCTCACTGAGCCGTGATGTGTGCTCACCCTTTCGACGTTGAATATTTTTAGTTGATGATGCAAGTACCACAGTAGAAGACTATATGAATGCTCCGATGTACGGACATGTTGCGGCGATGGATGCAGAAGTTATGATGGAGTCGCATGATTTGTGATGCGAGTGTAACTCATGCGTTTTCGATTAGATTAATATTTGAATTATTCAGACGATGTAATTGATTATTTTATTTTATTTTATTTTATGTCTTAGTCTATGGATGATAATTAGATAAATTATTTATGTTATCATTGTTAGACTCTCAGTTCATTAGTATAAAGACTTCCGCTATTGTTTATTTGCTCTGATTATGGTTGTGGATGTGTATGGTTTAAGAAAACGGACACAACCTATTCGAGATCCTGGTTGAACCGTTGGTTTATTGACGGTTCATCATACCATTTTGGTTGGTGCAGAATTAGGGTGTCACACTTCCTTTGTACTTCAGTACCTTTTCAACGTCCAAGGTGAACTCAGGAATAGTCCTACCTTTTTCGATGTCTTATTGTACTGTTCTCAGATAAGGGTCTGATTTAATAGCGGCTTTTACTTCATCTAGTATATCAGGTACAATCTTCAATGTTGCGAACATATTAAAAAATCGATGAATAAACCCTTGGTTGGTTGATCCACCTGGTGCATCTATCACGAACTGTTCATTACTATGATTGAATACTTTTCCTGTAACACACATTGCCGCAGTCGTGTTATCCTCTCCTTGAGATTTATCATTGCTTTTCTGCTTAGCACATCAGCAACTACATTAGCTTTCCTTTGATGATACTAAATATCGTAATCATAATCCTTCAATAATTTCAGCCATCTTCTTTGTCTCATGTTCAACTCATTTTGATTAAAAATATAAGTGAGACTCTTGTGATCTGACATAATCTGAAATTTCTCTCCATACAAATAATGTCTCCATATCTTGACAGCATGTACTACTGTTGCTAATTCTAAGTCATGAGTGGGATAGTTCTTCTCATGTGTCTTCAGTTGTCTTGAGGCATACGCAATTACTTATTCTCCTTGCATAAGTACACATCTTAAACCCAACCCAGACGCATTAGTGTACAAGGTAAATGGTTGTCCTGGAATGGGAATAGTCAAGATGGGAGCAGGTATCAATCTAGCTTTCAATGTTTGAAAACCTTCTTCAAATTTATCGGTCCAAACAAACTTTTCTCCTTTCTTAGTCAAACTGGTGAGAGGTACGGCGATTCTAGAGTAATCTTTCACGAATCGTCGATAATACCCAGCTAGACCTAAGAAACTTCTGATTTCTGCAACACTCTTAGGTGCTTTTTATTTCACAATGACTTCATCCTTGCTAGGATCGACTTTAATTCCTTCAGCGGATACAACATGGCCTAGGAAAGCAACTTCATTTAGCCAAAACTCATACTTTGTAAATTTGGCATAAAGCTTCTCTTTTCTTAGTCGTTGCAGAGTGGCTCTTAGATTCATGACATGAGTTTTCTTGTCCTTAGAGTAGACCAATATATCGTCAATAAACACAATGACTGACATATCCAACATATCATGGAATACCCGATTCATGAGTTCCATAAAAATTACGGGTGCGTTAGTCAATCCAAAAAACATGACTAAAAATTCATAATGTCCATATCTTGTTCTGAATACTGTCTTTGGAATATCACCTTCCTTAATCTTCAGTTGATGGTATCCTGACCGAAGATCAATCTTGGAGAACACCTTGGCACCTTGTAATTGATCGAACAAGTCATCGATCCGAGGCAACGGGTATCGATTCTTGATTATAAGCTTATTCAATTCTCGATAGTCTATACACAGTCGAACACTACCGTCCTTCTTCTTCACAAACAATACCGACGCTCCCATGGTGATATGCTCGGTCTGATATAACCCTTGTCCAGTAATTCCTGTAACTGTACCTTTAGTTCCTTCAGTTCAGTAGGAGCCATTCGATAGGGTATTTTAGATACTGGTGCGGTTCTGGGTATCAGATCTATAACGAACTCTGTCGCTCGGTCGGGTGGTAGTCCTGGTAGTTCTTCAGGAAATACATCTAGAAAATCACGTACAACATCAATATCTTCTATTCGTGGTACTTCCTTGGTGAGATCAACCACGGATACTAGATACCCAACTCCTCCTTTCTCGAGGTATTTTCTCCTTTAATGCAGAGAGGATGAGTTTTCGTTTACGGGGAAGTCTGGTTCCCACAAAATTAAACTCTGCTCCTTCCTTGTCTTTAAATGTCAATTTCTTTTTTGCACATAATAGGTTTGCAGAATGCCGAGCTAACCAATCCATTCCCAAGATAACGTCAAAGTATGCCATCTCGAGTTGAATTAAGGTTGCATCCAAAATTTTATCGTCAATAAGAACTGGACATGGTCCATAACCTTTTTTTAACTCTACTTCTAATCTCATAGGTGATCGTACAAGCAATTTGTAGTCTAAAGATCTAAGGGGTAGATTTAGCTTCTTTTCAAATATCACAGATATAAAAAAAATGAGTAGCTCCAGAATCAAAGAGTACTCTGGCGGGTATGCCATTAATAGGTACGATACCTGTGATTTGTTTTAATTTAGTCTACATGATCACACAAAGAAATACAAAATAAAAGGTTCAGGTCATACCTGCGACCACATCAGGTGATGCGACAACATCCTCAGATATAACCGCATAAACCTTTCCTTGCTGTAGCTGCTTCCTGGGCTTAGGACACTCTCTTGAATAATGTCCCATTTGATTATAGTTATAGCATTTTACTCCTTCATTATTTTGCTTTTGTTGAGGTTGGGCTGTTGGAGTAGTCTTGGCTGTAGCATTAAAGCCTTGAGTATGGAAGGGTTTAAATGTCTTTGTGTTCCCTCCGTTATATGAATTTCCATTCGGCCTTTTGATACCTCTGTTCTGAGCAAAATAGCTTTCTCTCTGGCTCGATTCCAATACTCGAGCAATTTATACCGCTTCATTATAAATTTTCTTTTCTAGCCCAAGACATGCTCCTGAATGCTTCCCCTAAGTCCCATGACGAACCTTTGGATTTTAGTATTTTCTTTCTGCATGCCAAAGGGAGAAAAGAAAAACAGCTCTTCATAATGCTGTTGATATGCATTCATAGTCATTTGTCCCTGATACAAACTCAGGAACTCTCTTTCCATAGCATCTTTGAAACTTCTGGGAAAATATTTCTCGAAGAATGCCTCTTTATAGATAGCCCAGGTCAATTGGGCATACTTGGTTAACAGCCGAGTAGACTTCCACCAGTGGTGTGCATCACCTTTCAATATAAATGTTGCACAGAGTACTTTTTCCTCCTCATTAACCGTCATCATCATAAAAAAAAATTTCATTTCATCGATCCAGTGAGCTGGCCACAAAGGATTTGTTGGCTTGCCATTATATTCCTTAGGCTTCATTTTCAGAAAGCGCTCGATCAGTCGAGAATGGTCCAACTGATACTGAGCATAGGCCCCATATATAGGTGGTTGATATTAGTAACTGCCTTGGGCTACCTCAGGGTTCTGTACTGGAGCTTGTACAACTGGCGTTTGAGGTGCTTGGGGTACCGTATTGCTACCCCCTGGTACTGTGCTAGCTTGTCTGGCTGGCATAGGTGTAGTATGTACAGTTGGAAAAACCATTCCCATAGCAGCTTGCATATTGGCTTGTACTTGCTGTATTTACTGTAGCTATTGTGCCAGGTTCATAACTGTTGTAGCTAAATCTGTAGGTGGGGCTGGCAAGTTTGTAGGATTTTCCTGGCCATTAGCTCCTAGTGGTGTCATATTCTGATTGCCTTGTTCTTCAGGATTTTCATGGCTATCTTCTTCCACAGGTGGTAGTGGTGGAATTGGGTTACGTCCTCGCTTGGTTACTCTTCGCCCAGCCATTTCCTGTTTCGGTGGTAGTAGTGTCTGAAAAATCATAGAACATGTGAGGCAATCATAATATAAGGTCATTCCCATGTCAAAATTCAACTAATCAATGTAAAATTCTAATTTTCCAAGTCATTCAGTCAAAATACTGTATTTTCCATCGTGTGGTCGATGGTGGGGTCGCAATATGTCTGACCATAGGGTATGCGACCTCACAAAACCCTGTCAGCTCACCGAGAGCCTGTGGACGATCGTGGATCGGAATATGTCCGACCACAGGGTCGACCACATGAGGTCTGTCAACTCACCGAGAGCCTGTGGTCGTTCATGGGGTCGGTCGTGTGGTCGCAGATTTGGTCGAATTTTGTGACCATACGACTCCAAATCAGGTTTTTAAACTTGATTTTTGGAGTCATTTCCCACTTTCTCTTTTTCTCTCAACTCAACTCGCTTCCATTGAGTTGCTACAGTGTCGACCACTCGTGCTTGGTGATTCTTTCTTCTATTCACGACCTCCGTTTCGTTCCTTCGGGTATGTTCTCTACTGGTCCTCGTTTTTAAGCT
The DNA here is from genome assembly GCA_028583415.1 of Protea cynaroides. Lineage (NCBI taxonomy): Eukaryota > Viridiplantae > Streptophyta > Magnoliopsida > Proteales > Proteaceae > Protea > Protea cynaroides. The sequence goes on along the minus strand of CM053273.1, from coordinate 26,846,936 downwards.
TTCAAAACTAGGTTTTTCTCCATTTATAGCGTTTTCTTCAAATTAAAATTTTTCTAACCGTAAAAATTTAATTTTTATTGGGGGCTTTTGCTATTGGCCACCCAATGGACAAAAGCCCTCAAGAAAATTTGAGTTTCATCGGTTAGTTTTTGAGAAACTTGAAAATTTTCATTTTTGATCTAATTTTTGAGATTTTTCTAAATTGTTGAAATTTCTTCAAATTCGATCTTCCTAGTTTATGAGCATTGCAGGATGGTTTAGGACATATGTAAGTCCTCTTTCCCAACTGGTTGGGAGAAAAGTGAGGCTTTTGGCCAAATCACGCTATTATAATGCCAAAATTTTGAGTTTTGCTCTATAATTCATATCTTGTCTATTTGTCTGTGTCTTTCCTGATAACATGGCTCGCACCAAAGTTTCCAGAGTTCATGATCCTATCCACTTCCGATCTAATGAAGCAGAGGCTCAGTATGCTCGTTATGAGCGTAAAAAGGTAGAAGGGGGTCGTTGTGTAAACTTGGCTAATTTAGTCTTGTTTAATGTAGATGGTGCTTTTGGTGACATGGGTTGGCTCCCCATGATTTTGTATGAGGCTTGCACTTGTCCTGCTCTAGTGAAGCAGTTTTATTGCAACCTTCAAGTAATGGGTGATCCAAATGATACAGACAGGGGCAGAGAGCTCAGGATCACCAGTTATGTTAAAGGGGTGGAGATCTCCTTTAACTGTCAGGAGTTGACTGATCTCCTGGGTATTTCAAACGATGGCCCCTTGGTATACTGTGCACCCAAGGAACCCCAATTCCTATCTTTGATGATGCGTGCAGAGATTGATCGCCAGCTTCTTAGAGATGATCGCTGGGAGATGAAGGCAATCAACCTACGGCCGGAACCTCAGGTGTACTGTAAAATTATTCAGCACAACCTGATTCCTCAAAGTGGGCACTATGAGAAGATTTCCCAGTTGACCCAGTATATCTTGTACTGCATCTGCACTATACTGCATCTGCACTAGGCAGCCCATCTGCCTCCCATACATTATCATCAAGACGATGATCCGTGCTGCGATGCCTGGTCAGAAAGGCGACCTACCCTATGGGCGTTTGATTACTACTCTGCTCACTCGCCTGCATGTCGACTTGGCTGATGAGAAGATTCATGAGTACACCTTCTCGTCTGACCTTGACTGAGAGGCCATCTGCAAGATGGGGATGCGAGATGCACAGGCCAGTGACGAGGAGAGGAACGCTATGGTGCGTCCCCGCACTTGGGTCGAGATAGCAGACGTTGAGGCGGCAGCAGCAGCAGCAACAGCAGCAGGAGTCCATGGGGGTGATGCTGAGGATGATGATCGTATGTACATGGATGTGGACACCATACCTCCTCCATCACCATTGCATTCCACTAGAGCTGGCCCTTCTCGGGTTCCTTCTCACTCAGCTGGCCTTTGCACCCACCACCAGATGACGTGATGGGGTTGCTGCGTGAGATTAGGGAGGCCCAACGCACGTCCAATCAGCAGATGGCCGATCTGGTAGCTAGTCTCCAGGTGACCCAGACTCAGGTTGCCTGGCTAACTAGAGTGTATACTGAGGACTATGACCGAGATCGTGAGGCACCTCCTCCTCCAGCACCTCCGGCTCCATGATGCATTCTTTTTACTTTTTCCTTGTACTACAGAGTAACTGTCTGGATTGTGGACTGTACTCTGATTTGGATATAGGATATATATATATATATATATATATATATATATATATATATATATATATATATATATATATATATATATATATATATATATATATGATTTTTATTTGATGTGTATATGAAACTTGTTTCTCATCTTAATAGTGCATTATTCTCTTTCTTAATTTTGTCTCATACAACACAGGTGCTTATAATCTGTTCTTATTAAAGTTTTTAAATTTTATCCTAACTCAGTTCACGAACTCTTGTGAAAGTATACAGGTTTAATAGACAGAACCCGAGAGCTCTGATACCAAGTTGTCACACCCCAATTCTGCACCAACCAGAATGGTGTGATGAACCGTTTATGATCCAACGGTTCAACCAGGATCTCGAATAGGCTGTGTCCTTTTGTTTAAACCATACACATCCACAACCATAATCAGAGTAAATAAACAATAACAGAAGTCTTTAATACTAATGAACTGAGTATCTAACAGTGATAACATAAATAAAGTATCCAATTGTCTCTAGAAGACTAAGACATAAAATAAAATAAATTAATCAATTATATCTTTTCAATAATTCAACTAATAAATATAATCAAAGATGCATGAGTTGCACTCGCACGACGAATCATGAGACTCCATCATAACTTCTGCATCCATTGCCGCAGCATGGCCGTACATCAAAGCATTCATATAATCTTCTACGATAGGACCTGCATCATCAACTAAAAATATTCGACGTCGAAAGGGTGAGCACACATCATGGCTCAGTGAGCAAACAAAACAATGCAACAAACATATGCATGCATTCAATTCATATCTTTGGTCTAGTTCATAAGTTTGCAATGTGCAATAGAAAGGATAGGGGGCCACCGCATCTCTATACACGAGTGTCTGAAGCTGCCCAATGGATCAAACACCATTACCGTCCCATATGCACCCATCATGGAATAGAGATAGAGCTGAAGTGCCCGGATCAAACACCGCATAACACTTCCCCTGATGCCCTATCCATACCAATACGTAAGCCCCTATTGGCGAGGACTTGCAAACTGGGCTCGCAACTAACCAATCCTAATGTCAAACAGTGTATCCAAGGTCTCACCCTAGCATCCCTCAATACGTCCATAGAGATAGAGTTAAGGCCCCCCGACAGAGTCAAAGACTACACGGTCCGAGACCACCTCCCCTGATGCCCTACAACGTAATAGTTCTGCTAAGGTAATGGCGATACGATGATGTCAGTAGACAAGACTTGAGTAGAGATAGAACTAGAGTCTGGTGACCAGGATGAACCACAGTGTCACGTCCTCTCCCAAATGCCCCACTCGCATCAAGTACACTAACCACACACATACATTCACATGCCTATTCCTAACATCATCATCTCATCATGTTATAAATAAATAGAATTAAATATGCATGAGCAGTAATAACAGGAATATTGGATGACATGTGAAATGCACATTACAATCATACAAGCATAGAATCATTCATGGTATTGGACTCAATAAATAAAAATAGTTTATTATTAGCCAATTAGTTTAGGTTTTGTTCCCTCACCTTTGATTGATAGTAGATCCTCGTTCAAGCTTTGTAATTCACTCTTAGATCACTTAAAAACCTAATAAATTTATAGATTTTAAATTATAATCAATTTCAATGAGTTCAGACTAACAGAAACTGAGGGGTTGCAGGATTGGTAGCACCTGTGGTCTCAGTTTTTGCGACCACAGGGCGTGGGGTCGCAGGGTGTGGTCGGACATACTCCGACCACATGTGCGACCACACCCTCCCTGAAAACTTCCCGAGGGCATGTGGTCGGACATGTGTGTCTCGTGTGGTTGCACATCATGCGACCACACGTGCGACTACACGTGTGATGGTCGACCATTCACTCTCCACTCCATTCTTTCATGTTTGAATCCTTTGGCTTATCATCATGGTCCTTCCTATGATTGTTCTATGACTTAAAACTATTATTTTGTACACCATCCATTGTCTACAAAATTTCCTCCATGGATTCTCTTGGAATTTGTCCATGGATGGATGGTTTGGGTTTCTCTTAAATCCAATCTTCTTCATAAACTATTCTAGGCTCTCAATTTATCATGGGGAATATGTTTATACCTTAAGCTTGCTGAAGATTCAGAGTTTTCTCTGAATTTTCTTCCTCCTTAGTCTTCCTCTTCAATTTTCCTTCTCTTCCTTCTCTTCTCTTTCTTTCACTTTCAGTTAGAGTTCTAAAAGGGTGAAAGAGGCTAAGAGACGTCCTATTTATAGAGAACAACTCCCCATAATATGCCCTAATGAGTTTAGGAAAGACCCCCTTCGGATTAGGAAGGTTTCCTAATTTTTGGTTCTGACTGGGTTCCGTGTGGTCGGAGGTGGGGTCGCAGAATCCATCGACCACACCTTTTGAAATGTCCGACCACACGACCAAAATTCATGTGGTTGGACTATTTTGAGGTGTGGTCGGTCACACCTATTTAGGTATGCGACCACACGCTCATAATTGACTATTTTTGGGTTGATTTACCTGGTTTTGTGGTTTCTTCATGCACTTGGTCCACTTGGCTCTACCATGATAGGAAGACCTGATACAAGGTGGTAAGACCGGTTAGTTCGATACGGGTCTTACAGTTCATGTAGTGATAAGAACTGAATTTTTTAAGTTTTCAGTGAGATCTAATCTTGAAGTTAGAGTACTTCTTGTTGCTCCATGAATATGTTCTTACCATACCTGAGCTGAGTACAATCAAGTTTTTGGTTATTGATCTCAGCTGCATTTTTTACATAGTCTTTAACTCAAACTGGTAGAGAAATTGGGGATTCCCTTAGACTAATGAACTTGATATGACACTGAGAGGGGGGTGAATCAGTGCCTGAAAATTCTCCCTAATTATTTCACTGTTGCCCAGAGCTGATGGAGATATATTCTTTTACACACACGCAAGCGTATGCAAATCTACCTCGCTACCACTCAGTGGTCAGGTCTACCAGATTTGCACACCCACCCTGCAAGCCATTCCATGCACTCTAAAATATACTAGAAAGATAAAACAATCAACACAAGGATATTACATGGTTCACCAACATAGTGTGTGATGACTAGTCCACGGAGTAATGCCCAACAGGCTCCGTATTTATTCAACACTCAACTTTTCGTCTCTAACAAGATAAGGATATTAACCCTAGGTTTTCCCAGTATAAAACTGAAAGGGCACAACAACGCCAAGATTCAAGTTACAACAGTCAGTGTTCAGCACCCACTGCACACACCACGCTTAATTCGCACTCACAAGAAGCAAATAACAATTTTTTAGGCTTATAATTATGCCTTACAATTTTTCCCCCACTAGCTAGGTATTCAACAATTTCACCTACGCTAGCATACAATATATTGAAAGCAACAAATAGATAGGAAATTGAAAAACCTCACAAACAATGCTTTCGAATGGCCAACAATATCTCTGAAGCTTTACACTGCTTTCAGGTACTCTCCAACAGCCTTCAATGATGATAGAGATCGATTCACAGAGCACATCTCATCCACAGGCTTCTAATCTCTTCCACACAACCCATAATCACCATGAATATAAAAATAAAAGCTCTACTGACCTCTCACAGGGATTTAGCACTCCATTGATGCATAGAGAAGAGGTAGTTGGTGATTGATCATTCCCACAGGGTACGAAACCCTAGATATCCTTCTCTCTACCTTCAAAATGCTCTTTTTGATTTTTCTCAGTGTTTTTTCAACTCCCAAAGGAGCCCAATAGGGAGAGAATCCAAATATATGGAAACTGCAACTTGAACGGACCGATTTGGAGCTCGGATGAAAAAGTTATGTCGGTTTGAAGTTCGGCCAGTCAGAAGATTCAAAATAGAATCTTTCCTATCATTACCGCGTACCCACTCAACACTGAATCGCCGCTCGCCTATGTGTTGTCGCGTTCCGATTGGTGTTCAAAGACATCTCTTTAAAAAATCGTCGGATTGACTTTAAAAAGGCGGGATTAGACATGAGCCTCTGGATCTGCATCAATCGCTTCAAGCGCGATCGGCTTCAATCTAAACCTCATGATCTGGATAAACTGCGGCGTAGTACCGTGCGTGCGCCACATGGAATCAAGGACCCTGTTTCATGTAATAGGAATCACCATATTAACTTGCATTCGTCCAATCAGATTGCATGCGATAGCATCTAGACGCGATTTTCATGATACACATTAGCCCGACTTGATCTGGGCCATCCAATCAGAATATGGACTTCGTGGCTTGATCTGAACCATTTATGTAGGATCTGAACCATTTTTCTTACCGAAAATACCCCCGAACGAATGTATTAATGATTTTTCGAGCGATTCGACAGAAACTGCGATATCTCTCTCATCCGACATTGGAATTGAGTGATTCAAGTTGCGTTGGAAAGATAACTCAACGCTCTACATCTTTCCACTGTCGGATTTTCATGAACCTTCTACGGGACCCACCATCATTTTCTCTCGCCTCTTTCTCTCTCCTCATTCTCTCTCTACATCTTCTTTCTTCGTGCAATGCTTCAAGATGTCGCAACATTGCTTCATCATTAGAAACTCGGTCACATCATCAGAAACGGTATCACATCACCAGTGGGGTCTACAGACACTTTCTCATCAAAATCAGTGTAAAATCTCATTCAACTCATTACAAGTCATCTGAAACATATGTAGAACACTGTAGAACACACATACAAGGTTGCTCCATCTTTGCCACTGCACTGACATTCTCTCTCCTACACTGACATTTTTCTCCTGATTTATCTGACTGTATACTCACAAACACTGTCACATCAGTCAAGTTACCAACAATGACAACATAAAATCCAACATGGACATGGTAATTTGAGTACTCATTTTTTCATTTATGTTGTGCAAATTCTTACGGTATTGTGCAAATGCTGTGGCTACTTCCGAAATTATATTAAATATCTGAATTTCTGGGGTTGATGTGGTTATATATGAAATTCTATTAAATATCAGGATTATTATTGTCAAGAGTCACCAATTTTTTTTTTCTTCAAGAATTAATCAGCTTGCGGTTGTGGCTGCAAGGCATTTTGGATATAGTTCTTAGGCTTTGCGGCCATCGCTACAAGACCTTGTAGCCATGGCTGCAAAGCCATGGGGCCGTGGCTGCAAGGCCATGCAGCCATGGCGCCCATTTTCTTCAGAACTAATGATTACTCATACCTCATCATGTCCTTTCAAAAGAAAAGGACCGATACCATCTATCTTGCAGTGTATCCATGGTTGAATAATACCAGTTTTATATATCTTATATATAGATGCTTTTCTTTCCCAAACCGAAGAGACACGACATGCACACCCCTGCACTGAGACAAAACTCTTCAAAGGAAAAGCAACAAGTACAGACCCTTTCCAATCCACAGCATGCATGATCCCGCACCTGGAAACAGTCCAAGTCTGCAACATCATGTCAGAACCTTATAAAGATCCTCTCAAGTTCAATTTTTCTCAAATTAGTGATTTAGTTGCTAGACTCTAGAGTTAATTGTACATAGAAACTAATAAATTGATATACGTATAGAATAAATTCCAACCATCAGATCATAACTTGAAAAGTGATTGGATTTGAGAGGAATCGGGTCCAAACCCCAGAAACTGTTTCCAAAATCCGATCACAACCAGTCTTAGCAGTGGCGTCGCCACCTCGTCCATATGAGCTGGTAACACAATCGACGGTGGTGTTGAGAATAAGGCTGGCTCAAGCCGAGCAAATCCAGACGACCCTTCAGGCCCAAGCTATGACGCACAAGTCTAACCCATGACACCATTCTGTTTCCCACTCTGGTTTTACAGCTGTAATTGAGAGTGTGAGTGATTTACTTTAGTCTACTTTAGGTTACTTTACCCTGTAATTGTAAAAGACAAATGTGAGAGCCAGTACAGATGGGTATGAAGAGTAGTCATAGTCTAGGCTAAAGTAGACTAGATGGTTGTAGACCTGAGTGTGTTTTATGTATAAAACAGTACAGAACAGAAGAGTAAGAAGAGTAGTCATAGTCTAGGCTAAAGTAGACTAGATGGTTGTAGACCTGAGTGAGTTTTATGTATAAAACAAGAACAACAGTACTGTAACATTCAATTATAAATTACCCAAAAAAAATAAATCAGTTAGAGAGAAACACTTCGGTTGCAAGAACGGTTCTTCTTTTCTCCATTCTTCTCATGATATCAGAGTTTCTTTAAGGAGTTTCGATTCTTTTGCAACTTTAGCAATTTTATATCATTGTTTCCCTACCCTTTTGTACTCTGAAAGTAGTGATTTTATATCCTTGAAACTATACCCAGATAACTTTTTACCTCGGGAGACTCAAATCCTAACCTTGATCGAGAATCAAGATCTTTTGGGATTTATCTCAGGAGAAGTTCTTCCTCCAGATCGTCACTTAGTTTCAGCCGATGGTGAAATTCACCAGAACCCAGAGTTCTTGGCCTGGTTATGAACTGACAGATTTGTCAAAGCTGCCTTCAAATCGTCTCCTGCGCTCTTGCCGTCTGCCCAGGGTCGGATTTCAGCCGGCCCACCCCCCAATGTATTGGCAGGCGGCCAAACTAATCCCAAACCCTTGGATCAGCGGCAGGAACCGCCTGCCGCAGGAGACGATTTGGTTCCGTCAAAGCTTGGATTACTGGTACCTTTATCAGAAGAAGTTTGTTATGATTACTCTAGCATCGTGGAAGTCGGCAAAGGAAAGCACCAAATACATGAAGGATTAAGTGTAATGCCTACGTGGCAAATTAGTGTGTGAGCTTATAGACAATGGTTCGAGAGTTGTTGGGACAGCTGTAGGTAACCGTATATGGTTATGATATATTGTAGTGTGTTGGAACCTTAGTCAAGTTGAGAGCAACTTCGTATAAATTGTCATTGTTGGCAAAGTGATATGGAGGAGAGAGAGTGTCTGAAGTCCCATTGATAGCACCAACAGAAGAAAGCAATAATGACCAGAAAGAAGGAAGAGAGAGAAAAAGAGAAGAGAGAAGATGAGGAGAGAGAGTGGGTGGGGACCAGGTGGGTCCCACCTGAGGTGGCCAGGCCAGCATGGCAAATGCCCGCGGCACCAAGCCAGCAGGCCATGCCATGCCCAGCAGAAGCACAACAGCGGTCGCGCGACACGACGGCGGCCACAAGCGACGCACCCGCCCAGACAACACCGGCCCAGCCACGACAAGATCGCCGTGCGCGACAACACCCGGCCAGCGCGCCGCGACACCCGCGTGCAGGCAGCCGCGCGCATCATCTGTTCGATGAAATGCCGCAATGAGGCAGCAGGAAGATCCAGATCAGACGGTCCAGGTGATCTCCGACTCTTTACTAACGGGATCTGACCGATCTGACGGCCAGGGACTGATCCCGCCTTTTCAATAAAGTCCAACGGCGGATTTTAAAGATTCATCTCTCCGCCAATCAGGGCTCGACAACGTCGTACGGTATGACAGAGGCGGCAGCGATAATGTACATCGCGGCGCACCAAATCACTTGGGAAGATGCCGTTTGGAATAATCTGATCGGCTAAACTTTAGATGGCCATATCTTGGCCGTCCGATCTCCGATTTAGGCGATTCAAAAGCCCACGGACTTCTCTCTTCGTGTAGAATCCAACAAAAAAGAAAAAAAAATAGAGGTTTTGTGAAGAGAAGCTACGGGTTTTTGAGAGAAAAGGGATTTAGGGCTTTCTTTGAAAGAAAAATCCCTCTCCACCTTCTTTCATCTGATATAAATGTTCATTTGAGTAGTTTGGAAGAAGGTGTGAGCATGAGTAACAGTGTGACGTGAATGATGTTGTGCAAGATGCATTAGAAGAGTGTCGGTGCTCCACTCTATTGAAGAAGCTTACCTATCACTACTGGAGAGCTTGGAAAGCCTATTTTGTAAGCACCAAACTTACTGTGATCACGTTGGGAAGGTAATCACGCATGCAAACCTTATGTTGTGAGATACATTATGTTGGGAAGGGTTTGTATGGATTCCATATTATTTTCATTGTAACCTGTCAAGTTGGGGCTTGACAGGATTGAGGGTAGTTGCCCAGAATTCCAAGTTGTAGCTTGGATTACATTGGTGGCATAGCACCTAGTTGTTGTAGCAGCAGAATACCATTGAAGTAGCGTATTGGGTATAATACGAAATCCTGGTTAGGGTATTGCCCCGTGGAGTAGCCATCACAGTGTGTGATAGGTGAACCACGTTATATGGTGTGTCATGTGAATGTGCATATTTTTGTTGTGTATGTGAAGTGCGTGGGTTGCAGGTCTAGGTGTACACACTTGGTAGGCCAAGCCTCTGGTATGGATACCTATAGGTGTTTGGCATGGTGTGTTACATGAAATGTGTAAATGAACAGGTATGTGAACTAGTCAGCTCAAGGCAGCAGTATTTAATCAGTCAGGACCGATCTCACATTGTTGGAAAGATTTTTAGTGGTTACTGATTCACCCCCCCTCTCAGTGTCAACCTGGGAATCACATAGTGGATAGGAAAAGTCTCAAGAAATGTAATAAAAAGGAACCACCTACCTAGGAATGAATATGAAAAGTATTACCCTCTCAACTTCATCCTCTTCCTCTCTTCTTCTTCTCTTTTTCTAGGAGGTCTGCTACCCTCGAAGTAGCAATTTCATTTTCAATCCTAACATTTGGTGCTTTCATTGAGAGACTTCTATGGCAGAAGGAACTCGCTCCCATTCCATTCCACTAAACCTTCCTCACTTTGATGGAGCATATCCCGTCGGCTGGATATCAAAGGCCAGTTGGTTTTTTGAATTTCACGGTGCCACTAAAGACCAATGCCTGCAGATCTCCTCCTTCTACATGGACAACGCCACCCTACGATGGTTCCAAGGGATACACCACACTACCCAGTTCTCCACATGGATAGCCTTCACACGATCCCTTGAGGTACGTTTCAATAGCTCTGATTTGGATTCTGCGACCCCAATCCTTATACCCTAACAAATTGCAACAGAAGCTGTATCAAATTTGAATCATCAGCTTTGATCTCAATAATGGCTCTGACAAAGGTAATTATTGTTGTTTTTGTCATTGTAGTTGGTTTCTTTAAGATTGCTGTATCAAATTGGCCTCCTTTTGTTACCAATGGGTTTAAAGCAGTAATGACTGGAGAAATGACAGTATTTTTTGCATATGTTGGATTGGATGCAATGGCTATTTCAATTGAAGAATGTAGAAATCCACATAGGAATCCACTGAAGGATGCTTGGGCTCTGTTTCTTGATCAAGATGCTTTGAATATATTTACTAGAGAATGGATTCTGAATCCTAAGGCACCGTATTACATGAATTTGAGTGGTTGGACGACCCATAAGCACCAGACTTGTATGAAATGTGGCTACACAGGTACTCCTTGTGATCTTAAAAGTTACTTTGAGGGGATTAAAGAATACATAGAGAAACCTTCATATGCTCCTGGCAGCCTTGATATACAATGCGCAGTTCACAATGGGCACACTAAAGCCATTCAAATTGCAACAGAAGCTGAGGTAGTAATGGTGGTCGCCGGGCTGGACCTATCACAGGAGATTGGTGGGCAAGTACTTGCTATGCTTCTCTTTGGAGAATTTAATCCAAGAGGAAGGCTTCCTATGACCTGGTATCCTGAGTATGCGCTGTATGAGCAGTTAACAGATTCTCTCCAATTATATTTCCTAGTAAGAGATTTGGGTCTTCTTGCAATGGCTCTACTAAATGATATTGTCACAAATGACAGTGAAGATCATCTTTCAGGAGAAGCAAAGAAGCTTTTGAAATCATTGGAATCACTTTGAAGTGATGGCATGGACTCAATTACCTTGCAAGTAATCCCATTAAAGGGTATAATGACAAATGAAGTTTTCCAGATAAATTTGCTGACAAAAACAGGGGAACTCTGGCTTACCTTTGAATCAAATGTATATGTTGCATATACCTCAATTCTGACCATCAGAAAAACAAGAGAAGTAGGTGTCAAAACGATTGCTAGAAAATCCAATGTCCTAGGGTATAAGGATGGCCCAGTGAAGATGCAAATTTCTCGAGTGATTTTCATATGGTATAGGATGGGCGTACATGTTCCTCATTGGTTGTTGATGGAGGAAATGGGACTGCTATTCGACAAACCTCTATTCAACGAGTGGATTATGGTAACCAATTTACTCCATCTCTACTACAGATTTTGTGCTTTTTATTTCAACTGAACCTTGAGGACAAGGTTTTCAGAGAAGTTGATGGTAATGTTTGTTGAACTTTGTGTTGTCATTGTTGGCAACTTGACTGATGTGACAGTGTTTGTGAGCATACAGTCAGAGAAATTAAGAGAGTGTCAGTGTAGGAGAGAGAGTGTTAGTGCAGTGACAAAGATGGAGCAACCTCGTATGTGTGTTCTATAGTGTTCTCCATATGTTTTAGATGACTTATAATGAGTTGAATGAGATTTTACACTGATTTTGATGAGAGAGTGTGTCTACTGACCCCACTGGTGATGTGACACAGTTTCTGATGATGTGGTCGAGTTTCTAATGATGAGGCAATGTTGCAGCATCTTGAAGCATTACATGAAGAAAGAAGATATAGAGAGATAATGAGGAGAGAGAAAGAGGAGAGAGAAAATGTTGGTGGGTCCCGCAGAAATTTCATAGAAATTCGATAGTGGAAAGATATAGAGCATCGATTTATCTTTCCAACGCAACTTGAATCACTCAATTTCGACATCGAATGAGAGAGATATCGCAGTTTCCGTCGGATCGCTCGAAAAGTCCTAAAATCCAAGCTTTCGACCAAGAAATCATGCTACAGGGTTTATTAAATGAGATTTTTGGTTACAGACACCAATAATACATTTGTTCGGGGGTATTTTTGATAAGAAAAATGGTGAAGATCCTACATAAATGGTTCAGAGCAAGCCACAAAGTCCATTTTCTGATTGGATGGCCCAGATCAAGTCGGGCTTGAGTGTAGTGAGGCGATATCGTTTTGATTCCATTGCGAGCCTTCTGGTTCGACGGAGGCTACTTAATATAATGGGCCACGGTCTTTAGAGGTGACGCTGTGATTCGGTGTGGCACATTCATCATATGGCGGCGCTCCAGATTCTAATCTTGTAGTCGCATGCAACTCCGATCTTCGGAGGCACGATATATTCAGATCTAACGGATCATGTTTAATCCTGCCTTTTCTAAGTTAATCCAATGGCTCTATATGAAGATTCCTGTTCCGCCAATACAATCTCGACAAAGCATCAGCGAGGCGTGGCTATGGTGCGGCGCGGGTGTACGATAGCCTCCGAAAGATTTCATTTTGAATTTTCTGATTGGCCGAACTTCAAACCGACATAACTTCTTCATCCGAGCTCCAAATCGGTCCATTCATGTTGCAGTTTCCATATTTTAGGATGCTCTATTTATTGGATGGTGTTGGGAGTCATAAAAACACTGAGAAGAATTAAAAAGAGCATTTTAAAGACTAACAAAATGATTTTTAGGGTTTCGTGCCCTATGGGAGTGATCAATCACCAACTACCTCTTCTCTGTGCATCAATGAAATGCTAAATCCCTTTGAGAGGTCAATAGAGATTTTATTTTTACATTCAGAGTGATTATGGGTTGTGTGGAAGAGATTGAAAGCCTGTGAATGAGGTATGTTCTATGAATTGATCTCTATCATCATTGAAGGTTGTTGAAGAGTTCTTGAGCAGTGTGAAGCTTCAGAGAGATTTTTGGCCATTCGAAAGCATTGTTTGTGAGATTTTTCAATTCTCTATCTATTTATGCTTTCAATATATTGTATGCTAGCGTAGGTGAAAGTTGTTGAATACTTAGCTAGTGGGGGAAAATTGTAAGGCATCATTATAAACCTAAAAAATTGTTATTTGCTTCCCGTGGGTTCGAGTTAAGCGTTGTGTGTTCAGTGGGTGCTGGACACTGGCTGTTGTAGCCTGAATCTTGGCGTTGTTGCGCCCTCTCAGTTTTATGCTGGGAAAACCTATGTCACACCCTAATTTTGCACCAACCAGAACGGTGTGATGAACCGTCAATAAACCAATGGTTCAACCAGGATCTCAAATAGGTTATCCCCACCATATTAAACCAAAACACATTCCACATTAATCAGAGATAATAAAGTAAATAGCGAAAATCTTACAGATAATGAACTGAAGTCTAGTCATGATAAATAATTAATATTTCATTTATCTCCAAGTAATCAAAACATAATTTAATACATATTACAAATATCCAAATACGAAAATTAAACACTAAGCGTATCCACAGTTGAAACACTAGCTTAACGAATCACAATAGTCCTCCATAGCTTGCTCATCATAGCCGCCACCCGTTTATATGTTGGCATGTTGACGTAATCTTCAACCGTAATACCTGTAACATCAGAAACTAAAAGAATTATGTGCGCATGAGTCAGCTCTCCAACTTGAGCTCAGTGAGTAAACAAAATAATGCAACAAACATATGCATGCATTCAATTCATATCTTTGGTCTGGTTCATAAGTTTGCAATGTGCAATAGAAAGGATAGGTGGCCACCGCACCTCTATACACGAATGTGTAAAACCGTCCAATGGATCAAACACCATTGCTGCCCCCACATGCATCCACCATGGAATAGAGATAGAGCTAAAGTGCTTAGGACCGCATCGCATCACATTTTCGCTGATGCTCTACACATACCAACACGTAAGCCCCTGCTGGCGAGGGCTTGCAAACTGGGCTCGCAACTAACTAATCCTAATGTCAAACAGTGTATCTAAGGCCTCACCCCAGCATCCCTCAATATGTCCATAGAGATAGAGCTAAGGCCCCCCGGCAGAGTTCGAGACTACACGGTCCGAGACCATCTCCCATGATGCTCTACGACGTAATAATTCTGCTAAAGTAATGGCGATACGACGATATTAGTGGATAAGACTTGAGTAGAGATAGAGCTAGAGTCTGGTGACCAGGATGAACCACAGTGTCACGTCCTTCCCCTGATGCCCCACTCGCATCAAGTACACTAACCACACACATACAATCACATGTCTATTCCTAGCATCTTCATCAACATCATATTATAAATAAAATAAAAATTAAATATGCATGAACAATAATAACAGAAATATTAGATGACATGTGATATGCACATTACAATCATACAAGCATAGAATCATCCATAGTATTGGATTCAATAAACAAAAACAGTTTATTATTAGCCAATTAGTTTAGGTCTTGTTCCCTCACCTTTGGTTGCTAGGTGATCCTCGTTCAAGCTTTATGAATCACCTTTAAAATCACTAGAAAGACCTAACAAATCGGTAGATTTTAATTAGAATTAATTCCAATATATTTAGACCAACAGAAATTGTAGGGTTGCAGGGTAGGGTCGCACCTAGGGTAGCAGTTTCTGCAACCCTAGGGTGTAGGGTCGATCGTGGGGTCGAATACCATTCGACCCTACATGCGACCACATCCTCCCTGAAACTTTTCGAGGGAATATGGTCGATCATGTGGTCTCGTAGGGTCGGACATCATTCGACCCTACGTGCGACCACACGTATTCTGAGTCGACCTTTCATTCTAAAGTCCATTCTTTCAT
Organism: Protea cynaroides; assembly: GCA_028583415.1. Taxonomy (NCBI): domain Eukaryota; kingdom Viridiplantae; phylum Streptophyta; class Magnoliopsida; order Proteales; family Proteaceae; genus Protea; species Protea cynaroides. The sequence goes on along the minus strand of CM053273.1, from coordinate 26,831,594 downwards.
GTTTGGATCCTTTGGCTTACTTTCATGGTCCATTCTATGATTGTTCTATGGCTCAAAACTACAAGTTATACACTATTCATAGTCCATAATGATTTCTTCCATGGAATCTCTTAAAACTTGTCCATGGATGGATGATTTGGGTTCTCCTAATCCTATGTTCTTCATAACTATTCTAGAATCTCTTATTCAGGTAAGGAATTAGGTTCATACCTTTATTCAGAGGTTTCTCTGAGCTCCCTCCTCTTTTTTAGTCTCTTTCTTCAAGTTTTGTTCTCTTCTTCTCTTCCTTCTCTTTCTCTTGCTCTCACTTTCAATTAGGGTTTTAAAGGAGTGAAAAAGGCTTAGGGACATCCTATTTATAGAGAAAAACCCTCCATAATAATCCCCAATGAGTTTAAGAAAGACCACCTTCGAATTTGGAAGGTTTCATAATTTCCGGTTCGTGCTGTTTTCGTAGGGTCGGACGTAGGGTCGGATGTACTGAGACCCTACGTTTTTTAAAACGTGAGACCCTAGGGTGTAGGGTTGCATGTAGGGTCGGATGTAGGGTCGCATAATCCGAGACCCTACGTTTTAAAACATGCGACCCCACGACCAAAAAATCATGGGTTGGACTTCTGTTGAGGTGGGGTCGACCCTACCTGTTTAGGCATGCGACCCTACCCTCATTTTGACTGTTTTTGAGTTAAATTTCATATTGCGTCTTGGGTTTCTTCACACACTTGGTCCACTTGGCTCAACCATGATATGTAGACTGGTCACGACATGAAATGTAAGGTTAGACCGGGTTCGTGGCTTGCGGGTCTTACAACCTAGGGTTAGTATCCTTGTCTTGTAAAAGACTAAAAGTTGAGTGTTGAGTAAATACGGAGCCCGTTGAGCATTACTCCGTGGACTAGCCATCACACACTGTGGTGGTGAACCACGTAATATCCCTGTGTTCATTGTTTTATCTTTTTGGTATATTTTGGAGTACGTGGAATAGCTTGCAGGGTGGGTGTGTAAATTTGATAGACCTGGCCACTAAGTGGCAGCGAGGTAGATTAGCATGCGCTTGTGTGCACGTAAAAAGTTAGGTCTCCATCAGCTCTGGACAGTAGTGAATAATTAGAGAGAATTTTCAGACACTGATTCACCCCCCTCTCAGTGTCATATCAAGTTCATCAATGTTATGATTACCCTGGCATCGTGGAAGTTGGCAAAGGAAGGCACCAAATACATGAAGGATTAAGTGTAATGCCTACGTGGCAAATTAGTGTGTGAGCTTATAGACAATGGTTAGAAAATTGTTGGGACAGCTATAGGTAACCGTATATGGTTATGATATACTATAGTGGATAGGGAAAGTCTCACGAAATGTAATAAAAAGGAACCACCTACATAGGAATGAATACGAAAAGTATTATCCTCTCAACTTTATCTTCTTCCTTTCTTCTTCATCTCTTTTTCTAGGAGGTCTGCTACCATCGGAGTAGCTGTAAGACCCGTGTCAAACTAACCCGGTCTTACCACCTTGAACCAGGTTTACCCATCATGGTCGAGTCAAATGGACCAAGGGCATGAAGGAGATCGAGATCCTAGGTATAAAATCGACCCAAAAATACTTAATTCTAGGGGAGGGTCGCACACCCAGCTAAGCAGGGTCGGACCTCCAAAAACAGAAAGTCAAACCCTCAGTTTTGAAGGGAGGGTCGGACAGCTTAAGACCCTAGGGTCGACGGGATCATCGACCCTCGGTTTCTGACGAAACTGAAATTAGGAAATTTCCTAATTTTCGGTTGGGATTATTTCCAAATCTCAATGGGATTATTATAGGACATTCCTACTCTATTTAAAGGACGTCCCTAAGCCACTTTCACTCCTTTCACAACCCTAATTGAATTGAGAGAAAGAGAGAAGAAGGAAAAGAGGAAGAAAGGAGGCAAGGAAGAAGACTTAGCAAAAAGGAGAAGAAATTGCAGAGAAAAGTAATCTTCTCAGGTATGGATACTAATTCCATGAGTTTCTACAGACCTTAGATTAGATATGGTTGAGTGTAGGATTTCGGAGAAACCCAAACCATCCATCCATGGTTAGGTTTTCATGGAAAACCATAGGAGGATGTACGAAAACTATTTAGATGGATTATACATGGTTCTAGACCATGGAATGACTGCTGAATGAATGTAGTAAGCAAGCCATAGGACACCAAACACGAAGAATGAGTTAAAAGTGGAAATTGGACCAGAGTGCATCGAGGGTCGCACCGAGGGTCGATAGACCATCCGACCCTAGGTGTTTCTGACCATCGACCCTCAGCATTCGGGAAGTTCAGAATGGAGGGAGGGTCGATAGACCCATCGACCCTAGCATCGACCCTAGCATCGACCCTCGGTTGACGCGAATGGTTTTAAATTCCGAATTAATTCTAATTAAATTCTATCGACTTTGTTAGGTTTGCTAGCAATATAATTACGTTATAACGGTGATTCTAAAGCTTGGAAAAGTATCTTTTAGCAAGCTAAGGTGAGGAACCTTAACCCCAAACTAAATTGATTAATAATAAACTGTTTTCTATTTCTTGAGTCTTATGCCATGTTTGATTCTATGCGAATATGTTTGTAATGTGCATACAGCATGCCATCCAATATTTCTATTACTTGTTCATGCATATTTACTTTATTGTTTATAACATGATGATGATGATGATGATGATGATAGGAATAGGCATGTGCTTGTATGTGTGTGGTTGATGTACTTGATGCGAGCGAGTATCAGGGGAGGTGTGATGAGAACGTCAATAAACGTTAACCTTTGGCGGGTCTCAGCACTTTAGTTCTATCTCTAACTCAAGTCTTGTGCATTGACATCGTCGTATCGCCATTACCTTAGCAGAACTATTATGTCGTAGAGTATCAGGGGAGGTGGTCTCGGTCCTTGTAGTCTCTGACTCTACCGGGGGGCTTTAGCTCTATCTCTATGGATGTTCTGAGGGATCTTTGGGGTGAGGCTTTGGATACACTTGTTTGGCATTAGGATTGGTTAGTAGCGAGCCCGGTTTGCAAGCCCCTCGCTAACGGGGGCTTACGTGTTGGTATAGCATTATATAGCAATAAACGTTAACCTTTGTTGTATAATGTTATGGTAGGGTGGATGGGGACGACGATAAACGTTAACCTTCGGGCGGGCTTCCACACCCTGTGTATAGAGGCGGTGTCAATAAACGTTAACCTTTGACCACCCAACCTTTCTATTGCACATTGCAAACTATAAACCAAGACCAAAGATATAAATTGATTTTTACATGCATATGTAATGTTGCATTATTTTGGCTACTCACTGAGCCGTGTGGTGTGCTCACCCCTCGACGTCGAATATTTTTAGTTGATGATGCAGGTTATACAGTTGAAGATTTTATGAACGCGTCAGCGTATGGGAATGTAGCAGCTATGGAAGTTGGAGCTGAAGACGATACACACGACTCCTCTTGCGAGTGCAACTCGTGTGTATTTGACTAGATATTTTTTTATAGGTTTCTTTATTGGATTTATAAGACATGTATTTGGTACTTAATTATTTATGTCTCAGTTTGAACCCAGAATAATTTGCTATTATTTATGAATACCATTTAGTTTTCAGTTCATTTATTTATAAGACTTCCGCTATTGTGTATTTACTCTGATTATGATGGTGAGTATATGAAGGTTCAGGTAACGCGGGGATAGCCTATTTGAGATCCTGGTTGAACCGTTGGTTATTTAGCGGTTCATCACACCATTCTGAAATGCGCGGAATTAGGGTGTGACAGTAGCAATTTCAATTTCAATCCTAACAAAGTTCTTGGTTTAACAGTTGGTATAAAAACCTCAACAGATCTTTGGCGCACCATGTACAATGCATTTTCCCAAGCTTCCGAAGTCAAGGAGTTTAAGTTACAATCAAAACTCCATTTCTTGAATAAGACTGATACAACTACCCTCTATGAGTTTCTTGCGAATTCAAGAAGATCTGTGACCAACTCAATGGGATAGGCAAGCCAATTTCCAATCAAAGGTAAGTCCCCTATCTCCTAACCAATCTTGGATCGGCTTTCGAAACGTTGGCTACTATAATGTTAAAGCCTCCTGTACCAACATATGCCGATTTGATACCTGTACTCCAAAGCCACGATTTGTGCCTCAAGAATCATAATTGTGATTTCTCTGCTCCAAACCCTAATATGGCTCTCTACTCAGCTCGCAAAGGCACTGGTTCCAATTTTCGCAGAGGCACTGGATCAAATGGAGGTATTACCTACAAACAACTCCAACTCTTTTAATTCCAGAGGAACAGGATTTACGCAGTCCACATATTCTTCACATGAGAACAAGGATCCTAATGGTTCTACAAATCAAGAACGATCTGATGAATTTGATATGACACTGAGAGGGGGGGGTGAATCAGTGTCTGAAACTTTTTCCTAATTATTTATTACTGCTCAGAGCTGATGGAGATATATTCTTTTACACACACACAAGCGTATGCAAATCTACCTCGCTACCACTCAGTGGCCAGGTCTACCAGATTTGCACACCCACCCTGCAAGCCATTCCATGCACTCCAAAATATGATAGAAAAATAAAGACAATCCACAACACAAGATATACGTGGTTCACCAACACACTGTGTGATGGCTAGTCCACGGAGTAATGCCCAACGACCTCCGTATATACTCAATACACTTCTTTTTGCTGTCTACACAGCAGGGAGTACATACACCCAATTTACCCAGCATAAAACTAGGAGGGCACACATGTGCCAAGAATTCAGGTAACAAGTACCAGTGCACAGCACACGCTGCACACCACGCTTAACCCGCACCCACAAGAAGCAAATAACATATTTTTTAGGCTTATAATTATGCCTTACAATTTTTCCCCCACTAGCTAGGTATTCAATAATTTTCACCTACGCTAGCATACAATATATTGAAAGCATAAATAGATAAGGAATTGAGAATCTCACAAACAATGCTTTCGAATGGCTAACAATATCTCTGGAGCTTCACACTGACCTCAAGTACTCTTCAACAACCTTCAATGTTGATAGAGATCGATTCATAGAGCACACCTTGTCCACAGGCTTTCGATCTCTTCCACACAACCCATAATCACCATGAATATGAAAATAAAAGCTCTACTGACCTCTCATAGGGATTTAGCACTTCATTGATGCACAAAGAAGAGGCAGTTGGTGATTGATCACTCCCACAGGGCACAAAACCCTATAAAAACCTTCCCATAAGCTTCAAAATGCTATTTTCAATTTTTCTCTAGGTTTTCATGACTCCCAACGGTGCCCAATAAATAGAGCATCAAAAAATATGGAAACTGCAATTTGAACGGACTGATTTGGAGCTCGGATGAAGAAGTTATGGCAGTTTAAAGTTTGGCCAATCACAGATAAGGAAAAAGAATCTTTCCTTTTATAACCGCGCACCCGCGCCGCACCGTAGCCGCCCCGCGCCGATGTGTTGTCGCGTTCTTATTGGCGGAGGCGGAATCTTCAAAATGGACCGTCGGATAAGCCTTCTAAAGGCGGGAAGAACCGTGAGCCACTGGATCCGCACAAGTTACGATCCTGTCGGCTTCAATATTGGCCGCACGATCTGGATCTTCGCGCCGCTGTACCGAAAGCGCGCTACATTGAATCAAGAACTAATACAACAGATCACGGCCCATTATAATATATTGCAACCACCCAATCAAAGCCCGTGCGATAGAATCTTGACGCTGCCGCCGCGCTGCACTCGAACTCGCTTTGATCTGGGCCATTAGATGCGGATCTGAGCATCGTGGCTTAAATCTGGCCGCTGATCTTGCATCTTCTCTTCTTTTTATACCGAAATTGCCCCTAAACAACTTGTGAAATACTGAAATTGCCCTTAAATAACTTGTGAAATGAATTTTTCGAATGATCCGACGAGAATCGCGATATCTCCCTCATCCGATGTCGGAATTGAGCGATTCAAGTTGCGTTGGAAAGCTAACTCGACGCTCTACATCTTTCCAATGCCGGATCTCCATGAACCTGCTGTGGGACCCACCAAAAATAGCCTCAAAGTTAAAACTCGTCAAACCTTGGAATTTGAACCTGAAACTTTGTGTGCATGCATACCAAGTGTCGTGGGTTGCCGTGTTGACATGTCATCTTGCCACCACACTTGTGGGTTCCACTCACATTTTTTCTCTCCCCTCTTTCTCTCTCTTTTGATTCTCTCTCTTCTTTCTCTCTCTTGAATTTCTCTCTTCAATACCACAACACCAGAAACATGAGAAACATGAACATGATCAGAAAAACTTCAGGAACACTGTTGCATCATCAGAAACTCGATCACATCACCAGAGAAGCTGTGCCACATCACCAGTGGGGTCCACAGACACTCTCTCATCAAACTTGATGTAAAATACAATTTAACTCGCTGCAAACCATCTGACACACATGTAGAACACTGTAGAACATACATGCGAGGTTGCTCCATCTTTATCATTGCACTGACACTCTCTCTCCTACAGTGATACTCTCTCTCCTCATTCTTCTGACTGAATACTCACAAACACTGTCACATCAGCCAAGTCGCCAACAATGACAACATAAAGTCCAACAATCTCCCCCTTTGGAATTGTTGGCAACTCATTCTGCACATAAGATCTTTCTCCCCCTTTGACAACAAATACAAAGGGGCATGCCACATAGGAATGCCCACCGCATCTTTCCAATCCTATGGGCCCAAAAAAATAATAAACAATTATATCAACACATAAAAACATCACCAGACTCCCCCTGAGTCCAACATAAGGAGATGAAGGATAAAAAAACATATGCATACACCACTCAACACATAAATACCATAGGACTCCCCCTGAGTCTATCATCGGGAGCAAAAGGATATAGCTAATACAAACTGCTCCCCCTCTCTCCAAGCACCTCACTGCTTGGTGAGCAAGGTCATGCATGAATCTCCAACACTCTCTATCAGAATGTATAAATTCCTTGAGGTTCTCTGTCATGAAGCCACAATCTTACCACTGTCAACCCTTTTGATCTCACATCCTTGTTTATTGAAGATCACTTCATGCCCTCTGTCACAAATCTGACTGATGCTAAGAACGTTGTGCTTGAGTCCTGACACATAAAACACATCATAGAGTTTCACCTTTCCATTGTTGATGCTGATAGAACCCTTTCCAGTTACCTTGGCCCCTTCATTATTTCCAAACTTCACTGTACCTCCCTCATACTGTTGAAGCACCTGAAACATTTTCTTGTCACATGTCATGTGACTAGAGCATCCACTGTCAAGTATCCAAGGAGACGGCTTGTCTTGTGTCTTGAATGTTGTCTCGAAGCATGCAACACCATCACTTTCTTCTTCTACTAAATCTGCATTGATTTTCTTTTTCCACACTTTTCTAACAACTGGTGGAGTCTTTGTATTCATTCTCTGCTTAAATTTTCTTTAACCATTCTCCCTTTGTTGTGTCACTTTTTGCTGAGGTGGCGTGAATGAAAAAATTGTTCTGCATTCTCTTGCAATATACCCATAGTTATGACAATTGTAGCACTCAACAAAATTTTCTTCAAGGGAAGCAAACTGATTTCTACTTTCAAATCTGACTTCTCTCATGTTGAATTTGCAGGTAGCTATCTTGTGACCATCAGCATTGCATTTATAACAATATCCCTGAAAATAAGATTTAGGCCTAGAAGTTGTCATGTACCTCATCTGTCTCTGTGGTGCATTGGGATAATTTCTTCCATAGAAGTTACTCTGCTCTACTCTCTTGCCTTGCATTGCATTATTAATCTGTGGAATAGGAACTTGATTTTCTTCTTGAACATAGATCATAGGAGCTTTACCCTTTCCACTCTCTTTCATAAAAGAGATGTGACCTTTCTTCTTTGAGTTGACACTATTAAAAGTCTCTCCCTTATCAAAACCAAGACCAAATTTAACATTGGAAGGTCTTTGAAAATTTATAATGCCATAAAGCTTGTTGCTACTAGGATGCACTGGAGTGATACTTGGCTCATCTGGTTGAGTTAATTTTTGTCGTCTCTCAAGCTCTTCTTCTTCAAACTCAATCACTTTTGCCTTCAGAATTGCAAACTCCTTTTCATATTCTTCACATTGATTAATCACAGTAGATTGTTCTTCTAGTTGAGTTCTCAAACCTGCATTCTCAATTATTAATTTGGAGTGGTCTGTAGATACCTGTTCAAGCTGAGTCTTGAGACTGTCAATAATTTTCTTGGACTCTACATCTTGAACTCTTAAGTCTTGAATCAACTGTTTCTGCTTTTTAAGTTCTCTTGAGACAAACTTATTGTTTTTCCGTTCCTTGTTAAGTTCCTTCATAGCTGCTTGAAACTCTGCTTCAAAATTTATTTCACCTTCTTCGTCACTGCTTGAGCTTGATTTTTCATTTTTGTTCTCTTCTCGTTCTTCAAGGAAAACCATGAACAAAACCTCACTAGACTCACCCTCTGAAGTATCATCTGAATTATCATATGAAGTGTCACTGCTCCTCTTGGAAATAAAGCTTTTTCTTGTAGACTTGTTCTTCTTGAAGCTTTTGGCCTTGTAACTGTGATTGATGTCATCTTCATCATCACTATCAAATTTATTCCTCTTTGGACATTTTACAGCAAAGTGTCCAACCTTACCACAATTGAAGCATTTGAATGTGAGTTTGTTTTTATACCTTCCTGTACCCTTCTTCAATTTTCTAGTAAAGTGAGCTGTGGCTTCATCTTCACTTTCTTCTTCATCTGAATTTTTAGAAATTTTCATCTTCTTCATGGCTTTGAAGGCAACTTGCTTATCAACAGAGGTTTCTAGATCTATTCTCATCTCAAAAGCTGTTAAGGCTCCATGAATCTCATCAATAGTCACATGTGCTAAATCCTTGGTCTCTTCAAGAGCTGATACTTTTGACTCAAATTTAGGAGTAAGAGACCTTAAGATTTTTTGACAAACAATATAACCTTTTAGGTCCTCACCAAGTCCTCTAATGGAATTAACCACTTCATTAACTTTGTTCATGTACTGGTCAATGGTCTCATCTTCATACATCTTCAGGTTCTCAAACTGACCTCTGAATGTTTGCAGCTTGACTGTCTTGATCTTTTTATCTCCTTCATATATATTGATCAATCTATCCCAAACCTCCTTTGCTGTCTTGCAGTCCATGACTTTAGCTAGTTCACTGTTTGTCAGTCCCCTTTGAATAGCATTTAAAGCATTTCTATTATTTTCAAAAATTTTCTTGTCTACTATTGTGGGAGCATTCGTATCATGAAGAGTGTAGCCATTCTCAATAGAAGCCCATACATCAAACCCAAGAGACCCTATGTAGATCTCCATTCTTCTTTTCCAAAATATAAATTCTGTCCCATCAAATAATGGGGGCCTGTTAAAACCTTCTCTCTCATACCAATTGATAAACCTTGAATGAGACTGAGAGGGGGGGGGTGAATCAGTGTGAATAATTTTTCCCTTGGTTTTTCTTTGCTTCCTAGTGATGTTTATAAAATAACCTGTCACAAACACAATCGTATGCAAATCTACCTCACAACCACTCAGTGGCCAGGTCTACCAGATTTGCACACCCATCCTGCAATTCATTCCACGCACTTCACAAAGCACATAATCAAGCAAACCACAACACACAAAGATTACGTGGTTCACCACCACAGTGAGTGATGGCTAATCCACGGAGTAATGCCCAATGGGCTTCGTATTTACTCAATACTCAACTTTTAGCCCTTTACAGGACAAGGATGCTCACCCTAAATTTTTCCAACATAAAACTGAGAGGGCGTAACAACGCCAAAATTCAGGCATAAAGCCAGTGTCCAGCACCCACTGAACATACCACAACAGATACAATTTTTGGGGCTTATAATGATGCCCTACAATTAAATCCCAACCTAGCAAGGCATTCAATATTTTCTTCTCTTTTTCTTTGCCTAATGCTAGCATACATTAGATTCCCATACACCATCGGCATTCAACATCATCAAATCGGCATTCAACATCATCAACCTACTTTAACATACAATGAATTGATTCAATAAATAGTAAGAGAGATAAGAAAATCTCACAACCAATTTTTCTGATAATTGACGATGTTCTTCTTCTTCTGGTAGTCAATAAATCCCTTGTCATATGCAATCAAGCTCTTCCAGCCTTCAAGAATACTTCAATGTATCGGCATCAGCATGAAAAGTGATGGAGAAGGAATGTCTTCAATTTCCAGAGCAAGAAAAAATAAAAAACCTAACATTCTCCCCTTTTTCCTTCAAAAACCTTCTCCAACTCTGTTTTTCGCGGCTGCAAGTCTCTCTAACCATTCTCAATAGAAAGAGCATTAAAAACCTAGCTCGGTGCAATTTGGATTGTCGGATTTGGCCACCGGATGGCCAAGTTATGGCATAAACAAGTTCGGCCTCTAAAAAAATTCCAAATGGAATCTTTCGGCATCATTTGGTGCGCCTGTGACACACCGTAGCCGCGCCCTGTCGCTTGGGTGTCGCGCTCTGATTGGCTGAAGAGGGAATCAGTATACTTGGCCGTCGGATCTCACTCAAAAAGGCGGGATTTGATTCTCGCCGCTGGATCTGCATAAATAGCGTCAGATCCAGTCGGCTTTAATATTAGCCGCACGATCTGGATCAATGGTGTCGCGGCACTGTAGGCGCGTCACACTGGATCAAGGCTATACTTACATGTACCGCGATGCATGATAATATGTTGCGTCTGGCCATTCACATAACGCGCGGGAGTATCTAGGCGCACGGTCAGCGCCACACAGTAGCCCGCCTTCGCCAGAGCCTTGGATTTGGAATCTTTAAGACGTGGCTCCTTTTAGACTGCCGATCTCGCATCTTTAACAATCTTTTCTTCCGAAAATGCCCCTGAAAATCTGAAAAATGGCCTCTCTAACCATTCGAAGTTTTATTAAACTTTGCCAGAGACGATTTTCCAGAGAGCTTTTCTCTCTCCTGGAAAATCGTCAAACACATGGTGTGCGTGCGGACTTGCGGCAGGGCATGCCTGCGGGCTGGCTGGCTTGCGGGGCTGGACTGCCTTGCGGGCTGGCCTGCCTTGCGGGCTGGCTGGCTTGCTGGCAAGGCAAGCCTGGCCTGCCTTGCGGGCTGGCTGGCTTGCTGGCAAGGCAAGCCTGGCCTGCCTTGCGGGCTGGCTGGCTTGCTGGCAAGGCAAGCCTGGCCTGCTTGCTGGGCTGGGCTGCCTTGCGGCTGGCCTGCTGGCTGGCTGCTCGGCCAGGTGGGCTGTCTAGGTGGCATGCCACCGTGGTGGGTCCCACCTTCTCTCTCCTGGGTCCCACTTTCTCTCTCCTCTTTCTCTCTCTTCTAATTCTTTCACCTCTTCCATGCTTCACAGTACCTGTAACAAAGCCATATCACCTGTATCACTGTCATTTCGCCTGTAGGGTCCACAGACACTCTCTCTCATCAAACTGGACCCAGTTAGTCCAATTTCCCAACAATTACAATATATAGGCCAACACGATCTGTGTTATTCAATGCCAAATCTATAAGAAATTTGGACATGGAGATTTCAAATGTTGGTTTCCGTTTGACAATAGCTACCAAGAAGAGGATGTTCCTCATGCCTTGGTTGCTCAACAGAATCACTTTGATACCCAAGACAATGCGTGGTTTCCTGATATTGGTGCTACGACTCATGTGGTTGAGAACATAGGTACTCTATATTCTTCTAAACCTTACTCTGGGTCTGACACTGTGACGGTAGGAAATGGTGCACTTTTGCCAATATCTAGTATCAATTCTGGTATGATTGAAAATGCTATATCCCCTTTACCTCCCAAAGATATTAGTTGTTCCTACAATCAAGAAAAATCTTCTATCAGTTTCTAAACTCACAAAAGATTATCCTTGCTTCTTTGAATTTAATTCTAATGGTTTTCTGATTAAGGATAACAAGACTCAACAAACATTGGCATCGGAAAGTAGGCAGAAAAGTGGTCTTTATGCTCTTGCTGCGGAGCATAAAGATAGTGAAGGAAAGGTTGAAGGAAAGGTTGTACAGACTACCAAAGAAACATTAGTTGGTTTTGAAGCATTCTTCTCCAATAGATTTCGGTCGGCATCTGAAGATGTGTGCTATCAAAGGTTAGGTCATCCGCAGAGGTCCGTTTCAAATTTTCTAATCTCAACTGGTGCTATTTCAGTTCATGGTTCTAGACACTCTACAAATTTCTGTAGGTCCTGTCAACTTAGTAAAAATTGCAGGTTACCCTTTATGTCCTTCTTTACAAGAAGCCTTCACGCGCTAGATGTAATTCATTGTGATTGCTGGGGACCGGCCCCAGTTTTCAGCACTCAACATTTACAGTTTTATATACTATTTGTGGATGAACATACTAGATATTCATGGTTGTATCCTATAGCAAAGAAATCTGATTTCTACGCTGTGTTCCTAAGTTTTCAAGCATTAGTAGTTGGACAGTTTTCAAAGAAAATAAAAGTCTTTCAAAGTGATGGAGGGGGAGAGTTTAATAATAGTTGATTTCTTACCCACTGCAATAGTTCGGGTATTCAACTTCATGCCTCTTGTCCACACACTCCAAAACATCGTGGTATGGTAGAAAGAAACTTGGGTTCTTGTTCCGCGGGATCCTTCAATGAACATTGTCGACTGTAAATGGGTCTACAAGACCAAGTTGCAGTCAGATGGGTCCTTAGAAAGACTGAAAGCTAGGATGGTTGCAAAAGGTATACACAATAAGAGGGAATTGACTTTCTTGAAACTTTTAGTCCGGTAATTAAACCATGGACAATAAGATTGGTTCTAACAATTGCCACTATCAAAAGATGGCCTCTTCGACAATTAGATGTCACAAATGCATTTTTGCATGGACATCTCACTACTCCAGTTTATATGAGCCAACCTCCAGGCTATGTTGATCCATCTCAGCCCTTAGCAGTTTGTAAGCTCCAACGTGCTTTGTATGTTCTTAAGCAAGCACCTCGAGCTTGGTTTGATCGGTTCAGCAGTTTCCTTATAGACTATGGGTTTATTTGTAGTGCCTCGGATTCATTTTTGTTCATCTATTGAACAGACACAGATGTATTAGTGCTTCTCCTATATGTAGATAACATGATTCTAACAGGGAATAATGCCTCTATCTTAGATTCCTTCATGGTTTCGGTCAGCACTGAGTTTTCCATGAAAGATTTGATTATACTTCACTATTTCCTTGGCATATCAGTTCGTAAGTCAACAAATGGACTGTTCCTATCACAAACTAAATACGCTACTGATATACTAAAGCGTGCGGATCTTGGTACAGTTCAACCTATTAATACACCCATGAGTACTACTATTGATGTTTTACATGATGATGAAGTATTTTCTGATGTGGACATGTATCAAAGCATAGTTGGGTCTCTTTAATACTTAACCATGACCCATCTGGACATATCTTTCGCTGTAAATCTTGTATGTCAGTTCATGCACTCATCCTCTATTAACCATTTTTTAATGGTAAAGCAGAACTTTGATATATTTGAGGCACAATTGAATACGGATTATGGATTAGCTCTGATAGTTCTCTCGACCTTTATGCCTTCTCCGATTCAGATTGGGCCAGTTGCCCTATCACTCGCCGATCTACTACGGGGTTTTGTACATTTCTTGGAGCTAATTGTATATATTGGAGTACCAAGAAACAACCAACTGTAGCCCGCTCTAGTACTGAGACTGGATATAGGGCAATGGCAACCACAATAACTGAGTTGATTTGGTTGTCCTTTATTCTGCGAGATATAGCGATTGTACAATCTCAACCTGCTTTATTTCCTTGTGATAATGTTAATGCTTAACACATGACAGTTAATCCTATTCTACATGCTAGAACCAACATATTGAATTGGACTACCACTTTAACTACCACTTTGTACAAAAAAAAGTGGCGCTTGGATTACTTGTTACACGTTTTATCTCCTCTCAAGGGCAACTTGCAGATATATTTACAAACCCATTACCACATAGAGAATTTCAGGCCATAAGTATCAAATTTGGTTTGTGGACCAATCCACAGAACCGTTTGTGGGGGGATGTTGAAATAAGGCTGGCTTAAGCCCAGCAAATCCAGACAACCCTTCAAGCCCAAGCTATAATGCACAAGTCTAGCCCATGACACCATTCCGTTTCCCACTCTGGTTTTACAGTTGTAATTGAGAGTGACTGATTTACTTTAGTTTACTTTACCCTGCAATTGTAAAAGACAAACGTAAGAGTGGGTACATAAATGTAAGAAGAGAGTCATAGTCTAGTCTAAAGTAGAGTAGTTGGTTCTAGACCTGAGTGAGTTTTATGTATAAAACAAGAGCAACAGTATTGTAACATTTAGTTAGAGATAAACACTTTGGTTGCAAGAACGGTTCTTCTTTTGTCAATTCTTTTCAGATGGCACCGTCAAAAGAATGTGTTTATATCACTTGATAAATGGGCCACAGAGACCATTCTCACGATGCTAAAACCAGTAAAGCAATCCTAGCAACCACATGATTTCTTGACCCACTCCACCCATCAGTCCGACTCATTTATAAATCAAGTCCGAGCAATACGCGAGTAAACCACCGGATTGCCCGATGATTACTTGGTGCTGAAAATAGATTTCTTTTGGGATAAACGATGGTTAATCTCACACTAGTGATGTGTTCCTTGCTCACTGCACTTGAGTTTGTTAATTCAAGAAATAAAAAAATTTCTGGATCTTTTAATCAACTATCTAAAAAATGGCTCAAGCAATGTAACCCTAGGATCATGGCAATGGAAAAAGGAAAGCATACACACAACAAGGAAAGCATACACACAACTCCAACGGTGATGATCACAGGTTTTAGAATGGCTGATTTAGATGGTAATTGATGTTTTTTAAAAGGTATAGATGATAGATGATGTTTTGAAACTATTTTGGATGATAACAAAAAACAATTGCAAAGTTTGCAGAACAATAATCATTTGTAGTAATAACTTGATTTACAAGATGATCAAAGCAAACTCTTTTATACGTAAGATGGGGAGATTAAAATAATAATTTTAAGTACTATGTCTTTTCAATCACTTTTAGGAGTTGTAGATTTTATCATAAATGTAATCATAACATGGTAGGACGTGGCAACCATTTCATCTTTCCCCATCACAAGATCAAAAAAAAAAAAAATTTAATTGTTCGAATTTGCATTGGTATATGAGACGTTAGAGTATAATTCAAAAAAATATGAAGCCTAATTGATTTGTCTGTTTGATTGTCTATCTAAGACAATAGGCATTGTATAATATCCTTTTGCATTGTAATATGCATCAAAAAATTTATTATATTGGTCAAATATAGTCTAAGTGGCTTGTTATATTTGTAACCTTGAAATTATGCATAGGTAAATAAGAAATGAAAAATGTGGAGTTTGCATGGTCTCTCACTAAAAAAAAGAAAATTGACTAAGGAGTGAATCGTACCAGTCTTACTAATAAGGACTTAAACCATTTTATGAGATGGGTAATACTATTTGATTAAAAGTATCAATCAGAAGATTCTACCATAATTTTGTACAAGCATTTCATTCAAGTTTAAAACTTTGAACAGGCATCATAAAAGAAGTAATGTTTGGGAGATTTATTAAAGTGGCTATATTTTATTTGTCTATGTATTAAAATCTAGTTAAATTTAAGTTTGTTTAAGTTATTGGCATTTAAAGTCAAGTGGTCGATTTTAATGATATCAATGCAAGTAAGATTTGCATTGTTTAAATGCTTGATTTATACATTTGACCATGCTTAAGTTTATGATTGGTGTATTTTTGGGCTATGATAAATTCAAGTGTTGCCGTGATAAAAACCTGAGGCCAATTTGAATTGGTTGACCTATCTAAGTATTTTTTTTCTTTTTTTTCTTTTTTCTTTAACTGAACCACCTCCCTTATGGTGGTCAAACTAAAGATAAGACTCATCATTTTTCACCTATACTAATATTTGTAAGGATTTAACATTGACAATATAATTAACATAATATTTCATCAGAATCTTATCCAAGTTTTTAATTAATTATAAAATTAACATAATTTTGGATTTGAAAGTGTTTTATTTTTGTTTTAATTCTCTATACTTCATTACACTAAGGATTCAACACAAACAATTAGACACCTATTTTCACATCATTCCCTGATTTGTTGAATTCGAGGTAAGTTGATCAATGCCTTAAAAAAAAAAAAAAAAAAAATTGGTAGTGATCTTTTTTTTTTTTAATCATATTCGATATGGTGGTCAAAGTAGAAACATACTTATGGAAATTAGTCCGCTCGATAAAGAAATTGATCTAATTTACTATCGTTCCACATGCCCCTAGCTAAAAACCATATGTTATACTCTTAAAATATGTTATACGATATGGTGAATTAGGACATATCGTTGATACTCTAGTTCAAAGTAAGGTTAAGTGATATATATATATATATATATATATATATATATATATATATATATATATATATATATATATATATATATATATATATATAGAGAGAGAGAGAGAGAGAGAGAGAGAGAGAGAGAGAGAGAGAGAGAGAGAGAGAGAGAGAGAGAGAGAGTAAAATAACATTTATTTTGTCAACTTGGTCTCGATAGATTCGAACCACCTTCTATTGGGGAATCTCTAAAGTAAAATAACATTTATTTTGTCAACTTGGTCTCGATAGATTCGAACCACCTTCTATTAGGGAATCTCTAATTACTATTACGGTTTGACCTAAAGATTAAAAATATTGGTGAATAGCTAAAACAAGACAGATAAAGAAGATAAAAACACTTTTCGTTGCATTCCTATAGATCTCGTCTGACATTTCTTCTTGCAATATTATCAACATAATGGTTATTTGTTTGTGGCTCCCCAATTTGATAATTTGTGTTCTCCAAGTTCATTACTATTGGGATTTATGAAATAGTTTCACATTGTTAAAGAAATTGGAACCTTGGGTCCTTAAGTATGGAGAATCCCTCCGTTTACTAGTTCGAACTTTTGAATTAAAAATCTCAACATGGTATCAAAGTGGTGAGAAGAGTGTTCTTGATCCATTCTTGATCGAGTTATCTTCTTCAGACGTCTTTGTCTTCATGTTCTTTTTCTTATCTTCTTAGTTTTTCCTTGTTGTATGGTTCAAAAATGGCTTCCAGGCTAGGAATATCACCATTTCCCAAATCCCAATATTTTCCTCATATGTAGCACTACTGTTAGGTGGTGTATATGTGATAGTATACATGGTAATACATGACACTTGAAAGAAGAAATAAAAACATGATGAACAATTGTCTATGAAGCATGATGGATCAACTTCAACAAGAAAGCCTTTAGAAGATAACCTTCCAAACAAGTAGTTTGTTGTGGAAGAAATTGAAATCCAATTTATTCATTCACATTTCAAAATTTTTAAGAAAAAATAGTACTTTATATTTGTTTTCCATATGGTTATCAATTAAAATTCAAATTCAAAGTTTCAAACTCGAAACCAATTGTGGAGACAATAAAGTGAGAGAATCATATCAGTAAGGTAAATGAATGTTATCCATATGGTTACCAATTCAAATTCAAATTCGAAGTTTTAAACTTGGAGCCAGTTGTGGAGATGCAATAAAGTGAGAGAATCGTAACAGCAAGGTGAAAGAATTGTAACAACATTTGACTCTTAAAGGATATCCACTATCCAATCCTTTAAAGGAAAAAACGTCTCCACAATATCATTGTAAATAAATGCTGAAATTTATAATGTGAATTTAAAAACACAATTCAAATGTATAAATAGATATCCCTATCATATTGAGATGATAAAGAAAAATACTACAGTCATTATTCTTGTTTTCATGGTATCAGAGACCTCTTTGGACCAATGTCTATCAATCCAAAATGAGTGCTTCTACATCCTAAACCACACCCATAGGTACTGTCCAACTTTCTCCCTCTAATATTATCTCTCTTCTCCCTGTTAAGTTGGATCGAACCAACTATCTGCTATGGAAATCCCAATTTGTGCCCTTGCTACATGCCTACAACCTCTATGGTTATGTGGATGGAACTCTTCCTCTTCCTCCCAAAGTTCTCTCTCCTTTTACTACTTCCACCACTAATGATCCTCCCACACCAAATCAAGCCTACCAGACATGATGGAAACAAGGCTAAATATTACTCAGTTGGATCATCTCATCTAATCGAAAGACCGTTACCTTAAATAGTTGGTCTCACCTCTTCCCATGCTGCATGAGATGCTCTTGCAAAGATTTATGCATCTCAATCCCAAGCCCGTGTAATGCCGCTCAAATACCAACTTCTTCAACTTAAGAAAGGTACACAAACAATGATAGGGTACCTACAACGAGTGAAAGGTCTGGTGGATAGACTTGCTATCGCTGCACATCCAGTATCAAAACTGGATGTTATTCTAAGTGTCCTTCGAGGTCTCGGTGTTGAGTACGAGTCCTTTGCTACCTCAGTCACTGCTAGACTCAATCCCCTACCCCTAGATATTTTTTTGGACTACTACTCAGCCAAGAATTAATGAAAGAATGGCAAACAACTCATATGGCTCTTCCTTCTCTTAAAGTGCATAATACTGGTAAAGGCCCTAGTAATTTCTTTTCCTCTCACTCTTATCATGTTAGAGGTTGTGGATACAGGGGAGGTCATGGCCGAACTGGCCAGTGAGGTCACACCACTTTAACAATGCTCAACCTCCTCTCTTACCTTTCCAAACAATCTCTGCCAAATATGTTGTAGGCGCAATAATATGGTTACAACATGATTTAATCGTTCTAATCCAAATTTTTAACCATTACATCTTCTACACCATAAGCACCAGAGGCCTTTATTGCTACACCAATTGCAACATTTGATCCCTCTTGGTACCCCGACTCGGGTGCAACTCACCATGTTACAACTAATGATGAAAATATGGTATCTTATAATTCCTACTCTAGAACTGCCCAAGTTCGTGTAGGAAATGACATAGGTTTGAAAATTCATAATATTGGTAAAGCTATTATTCTTTCTTCATTATGGAATTTTGAGCTTAATAATGTCCTTCATGTCCTGTTAATCACCAAGAACTTATTGTCTATAAGCAAGTTCACCAATGATAATCATGTGGTTGTTGAATTTCATCCAAGTTATTGTCTTGTGAAGGACATGAAAATGGGGATTACCTTCTTCAGAGGACGAACGGAAGCTGGTCTCTACACACTCCCAATGCATTTGTTTGTCTATATTAAAGAGCCTATGGTACATGTTGGTGAACGAGTTCCAAAGTTAATTTGGCATGATTGCCTTGGGCATCCTTCCAATTAGTGCCTTCAACAAAGACTGCGGAATAATTCATTATCTACTGAAGCGGCTTCATCAATAAAATTTTGTGAGCCATGTCAACTTGGCAAAATTCACAAGCAATCATTTCAATTAAACTCTAGTCGTGCTCCATTTTCCTTTTATTTGGTTCATTCGGATATTTGGGGACCTTCTCCAATATCCTTTGTTCATGGTTTCAGATATTACATCTTTCATTGATGATTTTAGTCATTTTACATGGCTCTACCCTATTGTGAGCCGATCTGAGGCATTTTCCATTTTTCAAAAGTTTTATGCACAAATAGGTAATATTTTCAATTGTAAATTAAAATATTTTCAGTCAGATGGAGCAAAGGAATATCAAATGTTTGATTCCTTCTTCCAGACCAATGGCATTTCACATTTATACTCATGCCTACACACGTCAGAACAAAATGAACGTGCAAAAACAAAGCATTGCCATATGGTTGAAATGGGTCTCACTCTCCTAGTCATGTCATCTTTTCCAACAAAATTTTGGCCAACTGTTTTTGAAACAGCAACTTATCAAATCAATAGGTTACTTACCACAGTGCTACAACAGAAATCACCATATCAAGTACTTTTCCAAAAAAATCCGGACTATAGTATTTTGAGGACATTTGGTTATGCCTGCTATGTAAAATATGTATCGAATTAATCGGTCTTACCACCTTGTACCAGGTCTATCTATCATGGTCGAGCCAAGTGGACCAAGTGCGTGAAGAAACCACAAGACCAGGTATGAAATTTAACTCAAAAACAGTCAAATATGAGTGTGTGGTCGCATGCCTAAACAGGTGTGACCGACCCCACCTCAAAAGAGTCCAACCCCACGAAATTAGGTCATGGGGTCGGACATTTTAAAAAGGTAGGGTCATGGATTCTGCGACCCCACCTCCGACCCTACAGAACCCAGACAGAACCAAAATTAGGAAACCTTCCTAATCCGAAGGGGGTCTTTCCTAAACTCATTAGGGCATATTATGGAGGGTTTTTCTCTATAAATAGGACGTCTCTTAGCCTCTTTCACTCCTTTAGAACCCTAATTGAAAGTGAGAGAAAGAGAAGAGAATGAAGAGAAGGAAAATCTAAGAAGAAGACTAAGGAGGAGGAAAATTCAGAGAAAACTCTGAATCTTCGGCAAGCATAAGGTATGAACCTAATTCCCATGATTAATTGAGAGCCTAAAATAGTTCATGAAGAAGATAGGATCTAGGAGAAACCCAAATCATCCATCCATGGATAAATTTCAAGAGAATCCATGAAGAAAATTATTATGGACAATGGATGGTGTATAAAATTATAGTTTTGAGCCATAGAAAGATCATAGGAAGGACCATGATGATAAGCCAAAGGATCCAAACATAAAGGAATGAAGTTGAGAGTGAAAGGTCGACCATAACACATGTGGTCGCATGTGGCATCGCATGATGTCCGACCCCATAAGACCCACATGTCCGACCATATGCCCTCGGGAAGTTTCCAGGGAGGGTGTGGTCACACGTGGGGTCGGAGTATGTCTGACCCTACCCTACGACCCCACACCCTGTGGTCGCAGAAACTGAGAGCCCAGGTGCTACCCCACCTGCGATCCCTCAGTTTCTGTTAGTCTAAACACATGGGAATTTATTCTAATTAAAATCTATCAACTTGTTAGGTTTCCAAGTGGTTTAAGAGTGAATTACAAAGCTTGAACGAGGATCTATTATCGACCAAAGGTGAGGGAACAAGACCTAAACTAATTGGCTAATAATAAACTATTTTTGTTTATTGAGTCTGATGCCATGAATGATTTTATGCTTATATGCGTGTAATGTGCATTTAACATGTCATCCAATATTTCTGCTATTAATGTTCATGCATATTTAATTTTGTTTATTTATAACATGATGATGATGATGATGCTAGGAATAGGCATGTGAATGTTTATGTGTGGTTAGTGTACTTGATGCGAGTAGGGCATCAGGGGAAGTGTGATGCGGTGCGGTCCTAAGCACTTTAGCTCTATCTCTACTCAAGTCTTGTCCACTGATATCGTCATATCGCCATTACCTTAGCAGAACTATTATGTCATAAGGCATCAGGGGAGGTGGTCTCGGACCGTATAGTCTCTGACTCTGTCGGGGGGCCTTAGCTCTATCTCTATGGACGTATTGAGGGATGCTGGGGTGAGGCCTTGGATACACTGTTTGACATTAGGATTAGTTAGTTGCGAGTCCAGTTTGCAAGCCCTCACCAATAGGGACTTATGTGTTGGTATGGGTACGGCATCAAGGGAAGTATGATGCGGTGCGATCCTAAGCACTTTAGCTCTATCCCTATTCCATGGTGGGGTGGATGTGGACGACAATGGTGTTTGATCCATTGGGTGGGCTTACACACCCGTGTATAGAGGTGCGACGGCCACCAAACCTTTCTATTGCACATTGCAAACTTATGAACCAGACCAAAGATATGAATTGAATGCATGCATATGTTTGTTGCATTGTTTTGTTTGCTCACTGAGCCATGATGTGTGCTCACCCTTTCAACTTCGAATATTTTTAGTTGATGATGCAGGTACTACTGTAGAAGACTATATGAACGCTTCGATGTATGGACATGCTGCGACGATGGATGCAGAAGCTATGATGGAGTCGCATGATTCGTCGTGCGAGTGCAACTCATGCGTCTCAGCACTTTAGCTCTACCTCTAACTCAAGTCTTGTGCATTGGCATCGTCGTATCGCCATTACTTTAGCAGAACTATTATGTCATAGAGTATCAGGGGAGGTGGTCTCGGTCCTTGTAGTCTCTGACTCTACCGGGGGGCCTTAGCTCTATCTCTATGGACATTCTGAGGGATGCTGGGGTGAGGCCTTGGATACACTGTTTGGCATTAGGATTGGTTAGTTGCGAGCCCAGTTTGCAGCCCTCGCCAACAGGGGCTTACGTGTTGGTATGGCACTATATAGCAATAAACGTAACCTTTGTTATATATTGTTCATGGTTGGGTGCATGTGAGTTGACGATAAACGTGATCTTCGGGTATCGTCACACACTCGTGTATAGAGGCAGAGTCAATAAACGGGACCTTTGGCTACCTCAACCTTTCTATAGCATACTGTAAACTTTAAACCAGACCAAAGATATAAATTGATGTGCATGCATATGTAATGTTGCATTGTTTTGGCTACTCACTGAGTCGTGTTGTGTGTTCACCCCTCGACGTCGAATATTTTTAGTTGATGATGCAGGTTACACAGTTAAAGACTATATGAACGCGTCTGCGTACGGGAATATAGCAGCGATGGACGCTGGAGCTGAAGATGATACACACGACTCCTCTTGCGAGTGCAACTCGTGTGTATTTGATTAGATATTTTTATAGGTTTCTTTATTGGATTTATAAGACATGTATTTGGTACTTAATTATTTATGTCTCAGTTGAGAACAAAATAATTTGCTATTAAATTAATGATATCATCTTAGTTGCTCAGTTCATTTTATTATAGATTTTCCACTATTGTGTATTACTCTGATTATGATTATGGATGGGTGAAAGTTTGGATAAAACGGGGATAGCCTATTTGAGATCCTGGTTGAACCGTTGGTTATTTAGCGGTTCATCACACCATTATGAACAGTGCGGAATTGGGGTGTGACAACTTGGTATCAGAGCATCTCAGGCCTTGCCTGTCGAACTGACACACATTCAAGACCATTGTGAACTGAGATAGGATAAATTAAAAGCTTTAATACCAACACACTGTAAGCACAAGTGATGATTGAGACCAAATTTAAAAAGAGAATAATGCATCTATTAAAGGGAAAACAAGTTACATACAATGAGTGAGAAAACAAAACGTATATACATAACTAAGGCAGAGTACAGTCCACAACCCTGACCGTTACTCTGTAGTACAAGGAAGAAAAATAAAAGTACAATCAGGAAGCTGGAGGCGAAGGAGGAGGCGGTGCCTCACGGTCTCTGTCGTAGTCCTCAGCGTAGACTCTAGTCAACCAGGCTATCTGAGTCTGGGTCGTCTGTAGACTAGCTGTGAGACCGGCTATCCTCTGATCAGTCGCACGCTGCACCTCTAGGAGCTCTCCCATCCGAGCGTCTGATGCTTGTTGAGCAGCCAACAGCTCATCCATCCTCAAATCAGATCTACGCTGAGCATCCCTGAGCTCACGCAATATCTCCATCATATCAGAAGGTGGATGCGAAGGACCAGCCTCATGAGAAGGATCGGTCTCCGGTGCAAGAGCCGCCACAGTAAAAGTACCAACTCCATCCGCCTGTGTGGGTGAAGGCGGGGGTATCGCGTCGACGTCCATATACATACGATCATCATCGTCAACGGGATCCACCTGAGCTCTAGCAGCAGCAGTAGTAGCCTCAACATCAGCCACCTCAACCCGAGTGTGAGGGCGCACCATCGCGTTCCTCTCATCATCGCTAACCTGAGCGTCTCGAAGTCCCATCTTGCATATAGCCTCCCAATCTAGAGGCGAAGAGAAGGTCTTTTCCTGGATCTTCTCATCTACTAGATCCACCCCCGGACGGGTCAGTAGCACTGTAATCATGCGTCCATAGGGTAGATTTCCCCTATGACCGGACAATGTAGCACTGATCATCGTCCGCATGATGATGTAAGGAAGACAGACGGGCTGATGAGTGCATATACCGTAGATCAAAATCGGGTCAGCCGAGACACCCTCTCATAATACCCACTCGTGGGATCAGGGTTATCTTGAATGATCCTACGGAACACCCGTGGAGCCGGACGCGCAGTAGCACGCCCTCATCTGCCAGCGATCGGGCTGTAGTAACTGACTATCAATCTCGGCCCGCAACCACGTCTCAATAAAGTCGTGCTCACCAGGTGCACAGTACACCATAGGACCGTCATATGGAATGCCCAACAGGTCGGCCAGCTGCCGATAATCAAAGGAAATCTGCACCCCTTTGACGTAGCTAGTGATGCGTAACTCCTGACCAAACTCCTGGCGCACTAACTCTGGACGTGTGCACGCACCGTATGTGATGACAGGGAGCCACCCCATATCACAAAAAGCTCTCTGTACATTGAACAAGGCTAGCTCAGCCAGGTTCACCATACGACCCCCTTCCACTTTCTTGCCTGTATAGTAGGCATACTGTGCCTCGACTTCATTGGAGTGGAAGCTTGAGCGGATCACGAACTCTGGGTACTTTGGTACGAACCATAGTATCTGCAGATAAGAAAGAAAAAGGAAAACAAGGAGTAAATAGGATAAAAATTTAAAAATCGGGCATTATAACGACGTAAGTTGGTCAAAAGCCTCACTTTTCACCCATACAAGTGGGCAGGAGGACTTACGTAAGTTCCAACACATCACACAATAGTTAAACAGAAGGAAATGGTAACTGACAAGGTCCAATTTGAAGAAATTTTAAGAAATCAAAAATTTCGACAAATTAGGGCAAAAAGAGAAAATTATAAGTTTCTCGATAACCAACCGATGAAACTCAAAAAATTTTGAGGGATTTCGTTCCTCAAGACACCAACAACAAAAGCCCCCAATAAAAATCAAATTTTTACGGTTGGAAAAAGTTTAATTTGAAAAATACAAGTTAAATGAGCAAAAACTTAGAAATAAAAACCTAAAAACATGTAAAGTTGGGAAAGTATACCTGTAGAGGTGATGTGGATGTCGAAACTTGGACTAAGAATGATCCACAACAGTGAAGTAGCACTGTAGCAACTCGGAGAGAAGAGACGAGTCGAAACGGGAGGGAAATAATAGAAAATGACCCAAAATCGGACTTTAAAAATCTGATTTTTGGTCAGAGAGTTAGACAACTCGACTAGGGCCATCGACCCTCTGATCAACCCTCTAATCGACCCTCTGCTCTCGGGAATCTAACAGAAACTACAGGGTCAGACATTAAGGGTCTGACATACCATCGACCCTGTACAGAAAAGACAGTATTTTTTTTTTAAAATGAGCTCGAATTGGAATTGATTATTGGTTAACGTGCCTACATGACATATACATGATTTCTCACCTATTTTGATGATTTTCAAGCACCACCAAACATCTAAAAGAATTATGTCTAGGCGTAGAGTTACCCGACAGACCCGAAACACAGTCCCACCACCACCACTGGCGGATGAGACTAGTCAAGAGAACAATTATGCACAGGGTAATCTCGAACCGGCAAACCCTACAAATTTGCCACCACCACCACTAGAGCTAACAACAGTGGCGATGAATCTGGCACAACAACTACAGCAAATGCAACACGCACAAGCTCAAATGCAGGTTGCAATGGGAGTTATGTTTCAAGCCACTCAGGCCGCAACCATGCACACCGGGCAAGCTAGTGCAGCACCGGTGGGTAATCACCCGGCTCAAAGAGACACCTCAACAACCGGCTGCACCAATTCCAGTGCAAGTCCCAGAAGCAGCCCAAGGGAACTATCAGTATCCACACTATATGTTTGGGGCAAACCCCCAAAACCAACTGGATCACTCCCGACTAGTAGAGAGATTTCTGAAGATGAAACCTAAGGAATTCAACGGTAAACCGTCTGATCCGTTGTGGCCAGCACACTGGATAGACGAGATGGAGAGAAACTTCCTTATGATGACTATTTCAGAAGAAGAGAAAGTATTATGCGCCACCTTCATGCTCAAAGGCGACGCACACCATTGGTGGAAATCCACAAAAACATACTTATTGACCAGACATGCCCTACCGACATGGGCTATATATAAAGAAGCGTTCTTCGAGAAATATTTCCCACGAAGCTCCGGAGACTCAATGGAGAAAGAGTTCCCGAGTTTGTACCGAGGGGACAGATGACCGTAAACGCATATCAACAACGCTACGAAGAACTGTTTTTCTTCGCACCGGCGAGTATGCAAGAAGAAGATACAAAAACCTGTAGGTTCGTCGCGGGACTAAGAGGAAGCATAAGAGAAAATGTTCTGGGCTTAGAGAAGAAGATTTACAATGAAGCTGTCCAGATGGCTCGAGTAATTGAATCGAGCCAGAATGAGAGCTATTTCTCCCAGATGCAAGGAATCAAGAGACCAGTCGAAAACTCCTACAACGGAGGCAATAATAGGACGTATAAACCTTTTCGTCCTCAGAATTTGGCTACTCCATCGAAGTCTACTTCAGCACCTCAACCACAGCCAAAGTCAAATTTTGAAGTTCCGAAGTGCTTTAACTGCAATCAACCAGGGCATATAGCAAGAGAGTGCCCAAAACCCAAGAAGCAGTTACATCAAGGACGGGTATATGCTGTTACATCAAAAGATGCTGCCGCATCGCCTGATGTGGTCACAGGTATCGTACCTATCAATGGCATACCCGCCAGAGTACTCTTTGATTCAGGAGCTACTCATTCATTTATATCTGTGTCGTTTGGAAAGAAAACCAAATTACCCATCAAAACATTAGACTACAAATTACTTGTACGATCACCGATGGGATTAGAAGTGGAATTAGAGAAAGGTTATGGACCATGTCCAGTTCTCATTGGAGAGCAGACCTTGGATGCAACCTTGATACAACTTGAGATGGCGGACTTTGATGTTATCTTGGGAATAGACTGGTTAGCTCGGCATTCTGCAAATCTGTTATGCGCCGAAAAGAAGCTAACGTTCAAAGACAAAGAAGGAGCAAAATTCAATTTCTCGGGAACCAAACTTTCCAGGAGACGAAAGCTTATACTCTTAGCATTAAAGGCTAAGAAGTGCCTTGAGAAAGGGGCGGTCGGATATCTAGTATCAGTGGTCGACCTAACCAAGGACGTGCCACGAATGGAAGATATTGATGTCGTGCGAGATTTTCTCGATGTATTTCCAGAGAAACTACCCGGATTACCACCCGACCGAGCCACAGAGTTTGTAATAGACCTTCTACCCGGAGCCGCACCCGTATCAAAAGCACCTTATATGATGGCTCCTACTGAACTGAAGGAATTAAAAGTGCAATTACAAGAACTGCTGGATAAGGGTTATATTAGACCCAGTATATCTCCATGGGGAGCACCGGTGTTGTTCGTAAAGAAGAAGGATGGTAGCGTTCGATTATGTATCGACTATCGAGAGTTGAATAAACTGACCATCAAGAATCGATACCCACTACCTAGGATCGATGACTTGTTCGATCAGTTACAGGGAGCAAAAGTATTTTCAAAGATCGATCTTCGATCGGGCTATCATCAGCTGAAGATTAAAGAAGGTGACATTCCGAAGACAGCTTTCAGGACAAGATATGAACATTATGAATTCTTAGTAATGTCATTCGGATTAACTAATGCACCGTGACATTCATGGAACTTATGAACCGAGTTTTCCACGATATGCTGGATACGTCGGTTAGAGTATTTATTGATGACATATTGGTATACTCTAAGGACAAGGAAACCCATGTCAAGAACCTAAACGCAGTCCTACAGCGTTTAAGGAAAGAGAAGTTATACGCCAAATTTTCAAAGTGCGAGTTTTGGCTAAGTGAAGTTGCCTTTCTAGGCCATGTAGTATCCGCTGAAGGAATCAAAGTGGACCCCAGCAAAATCGAGGCTATTGTGAAGTGGGAAGCACCAAGGAGTGTTTCAGAAATTAGAAATTTTCTGGGTCTAGCTGGTTATTATCGAAGATTCGTAGAAGACTATTCTCGGATTGCCGTACCTCTTACCAGTTTGACCAAGAAAGGAGAAAAATTTGTATGGACGGATAAGTGTGAAAAGAGTTTTCAAACACTGAAGACCAGATTGATATCCGCTCTGATTTTGACTATTCCGATCCCAGGACAGACATTTACCTTATATACCGATGCGTCGGGATTGGGATTAGGATGTGTGCTTATGCAAGGAGAGCAAGTGATTGCCTATGCCTCGAGACAATTGAAGGTACATGAGAAAAATTACCCCACTCATGATTTGGAGTTAGCGGCAGTAGTACATGCTGTCAAGATATGGAGACACTACCTATACGGAGAGAAATTCCAGATTAAGTCGGACCATAAAAGTCCTACTTATTTATTTAATCAGAAGGAGTTGAATATGAGACAAAGAAGATGGCTGGAACTATTGAAAGACTATGATTGTGATATCCAGTATCATCCAGGAAAAGCGAACGTAGTAGCAGATGCATTGAGCAGAAAAGCAATGATAAAATCTCAAGGAGAAGTTAGCATGACTGCGGCAATGTGCACTCACGGAATGGTATTCAATCACGGCAACGAGCAGTATGTGATAGACACAACGGATGGATCAGCCAACCAAGGGTTTATTCATCAGTTTTCGAATATGTTCGCAACATTGAAGATTATACCGGATATAATGGATGAAGTGAAGACAGCTATCAAAGCAGATCCTTATCTGAGAACAGTACAAGAAGATATTGAGAAAGGTAGGACTAACCCTGAGTTCACCTTGGATGAAGAAAAAGTATTGAAATACAATGGAAGAATATGTGTACCCGAAACAGAAAGTGTGGACATTAGACACCGACTGATGAAAGAAGCTCATACCACCATCTATTCGATACATCCTGGAAGTACAAAAATGTATCATGATCTAAAGAAACTGTATTGGTGGAGGGGAATGAAAGCAGATGTAGCTAAGTTCGTGTCTCAATGCCTAAATTATCAGAAAGTAAAGGCTGAACGACAAAGACCCGCAGGACTGTTACAGCCGTTACCGGAACCAGCATGAAAATGAGACTGCATCACTATGGACTTCGTCACAGGACTACCATTGACTCCTCGAGTAGTTGACGCAGTTTGGGTGATTGTAGACCGTCTGACAAAAACAGCTCGTTTCATACCTATACGACCTCAGTATACACTGGAAAGGTTAGCGAAGCTGTATGTGGATAATATTGTTCGATTACATGGTGTTCCAGAAAGCATCGTGTCAGATAGAGATCCCCGATTTACTTCCAAGTTTTGGAAAGGACTACAAAAGGCTATGGGTATAACATTAAAGATCAGTACTGCATTCCATCCACAGACAGATGGACAGTCAGAGCGCGCAATTCAGATTCTAGAAGATATGCAACGAGCATGTGTAATTGATTTCAAGGGATCATGGGATGAAAGATTATCATTGATCGAGTTCGCTTATAATAATAGCTATCAGGCTACTATACAGATGTCACCTTATGAAGCACTGTATGGAAGAAAGTGTCAAACTCCTTTGTTTTGGAATGAAGTTGGAGAACGTAGTATTGTTGGACCGGAATTCGTTGAAGAAACTTGTCGAGTGGTCGACATTATCAAGGAAAGAGTAAGAACAGCTCAGAACCGTCAGAAGCAATACGCAGATACTCGACGAAGAGATCTAGAGTTCGCCATAGGTGATAAAGTATTTTTGAAGGTATCGCCTATGCGAGGATTGAAAAGGTTCGGACAAAAAGGGAAACTAAGTCCAAGATATGTCGGGCCATATGAAATTCTGGCTAAGCATGGAAAAGTAGCTTATCAGCTAGCACTACCACCATCTATGTCAAGCATGCATGATGTATTTCACATTTCCTTATTGAAGAAGTATGTCAAAGACCCAACACATGTTTTGACAGTGGATTTGCCAGAATTGACTGATGATTTGACATTTGAAGTAACACCAACGGAAATCACTAGTCGAAAGGTTCAACGTCTATGCAACAGAGATATCTACTATGTTAAGGTCACATGGAAAAGTAGAGACATGGAAGAAGTTACATGGAAAAAAAAAAGTGCTATGCGGAAGCAATACCCTCACTTATTTGATTTAGAAGGTACGTCCAATTTCGAGGACGAATTTTTTATAAGTTGGGGGGAGTTGTAAGACCCGTGTCAAACTAACCCGGTCTTACCACCTTGAACCAGGTTTACCCATCATGGTCGAGTCAATGGACCAAGGGCGTGAAGGAGAGCGAGATCCCAGGTATCAAATCGACCCAAAAACACTTAAAATAGAGCAAGGGCCGCATACCCAGCTAAACAGGGTCGACCCTCTCAAATTAAAAACTCAGACCCTGAAAAATGGACAGAGGGTCGGACAGTGTCAAACCACAGGGTCGACGGGATCATCGACCCTCACTTACTGCCGAGTCTGAAATTAGAAAATTTCCTAATTTTCGATTGGGATTCTTTCCAAATCTCAATGGGACTATTATAGGACATTCCTACTCTATTTAAAGGACGTCCCTAAGCCACTTTCACTCCTTTTACAACCCTAATTGAATTGAGAGAAGGAGAGAAGAAGGAAAAGAGGAAGAAAAGAGGCAAGGAAGAAGACTTAGCAAAAAAGAGAAGAATTTCCAGAGAAAAGTAATATTCTCAGGTATGGATACTAATTCCATGAGTTCTACAGACCTTAGGTTAGATATGGTTGAGTGTAGGATTTCGGAGAAACCCAAACCATCCATCCATGGTTAGGTTGTCATGGAAAAACCTAGAATAATGCATGAAAGCCATCTAGGAGGATGAATCATCGTTTCAGACCATGTAACGAATGTTTAATGGAATGTGGAAGCAAGCCATCAAACATGAAGAATGAACTAAAAACTGGAAATTGGACCTGATTGCACAGAGGGTCGAACACAGGGTCGATAGACCAATCGACCCTATGCACCCTGACCATCGACCCTCAGCATTCGGGAAGTTCAGACAGAGGACAGGGTTGATAGACCCATCGACCCTATGCATTCTGAGCATCGACCCTCTGATCGACCCTCAGTTAACAGCATGGTTTTTAAATTAAAAATTAATTCTAATTAAATTCTATCGACTTTGTTAGGTTTGCTAGCATTATAATAACACTGTAGAGGTGATTCTAAAGCTTGAAAAATATCTATTAGCAAGCTAAGGTGAGGAACCTTAACTCCAAACTAAATTGGTTAATAATAAACTGTTTTCTATTTCTTGAGTCCTATGCTATGTTTGATTCTATGCGAATATGTTTGTAATGTGCATACAGCATGCCATCCAATATTTCTATTACTTGTTCGTGCATATTTACTTTATTGTTTATAACATGATGATGATGATGATAGGAATAGGCATGTGCTTGTATGTGTGTGGTTGATGTGCTTGATGCGAGCGAGTATCAGGGGAGGTGTGATGAGAACGTCAATAAACGTTAACCTTTGGTGGGTCTCAACACTTTAGCTCTATCTCTAACTCAAGTCTTGTGCATTGGCATCATCGTATCGCCATTACTTTAGCAGAACTATTATGTCGTAGAGTATCAGGGGAGGTGGTCTCTGTCCTTGTAGTCTCTGACTCTACCGGGGGGCCTTAGCTCTATCTCTATAGACATTCTGAGGGATGCTGGGGTGAGGCCTTGGATACACTGTTTGGCATTAGGATTGGTTAGTTGCGAGCCCAGTTTGCAGCCCTCGACAATAGGGGCTTACGTGTTGGTATGGCACTATATAGCAATAAACGTAACCTTTGTTATATATTGTTCATGGTTGGGTGCATGTGAGTTGACTATAAACGTGATCTTCGGGTAACGTCACACACTCGTGTATAGAGGCGGAGTCAATAAACGCGACCTTTGGCTACCTCAACCTTTCTATAGCATACTACAAACTTTAAACCAAACCAAAGATGTAAATTGATGTGCATGCATATGTAATGTTGCATTGTTTTGGCTACTCATTGGGCCATGTTGTGTGCTCACCCCTCGACGTCGAATATTTTTAGTTGATGATGCAGGTTACACAGTTAAAGACTATATGAACACGTCTGCGTACGGGAATATAGCAGCGATGGACGCTGGAGCTGAAGATGATACACACAACTCCTCTTGCGAGTGCAACTCGTGTGTATTTGATTAGATATTTGTATAGGTTTCTTTATTGGATTTATAAGACATGTATTTTGTACTTAATTATTTATGTCTCAGTTGAGAACAGAATAATTTGCTATTAAATTAATGATATCATCTTAGTTGCTCAGTTCATTTTATTATAGATTTTCCGCTATTGTGTATTACTCTGATTATGATTATGGATGGGTGAAAGTTTGGATAAAACGGGGATAGCCTATTTGAGTTCCTGGTTGAACCGTTGGTTATTTAGCGGTTCATCACACCATTCTGAACAGTGCAAAATTGGGGTGTGACACAATCTGCTACCCAAAATCTCCTATCCCTACCACTCCATCCACTCCCCAACAAATATTACCTATACCCGATCCACCACCTATTCCACCCACCAACCCAACCCATGAACCACCAATCCCTATTGAATTATCAACTATTGAAACATCACCAACTCCTAATCCTATCATCCCACAACTAGTGTCTCATCAAATGGTGACACGATCCAGGTCTGGTATGGACAAGCCCATGAACATGTTAAACATACATGTCTCTGCTTATGCACTGCCGCAAGCATTATTGGCTGTCATACCCCCTTCAGAAGATGAACCAACTTCTTTCACATCGGATACAAACATCCCAAATGGTGTGAAGCCATGAGTGATGAATTCAATGCATTGCTCAATAACGGCACATGGAAACTTGTCCCACCACATCCTTCCATGAACTTGGTAGGAAATAAATGGGTGTATCATGTCAAAAGACTATCAGATGGGACCATTTCACAGTACAAGGCCAGACTTGTTGCTAAAGGATTTCATCAAAGAGAAAGAATCGACTATTTCAATTCCTTCAGTCTTGTTGTAAAACACACAACAATCAAAGTTGTTATCTCTCTTGAAGTATCCAAAAAGTGGTGTTTATGGCAGCTGGATATACAGAATGAATTTCTCAATGGATTCCTAGAGGAAACTGTCTATATGCCCCAACTGGGTTTCATTGATCCATGTTTTCCTCATCATGTCTGTCTACTAAAGAAGACACTATATGGCCTGAAACAAGCTCATCGAGCTTGGTCACAAAGACTCAGTAATTTATTGCTCTCAATTGGGTTCTCAAGCACCCTCTCAGATATGACCGTATGTGTCAAAAAACACAAGTTGTTTGTGCTTGTATACGTGGATGACATAATAATCATTGGATCAAACTATCACATGGTTAAACAAATTGATGAACTTGATATGACACTGAGAGGGGGGATGAATCAGTGTCTGAAAATTCTTTCTAATTATTTTACTGCTACCCAGAGCTGATGGAGATATATTCTTTTACACACACACAAGCGTATGCAAATCTACCTTGCTACCACTCAGTGGCCAGGTCTACCAGATTTGCACACCCATCCTGCAAGTCATTCCACGTACTCCAAAATATATAGAAAAATAAAGACAGTCCACAACACAAGATATACGTGGTTCACCAACACAGTGTGTGATGGCTAGTCTACGGGGTAATGCCCAATGGATTCCGTATTTACTCAACACTCAACTTTTAGTCTCTAACAAGACAAGGATAATAATCCTAGGTTTTCCTAGCATAAAACTGAGAGGGCGCAACAACGCCAAGATTCAGGCTAAGACAGCCAGTGTCCAGCACCCATTGAACACACCACGCTTAATCCGCACCCACGGGAAGCAAATAATATATTTTTTTAGGCTTATAAATTTGCCTTACAATTTTCCCCTACTAGCTAGGTATTCAACAATTTACACCTATGCTAGCATACAATAAATTGAAAGCATAAATAGATAGGGAATTGAAAAATCTCACGAACAATGCTTTCGAATGGTCAATAATATCTCTGAAGCTTCACACTACTCTCAGGTACTTTCCAACAGCCTTCAATGATGATAGAGATCGATTCATAGAGCACACCTCATCCACAGGCTTCCAATCTCTTCCACACAACCCATAATC
The DNA here is from genome assembly GCA_028583415.1 of Protea cynaroides. Taxonomy (NCBI): domain Eukaryota; kingdom Viridiplantae; phylum Streptophyta; class Magnoliopsida; order Proteales; family Proteaceae; genus Protea; species Protea cynaroides. Next base: position 26,797,402 of record CM053273.1, on the reverse strand, counting down.
GCCATGAATGTAAACATAAACACTCTATTGATCTCTCATAGGAATTTAGCACTCCATTGATGCACTGAGAAGAGGTAGTTGGTGATTAATCACTCCCACAGGGCATGAAACCCTATAAATCCTTCTCTCTGCCTTCAAAACTCTCTTTTCAATTTTTCTCTATGTTTTTTTGACTCCCAACGACGCCCAATGTATAGAGCATCCAAAAATATGAAAACTGCAACTTGAACGGATCGATTTGGAGCTCGGATGAGAAAGTTATGGCAGTTTGAAGTTCGGCCAACCAAAACATTCAAAATAGAATCTTTCCTTTCATAACCGCGCACCTGCGCTGCACCATAGCCGCGCCGCGCCAATGCGTTGTCGAGATCGTATTGGCGGAGACGGAATCACCTTCGTACACCATCCGATCTTACTCAAAAAGCTGGATTGCCTATTGAGTGTCGGATCAAGTCAGATCGCGTCAGGCGCAATCGGCTTCATTCTTGGCTCTTAGATTAGGATCCGTCCGTTGTCGCACCGTAATGCGCAGCACACCTAATCATGGAAACCCTTTCATGTAACGCGATACAATCTATTAACTTTCCTCCGTCCAACCATAAGCTGCGTAATGGAATCTCGACGCAACTACGACTATACACCACAGCCCGCCTCAATCTGGTCCATCAGATTGGAATCTGAGCTTTGACACTTCATCTCGGTCGCCGATCTCGCATCTACACTTTTGTTACTTGCCGAAACTGCCCCTGTATACACTTTTAATGGCCTCTGGAACCTTTTTTCGACCGTTTCGACAAGAATTGTGATATCTCCCTCATCCGAAGTCGGAATTGAGCGATTCAAGTTGCGTTGGAAAGCTAACTCGACGCTCTACATCTTTTCAATGCCGGATCTCCATGAACCTGCTGTGGGACCACCAAAAATAGGTCCAAAGTTAAAACTCTGTCAAACCTTAGAATTTAAAACCGAAACTTTGCGTGCATGCATACCAAGTGTCGTGGGCTATCGTGTTGGCATATCACCTTACCACCACAGCCATGGGTCCCACCCACAGTCTCTCTCCTTTTCATCTTCCTAGTTTCTTCTTTCTTTATTTCATGCTTCAAGATGTCTATCGTAACACTGTCAAGAAGCACCGTCATATATCAGAAACTCTGCCACTTCATCAGAGACACTGCCAGACCTTTAGAAACACTGTCAGACCAATGGAAACACTGACACACTACCAATGGGGTCCACAGACACTCTCTCTCATCAAAATTAGTGTAAAATCCTATTCAACTCATTGTAAGTCATCTGAAACACATGTAGAACACTGTATAACACACAAGCAAAGTTGTCACATCTGTGCCACTGCACTGACACTCTCTCTCTCTTACACTGACACTCTCTCTTCTCATTTTTCTGATTGAATGCTCACAAACATTGTCACATCAGCTAAGTTGCCAACAATGACAACATAAAGTCCAACACAAATAACTATTGATATTAGCAAAGCATTTGCAATCAAAGATCTTGGCAATCATTACTATTTGGGGTGGGAAGTAATCTCAATTGATAAAGGAATCCACCTATCACAAACAAAGTTTGTGTGATCTTCTTCGATGATCCAAGATGGATGGTGCCAAACCATTGCCAATACCCTACACCTCCGTTCCTCTTTCACAGGAAGTTGTAGCCCCATTTCATGATGTAACATTGTATCGAAGCACCGTAGGTACACTTCAGTACCTCACAATCATAAGACTAGATATCTTCTTCTCAGTTAACAGGGTATGCCAACATATGCATAATCCAACCATTAACCACTGGCAAGCTGTAAAAAGAATATTATGGTACATTAAGAGCACAATTACAATGGATTTGCAAGGGACTCGTTGCTTTGATATTCATTTATGGGCATTTACTGATGCTAATTGTGAAGGGTCTCTACTGGACTAAAGATCAATCGGTGGCTATTGTCTTTATCTTAGCAATAATTTAATTTCTTAGAGCTCTAAGAAATAATAGATAGTTGCTCGGTCCTCATAGAAGCCAAATACAAAAGTCTGGTAAATGCAGCTACTGAACTTCAATGGGTCCAACAATTGATGTCAGATCTTGGGTTCAAACCGTCTCTACCCACTTTATTTTGTGACAATATCGGGGCAACTTATCTTGTAGCAAATCCACTCTTCCATGCATGAATGAAACACATCGAAATTCACTACCTTTTCGTTCGTGAAAAAGGTTGACAATGGTGCTCTCAATATCCGACTTGTTCCCAATCGAAACCAGCTTGAGACATTTTTACCAAAGGTCTACCACAACCCAGGTTCAAGATTCTTCGAGACAATCTCACTGTCTGTGAACTATTGGGATTGGATCATATTTGGTCAAGCCCCATGGGAGTATTTTGGAGTTGATCCCATATGAAAGTTATGAGCCCATATGGAAGTGAATTTATTTTATTGAAAATTAGATTTAAAATTTGAATTTCAAATTTCCTTTTAAGTGAGTTGGTGGAAAATTGAAAAGACTTACTTTGGAAATAACAAAATGAGTTATTTCTGTAAAGGAAAATAATGAGATTTAGTTGGAATTAATAAGGAAGTTGAGATCTCTATTGGAGGAGTCATTAACATTGTTTTAAAGCTCTCTTTTGAAATTTCTCTTTGAGAAGAAAAAGTGTAGTTTTTATCAAAGGTTCTACCTCAAGTTTTTTTGCTCTCTCTCTCATGCTCCTATTTTGCTGACGAATCGAGTAGCAACGTGTGTTTTCCGATGGTTTTCTCCAATTAATTAGAAAATTATTTGGGACTTTTAGAGGTGAGAAAGTACCATTAATGGTAGTTAAAAGGTAACTTTTGTATTCCTTCAAGTTCTTTATTTGTATTATATTCTCTTGTTATCCTCAAGCTTGGGTATAAAGCTTAAGAAGACTAAATCTTATAATCCCATTATCATTATAATAGAAATTTTTTTCCTGGACTAAGTCCCGTGGTTTTTTTTCCTTCACATTGAAAGGTTTTTCACTTAAAAAATATTGGTGTTGTGGCTGTGCTCTGTAAATTATTTATTTGTTCATTTTATTTTATTTCTTGGCTTAATATCTTTGATTCAGACATAGACGAAAAATATTTGATTCCTAATAAGTGGTATCAAAGCTTGGTTGCTTTTATTCGTGTGTGAATTAGAGATGGATACTAATACATCTTTTAGAATGATTAATTTAAATGAAAATAATTGATTAATTTGAAAACCCAAGATGGAAGACCTCCTCTATTTTAGAGACTTATATTTATCAATTGAAGGGATAGAGAAGAAATAAAAAAAAAAAACTATGTTCGATGATGATTGGAAGAAACTAGATACGAAAGCTATTGCTTGTATCTAACAATGGTTAGATGATGTTGTGTTCCGTCATGTGTCAACCAAAACTAATGCAAGTTCTTTGTGGAAGAAATTACATAATTTATATGAAAGAAAAATGACTGAAAATAAAGCTTTTTTTATTAGAAAGCTTGTTAACTTGAAATTTAAATAGAATGATTCAGTTGCAGAGCACTTGAATGAAATTCAGAGCATTGTAAATCAGTTGATAACTATGAAGTTAGTACTAAATGATAAGTTACAAGCACTGTTATTGCTAAGCTCATTACCTAACAGTTGGGAGACTCTGGTTGTCTCTCTTAGTAATTTAGCACCTAAAGGAGTTGTCACCATAAGCAAAGTTACAAGTACTTTATTGAATAAAGAAATAAAAAGAAAATCATCAGATTCTTCCCACCCATACATCAGTTAAATAAGAACGGGGGAGATCAAAACACAACAAAAATCATAGCTGAAGTAAATCAAAGGAGAGATCAAATCAAGAAAAGGAATTACATGTTTTTATTGTAAGAAATCCGAACACATGAAGAGGGAATGTCAAAAGCTTAAACAAAAGGAAGAAAAAGATAGTAGTGAAAATAAATAACAATAAGAATGTTGGCCTATATATTGTAATTGTTGGCAAATTGGGCCAACTGGGTCCAGTTTGATGAGAGAGAGTGTCTGCGGACCTTACAGGCGACATGGCAGTGATACAGGTAATACGGCTTTGTTACAGGTACTGTGAAGCATGGAAGAGGTGAAAGAATTAGAGGAGAGAGAAAGAGGAGAGAGAAAGAGGAGAGAGAAAGTGGGACCCAGGAGAGAGAAGGTGGGACCCACCACAGTGGTATGCCACCTAGACAGGCCAGCCAGCCGAGCAGCCAGCACAGCAGGCCAGCCAAGTGGCACAGCAGGCCAGCCACAAGGCAGCCCAGCCCGCAAGGCAGGCTTGCCTTGGCAGCAAGCCAGCCAGCCCGCAAGGCAGGCCAGCCCGCAGGCAGTCCTGCCCCGCAAGCCAACCAGCCCGCATGCATCACCCTGCCGCAAGCTCTCTCGCTTGCCGCGCGCGCTGGTCTTTTTCTCCCGCATGCCACGCACACCAAGTGTTCGACGGATTTCCAGGAGAGAGAAAAGCTCTCTGGAAATCCACCCTGCAGCGGTTTTAATAAACTTGAAGAATGAATACAGAGGCCATTTCCAGAATTCTTAGGGGTATTTTGGGTAGTTCACAAAAGTTAAAATACCTTATTGATGGTCAAGATGGAGCCACGCATGTCAGATTCCAGATGGACGATCCTAAACAACGCGGGCTATGGTGTTTCTCAGGCGGAGGCGTCAGATCCCATCGCGAGAGAGCTGATTGGCCAGACGCAGCGCATAATCATGCGCCGCATCACATGGAAGTTAAGCCGCGATCCAGTGTGTCGCGCTTACGGTGCCGCGACTCTAATGATCCAGATCGTGCGGCTGGTATCAAAGCCGACTGGATCTGACGCTATTTATGCAGATCCAGCGGCGAGAATCAAATCCCGCCTTTTTAAATGAGATCCGACGGCCAAAATTCTTGATTCCTTCTTCAACCAATCAGAGCGCGACACCCAGACGGTGGGCGCGGCTACGGTGCAGCAGCGCACCATATGGAATTAAAAGATTCCATTTGGAATTTTTTCAGAGGCCGAACTTGTTTATGCCATAACTTGGCCATCCGGTGGCCAAATCCGACGATCCAAGTTGCACCGAGCTAGGTTTTTAATGCTCTTTCCATTGAGAATGTTTAGAGAGACTGCTGGCCACGAGAAAAATCGCAGAAGGGGTGTTTTTGAAGAAAAAGAGGAAAAACCTCTTATTTTTTATTTTTCTTGCTTTGGGATTTGAAGACAGTCATTCTCCATTGCTGCTTATGCTAATGCCGATACATTGAAGTGTTCTTGAAGGCTGGAAGAGCTTGATCGCATATGGCAAGGGTTTATTGACTACCAGATGAAGAAGAACATCGTCAATTATCAGAAAAATTGGTTGTGAGATTTTCTTATCCCTTTTATTATTTATTGAACCAATCTATTATATGTTTAAGTAGGATAATGATGTTGAATGCCTATGGTACATGGGAATCTATTGTATGCTAGCATTAGGCAAAGAAAAAGAGAAGAAAAATATTGAATGCCTTGCTAGGGTGGGATTTAATTGTAGGGCATCATTATAAGCCCCAAAAATTGTATCTGTTGTGGTGTGTTCAGTGGGTGCTGGACACTGGCTTTATGCCTGAATTCTGGCGTTGTTACGCCCTCTCAGTTTTATGCTGGGAAAATTTAGGGTGAGCATCCTTGTCCTGTAAAGGGCTAAAAGTTGAGTATTGAGTAAATACGAAGCCCATTAGGCATTACTCCGTGGATTAGCCATCACTCACTGTGGTGGTGAACCACGTAATTTTTGTGTGTTGTGGTTTGCTTGTTTATGAGCTTTGTGAAGTGTGTGGAATGAATTGCAGGATGGGTGTGCAAATCTGGTAGACCTGGCCACTGAGTGGTGTGAGGTAGATTTGCATACGATTGTGTTTGGGACAGGTTATTTTGTGAATATCACTGGGCAGCAAAGAAATTTCAAGGGAGAAATTATTCACACTGATTCACCCCCCCCTCTCAGTGTCATTCAAGGTTTATCAAAGAAACCATTACAGTTGCTTCAAATGAGGTCTAATTTTCTCTATATGTGGTGATGATTGTGTTAGTACAGCTTGTGATGAATCTAGTTGGGTCATTGATCCAAGAGCATCATTCCATGCCACTTCACGTAGAGATTTCTTTACCATGTACAAATTAGGAGATTTTGGTTCAGTAAGGATGAAAAACAATAGTGTTTCCAAAATTATTAGAATGAGTGATGTTTGCATCACAACCAATGTTGGTTGTAAAATGATTCTCAATGATGTAAAATATGTATCAGATCTCAGATTGAATCTCATCTCAAATGGTAAGCTTAATGATGAAGGGTATGAGTCACAGTTTGGCAATGAAGTATGAAAACTAAAAAAGGGTTCTCTTATTATGACAAAAGGCAAGAAATGTTGTTCTCTTTATAAGACTGAGACACTGTTATCCAAAGGTGAGGTGAACACTACCTTTGAAGATTCTCCATTAGATTTGTGGCATCAACGACTTAAACCTATGAGTAAGAAAGGTTTGGAAAGTTTAACAAAGATAAATTCTCTTTTAAATCTCAAAAGTACGTCTCTAACTCCTTGTGATCATTGTTTAGTTGGAAAACAACATAGAATTTCTTTTCTACTTGCTAAATTTAAGAAGAATACTAGAATTCTTGATTTAGTTCATTCGGATGTATATGGTCCCGTGAAAGTAAAAACTCTTGGTGGTGCTTTGTATTTTGTTACATTTATTGATGATGCATCTAGAAAAGTTTAGAGCTTTGTTATGAAAAACAAAGATCAGGTGTTTGGGATTTTTCAACAGTTTCATGTCATGGTTGAAAAAGAAACAGAGAGATGACTCAAATGCATTCATACAGATAATGGTGGTGAGTACATTGGTTAATTTGAAAAATATTATAATAAGCATGGTTTTCAGCATGAACAAACGATTCCTAAACTCCTCAACATAATGGTATTGTAGAAAGATTGAACCGTACTATTATGGAAAGAGTTAGATGCATGTTCTCATATGCAAAGTTATCAAAATATTATAAGGGAGAAGCTATGGATACAGCTATGTATTTAATTAATTTATATCCATCAGTTCCCTTTAATGGAGAGATTTTCTAAAGGGTGTGGAGTGAAAAAGATGTTTCCTATAAGCACTTGAAGGTGTTTAGTTGCAAAGCCTTTGTGCATATCCCAAAAGATGAGAGGACCAAGCTTGATGACAAAGTTAAGCAATGTATTTTCTTAGGATATAGAGATGACAAGTTTGGTTATATGCTATGGGATTCGATTGAGTAGAAACTGATTAGAAGCCGAGATGTGATTTTTTGAAAAAAAAAATCGAACATTTTCAGATTTTAACAAGGAAGAATTACTAAAGATGATTGTAGATGATCTACCAGAAACATAATCACCTTTACCTAGGCATGAAAACTATGGACAGCAAACTCATGATGAAGAAAACCAAGGTGATGGTAATGAATATACAAATGAAGAGGTAGATGGTGATGTTGAACAAAGTGAGCAACCTCTTCAAGAAGAACCACCTTTGTTGAGAATGTCACAAAGAGATAGAACACCTTCATCAAGATATCCATCAACAGAGTATGTTACACTTACAGAAAGTAGTGAACCAGAAAATTTTAAAGAAGCTATAGTGCATGAGCGAAAAGACCATTGGAAGAAAGCTATGCAAGAAGAGCTTGAATCTTTACATAAGAACAAGACTTATGAGTTAGTTGAGCTACCAAAGGATCGAAAAGCTTTGAAAAACAAGTGGATGTATAAGCTAAAAAATGAAGATGATAAGAAGAAAATGAGGTACAAGGCAACGCTAGTTGTTAAAAGATTTGGGCAGAAAAAGGATATTGACTTTGATGAAATCTTTTCTCCCGTTGTGAAGATATCATCTATTCGAACTATCCTTGGTTTAGTTGTTAGCCAAGACTTGCAAATTGAGCAGTTAGATGTCAAAACACCTTTCTTGCATGGTGATTTAAAGAAAAAAATTTATATGGAACAGTCGAAAGGTTATGTTGGGAAAGGCAAAGAACACATAGTATGTGTTGTCGTCTTAAACTGGATTGGTCTTTAGCTTACTCAGATTTCCTGCACAAGGAAGAAAGGACACTGTATTAATGGTTGAGTGGAGACACCCTTTGACCACTCCGATGCTTAAGTTAGTTTGATGGACAAACAGTATGGGATGGATAGAATAAAATGTCCCTTTAAATTAATAGGATTCAAATAGCTCACTTGTTCTGAATTTGTAGGCTTGGAATTATCTGTGTCTTTACCTATGTATGCTTTCTCCATTTATAGGTTGGGAGTGACCTGAATATGGGAGCTGGACATGTCTTCTATCATGGAGGAATGTCCTCCCCTAGAGCGTGACTTACGCCCGTTGATTTGGAGAACAAGTGATCTTATGTTGAATCATCAGATAGTGGAATCTCTATTTTAAGATTCCATTGATTACTCCATGGCGGATATCTGGAAGATCTCAAAGTGGGCCCCCACTCATGCATTACCATACAGCTGGTACAATGTGTGTGAACTTATACAACGGGCTTTGTTTTTGGAGAGGCTTCAAGGTCTCCATACTGTCGAGGTGCCGAGGCCTCCATATTGGTATGGCGTTGGGGCTTCCATTCTGATGAGGTGCCGAGGCCTTCATGATGGCGAGGCTTCGAGGCTCTTAAGGTGGCAAGGCCCAAGGCTCTTGAGGTGGCAAGGCTCCGAAGCTCTAATGATGGCGAGGCTCTGAAGTTCTTCGCTAGTCTCATTGGTGGTTTCGGTTCATCAGGAGTTACTTTTGTCTCATTCTTTTAAAGTTGTTTATGAGAATGAGGGCCTTCTCTCGAGGGCTTAGGCTCTAATGTACATGTGTCGAAACTTGATTGGGGGAGATTCATTCTCCCATATCAGTATACAAGTTGAAAAAGAGCTTATATGGGCTGAAGCAAGTGCCAAGGCAATGGTACAAGAAGTTCGACTCATTCATAATGAGTCATGAGTTCACTAGAACCACTGCAGACCTCAGTGTTTATTTTAAAAAATATTCAGATTCTTCCTTTGTTATTCTCTTGTTATATGTTGATGATATGCTTATTGTTGGTCAAGATACTAACTTGATTAACAGGTTGAAAGAGGAAATGAGCAAGGTCTTTGACATGAAGGACCTTGGACATGCAAAATCGATTTTGAGCATGACAATCAAGCATGATAAGAAGAATAAGAAGTTGTGGCTATCACAAGAAAAATACATTGAAACTGTACTTGAAAGGTTCAAGATGAATAATGCTAAACCTATGAGTACACCATTAGCCAATCATTTCAAGTTAAGTGCTAAGTCATCTCCAACTAACGATGAAGAAAAGAAGGAAATGGAGAATATCCCCTATGCATCAGCAGTAGGGAATTTAATGTATGCTATGGTATGCACTAGACCTGACATAGCACATGCCACTGGTGTTGTTAGGAGATAATTAGCAAATCTAGATAAGCCACATTGCGAAGCTATAAAATAGATTTTAAGGTATCTAAGAGACACATCTCAAATGTGCTTAAGCTTTGGAAATTCACAATTAATGGTCGAAGGCTATACATATTCAAATATGGCAGGTGATTTAGATAAAAGAAAGTTTATTTCTGGTTATTTGTTTACTTTTACAGGAGGAGCCATCTCTTGGCTATCAAAGCTGCAAAAATATGTTGTACTTACAACTACAGAAGCAAAATATATTGTTGCTACAGAAGCTTGTAAGAAAATGCTATGGCTAAAGCGTTTTCTTATAGAGTTGGGTTTGGAGCAGAAAGAGTATGTGATTAGGTGTGATAGTCAAAGCATCATTGATTTGAGTAAGAATGCTACATTCCACTCTAGGACCAAGCACATTGAGGTACAATACCATTGGATTCGAGATGTCCTAAAAAATGGTTTGATAAAGATCAATAAAATTCATACTAATAGAAATCCATCAGACATAATGATGAAGATAGTGCCAAAGGAGAAGCATGAGCTATGCAGAACTTTGACTGGTATGGACAGCACATGAGTTTTTCAATATAGGGGAGCCTTCCTCATGGATCTGGAAGGGGAGTTTGTTGGGATTAGGTCATATTTGGTTCAGTCCCATGGGAGTGTTTTGGAGTTGATTTCATATAGAAGTTATGAGCCCATATGGAAGTGAATTTACTTTATTGAAAATTGGATTTAAAATTTGAAATTTCTTTTTAAGTGAGTTGGTGGGAAATTGGAAAGGCCTACTTTGAAAATAACAAAATGAGTTATTTCTTTATAACAAAATGAGTTATTTCTTTGAAAGAAAGTAATGAAATTTAGTGGGAATTAATAAAGAAGTTGAGATCTCTATTGGAGGAGTCGTTAACATTGTTTTAAAAGCTCTCTTTTGAGATTTTTTTTCTTAGAGAAGAAGAAGTGCAGTTTTTCATCAAAGGTTCTACCTCGAGTTTTTTTGCTCTCTCTCTCAAGTTCTTATTTTGTCGATGGATCGGAGAATCAACGTGTGTTTTCTAGTGGTTTTTTTCAATTGATTGAAAGATTGTTTGGGGCTTTTAGAGGTGAGAAAGCACCATTAATAGTGGTTGAAAGGTAACTTTTGTATTCCTCCAAGTTCCCTGTTTGTGTTACATTCTCTTGTGATCCCCAAGCTTGGGTACAAAACTTGAGAAGACTACATCTTGTAATCTCATTATAATTATAATGGAAGTTTTTTTACTGGATTAGGTCCCGTGATTTTTCCCCTTCACATTGAAGGATTTTTCACCTAAAAAATATTAGTGTTGTGGTTGTCTCTGTGAATTATTTATTTGTTTCTTTCATTTTATTTCTTGACTTAATATATTTGATTCACACATAGACGGAAAGTATTTGGTTCTACCACTAAATTGCGGGGACTGTTATCTATATGGTTACCAATTCAAATTTAAATTCAAAATTTCAAACTTTGAGTCAATCATAGAGACACAATAAAGTGAGAGAATCATAACAACAAAGTGAATGAATGTTGCCTATATGAGTTACCAATTCAAATTCAAATTCAATGTTTCAAATTTGGAGCCAATTGTTGAGATGCAATAAAGTGAGAAAATCATAATACCAAGGTGAAAGAATTGCAACAGCATATGATTCTTAAATAATATCTAATAACCAATCTTTTAAAAAAAGAAACGTTTCCACAATATTATTGTAAATAAATACTAAGATTTATATTGTAAATTTAAAAAGACAATTCAAATATATAAATAGAAATCCCTATCATATTGAGATGATAAGGGGAAATACTACTATCATTATTCTTGTTTTCAACATCTCCACTATTTTTTAAGAAAATTTATAATCACAATATTTGTGATGATTAAAAGCTTAACTCTTAACAAGGCATGTAAGAGAGAGATCTTGGCTCCGATTTGAGGTACTCTGCCACATCCGCATCATAATCAACATGCATAAACAATTTTACACAAAAAAATATTATAGTATAAATAAAGGTATCAAAAAAGAAATAAAATAAATCAAGGAAATCAGCAGGACGGTCCTAGGATTGCCAAGAGTCCTATTAATAATTAAAAAGTCTTCCCGAGGGCCAAGATTATGTCTATGGATCCGATATGGATTCAAATAGTCTCCTCCCTTAGATTCGGGAGGAGGGATGGCGGTCTGGATGGATGACCACCACGTGATTTTCGGATGAATCTGAGTCATTCATTCGAGCCGACACCCCAGCTGACAAGCTGAGCCGATAGGGATGTCGGCTCGGATGGATGGCTAGGATTCACCCGAGAACCAAGTGACGGTCATCCATCTAGGCCACCGCCCCTCCTCCTGAATCTCAGGGAGGAGACGATGTGGACCCCTATAGAAACCATCTGAATTAGCTGGCCCGTATCTTTGGGAGGGTGAGAATCTTGGTCTTGTAACTTGACTCCAAACTATGAGAAAATGGTACGACCATTCATTGTTATTTAATCTGGTCGGGCATCAATTTGATTTTTGATCAAATGAACTAGACTACACATGTACATGTAGATTAAAAGTTCACTCAAAAATTGATATGGTTTAGAAAGGAAAAATTTTATCTACTCTCTTTGTACTTTGCTTTTAAATCACATAACCTTAACTTTACGATTAATTTCATGCACACACCCCGCCATTAGTTGACTCACAAAAAATATAAAATTATCCAATTACCCTCTCTAACAACTTGATAATCAGATAACAATTTAAGAATTCAGTCGAAGGAAAAAGAAAATGAGTGTTTAAGAGGGCAAATATGTCATCTATTAATGGTTTAGAAAAGGATAAGATAGTAACTTAATAAATTTGAAAAGATAGTTTTGTCATTAAAAAATTATAGATTATGCCCCATAATCATGTCTATTATGACAGGGTCTATCTAATACAAATTTAACAATGGATGGGGATGCATAAAATTAATCACAAAGTTGAAGAGTTAGATGACTTAAAAAAAATACAGAGATGGGTGGGTGAAATTTTTCCTTTAAAAAATATTATATTCCATGTTACATGGATAACAACCCTTTCTAAAAACATGTGACTTGTACATCACAATTATGAAAAATGAATATAATTATGAGTGGGCTCCATGTGACAGATTAGCTGAAAATTTACGGGCAAATGGACCTAAGTTCCCCTAGTCACATGCTCTCTCTTGATGGTCCTGATTTTTTTAAAGCTTTATTTTGTCATGTCAACTCTAATTCTACTAAATAAATTAGACATATGTTAGCTATATCACTATAAAATTCTAGCCCTTCTCAATCCTATTATGTGATACAAAAAAGTGGGTCGTCCATAGATACCGATGGAGAGGCCCGTCCATAAAACCTATCCCAACCCTCTTCTCTCTTTTTTTTCTTTTCAAGAAAACTTATAGAAGTAACCACGTCCATCAATCAGGGAGAAGGATAATAATGGATTTGGATCGTCTTTTGTTACTGGAGTCTCTTTAGTCATGATTTAATGGCTGGAATCACTGTATGTGTACTGGATCACGATGAAAAAGATGAACAATAGAAAAGGATCTTTTTCCAAAAACGATTGGTCTAAGAGAAGCACAATAGAGAGTTTAAAACATACTTGATAAACTATCGGCTTAAGCTTGGATGTTTGGGCCAATATTTGCGTTACTAAATGGGCTCAACGTCCACATGTTAGCTCAGTCCATTAGATGGGTGGGTGGGTTTATGGAGCCCGCATATTTTGTATAAAAAGATCCAGAGACCGAGTTCCTACGGGCTCATAGTAGGAACCTGATCCTGCCTGCCCTCGATAAATTGCCATTTGACAATATGGTTAGAAATTTAGTTCATATGTCCACATCATCATATATCCATGATTCACATATTGGAAGTAAGATGTTTTGCATATTTCATTGCGTGAGTTTATGGGCTAATAGTGATGGTTCTCTCCTTAAATATATAACGATGAGTTTGTGTCCATAAGTTTGTGTTCGATATAAATATATAATGATGGTTCTCTCTGTTACAAGACGAGAGGCATGAGGACGAGCGTTGAAACCCTATTCTGCATTAATTGTGAAGCAGATCTCATCTCACCGTGGATATAGGTAGAATATCTCTTTAACTACATCAAATCTTTATGTTGTGTGATTGTTTCTTTTTATTTCGTTCTATTTTCCTGCATCGCATTTAGAGATCGGTTTCAACACCATAGAAAAAATATAGAAACCATTAGGCATTCCATGTTTAAGAAGTGTAGGAAGCAAACTTGTTATAAACTGAATGGAACCAATTGACAAATCAAAGAAGAAAACACATACATGGTGAGCTATTAAATTAAGATATGTCATCAAATATGACTGGTGGCCTATCAGGTGTGTCTCAGATCCATTTAGTGGGTAATTTGCCAAGTGGGATAAAAGTTTCCAAAAACATGCAAACAGCGAGAAAAAAGATTTAATTGCCACTGGAAGCATCATGAAACTTTAAAAAATTTAAATACCTAAAACGAAAAATAAATAAACAGAAACCATAAAAACCACAAACCCTATTGTGAAATATAGAAGGGAGAAGTTTTCATTTCAAAAACTCAAACCACAACAACAATGTTGTAACATAATCTATAAAACCAATTAAAAACATGTTAAACCCGTGAAACCCACCAAACCTAGAATGCAGGGATCATTAAAAACAAAGAGAGAAGACATACATGATTGGGTCAAAGAACTGGAGTCAAACCACCAAGAAGACATACATGATTGGGTCAAAAAACTGGAGTCAAACCACCAATTTTGACAAACAACTTATGTGGGCTCCCCTTGACCGTAAGCAAAATTAAAGGCAAGGGGAGTGAAAATTTTCAATCTTAAGTGGGAAACTTTAATAATCATTACACCTAACATTATTGTATAAACTACTTAATTTCTTTACCATATTTAATAATAATACTTTTTAATATAATTTTTATTTTATTTTTCAAATGCTTAGATGTAAATAAAGTAGAAGTTAATGTACAAATATGAACGGTTTGGAATTGATTACTTGTGTGATGTAATGATCACAAAAATTTTATTTTTGTCTTTAAAATTTTCACTTCACTTACATTTGATTTTCATTTCAACCAAACATAGCCATAGGAATTTCTCCATCTATTGAGTAGTCAGATTGTCAAATTGTACATGCGATATATGCAATATTTCCTTTCCACTCCATCTCAAGGCCTGCGTCAGTGATCCCCTTCTACCTCATCTCTTCTTATCCGTCATGGAAACACTGTTTGAAATGCTGGAAATTATATGAGAATCTCATTTTTTCGAGGTACTAAGTTGTTTCGCTCTACCCCTTAATAGAGATATTCTAAGAACTCCAGGAGCTTTTTTGCCTAGTTTCACACATACTTTGTTGATGATTGCTTCATTTTCTGTAGGGCCACTTTAAACGATTTGAGAACTAGTAAATCCATTTTAGAACTTTTTGAGGATGTCAGTAGCCCAAAGATTAACATTGACAATGACAAGTGTATCTTGTTTTTTTTTTATAGTAAAAATTGTTTTTCTAGTCGTAGAAAAGTGTTGGACTTTGTGTTGTTATTATTGACAACCTGGCACATGTGGCAGAATTGATGAACATTCAGTCAGAGAAATGAGGAGAGAGAATGTTATTATAGGAGAAAGAGTGTTGGTGCAAGAGAGAGAGTGTCAGTGATGTGGCAAAGATGGAGTAACATTGTGTGCGTGTTCTACAATGTTCTATAGCTTCTAGAAAATGATTGAGCAGATCCGCAGTGAGTTGAATGAGATTCTACACTGAGTTTGATGATAGAGACTGACTGTGGGCTCCACTGGTAGTGTGGCAGTGTTTCCATTGGTCTGGTAGTGTTTCTAAAGCTTTTTTAATAATATTCATGTTTCTCGTGTTTCTCGTGTTGTGGCATTGAAGAGAGAAATTCAAGAGAGAGAATCAGAAGAGAGAGAAAGAGGAGAGAGATTTTGTAGTGGGACCCACTGTGCCTAGGTGGCATGCCACCATGGTAGTCAGCCTGGCCGAGGGCTGCGGCACCACAGTGGCAACCAACCCCATGGCCAGCCAAGGCCATAGGCAGCAACCATAAGCAGCAACAGCCACAAGGCACACTACCCAGGCTGCAAGGCATAGCAGCATGCCCCTTAGGCAGTCCACAGGCCCATAGCTGCACACATGGCTTGGCATGGCTGCCTACCCTGACATGCACATCACCTGTTTGAGCGAGGTGTGCCTTATGGGAGTGAACAATCACCAATCACCTTTTCTTTGCGCGTCAATAGAGTGCTAAATCCCTATGAAAGGTTGGTAGAGTTTTTATTTTTATATTCATGGTGATTATGGGTTGTGTGGAAAAGATTGAAAGCCTGTGAGTAAGGTGTGTTCTGTAAATTGATCTCTCTCATCATTGAAGGCTATTGAAGAATTCAGAGAGCAGTGTGGAGTTCCAAAATTATTGCTGGCCATTCAAAAACAATTGATTGTGAAATTTTCTCATTTTCTATCTTTTTATTGTTTTCTATGCATTGTATGCTAGCATAGGTGAAAAGAAAAGATTGAATACCTATCTAGTCTGTGGGTTTCATTATGGGCAATTCTATATGCCCAAAAATATTCTTTTTTTGTTGTGTTCAGTGGGTGTTCGACACTGATTGTCATAGCCTGAATCTTGGCGTTGTTACCCCCTCTCAGTTTTATGTTGGGAAACTTAGGTTTAGTATCCTTGTTTGTAAGAGACTAAAAACTGAGTATTGAGTAAATACGAAGTCCGTTAGGCATTACTCGGTGAACTAGCCATCACACACTGTGGTGGTGAACCATGTAATATCTTTGTGTTCCTTGTTTTGCTTTCTAGTATATTTTGGAGTGCTTGGAATGGCTTGCAGGGTGGGTGTGCAAATCTGGTAAACCTGGCCATTGAGTGGTAGCGAGGTAGATTTGCATGCGTTTGTGTGTGTGTGTGAAAAATTAGATCTCCATCAGCTCTGGGTAGCAGTGAAATTATGAGGGAAAAATTTCAGACACTGATTCACCCCCCTCTCAGTGTCTTATCAAGTTCATCAGAAAGGTTCTTTTAGGAATTGGACATTCTTCATCAGTGATGTATCCAGATAAACACTAAGGGGGTGAATCAATATACTCAAATTTTTTCGATGGTAGCAATCAAAATTAGCTAGGGCAATCCTAGTTTACTAGTTACACACAAGCATATGCACACCCAACTCACAACTGAAGAAACGGCTAGGTTTACCAAGTAGTGCACACCCACTCTATGAATTCCACTCTTCAGTATCCAAGCTAAAGTAAATAGCACACCAGATATACGTGGTTCAGCTCCACAGTGTGTGAACGGCTAATCCACGAAACAATGCACTAGCAAGACCTAATTGTATATTACTCGATACTCTCCAAATAGAGATTCGACTGCACCTACGGTCCAAGATTACTTATCCCTATTTCAGTTTGTGTAACAATGCAAACGAGGGCAACAACCCCAAATCCTAACAAGCCCCAACTTGAAAGGTGAACCCTAACAAACCCAAACAAACCAAGGTGAACCCTAACAAGCCCCAACTTGAAAGGTGATTATTTTCTACCAAAAAATAAAAAACTTGAAAGGTGATGACAAATATCAAGAAAAAAAAAAAACAATACTCAATTACATGAACTGCCAAGGCTTTCCAATAATGTAACAGAAGCCTAAATTTGGCTTTGTTTGGTTGCAAGGGAAAGATTAAATAGAAGGGAAGTGAAATTTTTATACTTTAAATGAAACTTTTGTAGTTGTAGCACAATATGATTGTATAAGTTTATTTTTCTTAACATATTTAGTAATGATACTTGTAAGATGTAAAATTTATTTTCCTTTTCAAATGAGAGGGATTTAGATGTAAATTAAAGTTTAAGTTAATAACTAAATGTGGAATGATTTGGAATTAGTTATATATATAGTAATGTGATAATCATTACAAAAGTTTCCATTTAAAGTTTAAAAATTCCACTTCCCTTCCCTTCGATTACCCTTGCAACCAAACAAAGCCAAAGTAAAAAAATGAATTAAACATAAGCTATGTCTACCAACATAACTCCACCACAGAAGCTTGAACGAAATCCACATACAATCTAAGGATGCAAACACACTCACACGAGGCTCCAAAAATATTAACACATAGTCGAAATGCCAACTAGCACCCATATTGTAAGACCTGCACTCTACGAACCCGGTTTAACATGGGTTATCGTATCATGACAAATCTTCCCATCATAACCTGGTCAAACGAAGCAGTCGGATGACAAAACCATGAATCAAGGTAAGTTTTGAAAACTTTTACTTTGACCGGTCTGACTCGTTGAACTTATCCGGTCTCACGATCAATGCCACCGAACAAACCAAATTCCAATCCGAGAATGGAATTTGGTGGGACCCACTTTCTAAATCTCAGCATGGAATCCTTCTATACGTGGGAGAGTCTTCTAAAAGGAAGCTCTTCTCTATATAAGGACCTTCTCCCTCAGTTAGGTTTCTCTATTTGCTCTTCTAAAACCCTAAAGTGCTGAGAGAGATCTGAGAGAGAACCTATGGAGAAGAAGAAGGTTGTGCTTGGGACAGATTGTTGGGAAGGAAGAACACACCGTTGGTTTCCAGCAACATTGTCAAGAAACTAACGGTAAGTTCCTAATTGTTGTACATAGGTTAGGATGTACATTGGAGTAGGGTCACATTGTCAATAACTGTTGATTTATTAACAATACGTTAGGCATCGTATTGTTGAATGCTTCACTGAGGTCCATTGACAAGAACATTGTGATGAACTAGGGTTACAATGGAAGACCTAACCCAAGTGTATCTTCGACCTTAGAATGATGTAGAATGAACCCTAGGACGAGTAGAGGGATCGACTTTGAAGGAAAGACAGATGGAGAACCAACCTGGACAATGTCTGGTGTATTCTCCCGTGGGACTCATAGTCACACCAGTGAGTTGACCGGTGGGACATATGGTGCCACCGGTGATGCCACTAGTCATATTCAAGAAGTCCCAGAAAAATGACTGGGGTGATGATCAGCGTGGCTACTGTCAGACCGGGCAATGCCACCACATCCACTGAAGCAACAACCACAACCACAACCAATGGTGCAGCTCCTGCAGCACCGATTGCCAATTCTTCCCCTCTGGTAATCTCAAACATTACCAGTCTTATCCCAATCAAGCTCTCTTCCAATAATTATCTATTATGGAAGTCTCTTTTAAATCCATTCTGAGAGGCCATAAGTTGATGCACCTCATTGATGGCACAACTCCCTCTCTGGTGACATCTACCTCTCTGTTCTATGAACAGGGCCAAATGTTACTCTCATCGATAAATGCTACATTGAGTAACTCACTTTACCGTATATCGTTAGAGTTACCTCTGCCAAAAAGGTTTGGGACCTACTCAATAGCGGTATGCCTCTACAACCCCAGCTCATGTAATGTCTCTCAAGAGACAACTCAATCGAATCAAGAAAGGTTTACAGAGCATGGCAGATTATTTACAACAGTTTAAATCCATTTTGGATCATCTAGCTGCATATGGCTCTCCAATCAATGAAGATGACCTCGTACTATGTGTTCTTGATGGTCTTCCACCATCATATAGACAGTTCTATTCCTTAGTTCATATCTAAGCAAGAGCAGCCACCTTACCAATTGAAGAACTACACACACTCTTGATCTATGAAGAGTTGGCCATAGCCGATGATACTCCAACTGAATCCTCCAGTGTTATGATGGTTGTTCGGCCACCCAAGGCTAACTTTATCCGAAGAGCAATGTCCTCTAGAAGTCAAGGTTATCATTCAAACCGTGGCAATCAAGCTCCATGGTGACCCTTTCATTCTGCTAAAGGAAGAATGAACTCCTCTTCCAATCAAACAAGCACCACTATCAGACCGCAATGTCAAATTTGCAACAAAATGGGACACTCAACCATTGATTTCTATCATTGAATGGGCTATGCCTATCAAGGATGTCACCCACCTGAAAAGTTAACTGCCATGATTGTTGGACTTTATGTTGTCATTGTTGGCAACTTGGCTGATGTGACAGTGTTTGTGAGCATATAGTCAAAGAAATTAGGAAAGAGAGTGTCAGTGTAAGAGAGAGAGTGTCAGTGTAGGAGAGAGAGTGTCAGTGTAGGAGAGAGAGTGTCAGTGTAGGAGAGAGAGTATCAGTGCAATGACAAAGATGGAGCAACTTTGCTTATGTGTTTTACAGTATTCTACATGTGTTTCAGATGGCTTGCAGCGAGTTAAATGGCATTCTACATTAAGTTTGATGAGAGAGAATGTTTGTGGAACCCACTAGTGATATGGCACAAAAACTGATGATGTGACAATAATACTGATGGTGTGACAGAGTTTCTAGTAGTGTTGCAGTGTTTCTTGTATTGAGACATGAGACAATTGAAGAGAGAGACTGTAGAGAGAGAAATTGGAGAGAGAAAGAGGAGAGAGAAAAAAATATGAGTGGGACCCACGAGTGTGGTGGCAAGGTGATATGCCAACACGGCAGCCCACGGCACTTGGCATGCATGCACGCAAAGTTTCGAGTCCAAATTCCTAAGTTTTATAGACTTTTAACTTTGGGCCTATTTTTGATAGATCCCGTAGCAGGTTCATGGAAATCCGACAGTGGAAAGATGTAGAACGTCGAGTTATCTTTCCAACACAACTTAAATCACTCAATTCCGACTTCAGATGAGGGAGATATCGCAGTTTCCGTCGAAACGATCGAAAACGGCCAAAAAATAAGCTTTCGGTGAGTATATATGATACAGGGAAAACAGTAATATATTGAAGAAGTTCAGGGGTTTTTTGCAATTATCAAGAGTTGAGGGAAAAGGCTGAAGTTATCATAAATAGAGTTAAATTCTGTTCGGACGGCTCAGAATGAGCCACGTCGTCAAGATCATGTTTGGATGGATCTGATTAAAGCGGGCTCGAGTGGATCTCAACCATCGCGTCAGATTCCATCGCGCGTCTTCGGAATGGTTGGCTGCATTATGTTATAATGGGTCGCGATCTATTGTGTTACGGCTTGATTTGGTGTAGCGTGCCTACGATGCGCAGCGGATCAGATTCCGATCCAGCGCTTCACGTGATCTCCGATTTTCGGAGGCGTGATTTATCCAGATCCAAGAGCTCAGGTTCAATCCCACCTTTTTGAAGTCAATCTAACGGTCCGTGCTGAAGATTCTTTGATCGACCAATCAGATCGCGACAGCGCATCGGCGGCGCAGCTACGGTGCGGCGCGGGTGCGCGGTTATTAAAGGAAAGATTCATTTTTGAGTCTTTTGGTTGGCCGAACTTCAAACTGTCATAACTTCTTCATCCGAGCTCCAAATCAGTCCGTTCAAGTTGCAGTTTTCATATTTTTTGATTCTCTATACATTGGGCGCTGTTGGGAGTCGTAAAAGTGCTGAGAAAAATCGAAAATAGGATTTTGAAGCTTAACAAAGGGTTTTTCTAAGGTTTCGTGCCTATGGGAGTGATCAATCACCAACTACCTCTTCTCTGTGCATCAATGGAGTGCTAAATCCCTATGAGAGGTCAGTAGAGCTTTTATTTTCACATTCATGGTGATTATGAGTTGTGTGGAAGAGATTTGAAGCCTATGAGCAAGGTGTGCTCTGTGAATCGATCTCTATCAACATTGAAGACTGTTGGAATGTGAAGCCTCAGAAAGATTGTTGGCCATTCGAAAGCATAGTTTGTGAGATTTTTCAATTCCCTTATCTATTTATGCTTTCAATTTATTGTATGCTAGCGTAGGTGCAATTGTTGAATACCTAGCTAGTGGGGGGAAACTGTAAGGTAAATTTATAAGCCTAAAAAAAATTGTTATTTGCTTCCCGTGGGTGCGGGTTAAGCGTGGTGTGCAGCGTGTGCTGAACACTGGTACTTGATACCTGAATTCCTGGCTCATGTGTGCCCTCCTAGTTTTATGCTGGGTAAATTAGGTGTATGTACTCCCCGCTGTGTAGGCCGCAAAAAGAAGTGTATTGAGTATATACGGAGCCCGTTGGGCATTACTCCGTGGATTAGCCATCACACACTATGTTGGTGAACCACGTATATCCTGTGTTACGGACTGTCTTTATTTTCCCATATATTTTGGAGTGCGTGGAATGGTTTGCAGGATAGGTGTGCAAATCTGGTAGACCTGGCCACTGAGTAGTAGCGAGGTAGATTTGTATACGCTTGTGTGTGTGTAAAAGAATATATCTCCATCAACTCTGGGCAGCAATAAATAATCAAGAAAAAGTTTCAGACACTGATTCACCCCCCCCCCTCTCAGTGTCATATCAAGTTCATCAATAATATCCTCTAAATGCCAGCTAATGACACATTGTTCACAGACTCCGGAATAACACATCATTTGACTCCAGATCATGACACACTGATAAGTGTGTGATTTCTATATTTTTATTCCCTTTTTAATATTTTTTATGCCTTATTGAGCTTATTAGAATTTATTTTATAAGTTTGACATATTTTAGAGACTTCGTGAATTAATTGCTAAAAGATAAAAAAAATTTAATAATTTTAATATTGACGTTCTGAGCTTCATGCAGGTTTCTGATGTGGAAAGAACTCCAGAATTTAAAAGTGGTCTTCAGTGAAGTTGTAGAGGACGTCTCAAACATTCCAGAATGGTATTATGGATCAAAATCCAAGTTCATTTGGGCCCCTAAATGTTATCTTTAAATCTAGTCAAGGAAGCCAATCCAAATCCGAATCGGAGTAGCCACACGATCTGATTAAAGCATTCACTGGTGGATAAAATCTCTATAAAGAGTCTCCTACTCAAGTTAGGAAACCTGAAATAGGAGATGTTGAATTGATTTGGTATTTGAGTCAAATAGGGAAACTACTACTACCACTTGAGAAGTCTCCAAGAAAGAAAATAAACTCTACAATTTTAAAATTCTAAACAAAAAAGAAATTCTAAGATACAAAGAAGGGATTATAAGCTTAAAAAATGAGATTCAAAACAAAGAGGGACACTTGGGACGTCCCTAATGTCCCAATGAATTTTTCTAGTACTCTGTATCTAAAGTGTTGGCATTTCAGATGGGCTCTCTCTCTCTCTCTCTCTCTCTTTGAATGATTTTTCTTCTATCTCTCTCTAAAAGAATTGTAATGTCTAGCTAGTTTTCTCATTCGTTTCAAGGGGATTTTGAAGCCCAAACTCATGTCAATGGTGTAATCGATTTTGAATAACGTTGTTCTTCTTTTCTCTTTTATTGGAATGGTTTATATCATTCTTCTCTCTTTATCTATGATGTATGTCTGAATAATTCAATAATGGCCTCCTGAATTGGTTAGAATGATATTGATTGCTAGATTTAGAAACTATGATCCATAATTGTCTTGTTTCTAATCACAAGTAACAAATAGTGGTAGATGATTATGTCTAAATTTTCATATCATCACTGTAAATGAAGTAACCTAAGTTAAATAATCCCTGCTTATGAAAGATTGTTGCTTAGATTGACCTGTTATCTTCTTTCTTAACGTTGCCATTAAATTAAATATTGGGATCTTATTCAGTGTTATCCAATGGTTAGATCTCTCTGAAGAGTTTGTTTCTATAAAGATATTTAAGGAAAAACTTAGGTAACAAAGTTTATTGTTTATCTAGGGTCTTTAATTCAAATTGTGATGAAAAGATCAACGTTACGACTAATTTTACTCATTGCATGTGGGGGTGGAGATTAAACAAAGAACTAAATCTTCTCATCTAATTACTTTTCCATTTAAATTCTATTTGTTTATTTTGAGTTTGATTTAACCAACCAAAACTCCCCTTTGTTATTGTAATTGCTTAGTATTATTTGGCATGTTTAGTTTGAGTAGAATATAAACTCTAATCAAATCATTCTCTGTGGGATCGACCTTTACTTACCCAGGCTATAGTTTATTAATTAGGTAAGTAAAGAAATACTTAATTAAAATTTGTGCATTCGACACGCTACCAAATTTTTGGCGTCATTGTCATTGAATGAATTTTGATTAGTTTTTACATCTTTCCTTACTTAAATTCTTTCGGTTTAGCATATTCTCTATCCAATTGTCGTTTTTAGCATTTTAGTGCTTTTTTTTCTTCCAAAAAAAATTTCGGTCTAGCATTATTTCCTTTTCTTCTTAATTTTTTTATCCTAGCTAATTGTGTAAGTTTATGATTTTGACACGATCCACTCAAACAGGTGATCTAAATTTTGATTTAGAATTTGAACTTACCGTGCGTCGGTTAAGGAAAGAAGCTAGGCAGAATAAGGCAGAAAAAAGAATCAATCCCTCCAACAGGATTTATTTTTTAAAGTTCTTTGAGTGACTTTAAATCAGAAGAAATCATGGCTGAGAATGACAGGACATTAAAGGAGTTGGATACTCCTGATTTTAACTAACAACCTTTGTATATATACCCTACTTTAGATGTCACTTTTGAGCTTAAGTCTGGTATGATTCATTTGTTGTCTAAATTTCATGGTTTTGCAAGTAAAGATCCAAATAAACAACTGAAGGAGTTCCATGTAGTGTGTTCAAGCATGAAACGGACAGGAGTGTTGGAAGAATAGATTAAATTACTAACCTTTCCCTTTTCATTATCAGATGATGTGAAAGATTGGCTCTATTACCTACCATCTGGAACGATCACTACATGGAACGAAGTTAAAAGATTATTTTTGCAAAAATACTTTCCAATATCTAAAGACACCACCATTAGAAAGGAAATCTGTGGCATATTACAGTATATTGGAGAAATGCTTCACCAATACTGGGAGCAGTCCAAGAAACTCTGTGCTAACTGTCCACACCACCAGATAAGTAATCAGTTATTAATTCAATATTCTTATGAAGGTCTATTACCTATGGAACGGAATATGATAGATGTAGCAAATGGAGGAGCCTTGGTGGATAAGACACCTAAAGCTGCCAAAAAATTAATCTCAATTATGGCTGCTAATTACCAACAGTTTGGTGCAAGGAATGACGTACCGGTCAAAAAGGTGAATGAGGTAAATTCTTCTTCCATTGAACAATAATTATCTGATCCTACCTCTCTTGTTAGACAGATAGCTGTAGGGAATATGTAGCAGGTAAAAGTTTATAGGATATATATGTTCTATGTTGGGACATGCGACTGATATGTGCCCAACACATCAAGAAGGACCCACAGAACAAGCCAATGCCGCTGATAATTTTTTAGGAGCACTAATGCAATATGATCCCTTCTTTAACATAGAGAATCTAGGTTGGAGAGATCATCCAAACCTGAGCTATAGAGGAAACAAACCACCAAGGTAAAATTTCTATTAAAGTAGACAGTCTACATTCCAACCAAGACAACCTGCCCCTCAAAATTCAAACTCATTTCTGGAAGACATAGTCAAATCTCTTGATCTCAACACCAAACAATTTTAGCAAGAGACAAACTCCAGCATTCAAAGTCTAGAGAGTTAGGTAAGTTAAATGGCAACTGCAATGAATCATTTAGAAGCTCAGGTTGGAGGAAAATTACCACCACAAACCTTGGTGAATCCAAAAGAGAGTGTGAATCCAATAATACTCCGAAGTGGTAAGGAACTTGAGGAACCAAAAAGGGTGAGTCCTGCTATACCAAATGAAGAAGAAATTAAGAAAAAAATAAAGAAAGACAAAACAGCAGCTCAACCTAAGGTAATGCTCAAACCTTCCATTCTATCTAAGACTAATCCTTCTCCTTTTCCTAGTAGATTTGTAAAATCCAAGAAAGAGGACAAGGATAAGAAAATTCTAGATTTATTTCGTAAAGTAGAGGTAAATATACATCTATTGGATGCAATTAAACAGGTGCCCAGGTATGCAAAATTTCTTAAAGAGTTATGCACTAACAGAAGGAAGTGGAACGATAATGAAATATTAAGTATGAGAGAGAATGTCTCAGCAATCCTCCAAAGAAAACTTCCTCCCAACTTCAAAGACCCAAAGATATTCACCATTCCCTATAAAATAGGTAGTACCAGAATTAAGAGAGCTATACTAGATTTAGGAGCATCTATTAATGTAATGCCAAAATCCATTTATGCTTAATTAAATTTAGGCCCCTTGCGAAAGACTGGTATTATTATCCAACTGGCTGATCGTACTAAAACATACCCTGAAGGGATACTTAAGGATATTCTTGTATAAGTAAATGAGTTAGTATTTTTAGCTGATTTCTATATTTTGGACATGGAAGATGATATCTCCCCTAATCATGCTTCTATCTTATTAGAAATACCACTCTTAAATAGAGCCCGTACCAAGATAGATGTTCATGACGGCACCTTCACAATGGAGTTTGATGGTGAAGTAATTCGTTTCAATATTTTTGAATCCATGAAACACCCTAATGTTTTTCTATGGACATTTTGCTATAAATATTGTTAACTCCATAGTACAAGAAGTGTTTGAATTAAATAATAAGAGTGAACTGGAGGTTGCAATTACCACAAAATTATGGTTAGACGAAAATGATGAAATAGAAATCAGTGAAAAATTGAATTAGACAGTGGAAGATTTTAATTCATTGAAACTAATTCTAAAAAATATGGAGTTTCTTTTATAAAGCTACCTGATTCTCATAAAAAATTATTATCCTTTGTTTTGCAGGCTCCTACCCTGGATTTGATACCTTGCCTACCCATTTAAAATATAGGTACCTAGGAACAAATAAAACATTGCTGGTAATAATTGCAAAAGAATCTAACTCTTATTCAAGAAGAAAAGCTAGTTCGTATACTATAGGAACATAAAAAAAAACAATTGGCTAGACCATAACTGACAACAAGGGAATAAGCCCTTCCATGTGTATGGACCAAATTCTTTTAAGAGAATGTGCCAAACCAATACAAGAAACCCAACGTAGGTTAAATACCTAATGATGGATGTTGTGAAAAAAGAAATTCTAAGACTTTTAAATGTAGGGGTAATTTATCCTATCTCAGACAATGGGTAAGTCCAATGCAAGTGGTTCTTAAGAAATCCAAAGTTGCAGTAGTGAAAATTTTAGACAATGAATTGGTTCCCACATAGCTCCAGATTGGATGGCGTGTTTGTATTGATTATAGGAAGTTGAATTCGACAACTCAAAAAGACCATTTTCCACTCCCTTTTATAGATCAAATGCTTGAACGATTAACCACTCATGCTTATTATTGTTTTCTAGATGGATTTTTAGATTATAACCAAATTATCATAGCACCAGAGGATCAAGAAAATACTACTTTTGTCATACCCCAATTCTGGTCGAACCAGAAGTGTGAATGAACTGTTATTGAATCAACGATTCAAGCCAGGATCACATAGGACCATGTCAACAATCAAACCATATATATCCACATAGCAATCAGAGATAATAAATAATAGCAGAAACTTTATTAATAATGAACTAAGAGTCTAGTGATAAATATTAAATAACCAATTATCAAATGTAAACCAAAACATAGTTTAAATAACTATTACAAGTTCCTTAATTTCAGATACGAAAATAAAACATTAAGCATAAATACAGTGAAAACACTTGCATAATGAGTTATGCTCGTCCTCCACCGCTTGCACGTCCAAAGCCATCACTTGTCCATATGATAGCGCACTTATGTAATCTTCGATGGTAATACTTGCGTCATCAAAAAATAAAAAGAAAACAGAACCATGGGGTGAGTTCACAACTTAGCTCAGTGAGAAAAATAAAATAATACAGCAAATATATGCATGATGTCATATTCATATATTTGGTCTGGTTTAAGTTTGCAATGTGTTATGGTAAGGATAGGCAACCACCACACCTCCATACATGAAAGTGTGAGCACACCCAACCAATCACACACCGTTATTGTCCCACATCACTCACTACAGAATAGATATAGAGCTAAAGCCTAACGGATCACACACTACCAGCACTCTCCCTAATACTCTACCCATACCAGTACGTATGCCCCTACTAGCTAGGAATTGCAAACTAGGTTCGTCACTAACTAATCTTAGATGTCATCAAGATGTATCTAAGGCCTTTATCCAGCATCCTTCAATATGCCCACAGAGATAGAGCTAAGGTCCACCAGAAGAGCTATAATCATACACCGCGATCACCAGCTGATACCCTATGGTGTACTAAGTCCACTAAGGTAACAGCGATACGACGATATTAGTGTGATGAATGGTTTGATGCTACAACCTCTCCCCATTCAACACACCGACCACACATAAACACATGCCTATCTATATCATCATCATCATATAAAGGAATAATAAATATGCATGAACAAGATATACAATAATTATTGGTTGACATGTGAGATGCACAAACAAACAAATAGATCATGATAATAAATAATTTAACAAAAACGTAGAGGGTAGCTTGTTATTGACCAATTAGTTTAGGTCTTGTCCCTCACTTGTGAATGATGTTCGTTGCTTTCGTAAGCTTTAGAAACTATCTTAGATTAGTTGAAAACCTAAATAATTTATAAACTTTAATTAGAACTTCATACCGTCAAGTTACAGTATCAGACTCACTGTCTGGTCTGGTATCTAAGCCTTCTCGACATTGTCTAGTCGCTTGACCAGTTTTGTATTGATCGACTGATCAGCCATCCAGACAAACCCTGTCATACTTCCCGAGAGTGACCAGTCGCCTGTCTGGTTTGACATTTAGCTGACCGGTCATAGGATCGGATAATCCTTGACTCGTACTCCAGGTTGTCTTCCAACCTGCTTTCCTTCCTGAGTCGATTCTTCGACTCTCAATGGGATTCATCCTAAATCCATTCTATGGCCATTGGTTGTTGAAATTTGGTCATTCAATGTAACCCTACCTTTTACAGTTTATTATGAGTTTATATGGGAGATCTTATAATCGCAATCACTGTGTTGGATTTTATTTACCCACATTGTGATTGATAACCCAAATCCTAATTCCTAGCATAATCTAACCTTCTACTGAGGCAAAGGACTTACCGTGGGTTCCTCTTTGACACGTTGGGTTAGAAACCAATGGTAAATTCTTCCCCGTAGAGCTTCTTCTCCTTTTCCCCAAGCTTTCTTCTTCTCTAAGCCTTCTTTCCCTCTCTTTCTTTTAATTTTAGGGTTTGAGAATGTTCAAAAGAGTAGGAGAACGTAAAGGGCGTTACTTTTATAGAGGGTAAACTCCCATAGAGAGTGAGATTCCAATTAAGAAGGAGTCCTACTCAAACTTGAAAACATTTCTAAACTCGGATTCAGTTTCTGGGCTTTACCGGTCGACTGTCTGGTCGCCCAATCCATAAACCAGACAAACTAGTTTGTCCAATCGGACAACCTAAGAGAGATCAGTCTCCTTACCTGGCTTTGTGGTTCCTTCATGCGGTTGGTTCACTCAAGCTGGTTATGATGGGAAGACCTGGCACGACACGATTAGACCGGATTAGTGGAGTGCGGGTCTTACAACTTTCACTTGTCCGTTTGGTACTTTTGCATATCGAAGAATGTCTTTTTCTCTTTGCAATGCTCTAGCCACATTTTAGCGATGTATGGTAAGCATCTTTTCAGATTATATTGAGTCAAGAAGTATTTATGGATGATTTCAGTGTCTATGGGGACTCATTTGATAACTGTTTAGATAACCTTACTCTGATTCTGAATAAATGCAAAGAAACTAATCTTGCGCTTAACTGGGAAAAATATCATTTCATGGTTGAACAAGAAATTATTTTAGGGCATATCATTTCATTCAAAGGAATAGAAGTCGACAAGTCTAAGATAGATCTAATTTCACTTTTACCTTACCCCACCAGTGTACGAGAAGTTTGATCTTTTCTTGGCCATGTAGGTTTTTATCAAAGATTCATCAAGGATTTTTGAAAGATAGCATTACCTCTATGCAAATTGTTACAGAAAGAGGTGGATTTTGAATTTAATGAAAAATGCAGAGCAGTGTTTGACAAATTAAAGGAACTTTTGACAACTGCTCTAGTGATACAACCACCTAACTGGGATTTACCATTTGAAATCATATGTGATGCCAACAACTATGCAGTAGGAGTTGTCTTGGGTCAACGAGTTGGCAAAGCAGCCCATGTCATTTTCTACGCCTTTAGAACTTTGAATGGAGCCCAACTTAATTATTCCACCATAGAAAAAAAAAATTTATCTGTTGTTTTTGCTTTAGAAAAATTTCAATCATAGTTGTTAGGTATTAAAGTTATCATTTTTTCTGATCATGCAGCTCTTAAGCACCTACTCACAAACAAAGAAGCAAAACCAAGGCTGATAAGGTGGATCCTCCTTCTTTAGGAATTTGACTTGAAAATTAAAGATAAGAAAGGAGCTGACAATGTAGTTGTAGATCACCTTAGCCGTTTGGTTCCTGAAGAAGATGAACTTCTAACCTTAAAATAGCAGCACCATGGTATGCAGCTATTGTTAATTTTTTGGTCACTAACATGCTCCCTCCTGATTTAACTAGAACTTAGAGGGACAAAATTAAGAGTAATGAAAAATATTATGTTTAGGATGACCCTTATTTGTGGAAGCATTGTGCTGATCAAGTAATAAGAAGGTGCATATCTGAAACCGAATATGTTCAGATTCTAACCTTCTGTCATACTTATGCATGTGGAGGACACTTTGAACCAAACAGGACAGCCCTTAAAGTGTTAGAAAATGGTTTCTACTGGCCATCGTTGTTCAAAGATGCCTACATGTTCTGTAAGTCATGCGATAATTGCCAAAGAACAAGTAACATCTCTCAAAGAAATCAAATGCCTCAGACCTCTATTTTAATTGTCGAAATTTTTTATGTATGGGGCATTGACTTTATGGGACCATTCCCTTCTTCTTTTGGTAATATTTATATCCTCTTAGCTGTTGATTATGTTTCCAAATGGGTGGAAGCTAAAGCCACTAGAACTAACGATTCCAAGGCTATTGCAAATTTTGTCAAAACTAATATTTTTGTCAAGTTTGGGACACCGAAGGGCGTAATCAGTGACAAAGGCACCCATTTTGTAATAGGACGATAGAGGCATTGATTAAAAATACCATGTTGCTCACAAAGTCTCCACCTCGTATCATCTACAAACCAATGGTCAAGCTGAAGTATCCAATAGAGAGGTAAAGTCTATCTTGGAAAAGATGGTAAATCTTAACAGGAAAGATTGGAGTTTGTGACTTGACAATGCCTTGTGAGCATACAGGATTGCTTACAAGACACCCATTGGAATGTCCCTATACGGATTGATTTTCGATAAGCCATGTCATCTCCCAGTGGAATTAGAACAAAAAGCATACTGGGCGATCAAGCATTCCAATATGAATATGACTGATGCTGGTGTTCAAAGGAAGTTGCAACTGCAAGAACTTGAAGAGTTGAGAAATGATGCATACGAGAGCTCCAGCATTTACAAAGCAAAAACCAAGGCCTTTTACGACACGATGATTTCTAGAAATTTTTTTGTTATTGGCCAGAAAGTGTTTCTCTTCGTTAAAATTGTTTCCAGGTAAATTTCATTCTCATTGGATTGGTCCTTTTGTTGTGACTAACGTAGTTCCTCATGGTGCAGTGGAAATAAATAATTTGAAAATAAACAAGATGCTTAAGGTGAATGGTCACAGACTTAAACCTTACTATGATTGTTTTCAAATGGATAATGTTGAAGAAGTGGGACTAGCAGATCCTACTTATGAGGAATGATGGATAAAGCTAGAGTTGGGTTAATGACGTTAAACAAATGCGTTGCTTAAGAAGCAACCCAAGAAAACATATTTGTCTTTCTTCTTTCTATTAATTGCTTTCTTTTGCGTTCTTTTTTTCGATTGAGGACAATGTCAGATTTA
The DNA here is from genome assembly GCA_028583415.1 of Protea cynaroides. Taxonomy (NCBI): domain Eukaryota; kingdom Viridiplantae; phylum Streptophyta; class Magnoliopsida; order Proteales; family Proteaceae; genus Protea; species Protea cynaroides. The sequence goes on along the minus strand of CM053273.1, from coordinate 26,765,987 downwards.
AGTGTGGGGGGAAATGAAATTAGGATCTGTCGTAGGAAATTTAGTTTTATTTAAAGTTTTAAATTTTACTTAGCTTTATTTAGTTTTTATTAGTTCTGTTTTGTGTCATGTTTTTTTTTTTCTTTTAGGCCTAGTTTGGATCCATTTTTGTTTTTATTTTTATTTTTATCCATTTATAAAAAAAATCATTTTTAAAAATCATTTTTTGTCAAAAATAAAAAGTTATTTGATGGTTCCAATAAAAAATAGATTGGAAAATGAGAAATAGACTTAGTATGACTATGTCTAGAATATGTTACAAGTATATCAAAAAAGAGTGGTTCGAGATCAGGACTGCCCACAAAAGCACTACTAATGAAAAGCAAAGTCAACTTGAAAAGGTAAGCCAAGGAAATATGATGGTTTTTTTCTTTCTTTTTTTTTTTTTTTTTTTTTTTTTTTTTTTTTTTGATAAATAAGGATATATTGTAACATCCTCTTCCTAGGTGAGGGAAACGAATCATTAGTCAACAATTACAAATAAAAGCATGGCTAAACCTGTATAATTTTTTTTTTAAAATCATACATCATCTCAACATATAATACTTGCTATTTCATTATCGACTTTGATCCATATTCATTTCTGTAATACCTACAACAGAAGTCTTAAATTTTACATACTAGTAAACTGGTGGCAATATTACATCTCACTTAAATATACTTATCACTCAATTTACATCAAAGGGGTGGCTTAATACAAAAGTTGCTGCCTATACAACCATAACATCAACTACTTAAAGTTACATCTTAAAAATTCCTGACAAAAATATTCGTAATAGCCAAGAGAGTTAAACTTCCTCTTGGACTTCATCTGTTGTGTACCTCTCTCATGTACTTGCTGTAATCACCTGTAAAACATGTGAATCAACTGGGATGAGCCAAAGCTCAATGAATAATTAACGTCTTGGAATGAATGCATGCATTAAGCAATGTATTAAACATCTAATAACACAAAAATAATAATCATTTCTTGATAAATATGTATAAAAATAATTTAAGTGATTGAGCTTCTCTTTTTTTCTTCCTTGCCATGTCATCCTATCCTGATCCTAGCATCGCATATGTAGGATTACCTACTTGGTTTTGATTTCACAATACTATATGTAGCTCTGTGTGCCTACAGTTCATTTCTGTTCTCAAACCTCAATGGCTTGACATTCATCTTTACTTTACCTTCGCTGTTCTTACTTAGCTTAACATCAACTACTAACTTAAGCACATCAGATAAAACTTGAATTTGGACTCACTAGATGCTTCCATTTCTTGCCCCTTGTTTGACTCAACGGTTGCTTCCATTTATTGTCACTTGTTCGACTATTATAAGCCACTAATGCAAACTCAACCCTTTCTCTGAGTTGCTGTCCAGAACTATTTTGTCATGATAGAAAAGAAACACAATTCCCCATATAGTCTAGAATAGTTTTATTTTTGTTCTTACCTCCCACTTGTGTAAGCTTCTCTTACTTTTCCTTGTTTGTGGGAAACTACTTCAAGTTACAGCAGTTTAATAGTGGTGTTCTGATCCCCAACATCATATAACACAAAACGTACTTATATGTGTTTTGTTGTTCATTGGTTTGTTTAATTGCTTATACTATCTTAGTTTGCAAAAATACCTCATTGAGGTAACCATCCCATGTTACATGGTTAAATACTGTGTAAAACATTGAGAGAACTTTCTACCTTCATATCAGTACATAAACTACAGTCCATTTTTGATAGATACCAATTCATTTACTGCACTATATATCCTACATCACATAACTCATATACCATTTGCCAATATATTAATCATTTTATCTGTACATAAATGAATACATAAACATCAAACTCAAAGAGCATTCATCACCACAACATGCACATATATATAATTACATTAATAGCCTACTACAAGAAGTCAATTACTCACCTTGTTATTCTTGATCATTAGAAAAATACAATCTCTTTATCACTGCGATCCAACTTCCAAGCACCTAAACATGTTTCATCACTATCAAATCACATTCATGACCAATTCCATGTGTTAAATCTTTATTAAAAGTCAATAATATGTCCTCAAAGTCGTATGGGTCATCCCCTAAGAATTTGGGGAAGAAAGCCTAAAACAGGGAAAAATATAACAACATAGTCAAATGAAATATGTACTTTTCTTTCAATGGTTTAATCACAGAATTCCATCAATGAGTTCAGGGCCTTTTTTTTTACCACTGGGGAAGAGGGTTAAAATAGTCCTCAACTCCTACCCAACATGCCCCAAAATTTTTTTTTTTTTTTTTTTGAAGCTCTTTCCAGCCCGCATACAAGTTGTACAGAATCTCATAATTTTTGTACATGGTTGTTTAACAATAAGAAACCTAGATTTGGGGTTGAATTAAAGGTTGTAATAATCTCAATCCTTACCCCTATAAGGTACCTAGATCTGATCTTCAAAAATTTCAATAAAATCCAAAAGGAAAAAGGAAGAAATCGGCTACAAAAATTGCAACAAGATTGCTGCCCAGCTGGAGAGAAATCCGGCTATTATTACTCCCATAGCCTGAGTTTGGTTGGGTAGAGTGATGAGGCTTTGGAAATGAGTTGGGGTCCCCTTTAAGTCCTTCAAAACCACCTAAATTTAAAACCCAAACCTTTCTACAGGTCCTTTAAACACCCATTGTCCAACTTAAATCAAGATCACAACAATATGCTAACAAAATTTCAGACTCAAGTATGTTGTTCATACTTGGACAACAACACATTAATCTAAAGTTAGAGAAAGAGAGGACTCCTCCAACATCCTCCAAACATTAGGACATTGTAAAATCATCCCTTACACAAATCCCAGAACAACCTACTTCAAATTGAAGCATCAAGCCATAACTAACATTCATTATTATCTTCATATCACATAAGCTTTTCTTTTCTTTTCTTTTTTCCAGAATTTTGCAGCAGAAAAACTTCATCCTTGATGGTTCTAATGGGGTCTGAAATAGGTAGGATCTTTCATGACCCTACCTAGAATACTCCCTAGATCTTCTATGGTCAATAAACAAGAAAAATAGTGACGTTTCATACCCCAAAACTGCTGGGAAAAAGCAGCTACAAACACCACTTCAATGCTGTCCAGAAATTGAAATTTCAGCAAGGTATCACTTCCTACCTCATCTCTGTTGATCACAGGTTGACACTGAGAGGGGGGGAGGTGAATCAGTGTCTTCAAAATTCTTCCCAAATAATTCCTTGAAGACAGATGCTGCCTTGAGCTAATGCTTTACTCACTAAGCACGACCACACAATCACTGAAGCACTACCACACACAGTCGTATGCACAACCACCTCACTACCACAAAGTGGCTAGGTCTACCATGTTGTACATACCCATCCTGCAGGCCATTCCACGCACTTCACAATATACAGATAATCACATTTACAAGGCATCCACAACACAGAGGTATACGTGGTTCACCACCACAGTATGTGATGGCTAGTCCACGGAGTAATGCCCTACGGGCTCCGTATATACTCAATACTCAACTTTTAGCTGACTACACAGCAGGGAGTACATACACCCAGTTTACCCAGCATAAAATCAGGAGGGCACAGATGTGCCAATAATTCAGGTACTGAAGTACCAGTGCTCAGCACTCGCTGCACACACAACACTTAACCCGCACCCACGGGAAGCAAACAATAATAGTTTTTGGGCTTATATCAATGCCCTACAATTTAATCCCAACTAGCTAGGCATTCATTATTTATCACCTACAGCTAGCATACATTGAGTACAAGAATTAAACAATGCAATACATACAAGGTTAGAAATCTTACAACCCTTGTCTGACATTTTCTGATACTCTGGGAAGACTCTGGGATGTCTCTGTAAAGCCTAGCATAGCCCTCAGGTCTATTGGAATCTTCAATGAACAATTTCAACACCAAACCCTAGCCTCCCTTTCCATTTCACTTCCCCCTTTTCTTCAAAACATCAATACACCATTCAGTACTTCCAACAGCTCATTGCAGTCTCCATTTTCTTCCTTGGCATTTTAACAAACACTTTGAGTGCATGCCTTTCCTTCTTGTTCTCCCTTAGGATTTTCACAAACTCAACATGACCTTCTGGCTTTCATAGGCACATTCAAGCTCTCACAGCTCCTGTTTAATTGCATACAATCACTCCAAACTTTCATTCATAGCAAACACCATTGTAGCTCTCATTGAAGCTTCAACCAACAATTATTTCTCCAAAACCCTCATACAAGATCTTCAATACAGCTTAATAGAGTCCAGTTGAATCCATGGAAGGTTGCTAATCAAAAAATAAGCATTAAAACACTCACATACCTTCAAGAGAAGGTTTTCCCCCAAAAACCCGAGCCTCCTCTCTGTTTCACGCCGCCAACAGCTTCTTCTTCCACTCTCAATTGAAAGAGAATGAAAAACCTAGCTCGGTGCAACTTGGATCGTCCGATTTGGACTCCGGATGGTCAAGTTATGAGGAAAACAAGTTCAGCCACTGAAAAAATTCGAAATGGAATCTTTAGGCCTCATTTGGTGCGCCTGCGAAGCACCGTAGCCGCGCCCGCCATCTAGGTGTCGAAATCTGATTGGCTGAAAAGGGAATCACATATCTCAGCCATCAGATCCTTATCAAAAAGGCAGGATCTTACAGGATCCCTTGGATCCGAATAACCAGCGTCTCCGAAGTTCGGCTTAAACTACAGCCGTAAGATCTGGATCTGTGGTGCCGCGGCACCGTAGGCGCGTCACACTGGATCGCGGCTCTGCTTCCATGTGATGCGGCGCATGATTATGCGCTGCGTCTGGCCAATCAGCTCATGCGCGGGAGTATCTGACGACTCCGCCTGAGAAACACCATAGCCCGCGTTGTTTAGGATGGTCCATCTGGAATCTGACATGCGTGGCTCCATCTTGACCATCAATAAGGTATTTTAACTTTTGCGAACTACCCAAAATACCCCTGAATGGTATTTTAATGGCCTCTGTAACCAATCCCTTTTGTTAAACTTGCTACAGGGACGATTTTCCAGAGAGGTTTTCTCTCTCCTGGAAAATCGTCGAACATCTGGCGGGGAGGAGCATTTCGTGCGGGAGAAAAAACCAGCGCGCGCGGCAAGCCTTGCAGGCTGTGCGCGATGGTGCCATGCGGGCTGGCCTGCATGGCCTGCCTGCGATGGTGCCTTGCGGCTTGCCTGCTGGGCCTACCTTGCTGGTGCCATGCGGCTGGCTCGCCGGGCAGCCCGCCTTTGCCGTGGTGCCATGCGGCTGGCTCGGCCGTGGTCGGCTGCCATGGCCCTCGGCCAGGCTTGCTGCCTCGGCCCTCGGCCAGGCTGGCTGCCATGGTGGCATGCCACCAATGTACAGTGGGTCCCACCCACAGTTTTCTCTCTCCTCTTTCTCTCTCCTCTTTCTCTCTCTTCTGATTCTCTCTCTTCCTTCTCTCTCTTCTGATTCTCTTCATTCTTCATGCTTCAGAAGGTGTCCAACACAGTGATAAACACTGTCACATCGCCTGTATCACTGCCATCTTGCATGTGGGGTCCACACCAAGAATGGGACCCACTCTGGGACCCATACTTTCTCTCATTTTTCTCTCTCATCTTTCTATCAGCATGTTGCCTATGTCAGTACTGTCCACATCACCAGTGGGGGCCACACACATTCTGTCACCTGTCAAAACTGTTGTTGCCCAGTCAACTCAGTGCATACCTTCTCAAAACTCAGTGCATACCTTCTCAATCACTCTCTAGAAGCTGTAGAATACTGTAGAACATGCCAAAGGCTTCCTCGACTCTGCCACTTGCACAAACACTATCTCTCCTCCACAGACACTCTCTCTTCTCATTTCTCTCACTGTAAGCTCATCAACACTGATCACATCAGCCAAGTTGCCAACAATGACAACACATGGCCAACAATCTCTTGCTGCCATGAAAAAGGCCATAGCACCACACCTTTTCCACTCATTCCTTCCCTTGCTACCTCAAAGAAACACAATACCAAAATCCCCTAACCCAAATTATAAAAATTTATGTCTTCTTCAACCTTGGCCGAAACCTCCATTAGAGGACCTCCGAGGTTTGTAAAAATCTTTTTTCTTTTAACAAAAACCTCAACCAAAACTTACATGCTTTCTCAATAACAGAAAAAATTAGTCATACATACCTCAAATAGGTTTGTAAGGCTTCAAATTTAACTCCAAAACACCCCCAAGAAGAAGAATCAAATTTTTGGGGTTTCACCACCAAAGTTGTTGCAACTTTTTCTTTTTTTGTAACTTCAAACCTACCCTAAATTGAATGGAAACCTCCAATGGTTCAACTCATTGGCTTTGATGGTTGATTAGAGCCAAACTTCACTATAAATCACGCATTCGAGGTCCTTCAAGGCTAGGTTTCCAGAAATCAAAACAACACCACCTTCCTCTCTCTTACAGTTCCAAGAGGAAAGAGAAGAAGAATGTGAGAAAATCAGAATTTTTTTTGCAAACGAATTCCTCTTGTAAATTTTTTTTTTTTTTTGAATTCTATATTTAGTGAAATGACCAAAGTGCCCTTGATTTACAACCAATGCATGACATAGAAGCCATACCTTAAGGTACCTTTGAATTACAAAAAACCCAAAATACCCTTTTAATATTCCAATGCATGAAATTCTATTAATTATACTTTTTCTTCTTTTGAGTATCCATTTAACTGAGGGACTAACTTTGCCCTTCACCATTTTCTATATTTACCTCAACATGTGGGTCCCACACTACATGAGTTGTCTAAAAATTCACTAGACCTCATGCAAGAAAGCCTTACCACCTTCACACCAACCATTAACCTACAAGATTTATTTTTTACTATAAGTATCATTATCAATTTACTTATCTTTCATCCAAGTTTTCTTTAGTCTAGGCTACACCCTAGAACAACACACAACCATAAGGCTACATACAATCATTCAAGCACATTATTCCACATATAACATGCTATGTAAAACATAATCAAATAAAATATTATACCTTAGAAAACTTTCAGAGAATTTTCAAGAATACCCCTCACCCTAAAGCAGTAAAATCACCTATCAAAAGTGAAAGTACAAGTTAGCATAACACCTTAGCTGGGTTGGGGTGTTACATATATGATGATTACAACTTGACACACGTTACAACGTGTTTGTGTTTAAGTACAAGACAAATTGAGAAGTCCTAATCTGGTACACGTTGCAAGGTGTTTGTGTTCGAGTACAAGACAAATTAAGAAGTCCTATTGTATATGGAGTTCTATATCACACGTGATAGTCCCATACATATGGAACTCTATATCATATGTGGGAGTTCCAATACGCATGAGATCATATCGTGATGTGATTATGTGATTTTGTTATTAAAATCCACAAGGAAAAGAGAGAGAGAGAGAAACAAGAAGATAAAGAGAGAGAATTAAAATCCATAAGGGAAAAAAATCCACAAGAAAAAAAAAAGAGAAACGAAAAGAGGATAAAGAGAGAAAATTGAAATCCATAAAAGAAAAAAAAAAAAGAAACGAAGAGGATAAAGAGAGAGACAAAGAAAAGATAAAAGAGAGAGTGAGAAATACATAAAGACAGAGAGAGAGAGAGAGAGAGAGAGAGAGAGAGAGAGAGAGAGAGAGAGAGAGAGAGAGAGAGAGAGAGAAACGAACTCTGCAAGGACTCCTAGACAAGAGACATTTCTTTGGAAGAAGGACTTTTGGACAAGAGATGTTTCTTGAAAGAGTTCGAAGAGGTATAGCGTTTTAGGTTTTGTCAAGTTTTTATAAAAAGTCTATTAGAATAGGTTATTACGTCTTTGTCCTCATTTTTTTGAACGTTGGAAAGAATTGTATTATGTGCTCATTAACTTATGCACAAAAATAGACTTAAATCAATTTTAGGTAAAAATCAAAAAGAGCTGAAAACCTCTTTTTGATTTTTGATTTAATTTTCATTTTTATTTATGATAAATAACACATATAAATGATACCAAACATTCAAAAAGGTAAAAAAATTGAAAAAAAAAAAAAATGGATCCAAACTAGGCCTTAGTGTCAATGTGTGTTGAAAGTTGTGTGCTATTTTTATTTCTAAAGAGCAAAAAAAATTTCAAAACTGAATTTTTCAAAATTTTCACTTTAATTGACTAAAGAGAGCATGTATGCCATAGATTGGAGTTATTTGAGTATGAAAAGATGCATATATGTAATAGTTGAAATAACTTGCTACATGAGCTTTGATAAGCATTGATAATTGCATTCAAAGGTAAAACATGCATGTCTAATAGAGAGAATCAAACTTAGGAGAGCTTCTGAGCCAAAATAGACTGAGACATCCATGTCAATTTTTATTTTTTCTTGGAAGAGTGATACTCTGCTATAATTTTGTATTTCTAGAACTTGCTTTGAACAATTTAAAGATTACATTGATATGTGCATATATGAAAATGATAAAGGCTATTAGGATTCTGCAACCACTTAGCTTAACAGGCAGCCCCATATATTTTTACCTTTAGTGAGCCCACTTTGAGCCTTTAAATTCTATTCTTCGTTAGACCCTAAACTATGAGCCTTGTAATATTTATTTTCCTCATGTTTTACCAACCTTTGAGTTAGTAGAGCATTAAGAATTGTTTGGTAGGTTTTGAGAAGAAAATATGTCTTGAATAAGTGTGGAGGATACTATTGGCACATGTAAAAGTTGTATTTCAGAAAATAGATTGTAATGGGAATGATTTATCCATATTTTAATATATATATATATATATATATATATATATATATATATATATACACACACACACAAAAAGAAAAGCATAGTTCTTGAATGCAAGAAAAAGAATGAAGGAATGAGAAAAAAAATTGGAGTTTGAGAAATTTTGTTGAAGAGCTTTATTAATGAACCTTATTGTTTTAATGTTCTATTAGTTTCTTGGGTTCTGACGTCAGTATTTTTTCTTATCCTTACCTTTAACCCTAGGCCCATTACAACCTTTATAACGAAATTTTGATTCATGTGTGAATGTTGGAGATTTTGGTGAATAAGCAAGCTTATGATAGTACACCTTCATAGTAAGATCTTGAGTGAAACAGAGAAACATTGAATTCTTGAGTGAGTGGAGAGAATCCCATGAAGAAATCTACTAAGCATTAGCATTATCGCTTTTGAATAAAATTATTATGTTGATTTTTGTTTATGTTTACTAAGTGACCTTCAACTATGACATATAGTGTCTCTTGATTTTTTGAAATGGTTTTTAATTTATGATGTGCATGCATATTCTTTAAATTCCATTGGGTTGAAAATAAGAAAAGTTTGCTTAATTTAAATTTTGTCCAAGGACGTGCAAAAGTTAAGTGTGGAGGTATTTGATAAGTGTGTGATTTCTATATTTTGATTCCTTTGTATTATACTTTTTAATATGTTTTATGTCTTATTAAGCTAATTAAAATTTATTTTATAATTTGACATATTTTAGAGACTTTATGAATTAATTGTTAAAAGATAAGAAAATTCTAACATTCATAATATTGACAGTCTGAGCTTCATGTAGGTTTCTAACATGGAAAGAGTTTCAGAATTTAAAAGTGGTCTTCAATGAAGTCGTAGAGGATGTCTCAAGTTTTCCAGAATGGTATCATAAATAAAAATCAGAGTTTGTTTAGGCCTTCAAATGTTATCTCAAAATCTAATTTGGGAAGTTGATCCGAATCCGAATCAAAGTAATCGCATGATCTGATTAAAGCATTTAATGGTAGATGAAATCTCCATAAAGAGTTTGCCACTCAAGTTAGGAAACCTAAAATAGAAGATGTTGAATTTATTTGGTATTTGAGTTAGATAGGAAAACTACCACTTGAGAAGTCTCCAAAGAAGAAAGGAAACTCTATATTTTAGAATTCTAAACAAATAAAGAATTCTAAGCTACAAAGAAAGGATTCTTAGCTTAAAAAGAAAAGGAATTCAAAACAAAGAGGGACACCTGTCCCAATGAATTTTTCTAGCACTCTATATCTAGAGTGTTTGCTTTTTAGATGGGGGCTTTCTCTTTAGCTAGAAATTTTGATTTCTCTCTCTCTCTCTCTCTCTCTCTCTCTCTCTCTCTCTCTCTCTCTCTCTCTCTCTCTCTCTGAATGATTTTTCTTCTATTTCTCTCTGAAAGCATTATAATGTCTAGCTAGTTTTCTCATTTGGTTTAAGGGGATTTTGAAATTCAAACTCATGCCAATGGTATAATCGCTTTTGAGTAATGTTGTTCTTCTTTTCTCTTTTATTGAAATTATTTATATCATTATTCTATCTTTATCTATGATGTTTGTCTGAATGACTTAGTAATGGCATGCTGAATTGATTAGACTGATATTGATTGCTAGATTTAGAAACTGTGATCCGTAATCTTCTTGTTTCTAATCACAAGTAACAAATAGTGGTAGATGATTATGTCTAAATTTTCATCTCATCATTGCGAATGAAATAACCTTAGTTAAATAATCTTCACATATGAAAGATCGTTGCTTAGATTGATATGTTCTCTTCTTTCTTAATGCTGTCATTGAATTAAATATTGAAAGCTTATTCAGTGTTGTTTAATGGTTAGATCTCTCTGAAGAGCTTATTTTTGTAGAGATATTCAAGGAAAAACTCGGGTAACAGTGCTTATGTTATCTAGGTTCTTTAATTTTGATTGTGAGGAAGAGATTAAAGTTGCAATTAATTTTAGTCATTGCATGTGTGGGCAGAGATTGAACCAAGAACTGAATCTTCTCATTTGATTACTTTTCCATTTAAATTATGTTTGTTTACTTTCAGTTTAATTCAACCAACCAACACCCCCCCCCCCCCTTTGTTACTGTAATTGCTAGCATTATTTGGCATGTTTAGTTTAAGTAGAATATAAACTCTAATCAAATCATTCTCTGTGGGATCGACCTTTACTTACCCAGGCTACAGTTTATTAATTAAGTTAGTAAAGAAATACTTAATTAAAATTGAGGCATTTGACACGTTACCACACACTGTAGCATTCGGCTCCATATGATGGTGGTGACTCTGTCCAAGTTGGGAACGATCAAGGTTTGCCTATCACATTGGTTCCACCACTCAATCTCAATTTCACTTCCATAATGTTCTCTATTGTCCCCATGCTAAAACCAACCTTCTATTTGTTCATAAATTTTCCCGTGATAATAACTGTGTTTTTTATTTTGATGAATTTGGCTATTGTGTGAAGGACAAGAGACATAGACAACACTTTACCAAGGGGCCGTTGAGAATGGACTCTATCCCTTTCAACCATCTTTATCACCAGCAGTCCGCTCTCCTACAATTCATTTCAGTTCGTCCATCTCTTCTTCTCAATGGCATGCAAGGCTTGGCAACCCATCGACTGCCATTCAGGAATCCATATTTCATGTCCTCTCTATCAATAATAAGAAGAGGAATAACACTTGTACTCTTTGTCAACTTGGGAAAAACCATAAATTAGCTTTTCCCTTGTCACAACCAATTTCAAGTAGAACACTAGAATTCATTCATTGTGATGTATGGGGACCAACCCCAACCCATTTCCATTTTAGTATTCTTTATTATGTGTGTTATTTGTTAATGATTTTTCCAAATTTTCATCGTTGAATCCAATAAAGTTTAATCTGATTTTTTTGGATATCTTCACTTCATTCAAAACTCGCATAGAAAAGTTACTTTAACAGTCAATTTGTCACACCCCAATTATGGACTAACCAGAATAGTTTGATGAACCGTAAATAAATCAACGGTTCAATCAGGATCTCCTTTAGGTAGTACCCACCATATCAACCACACACACCTTCCACAGAAATAATCAGAGATAAATAAAAAATAAGCGAAAGTCTTTATAATTAATGAACTGAGTATTTAATAGTGCTAAATAAATATTTAATCCAGTTATCTCCAAGTAACTTAAGACATAAAATGAAATAATCAATTACATGTCCGTTAACCAAAATATAAATAATCAAAGATGCATTGATTGCACTCGCACGAAGGATCATGCGTATCTTCAACAGCTTCTACATCCATCATCGCTACGTGTCCATACGTCGGTGCATTCACGTACTCTTCTACAGTAGGACCTGTATCATCAACTAAAAATATTCGACGTCAAAAGGGTGAGCACACATCACGGCTCAGTGAACAAACAAAACAATGCAACAAACATATGCATGCATTCAATTCATATCTTTGGTCTGGTTTTTAAGTTTGCAATATGCTATAGAAAGGATTGGCGGCCACCGCACCTCTATATACGAGTGTGTAAATCCACCCAATGGATCAAACACCATTGTCGTCCCACATGCATTCACCATGGAATAGAGATAGAGGTAAAGTGTCTGGATCAAATACCGCCAACACTTCCTCTGATGCCCTACTCATACCAACACGTAGGCCCCTATTGGCGAGGGCTTGCAACTAACCAATCATAAATGTCATCTATCCAAAGCCTCACCCCAGCATCCCTCAATAAGTCCATAGAGATAGAGCTAAGGCCTCCTGGTAGAGTCAGAGACCACACGGTCCAAGACCACCTCCAATGATGCCCTACGACGTAATACTTCTGCTAAGGTAATGACAATACAACGATGTCAGTGGGCAAGACTTGAGTAGAGATAAAGCTAGAGTCTGGTAACCAGGTCAGAGACCACAATGCCACGTTCTCTTCCTGATGCTCTGCTTGCATCCAATACACTAACCACAAACACATAGTCACATGCCTATTCCTAGCATCACCAATCAACAAGATAGCAAATAGACAAAAGTAAATATACATGAGCAGTAATAACTGTAATATCGGATGATATGTGAGATGCATATTACAAGTATACAAGTATAGAATCAATCATAGTATTGGACTCAATAAAATAGAACAGTTTATTATTATCCCATTTAGTTTAGGTCATGTTCACTTACCTGTTAGCAAAACTTGATCTCCTTTCAAGCCTTTTAATTCTCTTTGAATCAATTTAATGACCTAAAAATTATATAAATTTAAGTTAGGATTCATGTGTAATGTGTTACAGTAGTCGAAAATCAAAACAGATAACTAATAGGTGTCTGATAGGCTTTATGGTCACATGCTGTATAGACCTTACTACGTATGGTCGATACCCTACGGTCGCACTATATGTGACCATACCCTGCGACCATATATTTTCTTGAATTCTTCCCGAATAGCTATGGTCGATGGTATAGTCACCCTATGGTCGATCTATGGTCGATCGTAACTACGACCATATGCTTGTTTGATCTAGAAACCACTTTCAATTTGAGTTCTTCCTCTTGGCTCCTCAGTAGGGTTCGTCCTAATGATCATTCTAAGGTCCATTCTCTTAGTTTAATCAACTGATTACTCCAATTCATTCTCTATGATCTCCCCTTTGAGATTTGCTCAAAAAATCCCTAGCTGAATCCTTACATTGGGTTTGGTATTACAATTTACACTAGAAATTCCTACTCTTGATGTTCTAAGGGTTCAGAGACAAGGTTCATACTTTACTTGTTACAGGAAATCAGTAGAACTCTTCTCTCAGCCTTCTCCTTAGTTTTCTCTCCTTCTCCTTCTCTTTCTTTAGGGTTTGCTAATGTTCCAAAATAGTGAAAAAGGGTTGAGGAATGTCCTTTATATTAAAAAAAAAAAAAAAAACTCTCCATAAAGAGTTCTCTAATAATAAAAAAGAGACCCTCCTCAATTTAGGAAAATTTTCAAGTTCGAAGTCTGATTTGGGGTCTTACGGTCGATGGCCTACGGTCGCAGAACCCGTCGACCGTAGGGTCAAAATATTAGCCATAGTATCAATGGTCTGTGATCTTTGTTTCTTACCATATGGTCGACCATACCTACCCAGGTATTCGACCATACATATACTTTTTAGAATGTTTGGTCGATTTTCATACCTGGTTTAGAATCCTACTTCACGGTCAGTCCACCTGGTCCAAAAATGACGAAAAGACCTGGCACGACACGGTTAGACCAAAGTGTTAAAAGATGATTGGACTCGCTGGACTATGTTATGGCTAGTTAGATTCACGAAACTGGGTGGTTTGATCAAAAGTCATTGTTGTCTCGACTAAGCAGTTATGGATGAATTTCGGATTAGTAGAGTGCGGGTCTTACACAATTATTAAGTTCCAATGATGGTTATGGAGAATTCATGACTACTTCTTTTAAAAAAAAAATTTATCCACTCATGGTGTTACTCATGAAGTATCCTGTCCATACACACCTGAACAAAATGGAATAGTAGAGAGAAAGAACCGACACATTATCGAAATTGCTCTCTCCCTACTAGCTCATGCAAATTCTGGTTGGAATCATTCTCTACGGCTATTTATCTCATTAACCGCATGCCTATCCTCAGTCAAAATTCCTTATCCCCATATCAGGTTCTCATGCAATCCAAACCCGACTACAACCATCTACGGGTCTATGGGTGTCTCTATTTCCTGTGGTTATGGCCATATAATCACAATAAACTGCAATACCGATACCGATCCACTAGATGTTGTTTTTTGGGCTGTAGTGCTCAATCCAAGGGCTATCATTGTATGGACATGAATACCAACCAAATATACACCTCTCGACATGTGGTATTCGATGAAAATACTTTTCCCTTTTCCTCCTCCAACTCTCATTCCTCTCCCACCTCCAAATCCGATCCATTTGATTTCTTTGGGATCTCTCCATCCCCATTATTTAGGAATGGATCCGATCATCCATTGATTCCTTCCTCAACCCTCAGCCCTCATCCTCAATCCACGCCCCTGGTAGATGTGTTGTCCATGCCCATAGTAGACGTCCCACCCGATTTGGACTCTCCTAGTTTTACTTTACCTCCCCCAACCGAACCCATCCCTACTACTTTGGACCCACATCCTCCTACTTTCCCTCCCCCACCCAAACTTGTTCCTCTTTTACCGCCTCCGCTAACCTCCCTCCCTCTATTGGTCCTCTTTTATCGGATTCAAATCGTCTCATCCCTGAGATTCGGGAGGCGTGGCGGCGACCCCACTGGATGGTCGCCACGTGGGGGTCGGATGAATCCGACCCTTCCGTTCGAGCCGACACTCTCTTGTCGGCTCGGCTTGTCGGCTCGAACGAAAGGGTCAGATTCATCCGACCCCCACGTGGCAACCATCTAATGGGGTCGCCGCCACGCCTCCCGAATTTCAGGAATGAGACGATTTGGATCCCTCTTTTATCTGCCCCCACCGATCCCCTCTCCCATGCTATTTCTATGGGACGGACCCACTCAATGCCTACCAGATGTCAATCTGGTATCTTTAAACGCAAAATCCTATCTCACACTCTCCACCCTATCCCAACTGCCCTCCTAACTACCACATATCGGGAATCAACATGCTACACCGAAGCTTCTAAATCTATTGAATGGAGGCAAGCTATGGATCAGGAGTTTAGTGCTCTTCAAAGACAACAAATGTGGTCCCTTATTCCATTTGAATCATCGATGAATGTAATTAAATGTAAATACAGGATAAAAACAAATGCTGACGGTTCCATCAGCCGTTACAAAGCCAGACTAGTGGTTAAAGGTTTCCTTCAACATCTTGGGATTGACTACATTGAGACCTTCAATCCTATGTAAAGGCTACCACTATTCAGACCATTTTATCCATTACTATTTTTAACAATTGGACTTTGCAATAGATGGACGTCGAGTGTGCATTCCTCCATGGTGACTTAAAAGAACAGGTGTTTATGGAACAACTTGCTGGGTACATCGACCCCACTTAGTCCACTCACATTCACCTGATGAGGACAGCTATCTATGGGCTACGAGAGGCCCAACGAGCATGGTATGAGAAATTTTTGAATAGGCTTATGACTATGGCTTTTGGATTTTCATATCCGATCAGTCACTCTTTATATACAAAAAGAGCTAGGTCGTTATCTATCTTCTGTTATATGTCAATGACATCATCATAACAAGTTCCTCTCCTACAGCCATATGCCATCTTATGGATTTCCTTGGCACTCACTTCAAGATGAAAGAGCTCGTTCAGTTATCTCACATTTTGGGCATATATCTTACCCGTGATAATACAGGCCTCAATTGGATCAATCCAAATACATTTTGGAGATACTAAACAGAGCTCAGATGACTGGCAGTAAACCGGTCTCCACACTAGCCACTACACAGAAGTTGGGTCTTGAAGATAGCAATCCTCTGCAAGATATCACCTAATACCGTAGTTTGGTTGGTGCTCTGCAAAATGCCACTTTAATGAGACCAGATATTTCTTATTTAGTGAACCAGGTCTCTCAATTTGTTCAGACCCCTACCGAAGCTCACTTTGCTGCAGTCAAATGAATTCTACGGTTTATGAAAGGTACAATTACCATTGGTCTGCATCTTTAACCTAGTCCAATGGTTATTAGTGTTTTATGTGATGCTGATTGGGCTGGCTGTCCAATTGATAGTCGGTCAACTGGTAGCTATTGTGTATATCTGGGATCTAATCCTATATCCTGGAGTGCTAAGAAACAAACAATGATTGCATGTTCCACCTCAAGGTTTAGTATTTTTGCCTTGCTCATACATCTGCTGAAGTTATTTGGTTGTGCTCTCTTTTTCAAGATCTCTACTATCCGATTACATCTCCACCAATCATTTGGTATGACAATATCTCGGTCATCTCTCTAGCCTTCAATCTTGTATTTCATGATCGCACAAAACACGTGGCTATTGATTATCACTTTATCCGAGAATTGGTTGGTCGTAAAACTATTGAAGTTCGCTATGTATCAAGCCACGACCAAATCGCTAATGTGTTTACAAAGGGTTTATCCTCCACTCGATTGCAATACATATAGTTCAAGCTCAGCTTACGTTCCCTACTGCTTCGCTTGAGGGGGGATGATAACAGCACTTCCAATATTCATGCAAGAACCGCTGGAGATACCCAGTCAACATCTCAACAACCTGATCCATCTCTAAACTCAAGATCCCACACATATCTCTCAACCACCTGATCGGTCTCCATGTTTAAATTGTAAATTCAAATTTAAAATTCTCTTGTAAATGCATCTTGTAATTCTCCTTGATTATAGGGGATCGGATACACTAAGTATGAAGGCATCACATGCGATAATAGAGTAAGCAGTTTCACTCAATATTTTTGCTGTCATTATCGGGATTGATCGATTGTCATACAACTCCAAAAGCCAATCAAATAGGCTAGTGGACTCATATAAAACCACGCACAACCCATGTACAATACAAGCTTCCTCAGGCCCCAATGTCCCAACAATATCAGATTCTAAATACCCCAAGGGGATAGCTACACCAATACCTTAAAATGAAGAGGCCATGAGTTCAATTCTTCTTGGAACTCTACCTACCCAAAAAAAAATTATATATATATATATATATATATATATATATATATATATATATATTCCAAATACATAGGTTGATCAAAAACAAAAAGTTTAACTTCTTTGATTGAAAAAGATAATTCTCTCCTATCTGGGTGGAAGCTAGCTAGCTCTCTACCTTTGGCATGAAGGACCTTTTGAATCAAATATATCCTTAATTCTATCCTCTTCTATCAAATATCTGTTTTCTTCATACCTAAATCTATATCTACTAATTAGACTCACTCAATTATCATTTCTGGTGGAGCCATGTTTCATCTGATAAGAAACTCCACTTCTCTCATGGGACCTAACCTGCAAACCAAAGCATGCTGGAAAGCTAAGAATTTGCCAAGGCTCCATCTACATATGGTGGATTCTATGGATTTCAATCCACAAGATGCTCAAACACATGGAGCTGGATAGGGAGCCATCATTAATTGACTATGATGAACTATTTGTAGACCACTACCAAATTAAGAGGGTGGCTGTCGATCAGAAGGTGCAAGATTGAATATTTGCACATTGGGTATACTGTCTATTCAGTCCTTACTTGACTTCTGCGATTGAAGCTTTTTTTATTTTTCTTCAATTTTCGGTGTCTAAGGTGGGCACACGATAGTGACGGCGAGGGACGGATATTGGGTATCTTATGGGTCCAAAGAGAAAAGTGGGGTACGATGCATGCACCAAGTTAGGCTATGAGAGTCAATCAATTAACCCGATAAGCTTCAATGCAAAACAGCCCAGCATTCTTTGCCAGAGTCTGGGCGGCCGTCCTCCATTTGGATTGAAATTTAACAAAACAAGAAAGGTAGGACCTATACTAAAACTTTAATCTGCTTCAGGGCAGTTGTTACCTACCCCTTGTGCTGGGATGGTACAACTGCCATTGCACCACCAAATCCCCATTTATACAGCACCTAATTGTAATAAATGCATTTCAGAAAAACATGGGAAGAATTTATTTAACCAGTTCATTTTTTGAATATCGTTTTGGGCACTCAGAGAGGGATCCAAATCTTCTCCACCTGGTCAATTAAACATCGGATGGGTTGAGATACATCGGTATGTGTGTCAATGTATCCTAGTCTATCCGATTTTTGGTTGGTGGGTTGGTCTTCTGGAGAGGATTTCTATACCTCAGAGAGGGTGTTAATTGTTCTTTCTTTTCTATTTTGGGTGCAAGTAGAATGGTTCTCGTTCAGCCTTGGATAACCCAGTCTATGTGGTTTTGGGATCAATATAGGTTTGAGGGATTAGTCAGGCTCAATGTCTAAATACACATCGTTAAAAAAATAATAATAAATAAATAAAATCATCTTAGAGCCACACAACAGTATTATGTAATAATATGTTTCCATGCAGTTGGAATACTTCAACCATTATTATGCACTCTCTTATAGTCGTAACTCGTGAATTCTTAAACCTCTAATTTGTCCCTTGGCAAACTTGATTTAAACTAAACAAACTTTAGGTGTACCTGTCGACAAAATTTAGATTATAGCCACCTAAATAAACTGAAAAATTTTACCCATAAAATATAAAAATATTATATATATCAAGTTACAAGAAAAGAAAGGAATAATATAATAAAAGATATACTGGAGGACAGCCCCTGGGATTGCCAAATCCACTGTGAGAAGCATATCCATTTCAACTAAATTAACCTTATTATAATATTTCCCATGTGGTTTTGGTAGTAGATGTCTATGCATAGATATTATACCTCTCTGTCCTGTGGATTCTAGAAACCATGGAAGATGGAACAGATGCGTGAACCATGAATATACAACTCCTATTTAACAATCACAAAGTCTACCTAAATCTGTTTCTATGCATGGGACCATATGGAATAGCCGGCCCATGTCTTGGGGAAGGAGAGAATCTTCGTATTTCAATTTGAATCAAAACTATCAAAAAGAGGATGGGAAAAAGCCATTGTTAATATTTAATCTGGTCGGGCATCAATTTGATTTTTAGTCAAATGAACTAGAAGACACACGTAACATATGCATCCATAACCACTCATCTGCTAATCCCATATGTTTGGTGGGTGCCTTTCAAAGATTGATTTTTTTTTTTTTTCTTTTTCTTAACCAAGGTGGACCCAATATATATAATGGTGGTCCACAAGGTAAGAGGTGGAGGAGAGGAAATGGAGATGGTGAGTGGCAATCGACAGGAATAGGGATAGGTGAGTCGAACATTCGACCTTTCTAGACTTATATCAAAAGCACCGACTGACGGCCACACCACATAGAGCCGAGTTTTCATTCACCCGTGAAATTTGACATTTGGAGAGGCGACAGAGAACAATGTCAGTTTCGGCGTTTGGATAGGACATATGGTACAATGGACTGTTTTGGTGTTTCGAATATTTATTTAATAGGATAATTAATTCCTAGGTAGTGGGATCCGCTTCATCAAAGATTCAAAGGTGAAAAACTTCATCCAAAGCGGAGAGGTCGAGTGTTGAACTCTCCTATCCTTGCTTGGGGTGCATGCATCACTCCTTGTTGCATGGTACCCTCTAAAGTCCAAAGCACCAAAATAAATAAATAAATAATTTAAAATTTGATAACAATAAATGAAAAAATTTCATACTTAATTGAAAAACACAAACTTACTGATAATTGTGTTGACATTCTCGTCCTTAAAAATTTGGATCCATCTAAATGTAATAAGCGTTGTTACAATATGATAATCTCAAGATATAGGGGAAACAGTTTTAATATTTCATTTAAGAATTAATTAATGCACATTTGACAATGAAAAATCCATTGTAACAAGATTTATTACAAATAAAAAATTCATATAAATTTATAATGGTCATATACCATATTATCGTTGACCACTACAAAATGAAAAATTTTGGATACCCATAAAATTACAATATATATCTATTCATTATTTAATACGAACCCCATATAGTGATATGCAGATATTTTCATGATAAGTTTAAGGGTTGGACAAATATTAGCGTTAACAGGGGTATTCAATTCCATACCGTAACGCATCTGTGAAATAGTGTCATACCCTCATATATACTACAGATATAATTAACAAGTCTCATGAACCAAGCAATACTGAGCCGTTGAAAATTAATATAATATACTTTTGAATTAAAAATAATTTGACCTGACTTACAAGCAAAGTAAAAAAGGTTGAATTCTCACCACTCGCTATTATAATAAAAGATTCTCGCAACTCTCACTACATTTTTTACCAAAAAAAAAAACCTTCCCACTACATTACCACCAAGTGTGTCAAAAATGAAATCGAATCATTTATACAGTTTCGTGAAACCGTTAATTATAGAATTCGATTCTAGTTTTAGAAACGAGATGGTTTAGTTAAATGGTTTCGTGCAGTTTAAAACTGATTACACCATTTAAATTGATTAGAACCGTAGAATTATAATATTATTTTTTAAAATTTGATTTTTGATACTAAAGAATTAAATATTCATGACTTAGAGACATCATAGAGAAATTATTTCATTAAATTTGGTAGATTATTAATTTATGAGTATGAATTATATTTTGTTTTGTCTCGATGCATGTTACAATATTAGAAAATAATAATTGATTAAAAAAACCAATTAAAAAAAACTAAATATTAAATAATTTTAATAAAATAATATTTTTAAAAAAATAAATGATTTGATTTTGGTTTGAACCCGAATCGACCCAAAACTAGATCTTAAAACCGAAATCTCTCTATTAATATGTATTCTAATCCTCTCCTCCAAAAAAATCTCGAGAAATTAAAGTTGACGTCCTCACTGGATGGACGATACTTGAGACTTGATGAATCTGAACCTTCCATTTGAATCGACATTAAACCAACAAACTGAGCCAACAAAGGGTATTATCATCCATCCAACAGAGATGGCACCTCTTCATCAGATTCTCTTAAAGAAGAGGATGTGATCCTATTAATACTAGTTAAAAACAGCGGGCGCATTGAATTTTTTTTTTTTTTTGGTTTGAGACCCATTGAATTTGAATACATGAAAGTCAGCGGTTATCATCATCTGTATAAGGTTGTGAAATTTATCTCCCTGTATCGTCTGATCCATAGGATCCTTACCTGAAGAGCACAGGATATTTACCTTTGTCGGTAGGAAAATTAGAAAGTTGGATATAGTAAGGAAGTGACACGTAAGAGTGAGTCAAATCCAAGTTGGCAGGAGAGCGACCCGCACAGGAAAAACATAATTAAAACTGAAAAGCCCACAGTTCAAATTGTATGTTCTACATAACCCACGTGTCCAAGTATTTAAACCTGGCTCTGATATCAAAAAGAGAACTTATCCTTATACGCTTGCATGTGAGCGTGGGAACATGTGACACTCTACGATCACGCAAGACTCCCAGGTGCAACTTGCAAGAAGGGGTACCAACGCACATGATCGAAAGCAACGTTCTCACTGATTTTTCCTTTTTCTCTTTTTTTTAATAATTGTTATTTAATTAATTTAAAATTAATTAATCATAAGTAATCCTAAATTTTAAATTAAAGCAAATCCTTTCTTGGGTGTAACTCCAAGTTGTAGGGAATATCTAAGAAACAAGACTTTTGTGGGCCCACCCACCCCAATAACTCGCACTCTTAGTCTCCTCAGACCGACTTTGTCCTTCTATTCTTTAATTTTGTTATTCTCCACGTTATTTGGAATTTCATGAATACCCTTAATTTCATTAATCACAATCATGCAATTAATTAATCAAAATCCAATTGAAGATAGAAAAGAAAAGCCACTGGATGAGATAAAAAATAATTCAATTTGCACTGTTTCCCTCTTTGCATCTCTTTCTCGAACGTGATTAATTTTCGACTCTCTGATCCTTTGCAACTTGTGCACCCCTCATATTGTTGCCCTCTCATCTCCTCATTTAAAATTTTTTTTCTTGATTTTCTTATATGAATATAATTTTTTTTAGATGCAAATAGATAAAAGAATAATTTTTATGACCTTTAGAAAACAAATCATTAAAAAATTAATAATATTTAAAATCTACTTGAATACAACATTATCCACCGCTTGGTGCATCCAATAGTAATATAAGAAGAATATCTGATACGTTACAAGTCTTGTGACCCAAATAAGGAAGACTTGTTAAGATGGACCTGATCTTCCAAACTTTCCTTTGACAAATTCAAGCCAAGATCTTACCCCCAAAAAAAAAAAAAAAAATTAAGACAAGAAACAGTCTGTTTGATATGAAATACCATTGGGAGAATAATGACAAATAATCAAATAGGTGGTGGATTATGCGATTGAATTAGGACTTGGTTTGACTGGAGATTCGAACCTAGTGTTTTTCATTTCATTCATTATGAAGGTAAAGATTTTCTTCTTTTGTTTAATTTTTTTGGTTGTGATTTAGTGGTTGAAATTTATTCGATGTACATATCAAATCACTTGATCACGATGGAAGAGACTCGAAAAATAAAAGATGGTCCAAACCGATATTATTTTGTGTTTTTTATTTTAAAGGAAAAAAGACAGTTACCTCCCCTATACTATGGCTTAATGACAATTGACCCCCAAAGTTTTAGGAAAAGACAAATGCCTCTCTCAAAAAAACTACTAAAATACAAATAGACCAACGCCGTTAAGAATATTCCATTAGATACTAACGGTGGGAGGTCAATTTTTCTTTAATGATCAAATTAACCTTGAATCAAGAATGAACTAAAATTAAAATGAAGAGACAAAAAGAAAAATTAAAAAACTGAAAGAGGTCTTTCTTCACATTGGGTTGATAGAGCAGACAGCGATTAAGGAACACCCTGTGACTTTGATTCAAGAAGTATTCAACGATGACAGTCAAGGAAATAACAATGAGAATGGGAGAGAAAGGGGAATCGGGTGGAGGTAAAAGACTGCAAGGGAGTAGAATGATGGGAAAAGAAGAGATCTCCCTGTATGAAGCGAACAAATGGATACAAGTTCTTGCTCGGAAATACTTCAATCAATATAATATCCAACACGTCACTAATTGGTATCCAAATCGTACAAGTTCATTTGAAAGAGATGTCTTCTTCTTCCCTCGTATTCATAACTCATTTCTACGAGGAGAGCCTGCAAAAATCAAAGGCATCCATTCCTCCTACAACCCACCAAAAATTGTAAGAAGGTTGAGGAGCTCTCCATTCTCTAAAAATTGTAAGTGATCATGGACCTTCTTATTGAGAATAGTCTCACATTGCTAATGAGATTGGAATCCTGTGGTCTTATATATAGAGAGTCCCTCCACTTGCTAGTTCGAACTTTTGAGTTGAAAACTTGACACTTCTTTGGTATTCCACCAACTACAGCAGGGAGACGGGGCCAAGGTTGTTGAGATGTAACTATGGCACTAATTCATTTGTTGATTTGTTGATTTGTTGATCAAGATTGTTGTTCTTGTTCTTTAGTTCTTGATTTGTCGATTTAGGGTTTCAATAACTAAATTTCTTGTTCTAACTTCTTCAATTTAGGGTTTTAGTCACCTATATCTCTATTTGTGAGGGAGAATGAAAAGGAAGATGAGAAAAGGGTTAATTTAATTGGGATAAAGTGGTTGTATTAATACTTTAACATTAATAGGATTTTAAAGTAATAAAACATTGAGGATAGAATTGTCCACAAAAAAATCACTTTAACACCGTTAAAAATTGGGGTCGTTTGTCTTTTTCTGAAACTTTAGCGGTCAACTATCATTAAGCTATAGTACAGGGGAGGTTACGGTCTTTTTCCCTATTTTAAATAGTTTTCATCGTAGACAATGGTTTTAAATATATTTTTTATAATTTAAATATATATCACATGGTAAGCTGGCCATGTGGTAAAAAAAACTTTACACTCTACAGAAAAAAATAAAATTTAGTGAGAAAATATCAGGGAAATAAATGAAAGTCTAAAGATACAAAGAAAATTTCTGAAATATGCGAGTATATAAGTTTGAATTTGGTTATGTAATTTTACACACGATTTTTATATTTTAAAGACCTTCCTATATGTCTATGTAAGCATGTCAATTTGATATTGAAATGGGTATTGTATTGTTTATACCAATGCTGGTATACTATTTTTTTATCTTGTACAATAATGGTTCAAGATTTGATATTAGTTTCTACCGGTATGGTAACGGTTCATACAGATATATTGGTGGTACATACCATTTAGATATCAATTTGTATATCATTTATATATCGATTTTGTATATCATTTATATATCAATTTGTATATCATTTAGATATCATATATCAAAACCAAATTTCATACTGAATTAGAATTGTATTTCATACCAAATTATAGACTATATTTTGTACTAGATAAAAACTGAATTTCGTACTGGATAAAAAACATATTATGTACTAGTTAAAAACAGTACCGAATTGATACAATAATCGTATGGGAAAACCATTTTTCTTCCCGTATGTTATGGTAATGGTAAGACCTATTTTTCCTTGCATTGAAATGAAAACAACATTGAATTACCGACACTGTAACTATTGACACCGTTATGTTCAAGAGGTGAGAGTTCTCCATAATGCCACTGCGGGGGAATCTCCACAATTATAAATAAGTATACAAAATCAATATCTTTGGTGAGAACCTACAAGATTAAGGAAGGAGAAAGAATATGAGTTAATTGTGAGATATCTTGCAAAAGAATCCCACAAAAAAATTTTTTTTTAAATATGAAATATACGAGTACATAAGTTTGGATTTTGGGATTTGGCTATGAAAACCTTTACATTTTATAGAGCTTCATATATGTTCAAGTGTTGAGAGTTCTCTACAATGTCATTGTAGGAGAATCTCTCATAATGCCCAAATGGGTATATAAAAAAGTTATTTTTAATTGGGACCCATAACATAAAAAAGGATAGAAAAATAATTTTAGTATAAAATATATATATAAATTATGTGAGCGATTGTAGGAAAAAATCCCTACAATAACGCTGCAGAATCTTTTTGGTCCAATGGTTAAAATTTATACTTTTTAACTTTCATATGCCAAAATTTGGTGGATGATCATGCCAAGCTATACAGAAATCCATTTGCTTCTGTCAATTTAAAAATTGTTTAACCCCCACTACTTTCAACTAGACCATATCACTATGTATGATAATATTAAACAAATATAAATGATTCCATTGGTTATGTACTCAATAAATTATTTATATAGAGAGATAACAATCCAAGCTTATCCCAAGGACAAAAATAGATACTGACAAAATGGTCATAATAGTAGTTTCCATGGTTATATTATATAATAATACCCAATAGAGCCAAACAAAATGGAAATACAATAATAAAATAATAGCAACCAGGTTGGGTAGAGTCGTTGTCGACCAAATTCCATTGGCTACCTTTTAAATAAATTCAATTTTCTATTTTAACAAATTGTTTTAACAAATTAATAAAACCCACCAATAGAAAGTGGAATGAGACGCGGTAGGAACGAATGAACGCAATAATCATTTTTTTTTTTTCATATTAAAAAAAATCGAGGAATAAGAACGGATACACTGCATGGGAATAGTTTAATTTATCGTACAAATTATTCTCCTAAAACTTTTGAATTAAAAAGGCAAAAAGTATCTACATAAGAACTCATCTAGAGAGATCTTCTTTAGATTATACTGTCACATGAAAGATGATTTTGATGATTATAGAATATGTAGGAATGGTCTGGGATATGTAGTGGACCTTAATGCAACGTTAAGTTTGCCCCATTATGACTTAATATTTTTGGATTCGAATGAAATGTAAATGGATTAAATATTGATTAGCAATGATCGGTTTTGGATACCACTTAATTGGATATGGGTGTTTTTAATTGGATATGGATACGAATCAAATATGGGTTTTCGATTATCTATTTACACCTCTGACTTGTAATTCAGACTAGGGGTGTCGACGGGGTAAGTCTAGACTAAATCGATGTTGGACTTTATAGGGTTTGACTGAAACATGTTCATTAAGAAGTTTGGACTGGATGAGTTATACTGTGTACATTAACTAAGGGATTGATACGATATATGTTTGTTTTCGGGCTGACTTTGGGTCGTTTCGGTGTCGAGTTCATTTACTGGCCCGGTAAGGGATATCATCTTACTTTGGTACTGATGGAGTTGATCACCATATCTTCAAATCCCTTACATTTGGTTTAAATCAAACCAAGATGAAATTTGGTTCTGGCTTGGATGGTCTGCCTTAATTAACAATTTGGTTTCGAGGTAGCCCAGATCGAACCAGGACCGGAAAGTATTACAACAAGCTAATCCAAAACGTATCCACTATTAGTTCGGTCCGGATCAGTTTCGGATTAATTTGGGTTGGTTTAGTCTTGAAATTGACACTCCTAACCTGAACCTTCCTCCCATCTTTAGCTATGATTTGCTTATAATCCATGTCTCTTAACTGTCTTAAGTTGCGTTTGTATGTTTTCTTGTAATGCAATCTTTATTAATGGACTAAAATGTGAAACATTTGAGTCCTGGGCTAAAAATGCAGGATGGACAAAATTAAGAAGAAAAGACCATGTTCTCTTAACACATTCATTCTATGATCAAAGAATAAGAATGGATACTAAATTTAGCTATTTTTCATCTTAGAATATGTTCTTGACTTAAAAAGCATTCGAATAATACATATCAAATGCGCCTCAATCACTTGATTCTCTAGAACTTGTAAAATCTTACAGAATCCTCAAGATCATAGTTAATTAATTTTTTTATTATTAACTAGATATCTATTCAAATCCATCAGATTATGTACAGATTGTCCAAATCAGATCTGAATAGTGCTCCGGTTATCCCTAGACGGATACTGATGTAAATAGAATTCAAAATTTCAATTAATCCATTTACATCCCTTAAATCTAGAAAAAATCTCTCTCCCATTTAATCCATTTACTCTCCATGCATTCATCACCTACCATATCAAAGATAGGTCCCACACACCATGGACAATGATGGTTATGGTTTGATGGAGAAATATATTTACGTGGTTGCAAAATTTAACCTCATCCAGAAAGTTTCCTGTGGGACGAAGACATCCAGAAAAACCGGACTCTAGAGAAATAATGCAGGAAGAGAGAGAAAGTGAATCTTTGGTTAGATTTTAAGTAGAAGAAACAAATAAGATGTAAGAAAAAAGAATCTTATTAGGATAAACATGAAGACAGCAAAACCACTGGCCCATCCCGTCGGGCGCCCACAGTCCTGGATAAAACCAGAAAAGGCAGACAGTGGTTTTAGTAGTTTTGGTAAAAGTGGTTTTGGTACGAATTCCATAAAACCGGGAGTAGAAGTGGGGAAAAAGAGAAACCTGAGGTAGCGTTTTCCACGATATGTGGCGATTCGCCCGTAGTCCAACATCTGAACGTGGTTGACACGCGCTATTTTCCTATCTTCCTGGTTTTGGACCCTCTTGCATGGCAACTTTCACCTGTCCCCACCACAACATGTTCCATCACTCTTATCTTATCATTTCTCAACCTATTTTCTCTATAATTTCAAATTACCCAAAATACCCTTCATTCCCACAGTTTGGCTTGTTCTTGAAGTAAGCGTGTTGGAGTCTAATTGTAATTAAGTAGCAAGTGGGAGGTTGGACATTAAAAAAATATTAAAATATTTAGCAGAAAAATAAGGCTAACTTTTTATTTTTTGACCACTAAGGACCACCGGTTCCACTTTATCAAATATCAAAACCAGGTTCTACTCCACCGCTATCTGGGAAACCGCTGCGGCCACCCACCTACAAAACCCACAGCTTTCATCTCCCACAAACCATCTCTCACTTAAATACACCCACCCATCTCCTCTTTTCTCCCCCAAACCGAGTTTTCTTCGCACTCAATACCCTTTTCTTCTTCAACAGCGAATATGAGAATGAGTTGTAATGGATGTCGAGTCCTTCGGAAAGGTTGCAGCGAGAACTGCAGCATCAGACCTTGTTTGCAGTGGATCAAGAACCCAGAATCCCAAGCCAATGCCACTGTCTTCCTGGCCAAATTTTACGGCCGAGCTGGGCTCATGAACTTGATTAATGCTGGCCCTGAACACCTTCGCCCTGGTAATTAATTAAACCTCTCCCCTTTCTCAAAGATGATAAGAGGTTTCTCTTTTCCTTTAATTAACTGTTTTTGTGATCAATTGCAGCGATATTCCGATCTCTTCTCTACGAAGCTTGTGGGCGAATCGTGAATCCAATCTATGGTTCAGTTGGGTTGCTTTGGTCTGGAAGCTGGCAGCTCTGCCAAACCGCGGTTGAAGCGGTTCTCAAGGGCGCTCCTATCGTTCAAATACCATCTGAAGCGGCTGTGATTCCTGGCGTTCCAATGAAAGCGTACGACATACGGCACGTCTCCAAGGAAGAGAACTCTACCGTCTCTCAAGAGCTTCTTCACAAGGTCAAGACTCGGGGCCGGTTCAAGCGTTCTGCAATCAAACCCAAGGCCAAGATCGGTTCGGCCGCCGAGTTTATCTCCGAAACGGCGGTATCCGACGCGGCTGCTACAATCACCACCGATAAGTGGCAGAGATGCTACCATGAAGATGACTTCAACCGCGCGTCGAGCCATGACCATGAGTCGTCGGGGAGCCACAGCCATCGGACAGAGCTGAACGGGGAAGGAGACCGAGAAAGTAGAGAAACAGAGAGTATGTTTTCTGTGGAGACCGTGGAGCCGTCGCTTATGAGCCGAGCCGAGACTGCGCGAGCTGTTAAATTCGATAGCCAAACTGATGAAAGCGAAGTGGAATTGGAACTGACCCTCGGCTTCGAGCCGGTTCATCGTACCGATACCGTAGTCGTGGGACCCAATAAGGGGCGTGGCGATATCAATGGTTCTGGTTATGACACATGTAAGATGGAACTGAGCTTAGATTATCCAGTATGAGTCGCGTCTCGCGATAACACCAGTTTTGGCGGATTTTTGTTACAAAATTCCCATTAGGTCCTTTTTGTAAAAGTTTTCTTTCCCTATTAGTCTTCTGTGTATAAACGTGAATTACATACAGTAGGGGGGATAATTTAGAAGTTTTATACTTTCTTTTTTTTATTTTTTTTGATAGAAAACATGTAATCATCAACCTCAGAGTCATGGCTTTGGTTATTTATTACTGTCTATGGAATTCTGATTTTGCAATTTAATCCCAGTAGAATCTGTCGTTCCCTGTCATAACTCTTAGATTGAGTGTTTTGATGGGTTTTCTAGAAAAGGCAAGAAAAACGCGATGAGAGAGAGTTTATTACGTGGAGAGATTGATAGGGTGGTGTGCGGTTGTCAAGCTTCACCTGGCCCTAGGGTGGTGTGCTTTTTGCTTTCCCGAGGAAATGGAATCCAAGTTAGTTGATGACAGAGGGATTGTGTGTGAGATCACAACACGTACGAAGACAGGTGTTGCACATGAGGTGGCTGTGGACCCACAGTTCCCATGCAATGCAATGCACCTAGAAGTTTGGAAGTTCCTTTCGGTTCAGGGGACCAACAGTTAGCCGGTCTGGTTCACCGCCGTACTGTGATGGAGGGAAGTTGGTTGGGTGGACCCCACTTCACATGATAGATATCCATTTTATGGGAATTGGGATACGTGACGTTCTCCCAGCACACCCGCATTCAAAAAGAACAAAATGATAGAGGGATGTCGGTTCTATTGAATGGTTCTGATCCAACGGGAGAGTGGCATGGAATGGATAATATTTCCATAAATCTACAATTGGAAGGAGAGGATTTGAAGGATTTGGTGGAGGGATCTGAGGTTTTATAGCAAGAATCGAAGATACTGTTAGTGAGATGTTCAAAACTTTATAGAGATTAAAAGAGGCAAAAAAATCCTCTCCAGCCCATCTGCTTGTCAAGGGCGGGATTTCAGTCGGTCCACCTCCCTATATATTGATAGACGGATCGATTGATTCTTAGCCTTTGGATCAGAGAGACAGAAAGCTCCTGCCGTCGGAGATGATTTCTTTCCTTAAAAGAGCCAGGGAATTTTGAATTGGCAGGGGGATTAGAACTTGGTTTTGGCGGATGTTCCAATGTATTTCAAACAGAAGAGAGGCTGTGACAGAGGGCACGACAGGAGCAGATCATGGGAGACGCTCACCGACAATGACAAGGAAAGTGACCAGAGAGATGAGGGAGGTCCGGTCAACCACGTCAGGAGAGACTGGTGGCGGAGGATATGGCACTGCGGCGCCGGCTGATAAGCTATAAGTGAAATTAGCTCGGGTGATGCAACAATTTTGTCCGTAACAATTCAACTCCACAGATGTCTCACCGTGGAATTCAAATTGTCTCCTCCTAGGGTTTAGGAGGAAACTCGGCTCCCATCATCACATGTGGGCATCGGTTTGATCCGAGTCTTCCATCCTAGTTGGTAAGGTGAGTCGAGTTTTTTCCATCCGAACTGGTGCATAAATTGACATTCCCCATTGACTCACCTTATCTGTTCTTATGGAGGATTCGGATTCAATAAATGTCCACGTGTTGAGCATCGACTAGTAGAAATCGAATCTCCTCCAGAACCCTGGGAGGAGACGATATGGATCCCTTGTCCACAATGCAAGATTTGATTCTGACAGCGTAAGAAAATTTCGACTATCTTGAGTTAATTTGAAATTTTAAATCAAAGAATCTTCTTTCCGTAGAAGACTCTCCAAACGCCGGATTTACATCGTCTCCTCTCACTGGTTCTGGGAGGACAGTGACAACCTATCTCGGATGGTTGCTGTTGTCGATGGATTCCGTGTGAGTGGATTTATCCGGGACAAACAATATGGAGATACAGTGAAACACTGGGGCTCCTTCTCAGTATAGAGGGGTTCCTTGAGGTGTCCTAGGTTTGATGAATCTCACACTACTGGTTTGGGAGCAGAGTAAGGAGAATAATCGGATTGGAGAAGAAGACTAAGGTGTTAAAAAGTGAGAAAGATCAAATGAGCATTCGAAGTCCCTCATTTTCATTCCCTTCCTTTTTCTATTACAAGCGTATATCTATATATACATTTTTGGTAAATTGGAGTTCTATTTTCTAGGAAACTCTGCCACATCGTCGCCATTTGTCCCATTCTGGCCACTATAGGCAGAATAGGCTGACAATCCTACGACTCTCTGGCCTGGGCTACTATTTCCTATCTGCCGCATTTCGCCCCCACAAGATGGCCTTTTCGACCCCCCTAGGGTTGAATTCGACCCCTCGTGGGCCTTGTTTTCCGTGTCCACCAAACCTTGTCCACGTCAAGGTTCTCTTTTTCCGAGTGATAGCCCTCTTTTCCGTCGACTTGGACCGAGATCTCAGGAATCGGTGGGTCAGACCAGTGTGTCTCCTGTCTGCAGCCAGTTTCAACATTTATTATCATTAATGGTTCGCCATTAATGGTCCACCTACCCTTGTATCGTCATCATATTGGGTTAGTGTCAGACCACGAGGGTCGAACACGAACCGCCCGGTGTATTTACTCGTATATCATTTCCTTGATGTGTTAGATGATCGCCACATGACTTTTCTTTACGATCCTTTTTCTACGGCCAGATGGATTGGTAATCGATATTTACCCTAACAGTTGCCATGTGGCTCTCGGTGAATCCGAGACCCACGTCCTAGCCGACACCCTCTGTCGGCTTGGCTTGTCGGCTAGGTGTCGGCTCGGATATAGGTATCGGATTTACCGAGAGTCACGTGGTAATCATCCGAGATAGGTTGCCACTGTCCTCCCAAACCACTAGGAGGAGACAATGCGGATCCCCAAACGCGAAGAAAAAATTTGAAGGACGAGAAAATCATATGCGAATGTTAACTGTTTTTATTTTTCTATACATTCAAACACGGCTTAGACTAATTGGCTGTCAAGAAATAAAAATATTTTTTTTTTCTGAAGGTGAAAGAGAGATTTTTTTTGTTTTTTGTTTTTTAGGCAGTTTCGGTCATAAAGCCGAGACTGAGATCGAAACCTACCAATCTGGTAAACTAAAACCTGACATTAGTTAATAATTGATCAGTCGGTTTTGGTCTTTAATAGTTTTGGTTAATCAGTCTTCATCGATCAGTTTTGTCATTTTTTTAATTGTTTTTAACTAATTAGTCTTAATTATACTAATTAGTCTTAATTATTCCTTAAATCGTTTGGGTTTTGGATTTTTTTTATTTATACTAAATTACAAATACAATGTCGAAGTTGTAGGTTTTAATCTTGTTCCCATAGGTTTTGCTTCTGTAATTGATTAAACTTCAATCATCGATCGAAACAACAGTTGGATCTTTACTTCTAAGTTGTTTTTTGATACATATTCAAAGTCCTAAAGTTTAGAGAGAAATTAATTTACAAATAATGATTGAATTCCAACCATCTTACAAGCTCTTCTGTAGGATCACAAAAACAGAAAGAAATGAAGACAACAGTCATTTTAAAGTTCATATCACCACTATCCGATACAATCAATCCTTATTTATTTTTATCCAAAATTTAGTTTTAAGCATATTGACTCGTATTAAAGTGTATTGTTGTGTATCGACCTATATCGACTTGTATCGAAATGTATTACTGTGTATGAATATGTATTGAACTGTATCAATTCTATACAATGGATACATAATGATTAGACACACTATTTTAAAAATTGGGGATGTATCGCAAGGGTATCATATCGACCCCTACGATATAAATACATATCAATGTGTATCAATCGTATCGTATTGATACTTAAAACCTTGATGACGGCCCTTAAATATATTGGACTGTGATTATCTGATTACTCAAAAAATTGCATAACTCAAAAAAAATAATAAAAAAATAAATAAAAAAGAAATAGAGTCATTATAAACAGGTGGTTTGGTTTCGGGCTTAATCCATCAGGTTTGATGGGGTCTAATTTTGACACCTATGATTGTGGTGTAATTTAGAATTTAATCAATCCGGAAGATCGTTTAAACATTCCATGATTGTGATCGATCATATCACCTTACATACAATGGATGGAGATCATCTTTTATTGGATCCAAATCGTCTCCTGCGGCAGGAGGTTCCTGCCGCAGATCCAAGGATCGGGATTTGGTCTGGCCGCCTGTCAATACATTGGGGGGTGGGCCGGCTGAAATCCAGCCCTTGGCAGACGGCAGGACCGCAGGAGAGGATTTGGTTGCTCTTTTATTGTCTAATCGTTCAGTGCTGGGCTGCATCTAGTTTTGTGCCAACCACCCTGTTCCGATTGACGGCTGGAGGGACTGTGACAATTAATCACGAGCCCTGTCCCGCTCACAATTGCATTGGTTGCTTGATTGTGATTGACTTTGCCCTTTTAAGTGTCCTTTTCTGAAGTTTAGTTTGACTACTTGAGATGGTTAGGTTTATATCTTTGTAGGGGTGGTGGAGAGTATTTAATTATGCGAGAGGTGTTTAGATTACGTACTTAATTACGTACTCACGCACTGAGTATGGTAATACCGTGTGAAAGTGAATCTTTTCTGAGTTGGGTTAGGTCAGGATTAGGCTTCTCCTCCAAGACTGGATTATTATTCAATAGAGTGATTAGTGTGGAATTAAGCTGTAATCTCTTGTGATTGATGGTCAGTAAATACTTACAAAACAAAATTACAGCAAAAGGACCGTTGTCCTGGTCCCACATGTCTCCTCAACTTTTTTTTTATTATTAATTTTTTTTTTAGTTTTTTCATTATTTTCTTTCTCATGAGGCCAAGACTAAACACAAACAACTTGCTTTACCAAAAAAAAAAAAAAAAAAAAAAAAATCACAAACTTACTTATATTGGCAAATTTGACTTGTGTATTAGGGTTTTCGTAAATGGATGACATGTGTCATCAAAATTAAAAAAACAAAAAAGAATGAAATCGGATTGATATCAGTCTGAATCGATTATTGAAACCCTGACACACAAATCAAATTATGAATTATCCTTAGTTTTTCATATAATTTGGATTAGTGATAAAATAACATGATCCACTCTAAGTATATATATATATAAAAAAAAAGAAATTGATCTGCTGTGGTGGTGGATTAGGGACTGTGTTAGTACTATAAATATTGGTTTTAAATCCTTGCAGCTTAGTTGGTTATTCTTTTCTTTACTCTTGTATACAAACAAAACGAAAGAGAATCGTTAAAGATTATTGAAGATTTGAAATCAAAGCTTGGACGAACAATATGAAGAAGAAATCTTGAACACACAAAGTACACATTTATTCATTGATGACACATGTCATCCATCTATTAAAACCCTAACACACAAAGTACACATTTATCCATTGTGTTTTAAGAATTTTGTATTAATTATTAAGATTTATTCTAATCATTCAATTTAAAAAAAATCTTAAAAATACATAAACTAGAAAATGTATAAGGGTAGGGAACCGACTATATATTGTCCTTCAAAATTTGTGGTGTTAGTGTACTTATCATTATCTACTAATGTTGATTTTTAAATTCAATTTGGCATCATACCATCATACCATCATGCATCAACAAAATCCTCGAAGATTGTTTTTTTTTTAAAAAAAAAAAAAAAATCTGTGGGCTGAGGCGTGAAGAACAGGGAACCATGCAAATAGATCCTTCCATCCATGCATCTAGGTAGATTTGGTACTTTGATTTTAATAAGAGAGAGTTAGTGGGGGATTAGTTGCAATGAGTTGAGGGGAGAGACATGGTTCATTGTGGGTTAAATTTCTAATTCAAATTCAATTTTGTACCTTTTAATATATTATATATCACATCTATATCAATACTGCAGCCTTTCTGATAGTCTTTTATTTTTCAATGTTTTCTCATGTTTTTCTTACTAAGTAGTTGATTAATTTTTATCCAAACTATGATTAAAAATCTTATCCATATAATATATTTAGACCTTAGTCCTAATGCACTTCGTTTTCTCTATTATATTAATTAAGGGTGTTAAACAGTGTAATTTTGTTTAACGATATGGTTTGGTTTTGATTAAATGTATAATGAGTAAAACCAAAACTGAACCAATCATTTATTAAACAATTTCAAAATACTTATCAAAATCTATAATGAATCGATTTCGATTTTTTAGTTTTTAAATGGTTTCCTTGTTAGGAGGAAGAAAAGGAGACGAAAACACTTGCTTACGATTTTAAAATATGCCATGTTGAAAGCATTAAAACAAAATTATTTATACAAATATAGACATTTAGTCCTAAAGGATTAAAGTAAATATTTAGTCAGTTTTAACGGTTCTAAAGTCGATTTGAACGGTTTTTCATTTTAAAACCAAATTGACCATTTAAATAAATAAATTCATTTTCAAATTAAAATCAAATTATTTAATAATCAATTTCACGATTTCAATTTAAACAATTTGATTTGATTTCAATATTCGGTTTTGTTTCATTTTTGACACCCTTATTAACATTAACGAATCTATAGACCTATACATGTTGATTATAAAGCCCATAAAATAGCTTATATAAATCAACCTTTTCGTTACCATCCAAACCATCAATTGTAAATTATAAAATTTAAGTTCAAAAATCATGTGTAATAAATTGAAAAAAAGCAAAATAAATAAAAAATGAAACACTAAAGTCCTTTTTTTTTCTTTTTTTTCACATTCTCGTTAGAAAGTTTTTTTTGAATGAGCATGTATTTTTGCCACGTGGCAAAATAGTTATTGGGTTCAAAATTTATAGACGGGAAGATCCATATATCCCTTATCCAATCAGTTTGACAGACGGGCTATTACGAGGCTGCTCTGTGTATCCAATGGTTAGATTGCCAAATCGACAGCACGCAGTTGTTTCTCTTGCACCAGAGGTATCTCTTCTAGCTTTTTCATTCAATGATAATTTCATAGCTTCAAATTTCAATTCTAAATTTATTTTTATGTTCAATTATCATTATCTAATGCTGAGATCTCAAACCTGGACGGCGTTATGCCAGTGCAATTGATTCTCTCTCTACTTCTTACGTAATTCATCTTCAAAGCCTTCTCACATCTGTCGGCAGGCTTTCGCTTGCTTTTAGCTAGGTTCCATCAAATGTAAAGTTATGCTCTCAATCGTTAAGGATTTAGGTAGCATATTTCAAGCACCATTGCATGTAGGAATTAGGGATTTCTTGGAATCCGAATTTTGCAATTTCTTCACTATGCACGAATGGAATTACAGGGTTGATGAATGTTGACTTGACGGTGAAATGAAAATTAGGGAAAATTGAAATGAGTCAGAAGAATCACACAGAACATAGGAATTTCTGTGATGCATCCATCATGGTATAGTGGATTGCAGCATGCATTCACATTCTCATAATTCACCTCCCAAACCAGAACCTTGAACTTTAGAGGACCTGAAGTTTCCAGATTAGCTTAAAGGATATCCCAATATCCCAAATTGCTATGTTATCATGCAATGGAAAGTAGAAAGAGTGAGCAGGACAAATAAGTCCCGTCACTTGTAAGAGTCCAGATCCTATCGTAGGACTCATTAGGTGAGAATATGAAGATATCAGATAACAAGTTAAGTATTTTGGTGCTCTTATGAACCAAACTATGCTGATGGTATATTTCCTAAGGTTTCAATTAATTTTCAAAATGCTTGGATGATCAAATGGATTCAAATGCTTGTATTTATTTATTGGTCAAGTTCATCCGAGTGACTAATACCTCAAGGGCTAAAGATGCAGCTGTAAAAATGAGCATCATTCACCATCATACATACCATAGCCAGTGATGTATTTTTATGTAAGTAAATTTCAACCATCAATTTAATCACCTACTATTTTTTTTCTTAACACATATTATTGACATTATAAAATTTCAATACATATCTTTTTACAGTAATGTATTAGCATTTTTTGATTATTTTCTCTTACAGTTCTTATTGAACGCTTATTGCTTTCATGGCATGGGACTCTTGCTGGTCTTTTGTAGGAAAAGAAAGGGATTTGGAAGGGTGGGGAGGAACATCCACCCATCATAGTTTCCTTAGCAATTCAGTCATCAGTCCTTCAGATTTGCTTTAGTTAGAATCAGGAGGATGATGGGGAAATTTGCGATTATATTGTGTCTTCACTGTTATTTCCAGTCGATATGATGAAAACAACCTTTGTTAAAAATGGCTAAAAGTTCACCTTAATTGAAGAACCTCAGGGCTTTTTTATTTTTATTTTTATGGGGGAGGCAAACCAGTGCAAATCCCGCTTTCGCAGGGTCCTAGAAGGGATGGATAGATTTTGATCCTAATCTTTGTCATTTTTTGCACAAAATGGTGTCAAGTTTCCAACTCAAAAGTTCGAACTAGTAAAGTGGACCCAAGATTCCAATTTTATTAGCAATGGGGACTATTCCCAATAAATGGCACCCTCAAACTTGAACCCTTGCCAGTGAAAACAGAACAATAATAAAATACTCGAACCCTTGTCTTCATGCTGGTGGCCCAAGCTTTTTACCATCACACCAAGTGAGTCCCTAAAACTGGGAAAATTGCATACAAAATCTTTTATTAAATTATGAAACAAATTAGATGACAGCTTCATGTTCATTAGGAAAAAAATAAAAATAATAGTGGTGCATGTCAATACATTAGGGTTAACCCAAACCAAACTTCCAATTGGTACCTAGGGAAGGCAATAATGGTCCTAAACTATGACCATATATCATTTGACGTAAATTTCTTCTCAAGTGATTAAATTCTCCCTTGTACTGTATGAAATAAAAATGTGGCTCACTCGGTTCAAGCATGGCTTGTTTTCTCTTCAGAAGGTGCTGAAAACCATTTGTTTAGACGTTGTGATGCATTTTCCACCTGTAAGCGTAAAGTATTAGTCACCCAACAAACAAAAGAAACTAAATAGCCCAGATACAGAGTGAAACTAATGACTGTGGTCTAGAAATCAGATGCAATCTAGATGGAAAAGAAAACACAAATTAGTTAGGAGAACCCAAAAAAAAGGAAAAGGAAAAATCAAAGAAAATGTGGAGTAAACAAATGAATTCAGTGTATAGCAATTGATTTGGCCAAGCTGAATGCTTCATTTACAGTTCACAAAGACAATATGCTACCATTATGTTTCATCACTGAATACCATTTAATAAGAATCACCAATTGAGATGCTGTATCACAGTCCTAACATTCATCTTTCTATGGCTTAGCATGTATTGTTTTTTGTACCTGAGCTTTCCAATCAGTTCTCCAAGTAATCCAAAGAAGAATAAGTGTTTGCAATGCAACTCCACAAAGCATTCCAATCCAGATACCCTAGAACGAATAAGAAGGTCAACAACTGAGAAAAAGAATGGTGCAGATGTTAGGGAACTAACAAGGTGAAACCTAAAACTCATCGCAATAGTGTGATGGAATTGGTGTCTTCTGAGGCTCAGTTACTATTTTTTTAACAATTGGATCAGTATGGAGAGTGGGAGCCATATTATGTCACTTTTAGAATTAGATAATGGTTTATTACCCTAACACCAAGTTTTGCAACATAACCGAGCAACAAGCCTATAGGAATCCCTGCCACATAGTAGCTCCCGAGGTTGACATATGCTACCAAAGTTTGCCGACCAGCACCAACAGCCACCCCTGTGTGTAAAATTTGAGAAGGAAATGAAAATATATCAGATAGACATAGAAAGCAAAATAATCAGCCTGATTATTATCCCTTAAGGCCTTGTTTATTTCAATGGAAATGTTTTACTTTCAACTATTTTTTTTTCAGTTTTATGGTTTAAAATAGTGAGTCCTATTGTAAAACTACACATCCCCATCATGTTTACTTCTGATGAAACAATCTCTATCACTGAAAATTTTACGTTGTTTCCTGTCTGTTATTTCCTACATTTTACGCTGAAACAAATGGAGCCTCAATGAAATTAACTAGGCAAATTCCATTTTGATTATCCATGCCAATTTGATTTCTTGGATGAAACAATCATTTGCCATGGCAGTTGGTTTTCTTTCTTTCTGGACAAATAATGACTTTATTGATGAAAAAGCAAAAAATCTAGTGGTAAACTCCTCCAAATAGGTTTAAGGTGGATAAGAGTAAGACTGAACTACTTCAAAACAAGAATAAAATAAAAGCTGAATAGAAGCTGGTCACGCACTACAGAATATATGATAGAACTGCAGTTTTTTAATGCCAGTCCTTAGTGGGCAATCTGCTGTATCTCTAGATTGATGATACAAACCATTCAATGAATACAAGATGGAGGAATATTATAACATAGTAATTTATAAATTAGAAATTTTTATTTTTATTTTTAGCAATATCAGGAAGAGTGGCTTGCCTGAGAGCACTGGCTGAACACTATTGAGCAGGATAGACAAAGAAAGTAAACTGGAAAGGCTTGACACCGCTTTGGCCACCTCTGTGCTGCTTGTAAATGCATAGGATATGACATGTTTAAAAGCCAAAAACAGAACTGAAAATAGTACGCCAAGAGAGACTGAAGTACTTAAGTTGACTATAATGGAAAATTTTGCAGCTTCTGCGTCTCCCCTCCCCAATTCATTTGCTACCCGCACACTGATAACAGAAAAGTGTATGAATAAAATATATTTAGAAAAAGAGAAAGAACCTAGGAGGAGATTTATAGAACACACACAGAGTCTGTCCGTTTTAAGCCATACCTAGCTGCAGACAAGAAACCTATGCATATCATAAGCTCCCAAGTATTGATGTTAAGGCTGCAAGTTCACAGTTATTTGTTTAAAAGTACTTATGTTAATCAAAGAGTGATAAAGATGGAAATAAAAACTGAGGGCAGGTGGCAAAAATATTAAAAGAGAAGACACAACTAATATATATTACCAGATAGAGAAGGCAGATATGGCAATGGTAGCCTTCTTCATGTAGCCTGCAAATAAGACTAGCAGTGCATTGTACCATACCTCTAAGCTGTTAAGAAAGAGGAAAATTTATAAAGAAAAAATCAACAATGTTTCCAAAGAGAAACTATTGCATGTAAGCATGGACAATAAATTAAAGAATCTAAAATTTTGTGATTCCTGGTAGATTAATATCAAAGATGGATGTAAGGTATGTGACTTTTTAAAATCCATCTATCATGTCTAAAATTTTGTGATTCCTTTTAGATAAATATCAAAGATGGATGTAAGGTATGTGACTTCTTAAAATCAGATGGTATTGCAAATTCTAGTATTAATGGAATGAAGGCTGGTATAAAAGAAGCATGAAAAATAGGACCAGCAGCCTGAGCAATAGGAACAAAAAAGCATAAGATGGGAAAAGCAAGAGCCCAGTATTGCTCAATTGTACAATTTCCTTTCGACTAAACTTCATGAGTGTACATCAGAGTTAAAACAAAATCAAACACCAAAACCAATACTCACATCCCACCTAAACAGTCCCAACAAGAAGAAAACCTCATCTTGTTAATGAAGTGAGAGCAGCGTTTCTTTTCCCTCTGGGATTTGCCAAAACAGCCAAAAACTTATATACTTGTCAAGGATATCATCTTTTCTAAACCCATGTTTAAAGGTTATAGGGTGGTAATCCAAATGATAGATGTTCAACCACTGGTTGCTCTGTTTTCTTGGGTGACCCTATTGTCTCTTGGGGCATGAAGAAGCTGCCTAAAACTTCCAGCCCTGTTGCTGAGGCCAAATATCACTCTCACTACTAGGACTCTAATATTATTTGGATTCAGTGCTTACTGCATGACATTGGATTAGGAGGGTTTTCCACCTCTGATTTTATGCCATGATAACTTAAATGTTTTTTGTATGGCCATCAATCAAATATTCATGCATATAGGAAACATTTTGAAATTGACTATGATCTTCTGGATAAATGGTTTGCTCATGGTGCTCTGCATATTGTTTGTTCCAGGTGGTGATCAAGTGGCTATATTTTTACGGAAGTGCTTTCTTTTTTTCTACCAAGACACAAGTTGATGGTTCTACCACACACACTGTGAAACCTTCCTTTTTTTTTTCTGGCGCAAGGGGGGAGGGGGGAAGGAAGAGAGAGAGTAGGATTTGCCATGTTATTTTCATTATTCATTATGTAGGATCAAAATTGTAATTGTTGTATCTCTCATAATCTATATATCTGATTAAAAGAAGAGTCCTCTCACAGTGTGAGAGTTTGACCCAATTTCCCTCTTTTAGATGCCTTAAACCTTCATTATGACTAAACTGTTCACAACTGCACTAAAAATCATTCTTAGCACAATGGATGATGGAACATGAGGGGAAATTGATAGTTCTTGAAGATTTTAGAGTGACCTTTAAAACGTCACACGAAAGGTCCATTAGTGATATAGATAAGTTCCAGCACAAGTATTCATGCCGGAACAAGGCCAAATCCAAGCCCAAAGCCTACTGTAATGGGTTAATAAGTAGCCTAATGGATTATATGGGTTATGGGCTAAGACTTATTACATTCTTTTGGATTTGGAGTTAATTACACAATCATGTTTCTTTTTTTTTTTTTTCTTTTTTTTTACCTTCGTTTTAATTTCCCTTCATATGATAATTAAACTTTTCAAATAGATTCAATAGTGCTGTCATATTTTCCTATAAAATCCAAATAATTTGGTTGAAAATTGAAGTAAAATTTGATTACTATGTTTTGCTATCGAGTTAATTATACAATCATTGTTGGTAATGATTAGAAAGTTTCCATTTTTTTACTTCTTTTAATGTTACTCCTCTTCTCTTTCAACCGGGTGGAACCTCAGTATTTATATATGCACAAGCTTCCATTATTATTCCCTACATTACAGTCTATATTTCCCTACTATTATGAATCTTGGTGGCCAATGGCCCATTGAATGAGGTTCAAGAAGCCAGGAACATGCATCTCCATATGTACAGAAAATTATGATCAAAAGAAGACAAAAGGCAAAAGAGTGAAATGAGAAGAAGGGATGAAGTTTTACTTACCAAATCATCACACCAGAGGATAAAGAAAGCTTGGCAACTGGCCAAAGGTCAGTAAATGCACTCTTAGAAAATCCCCTCCATGATTCAGGGCACCAACCTCCAAAGATATACACAAATTCCCCAATGACCATTAACCAAGTGGAGATGATCATTGCACCCATGGCACCAGGTACCCCCAAGCTTAATTTGTAGACAAAGAGCCAAGATAAGATCAAGTGAACCACAAA
This sequence comes from Protea cynaroides, assembly GCA_028583415.1. NCBI lineage: Eukaryota > Viridiplantae > Streptophyta > Magnoliopsida > Proteales > Proteaceae > Protea > Protea cynaroides. The sequence goes on along the minus strand of CM053273.1, from coordinate 26,723,413 downwards.
AGATGCAGAAGATAACCATCCAATGATCATGTTCTTTAGTTGAGCTTGTAAGAACTTTTGCATTGTCATTGAAAAGACAAAATAGTATAAAATCGGTATAAACCAAAGGCTAATTTTTCCTGCTTCTACTGCTAATTCATCTGCCTGGCCAATAAGCTTTAAAAGAGGTGAAGTGAAGATGAAAACAGGGAGCAAAATGGTTGCAGAAACAAGAACAACTATCCATGATCGTTGTAAATAGATGCCCATCATGTGGCAATGCCGTGCTCCAAATGCTTGACCACATAATGTTTCTAGAGCACTTGACATTCCAAACTGCAAAAGATTAAGAGCAACAATTGTAGAATTTGTAGGATATTTTAGTTATCACCCATGTTGGAATGACCATGCTACTGAAAGAACAGAAAAGAGACAGAGTATACCACTATTCCATTTGCAAATCGTACGAGAAAGATTTGAATGATTGCATACGAAGCCAGCTCAGTTTCACCAATATGTCCCATAAATGATTGTGAAACCACCAATATGCCATACGTTGTTATTCTTGTGATCATAGCAGGTGATGCAACCCTCCAGAATTTCTTTGATTCAATCCAAATTCTTGATTTCAAGTCCTTCACTTGTTCCCTCTCTCGCCCAAGAAGATTATCTTCCAGTGTTTCATCCATATTTCTCTGTGATTATTTTCACTTGAGCACCTGACATGTTTAAGAACAAACATATTAAACAAGAGATAGGTTTTAAGTATTTTAAACTATCCTGAAGAGGGTTTTATGCTGGGATTACAGATTCAAAGCCAGAGAGTGGTAAGCTAAATGAGCTTAGTCCTAGTAAGGAATCTAAAATGAGGAGGTGCCCAACATTATCAAAGATTCAAAATAGTGCATAGGTCCGGGATTTGATAAATTTTATCTAATGTAGAACTTACGAACCATCTCCGATTGTGTAAACAGACTAAAATGGCAAAGCAGGATTTGGGTCTGAACAACAAATGGGTCAAAGAAAATGCCCAAACCAGCCAGATTAAAAGGGAAAAAGAGAGGATTGGGAAAGCATAATTGTGGAACATAATATGCAAATGGGTCTAGTGGAGGTGTCATGTTTTCAAAAGATTCTTTTTTTGGCTTTCAAAAGATTTCATATCATACAGCTTAGAGGGGTGCAATTGGACCAGGCTGGGCCAGGTTTTTGAAAAACCCAGGCCCAGATCGGGTACCAAGGACTCAACCTACGCCTGGTCCTGCCCTAGTTCGGGCTAGAATATCACAACCCAGGCCTGACTCCTAGGCCCTGAGGTTGGGCCGGGATCTCAACCATGCTCAGTTCTGTTGGGCTCACGGCTGGCCGAGCTTGGCCCTATTTTTTTAATCTTTCATAATTCTTATATATATATTGAATCCATTACTCTTATCTTGCATACATAATACACATATCCATATATAATACATAGGGTGGGGTTGGGCTCAACCCAGGGCTCCACCTAGGCCCAACCTTGCTAGACCCTAGACGTAGACATCCCAACCCTAGCCCAGCCTACCGGCCAAAAAGCTTAGCTCATTTTTAATTTTTCTATCAGGCTTTGTGGGTGGGTTCGGTTTCATTGGGCTACACATGCACCACTAATAGGTTAGATACGTATCAATACGTATCAATACGTATCATATAGCAACAAAACTTTAAATAATAGAGAGATGTGTTTGTTGTCTAGCAAGTCTAGTGGGTATCTCTAGATCTTCACAAATACCTACCACCTGGCATATTAAGAATGGCTAAAATTTTATGGGTAGATTCAAGCTCCGATGCCCACAAGTCTTAGTCAAGATGGAAAGGTGAAACCGCAAAAGGGAGATTTAAAAATCCATTAAAAATAAAATTTTCTAAAAATAATTATACAGTTAACAATAGAAACTGAATATGTATAGAAACACATTGAATTTGAGTCTAAAATTTGACATGACCAATTAAATCTATTTTCTTAATTATATGGTTGAAACTGCAGCATCATCCTTTCACATAGCAAAACTTGGTGTTAGTCTAGAGATACAGCCTCTGAAGACTCTCTGGATTTGCTAATTTGGATTTTTGTTTAAATATATTTATTTGATATTGATTAGCCATGTCTATGGTTTCTGTTGTCTTACATTTGCTAGTCTTAGTAAATGTAGATGATGCCCTAGTTAAATCTTTGACATTGTTACAAATATTCAGCTTTTCATTAACAAAAAAAAGAAAAACGTAATGAATCATACGATTAAGATGACCCACTAAATTTGACATGTAACTTATCCTAAGGACAAATCATACTTTCAATAGTCAAAATGACAAAAGTCATCACTCCATGTGACAAAATATATTCTATAGTAAAACAAAAATCATCACTCCATGTCACAAAAATATGCTCCATAACAAAACACTCCAATTCCTTTTGATGTCAAATGGAGAATTTTCCCATTTTGTTATCTTATGAGGTTTTGGGATTTTGTTTTGCTGAGAAAAAAAAAATTTGTAGAGGGGACTGGGACTGCTAGTAGGACACTCCTTTAGGGGTAGCACCTAACGCATTGGATCCCAACAATACAAACAATGGGACCAGATTAGGACCCAAATCCATACATGGTTGAGTCCATTGTCTTTTTCTTTTCTTCCAATTTTTCTGTCTAATGGCTGAACTTTGACTATAACTACTTATGTAAGACCCACACTCTATGAATCCGATCTAAACCCTTCGTTCATGTCGTAACAGGTCTTTCGATCATCACCAGACCAGATGGGACGAGCGGATGACAACCAGGTATGAAATCGGACAAAAAATAGACCAACAAAAGTATGATTCACTCATACCAGTCGATGGTACCGGTCGACCGGTATGGTCTAGGCAGCAAACTACCAAGATCCGAAATTGGATCTCTGCGGGTCCCACTTTTCAGATTTCGAATCGATTGACTTTCCTAATCCTAGGAGGCTTCCTAAACCTAATTTCTAGCCTATTTAAACCCCTCTAAACCTCCTAGAATCCCTTCCATTGATCCTCACAAACCCTAGAGAGGAGAAAGAGATTGGAGAAGGAGAAGGAGAAGGAGTTAGGAAGAAGAAGGAAGAGCCGCCGTTGCCGTTCGACGACGCACACCTTACGCCAGTCGACGGTAAGTGTTTAAACTCTTCCTCTCACATTATGACTCTAGGATGGTTGGGTTGTTTGGATCAATACCATGCAAAGCAGGTATTGACCTAAACCCTACTTTATCATCAAACCCTAATTTAATCAATAAACCCTAGATTCGAGTTCTAGGATGAATACCATCAAAACTAGACTTGAGTGGAGTTGGAAACAACTCTAACTCAAAGCTCAGACTTAGAATGTGTAGGGGGAACTCTGGAATCAATAGAGAATGATCGACGACAGTCGAAAAACTAAGTGTATGGTCTTCCGGAGACATACCGGTCGACCATACCGGTCGCAGGTCATGCGACCGGTATCTCTCGGGAAGTAGCCTGTGGGGACCAGCTGACCATACCGGTCGCCAGTTTTTCCCACAGAGCTGCTACCGGTACCTGCGACCGGTCAGCTTTGTGAGGTGTATTTTGTAACCTCGTTGGTTTCCGACCAACGTAAATCCTAAGAAACTATTCTAATTGAACCTTAATATTATGTAGGACTTTGTGATAGCACGTTTGGATCTTGCGACGTGGAGCAAGCTATCGAACGAGCGTCAGGTAAGGGAATCGGACCTAAACCCTAATAATTAATGGACAGTAAACTGTTGTAAATAACAATGAATATGTGGATTGGTGTTTGTATATATTGCATGTCATCCTTTACTTTCAGCTATTATTATTGTTCATGCATTCTCGCTATGCTTGGATGTGTTGCTAGACATGTGATTGTTTCGTTGGTGTGTGGAATGGAATGGGCCTGGGGTCTGAGATCATTCCTCACACTGACACCTTTTTGTAGTATTCTATCTTAGCATACTTGGTGCGAGTAGGGTATCAGGGGGAGGTCGTGGCACTGTGGTCTCCGGCCTGGCCACCACGCTCTAGCTCTATCTCTATGCCATAGGGAGTGATGTTGGGATAGAGTCTACTTGTGTATTGTTCTGTCTTAGTATGCTTGGTGCGGGTAGGGTATCAGGGGGAGATCGTGGCACTGTGGTCTCCGGCCTGGCCACCACGCTCTAGCTTTATCTTTATGCCGTAGGGAGCTGTGCTGGGATAGAGCCTACAATGATGACATATAGGATTGGTTAGTTGTGAGCCCAATTTGCAAGCCCTAGCCAGTAGGGACTTATGTATTGGTATGGGTAGAGTATCAGGGGAGGTAGTGGATGCCTTAGCTTTATCTTTATTCCATGATGGGTGCATGTGGATCGGCAACGGTGTGATCTACTGTACGATGCTATACACTCGTGTATAGAGGTGCGGTGGCCATCAATCCTTTCTATAGCACATTGCAAACTTAAATCAGACCACAGCATAAAATGATTGTTACTCATGCATATAATATTGATACACTATCTGATTGTCTTACTGAGCTAAGTTGTGAGCTCACCCTTTGTATATATACTGTTTTTAGATATTAATGCAGGTTACACGGTGGACGACTATATGAACGCTCCGGCATATGGAGGTGTTGCTGCTCTGGACGTACAGGCAGGAGAGGACGAGCATGACGCTTCATGCGAGTGCCCTTTCTGCGTGTACCTTTGACTTTATTTTATTTGTTTCAGTTATTTTTAAAGTGATGTAAGGATATTTAATTACGTTTGGAATTTGGATAATTGAATACATATTTAAATTTATCAATAGAATACTCAGTTCATTTATTTAAAGACTTTCGCTGTATTTATTTTGATTGTAGTTATGTGCGATGGTTTGTATGAGTGGACACGGTCTTATTGAGATCCTGGTGTGAACCATTGGTTCAATGACGGTTCACTCACACCATTCTGGTTGATTCAGAATTGGGGTGTGACAATTTAGGACTCCAAGAGTGAACCCATGATCTCCTAAGTACCTTTACTCAACTCGCAGAACACCAACATCCATTATCCAGAAGTTGACGAACTCCAGAGTTTTCAAAACCTCAGCCCCCCTCCTCTTTCCGCACTTGGATTTTACTGGTGAATATAAACATAACTGAAGTGCTTTCAATGTTAGGATTGGGAGACACGCAAACAAGTAGAAAACACAAAGAATTAACGTGGTTCAGCACCCCATCGTGGGATGCCTGCGCCCACTAGAGAAAAGAGAAATCTTTATTCCCTCTCTAACTCTCCACTTGATAGACTTATCTCATCTGTTAGCCTTACAGCGTTCTAGCTCTCCACTATTAGAGGAGAATCCTCTGATAGCCCTTACAGCCTTACCTAGGTTTTTCCACACAGAGACAATATGTAAGGAAGCCTAGAAATCCTAATTCCACCACAATTATAAGTTTATCTCGTACATGTAATAGACCAAACCTTAATACAAGTACAACTCTATTAATTGTGTGGACCCGACAGAATACAAGACACCAAACCAAAAAATCTCCACCTGGCTTGGATTCTGCAAACCACCTTGAAGAAAATCCGTTGATGTTGATTCTGTAAACCTGTCTTTGCTAAACCGCTACACCCAAAATCGACATAGCCCACACCAAGTCCGAGTGTCCCGTATAGCTCACCACTATACGATGTAATGTGACTCCATCTCTCCCACTGCTGCAGCATCATCGGAAAGATCACCGTCACTCACAGTCCTCTTGCAATTCCAATTGCATCTGGAACCCGAGCCTCTCACCACCGCACCTCCAATGCAGACCTTGAGAATCGACTCCTCATCTCAGCTCTTTGCAACTCCAATTGCACTTGGAGCCCAAGTCTCTCACCTCTGCAACTCCAATGCAAATCTTGAAATCCGACTTCTTGTCCCAACCCGCCAATACTCCTTTACCCCGCAGTGCAGTATAAACTTACCATTATTGATATATGTGTAATTTTTATATTTTTATTCTCTTTGTACTATGCTTTTTAATGTGTTTTATGAGTTATTGAACTGAATATGATAAATTTTATTAATTTCACATATTTTAGAGACATTGTAAATTAATTGTCAAAAGATAAGAAAATTCTAGCATCCTTAATATTGACGTTCTAAGTTTCATGCAAGTTTTTGACATGAAAAGAGTTTCAGAATTGAAAAGTTGTCTTCAGTAAAGTTGTAGAAGACGTCTCAACCTTTTTCGGAATGGTATTATGGAGGAAAATCGAAGTTCATTTGGATCTTCAAACGTCGCTTCAAAGTTTGACACGAAAATCTAATCGAATCCGAATTGGAATAGCCCTCTGATCAGATTAAAGCATTCAACGGTGGATGTAAATTTCATAAAGAATCTCCTAATTAAGTTAGAAAACCTAAACCTACAATAAAAGACTCCAAAGAAGAAAATAAGACTCTACAGTTTCAGAATTCTAAATAGAGAAGGACTCCTAAACAAAGAAAACATTCTACACAAAGAAGGAATCTTACACAAAAAGGAGTTATAAGTTATAAAAGATTGTCATGTTTTATATATAGAACATTAGTGTTAAGATAAACTCTCTCTCTCTCTCTTTTGCTGGAAATTTTTCTATCTCTGAAAGGATTGTAATGTCTAGCTAATCTTCTCATTCAGTTCAAGGGGATTTTGAAGCCCAAACTCATGTCAATGGTGTAATCTCTATTCGGTAACGTTGTTCTTCTTCTCTCTTTTATTAAAATTGCTTATGTTATTCTTTTCTCTTTAACTATGATATTTGTCTGAATAATTCAGTAATGGTCTGCTGAATCAGTGAGATTAATATTAATTGCTAGATCTAGAATCTGTGATATGTAATCGTCCTGATTCTAATCACAAGTAGCATACAATAGTAGATGATTATGTCCAAGTTTTTGTCTCATCATTGTGAATAATATAACCTAAGTTAAATCCCCGCTTGTGTGTGATTGTTGCTTAGATTGATATATTTTTCACCCTCTTAATGCTGCCATTAAATTAAACATTGAGAGCTTATTCAGTGTTGTTTAATGGTTAGATCTCTCTACAGAGCATGTTTTAGTATAGATACTTAAGGGAAAACTCGGGTAACAGAGCTTATTGTTATCTAGGGTCTTTAATTCTAATTGGAAAGAAAAGATTAACGTTGCGATTAATTTTACTCATTGCATGTGTAGGTGGATATTGAACCAAGAAATGAATATTCTCATTTAATTATCTTTCTATTTAAATTCTGTTTGTTTACTTTCAATTTGATTCAAACAACCAAACCCCCCCTTCGTTACTGTGTTTAATTAGCATTAACTAATATATTTAGTTTGAGTAGAATATAAATTTTAATCAATTCATTCTCTGTGGGATCGACCTTTGCTTATCCTATTTACAGTTTATTAATTAGATTAGTAAAGAAATATTTAATTAAATTGGTGCATTCGACACGCTACCAATTATGCGCACCTTGTTGGGATTCCAATCCCAGAGAAAACCTCCTCGATCCGACCAGATCCATGAACAGCTACCATCCCTCCATCAATCCAATCACGATCTCCTAGTCGTCACTGACCATTAGAACCCTGGGTCCGAAACACAAACCTAGAAACTATGGGGATGCCATCTCGCATTCCCCTTCCACGCCCCCTTCCAACTCCCAAACTCACCCATACACCATCATCTGGTGTACAGGCCACTGCTGGAGACATTTAATTCGTAGCAACCCTTGCAACCCCACTGCACGATTCCCGTGCCAGCCCTTATATCTCCTCTGCACCCGTGACTTCACTCCCTAGATGCCATCCAAATACTTGGTTGCAAACACAAATCAAATCTTAAAATTGACGTCCTAGTTCCATACTCTCTTCATGAAACCCTCTTTTTTTTTTTCTCCTTCAATGATCACTTTTCTTAAAAGCTGATCAGAGATTCAGAGTTAAAAACAACAAAAACAACTCACTTTTCTTGTATGTATGGTTTCAACTCCCTTTTTTTTCCTTCAATTTTTTTTTCAACTTCACAAAAGAGAAAACACAGCATTAACCATACCTTTTATTTTTTTCTTTTTCTTCATATTGCTACCTCTCTCCTTCTCCTAGATCACTGACTGATCTATCGAACCTGAGCTCTGATACCACTGGTTAGGAATGAGAGATGCACAAACAAGAAGAAAACACAAAGAATTAATATGATTCAGCCTCCATCATGGGATGCCTACGTCCACCAGAGAAAAGAGAAATCTTTATTCCCAAGAAGTCTCTCTAACTCTCCACCTGACAGACTTATCTCATCTGTCAGTCTTACAGCGTTTCAACTCTCCACTGTTAGAGGAGAATCCTCTGACAGCCCTTACAGCCTTACCTAGGTTTCCCACACAGAGACAATATGTAAGGAAACCTAGAAATCCTAATCCCACCACAATTATAAGTTTATCCCGTACATGTAATAAACCAAACCCTAATACAAGTACAATTCTATTAATTGTGTGGACCCCACATAATACAAGACACCAACCCAACATTCTACCTATAGGCCCCTTCCTCAACGTGAACCTCTTTCCCTCCTTATGGTGCTCCCAGTCAGAAAGTACCCGGCCGACCTCCTGGATGTTTTAACAGCTTCTCTGATGCACCCAATTCATCGAAGCCCAAGGCAACGGAACTAAGCTGTGTTCTTCTTGATCAGTCTGGAAGGTTGGCTTCTGGTGCATGCCTCTAACTGTCAAGTTTCCAACTCAAAAGTTCGAACTAAAGTTCGAACTAGTAAGTGGAGGGACTCTCCATATATAAAACCATAGGATTCCAATCTCATTAGCAATGTGAGACTATTCCCAATACTCCCCTAAACATGTAACCCCACCGTTAGGTGGTGTATATGTGGTAATATATGTGGCATTACATTACACTTTTCAGGTGACTGGTCCCTCTTCTTGGGTGACTGATCCCTCTTTAGGTAATATATAATCCCTCTTTTGGGTGATCGTCCCTCTTTGGGTGACCATAGTCCCTCTTTTGTGCATCTTGCGTCATTCTTTCGATGGCTTGACCTCTTTTTTTTTTAAGGTTATTATAAGAGGGAACCTGGAGCTTTGATACCATGTCAAGTTTCCAACTCAAAAGTTCAAACTAGTAAATGGAGGGACTCTCCATATATAAGACCATAGGATTCTAATCTCATTAACAACGTGGGGCTATTTCCAATACTAACCATCTCTTTTTCACCTTAGCATTGTATGGAGAGGTCCTTGTTTTGGGTGGCAGAGAGTCATTACTTACTTTTCTTTTACATTTAAAGTCTTAAGATGCCATTTTGCTTTCATGTTAAAGTTGGTAGGTGAAAGGGGGTTGGATAATTCCTTTGGCATTGATTGTTGAATTTAATTGGAAGAACGTATAACTACTCTTTACTACTTCCTATAGAAATAACCATGCTTCCAACAAAGTAACAGTCCAATCCTGCCCATTGATTATGATTATCTATCAACGTCACTAACTTAGGGTTCATTTAGTATGCCAAAATATTCTGTGTCACCAACTTAGTTAACCTATAAATTTGGTAATCATACACTTGCATGGTAAAAATGGGGTCCCAAAAAAAATCACCTTTAAACGGTTAAAGCTTGAACCCTTAATCTCAAAGTCAGATTTTTTTCTTTTAGATAAGTAAACCCTAATGAGTTGAATTCATGACGTCTTTGAAGTGTTGTCTTTAGTCTTTACTCTTTCGGAAAAAGATCGTTTGTAGTGCTACTGTATAGCACTATTGATTCTGACTGTTGAAAGTGAATCGATCATGTGTCCTGATGTATTCCCAACGGTTAAGATCAATTACTTACCCAAGAAAAAAAAAGTTAAGATCAGTGCTGCTACATAGAAGTGCTATAGACGATCTTAGTTCTACTCTTTACCATCGTCTAAGCTAATCGATGACGTCTTCGAGGTATTGTCTTTACCATCATTTGAGCTACTCCCTTGGATTTATTGAATAATTGATTTCTTTTATTTTTATTTAATCTTGAAGAGTTGATTTCGTAAGAGGAAAACCAAGAGTTGTCTAGTTGCATTATTAGTGGTTCCCAAAGAAACATATTTCCAAACCCATCCCTGTCTTATCTTCTTAATTGGTCTCTTTTTCCAAAAGAATTAATAATGCATGGTCGTTTCATGTTCTCCTTTTGTCTTTTGTTTTTGTTTGCCTTCTTTAACCTTTTCCTCCTGGTTCAGCTGAAGAACAACTCTATTCCTCATGAATTTTCCTGGCTTGCCACACCCTCCTCCTAAAGTTCAGGCCATTACTTCCTTTATTCCGGTTAAGGTACATTTTCTGATGACCATGTTTGGTTATCTATTAATTAAGAGCATAACTTATTCTGATTCAAAACAATTATTATTGATAACATGATCTCTAGAATCAAACTTCTAAACATTTATTTTCTGGTTCTGGAAATTAATCTAAACTTAAACGTGGTCTAGTGTTTGCTAACGCAGGCCAGCAGGAGTCGTGTTTGGATCTTTTGATCTTCTCCAGCAAGGCCACTGTTTCCGGCAAATTAAACTGATGGTTATATGCAACAATCCTCGGTATTTTCAGGACACCCAAACGGACCCTTGTGAAACAGTGTAGAGCAAGCAAATTAAAAGGAGACGTAAAGAAGGAAAATGATTTCAAAAACATGCATGAACACACACCTGTGTATCAGAAATGTGGAATATTGAAGTCAACGATCTCCTGAGATTCCAATCTGATGGTTGAAAATGTGTCTGCCAATTCCATGAATCCTCTGGATCCACTTCTTTAGTACAATTATGACTGCCGATGATCAAAACAGAAGCCAAAGGCAACACTAGGTGACCATATCAGAAAGAATGAAGGAAGGAGTAGTTTTAGTGGTAAAACACCCACACATTTATACATGAATTGTGATATAGTTGGGCTGTTGGAATGTTAGATTGAAGAAGACTTGTTGTTGAAGTAAAAATTTTAAAGCAGGTAAATGTAAGAGTGTCAATTATGAACCGAAATCTCATGACTATAATTAGTTGATTCGATTTTGATTTTAAAATCTAATAATTGATTCAGTTTTAGGTTTAGCCAAGAAACTTTCGGTTGCAAACCGATTAACTGACAAAAATGGGAAACCATTTAAACTGATTAAATATTATAATATCTTTTGTTTTCTTTTTCTGCTTTTTATTTTTGTCCAATTTCATGGATTTCTAAATTTTTTGATAGGAAAATTTACAGATTTCCAACATCATTAATTAGTTCCTCTATAAACGGATGAAATGTCATATTGTTATGCAATTCTAATTAAAAAGAGATTATAAAAGAAAAACTGATTAAGAACCAAAAAAATCAAATCGATTTGATTTTAATTTGTATTTAATAAATCTGAATCGAACCAAAATCCAACCAATAAAAACCAAAACGGAGCGAATTCCCCCCGCCCTTTTTTTTTTGGGTAAGGAATTTACAGGTGCAGTCACTGCTGCTTCTGATTACCCTAAAGGGAAAAAAAGCCAAAATGCCAAGATTCTCCTCGGGAAAAACAAAAGGTTAAAAGTTTTCTAATGGTCTGCTATAAAGTATTTATGTTGGTTCACTAATTGTGGGATTCAGATTGTCGTGGAAATGTCAGTGTTGACAGGATGGCCGACAATTAATACTCCTTTGATGGTACGGTATGAGAATTATTGTAAGGAAAAGTAAAAGAAAAAAAAATTGCAAAAGAACTCAATAATTTTTATACCATTAGATTAAAAAATAAAAATTACAAAAGAACTCAATAATTTTCATACCATTGGATCTAAGGGAGTGCCAGGTGTCAGCCATCCAGTTGACACTGGCATTTCTTAAGTTCATTTTGAACGTGAGACGTCTGAATCCCTAATGCTGTTGTAACGATAGGCAATGTGACAATTCTTTTTTCCTTTTTATCATAAAATAAATTAAAATGTTAAGACACAAAGGAAATCACATCATCTACAAAATAGTCGTCTTCTTTTCATTTTCTTTTTCTTTTTAGCATCATGGAAGGAGCTCGTCTCCGGTTGTACAGTTCCTCCAATCCCAACAACTAGAGTTTACTCCGTGGGTATGCCAATGTATTGGTATACACGCTGAATGACTCGATCCACTCGATCCACTCACTGACCTGACTACACAACTTGAGATGAGCCGAACTCAAACAATAGTCCTTTTGTGTTGAGTCCTTGCTCAAGTAGCCATGTGATAAGTTATAATGATAACATATCTGTCTTTTTTGTAGATATTAATCGATACAAAACCTTACCACAAAAAAAAAAAAAAAAAGAAGCTCCAATTGATTGTAAGGATAATTAAAGGGAAAGAATATGAAAATTTTAAATTTACAAAAGAAATTTTGTAATCACTACAACACATGTTATACAATTATGTAACTGATTCTAAATCATCCCATATTTAGTTATTAATTACACTTTAATTTACATCAAACCCCCCCCCCCCCCCCCGCCCACAAAAATTTTTTTTTTTTTTTTGCATTGAAAAGTAAAATAAATTTTATATCTTATTAGTATCATTACTAAATATAATAAGAAATTTAGATAGTTTATACAATCATATTAAGTTATAGCTACAACAATTTCATTTTTAAATATAAAAATTTAGGTTCCATTGGTTATAAGAGAAATTAAAGAAAAGAAAAATAAAAATTTTCAAACTTAAAAAGGAAACTTTTATAATTTTAACACAACATGATTGTATAAACTATCTAAAAATTTTATCATATTTAGTAATAATATTTATTAGATGTAAAATTTAATTTACTTTTCAAGTGATTTGAATAAAAATTAAAATAACAGCTAATAATTAAAGATCTGTCTAAATGTATCAAGAGTTGTTGAGTGTGCATTGAATGAGATCATCATAGTAACCGCAATATACAGGAGGATTAGTTTTGAAATTTTATTTAAGAATTGACACACATCTAAGAGTGAAATGACTCTTGTTAATTTACCCAAAAAAAAAAGAGAAATGACTTGTTATAATATATAGTTGTAATAAGGTTTGTTCTAAATAGAAAATTTTAATATTTAAATATAGAATAATTTAAAATTAATTATATATAATCATGTGAGTATAAAAAAAAATTCCCTCCTAAATAATTTAGTACCATTTTTTTAATAATAATTTAATGGCATGATAAAGAAAAGTAAATAGTTCCCAAGGCCAAGGATTAGATGCTCGATCTGAATGCCACTAACCACTACTTGAGAATCGGTTCATATCTCTAGGGGTGAAGACTTGCTTCCACCTGTACTGCTCCAAGAATACCTTGTTGTACTCCTTTGGTTTTTGCTTATAACCAAAACCATAAAAGGGAAAGACAGGTAGCTTGCTTACACCTGCCATTTGTGAGTCCTTGTCATAGCATCCGTCACACAGTACAATTATATGATTGGAGTTGTGACTTATGAATCCTTTTTTTTTTAAAGCACAATTCGTCTTCATTTGAGTGGCAAAGAATCCAATCCCTATAATGGGGTTGGTGTCCTCGAAGGGTGACAAAGTATATATCATTGACTGAGACGCCATTACCTTTTTTCCTTTGGGAAACCAACATCTTGTAACTTAAAAATGGAAATCATTTTCCCAAATTTTGTACTGTTTTCTAATAAAATAATCTCTTTCTTTTGGACAATACACAATTTCCTTTGGCTTTTAACACAATTATTTCAAAATATTTTCCTTCAAAATAAACTGATCCTACGGGATTATGCATTTTTCCTTCCATCTGAAATGTGATCATGCAAGGTAAAAAAACAGAGAAAGGAAAAACAAAAAAAGAAAAAGAAGAAAAAGAAGCTTTAACAAGTAAAGCTAGTTGCTATTAACCCAGCAATTAATTTACAGCTTTGAAGTTTGAAAACTAGTTGAAAAACTATAGCACGTGTTAGTGCACCGGTCCTTCTATATCAGCTTGGCTCTGACCATCCACCGTGGATGCATGCACCTGTAACAAATTATATCCGGTGGTTCGAAATTGTTTGATGCAATTTAAAGATGAGAAAGCTCACTACATCCAACCAGAAACGCCATCCCTCTTAAACATCCAAAAAGTCTTCCTCTCATTCCTAGCTACTGCATCTCTCATCGATTCCACTAAAGAACGAAGGTTTCCGCTGGAGGAAGCATTGTCAGACGCAAGGACGCGATCTAGGCAATGGTTCTGGCAGACACTTGATTCAGCTTGCTTCCACCAACAGCGGCTGCGATCAAGATATCAATGGGGATGAAGGGATGGAAGCACTGAGAGAAGCTCCTTATAGTTTGAACACTACCATCTTCACATCTCTGATGACCCCGGTTGGTATGCACAACTTCTATGAACATAAGTGAGAGAATAATCTGAGAATAGTTCACTTGCATGTACTTGTATCCTTTTTGCGATTCCATCACCATCCACATTTAGTGGGTCCCACACTCTAGAAATGGGTCGCATCCCACATCTACGGTGATAGGATTCTATGAAGAGTACATGTATATACAGGTGATCCAAACTCGAATTGTAAGACTTTATCATCATTCTAAATCTGAAGGTTAATGCAGAAAATAAATACCTCTAGTGTGATCTGTTCCAGCCATTGTCTGTCCAACCGATCTGCTATCGATGCACTCTTCAACACCTTCGTCTACTAACAAAAGAGAGGAGAAGAAGAGAGGGAAGAGTTTCTGTGCACTAACTATATTCCCAGACAAAGAACGCAATGGAATTCTCATATTTGCAATAGTGTACACAGGACCCTATCCATTAGTATTTATAGACCAACTGTCTCCTCTCATCAAGGATAGACGGTGATCTAGGTGCCACATGTCCATCAGATCCAATGCTCAAAACTCTCATAATAGGGGATACCTAAAATGGAGAGTGGCATGTGGGCCACTCATTCATATTCTCTCACTTGACTCATATTGCCACTTGATAAGCCATTTTAGAGTTATAACCTGATGTATGACCATACATTAACTTTCGAATATTTCCTTATGGACTTGTTCTTTATGTTCGTAACAAAACTCCCAACCCATGAATCATGGCGGTACATGTCCATACACAAGAACACTGCCTTCCATGTATTACAATGGACTGTTCATTTTAAGATGAACCTCAATTGTGACAACCCACTTTATAGAATCAATTCAACAATCGATTCAAGGGTTAACTTTATTGCCTTGAAAACTTTATAGGCATCTGTCATTACAAAACTTTATGTATACAACAAAATAAATGACAGAAAAATAACTTTATTTCGAAATCACCAACTTTACATTGCAATATCATAAATCATAAATAAAACATTTAATTACTTAATGATTACATAGTCCCATATGTCCTGCATGAGCTACATACACCTTGAGCGGAAGGCCTTTGGTGAAGGGATCTGCTATCATATCATCAGTGTCGATATGCTATATTTGAACACGACGATCTCGAACGTCTTCTTTAACAACAAAGTACTTTATCTCAATGTATCGGCAACGACTCACTGAGCATGTGTTGTTAGAGAACCGTACTGCTACAGTGTTATTATAGTAAATCCTTATAGGTCTTTCAATAGATGTGACCACCTTTAAATCTGTGACAACCTGCCTCAACCATAATGCCTGAGAAACTGCTTCATAGCACGCTACTACTTCAGCTTCTATAGTAGAAGAAGTTGTCTTAGGTTTCTTTACACTATGCCAAGACACTGCTCCATCAGCTAACAAAAAAATGAAACCTGAAGTAGACTTCCTCGTATCTCTACATCCAGCATAATTTGAATCTGAGTAGCATATTAGCTCAAAATCATCAACATGCCTATATGTGAGCATGTAATCCTTGGTGCCCTATAGGTACCTTAGTATTTTCTTTATTGCTCTCCAATGTAGTAAACCAGAGTTTTTTTTGGAACCTACCTAATACTCCCATTGTAAATGAGATGTCAGGCCTGGTATAGACCTGAGCATACATTAAATTGCCTACTGCTGATGCATAAGGGATATTCTGCATTGCTTGCTATTCCAGATTGGTCTTCAGACATTGCTCTAGACTAAATTTGTTGCCTTTAACAAGAGGTGTTACACTTGATGAACATTACTTCATCTTGAACCATTCCAAAATTTTATCAATATAACCCTTTTGGGACAGTCCTAAGGTCTTGAGAGACATGTCTCTGTGAATTTCTATGCCTAAGACATAGGAAGCTTCACCCATATCCTTCATGTTAAAGTTTTGGGTCAAGAAATATTTAGTCTCATGTAGCATCCCTAGATCATTGCTAGCTATAAGGATGTCATCCACATAGTATGGTGAAACTAGTTCCCTTGATCTTTATGTAAATGCATTGATCAGTTCGATTCTCCACAAAACTGTAGGAAGTAATCGTGCTATCAAATTGTAAATACCACTGTCGGGAAGCTTGTTTCAATCCATATATCGATCTTTTAAGCTTGCATACCAGATGATCTCCTTTATCCGAAGTAAAAGCTTCAGGTTGATCCATGTATACCTCCTCAATCAGATCACCATTCAAATACCATCTTGACATCTATCTGGTGTAGCTCAAGATCATAGTGAGCCATCAGTGCCATGATGATCATCAAAGAATCTTTTATAAATACAGGCATAAAGGTTTCTTTATAATCAATGTTAGCCTTCTGATTATAACCTTTTGCCACGAGTCAGGCCTTGTATCTTTTTATATTGTCGTGTGGGTCTCTTTTATTTTTTAAAAATCCATTTACACCCTACAGTGGAAGTGCCCTTAGGTAATTCTACAAGTTCCTGTATTTGATTCTTTGACATAGATTCTATTTCATCCTTCATGGCATCATACCATAAAATATAATCTACAGAACCCATAGCCTATGAAAATGATGTCAGATCATCACTTATTCTAATATTAGTTTTACAGTTTTGGAGATACACTTAATAATCTGAAGGGATTATCTATTTTCTCTCTCTCAAGGATCTTCTTAAAACTTATGGCTCATTATTGGTGGTAGCGTGTCAAATGCACCAATTTAATTAAATATTTTTTTTACTGACCTGATTAATAAACTGTAAATAGGATAAGCAAAGGTCGATCCCATAGAGAATGAATTGATTAAAATTTATATTCTACTCAAACTAAGTATACTAATTAATGCTAAGTAAACACAATAACGAAGGGGGGTTTTGGTTGTTTGAATCAAATTGAAAGTAAACAGACAAAATTTAAATAAGATAATAATTAAATGAAAATATTCAGTTCTTGGTTCAATATCTACCCACACATGCAATGAGTAAAATTAATCGCAACGTTAATCTCTTCTTTCCAATCAGAATTAAAGACCCTAGATAACAATAAGCTTTGTTATCCGAATTTTTTTCTTATGTACCTTAATTGAAACATGCTCTTCAGAGAGATCTAACCATTGAACAACACTGAATAAACTCTTAATGTTTAATTTAATGACAACATTAAGAGGGTGAAAAATAGATCAATCTAAGCAACAATCACACACAAGCGGAGATTATTTAACTTAGGTTATATTATTCACAATGATAAGACGAAAACTTGGACATAATCATCTACCACTATTTGCTACTTGTGATTAGAACCAGGATGATTACGTATCATGAATTCTAGATCTAGTAATCAATATTAATCTAACTGATTCAGCAAACCATTATTGAATTATTCAGACAAATATCATAAGTAAAGAGAAAAAAATAACATAAGCAATTCCAATAAAAGAAGAAGAAGAACAACGTTACTGAATAGAGATTACACCATTGATATGAGTTTGGATTTCAAAATCCCCTTGAACTGAATGAAAAGATTAGCTAGACATTACAATCCTTTCAGAGATAGAAAAATTTTCAGCAAAAGAGGGAGAGAGATTAATTGATTATCACACTAGTGCTCTATATATAAAATACGGTAATCCTTTGTAACTTATAACTCCTTCTTTGTGTAGGATTTCTTCTTTGTGTAGGCTTCCTTCTTTATTTAGAATTCTAAAATTGTAGATTCTTCTTTTCTTCTTTGGAGTCTTTTATTGTAGGTTTAGGTTTCCTAACTTGATTAGGAGACTCTTTATGAAATTTACATCCACCGTTCAAAGCTTTAATCAGATCGTACGACTACTCCAATTGGGATTCATATTAGATTTTGATATCAGAATTTGAGGCCAGGTTTGGAGACCAAACGAACTCGGATTTTTCTCTATAATACCATTCCGAAAAGTTTGAGACGTCCTCTACAATTTTATTGAAGATAAATTTTTAATTCTGAAACTCCTTCTATGTTAAAAACCTGTATAAAACTCAGAACATCAATATTAAGAATGTTGGAATTTTTCTATTTTTTAACAATTAATTCACAAAGTCTCTAAAATATGTCGAATTAATAAAATTCATCCTATTCAGTTCAATAAGACATAAAACACATTAAAAAGAATAGTATAAAGGGAATAAAAATATAAAATCACACACTTATCAATTGGTTTCCTAATTCTGGACTACAGGTTCAACAATAACTGGTTCTTGATGTGGTGTATCTTTATGTGGTATACCTTTATTTAGTACATCGTCATGAGCTTGTGGTGTCTCATGAACCATAGGTACCACTGGTAAAGGGATAAAATGCTTACCACCAGATGTGAAAGCCATTGTCGATACATTTTGTTTATTGAACTCAATATTTCAACTTTGTATACTCCCACTATTGTTGTCATCCTCTAGAATAGCCAATGAAATATCCACTGACTGTTCTAGGGTCCAACTTTTGAAGATGTAGATTATAGACTCTTATTTTGGCTCGACAGCCTCATATGTGAGTGTGCTTCAAATTAGGTTTCCAACCATTCTACACAACTCAAAAGGAGTCTTAGAAATCAACTTGGATGGTACCTTGTTCAAGATATACACCGTTGTCTTAAGAGCTTCACTCCATAATTTTAGAGGTAGACAAGAGTTACTAATCATACTCCTTACCACATCCATAAGTATATGGTTCATTCTTTCAGCAACGCCATTTTGATCCAGAGATCCAAGCATGGTATATTGTGGTACAATACCTTGCTCTTGAAGATACCGTGTAAATGGGCCAAGTCTTTGACCATATTCTGTGATTCTATCATAGTATTCTCCACCTCTATCTGATATCATGATCTTGATCGTTTTTTCAGTCTATTTATCTACTTCTGTCTTGAAGTTCTTAAAGGCTTCTAATGCCTCATCTTTATGAACTAGAAGATAGAGATACATGAATCTTGAGTGGTTATCATTGAAGGAGATAAAGTATCTCTGACTATTCAAAGAGGGAGTGGGAAATGGTCCACAGATATCTGTATATATGATTTCTAAATTCTCAGTTGCCCTTATGGTACCTCTCTTGGTTTTGTTAGTCTACTTTCCCTTGATGCAGTCTACACAAGAACCTAGGTTAGTGAAATCAAGAGTTTCAACGATTTCATCATTCACTTATTTTTTATTCTGTCACTGAATATGTGAGCTAATCTAAGATGCCACAACTGAGAGGAATTCTCATTCACATTCATTCTCTTTATGCCAATATTATTTACAGAGAGTAAACTACTTTCATATGTTGGATCTAGATTTAAAAGAAATAAATCATCAACTAAATAACCTGAACTGTTGATTACATTGTTCTTAAAAATCCTTAATTCTATACTAGAAAAATTAAACACATAATCCAAAGGTGTTAATATGGAAATAGAGATCAGATTCTTTGCAAAGGATGAAACATAGAAGGTTTTTTTTTAAATTCAACACTATCCAAATTGGGATATCAATCTATAGATACCTACAGCTTTTACTTGAGATTTCATCTGATTTCCTGAATGGATGTGTCTTTCAGTTTCTTTCGGAAGTCTTATCTGCAGAAAGCCTTGCAAGGTATTAGCCATATGGATTGTTAATCCATAATCAATCCACCAGTTATTTGAATGAGAATCAACTAAATTTGATTCATAACAAACCAAAGTTCTCTGAACTAAGATGTCCCTCATGTGCATGATGTGATCACACACATCATCCTTACCGTTGTTACTTAATGAGTTTGATTTTCCCATTAGAGTGCTTACTAACATCTTGTTTGAACTCACAAACTGAGCATCAATTGCCTTTATGTAGTCTATGACATTCTTACATTTAGAAATTGATCCTTTAATGCTCTTGTCGATATTGTTCATGACAAGGATCACGCTCAAGTGGTTAGACCGCTCCCACTTATCAAAATGAGTAATTTGGACTGGCGTACTGGAATCCATAAAAATAGCAGGCTCTTCTACACAGAGCGCCATTTCCAAATCCATGCACTCTAAGGTCAAATTAATCTTTTGTTTTTAGTTTGAATAATTTTCCCTAGTAAGCATTAGGAGACTAATCTGGTTATAAATTACAAACAACAATAAGGAAGTTTAGATTTATTGACGTACAATTTTATACTGATATCAACCCATGTCAATAATCAGTCACACACAAAAATTTATTATAATCTATCTGTGGGCTAAACTTATAATCAATTTTAGTATGTGAAAACTTTACTAAGTTGATAGACATCAAACTTAAGTGACAGACTGATATATCTTACAAAATTACCTGTAGGCTAAGATTATAGTTTACATCTATAAAGCCTATATTAATAAGATTAGAATGCTACACTACATTTCAGAAGTTGTTCCACATCTGTAGGCAAAAAAAGGCTCATTCTGTCTTGTAGTTTCACATTCTATCTTATTCCATCTTCTCACAAAAGAAAAAAATATTTTCCTGTGGGGATAATATCCAGTTCCAATGCAAAAGATGTAATTTTTTAATGCCTACCACTAGAAGGGTATTTTAGTCTTTTATGCCATCCTTAAATAAGCACTTATAAGTGTTAAAAATTAAATATAATTATTTTCTTCATTTTAACACAAACTTTATTACAAGGGCATATCTGTCATCTATGAAATCTTGAAAAACACACTTATATGTGTTAAAATAAACCTAATGGTTTTCTTTATTTTTAACACAACTTTATTATAAGGGAATTTAAGTCATTTATGGCATCTTTTAAACAAACATTCATTAGTGTTAACATGAGCCTAATAACTTCAAAGAGTTCCTAATGGCTTATGTGACTTTTAATGGTGTTTGTTACTGTCACTAAAATAGTGACATAAAAAAACCTTACTATATTCATATATTTAGTGGCGTTTATTCTGTATTGTCACTAAACAGTAAGATAAATCATTCTGTTATGTATATCTATAGTGGTGTTCTGTCTGTAAATATCGCTAAAACAATGCTTAATTCATTCTGCTATGGTTGTGTTCTCACATATGGTTAGAAATGGATTCAGAAGGAGTGGTTCAGTGCTTGTTATCAAAGAAGATACCATGGTTTTGTATGCAGCAATGGAGTGTGATTTCAGAAAGTCTTGTTGCTGTGGAGTTGAGAATAACTCATAGCTTCAGAGAAGCCAACATGGTAGCTGATTCTCTTGCTAAGAAGGCAGGCCAGTCTAAACTATCAGTGCATTGGTATAAATGCCCAGATTTTGTGGCCCGTGAGGCGATCTGGGATGCATCAGGGAGACCTAGATTTAGATTTGAAAAATGTAATTGACCTTAGGAAGAGCCCTGCTGATGGCAATGCCGAAGGTAGGGTTCATCTTCCTTTAGGGTAATGGTTGTAATGTTTTGTTATTTTTTTTTAATAATTTTTTTGGATCTTTAGAAAAAAAAAAATCATTTTGCTATGTATATTGATACAGTAACGTCCTGTCTGTAAATGTCACTAAAAGGAAACTAGACTTTTAGCAAAGTTCAGAGCATACTGTCATAACAAATAGTCACTGTTCTTTCACCTTTAGCGACGTTCAGAAAGAACTGTCATAAAAGGTGCAGTCAATTTTTTAGTGATGTTCGGTTCATAACTGTATTTTACTGAAATATAATAAAAAAGCATTCAACAATATTAATTATCACCAACTATATACCATAATCACCCAGTTTAATAGGTTCTTGGTCAGACTGAACAAACCGAATCAAAGCGGTTCATACTGGTCCAGTATTTTGGGTTCACCCAAACTGGCCATATCCAGGTCAAAAATGGGTATTTATGTCAATCCGGTCAGAGTATCGGGTCGGTTATCAGGTCAACCCAAGAAAGCAATATTCGGACCTAGCGGGTTTGGGTTGGATCGGTTCAACCCATAAAGCGGGTTTGTCTTTATTAGGTTCAATTACTTGAACCAGGTTGAACTGAGACCACTTAAAACCCTAATTTCATTAACTTTACCCAAAGATTCCTTCCAATTTACAAACTATGCCATTGTTATGATTTTCCTTCTTTTCTCTCATCTGGTAACCTAAAACTTATAGCAGCGTTGGGGACCTTGCTGGAATATGCGGTAGTCCCCAACCAAATTCGATGAGGATGCCGTTCACTGCTAGAACAGCCTGAAAAGGCGGGAGAGAGAGAGAGAGAGAGAGAGAGAGAGAGAGAGAGAGAGAGAGAGAGAGAGAGAGAGAGAGAGAGAGAGAGGGATTAAAATAAGATCCCACTGCAGATCAATGGCGGCTTCGGTAGCCTGCTGGCTGTGCATGGCCATGGTTGGCTGGCCTATTGCACCTAGCAAGGCCGACAATGTTGCTCCAGCTGCTGTCGAGTGCTTGCGGTGGCCGAATCCCATGAAAGTAAAATTTTATTTTATTCTTTAATCTGATTCTTAATGTATTAGATAAGTGGATGGGTGGTTGAAACCCTGCTCTGATACCATAATGTAAGACTTTATCATCATTCTATATCTGAAGGTTAATGCAGAAAATAAATACCTCTAGTGTGATCTGTTCCAGCCATTGTCTGTCTAACCGATCCGCTACTGATGCACTCTTCAACGCCTTCGTCCACTAACAAAAGAGAGGAGAAGAAGAGAGGGAAGGGTTTTTGTGCACTAACTATATTCCTAGATAGAGAACGTGATGGAGTTCTCAGATTTGCAATAGTGTGCATAGGACCCTACCCATTAGTATTTATAGACCAACTGTCTCCTTCCATCAAGGATGGACGGTGATCTAGGTGCCACATGTCCTTCAGATCCGACGTTCATAACTCTCCTAATAGAGGATACCTAAAATGAAGAGTGGCATGTGGGCCACTCATTTACACGAATAACCCCATCGAATGCCTTTATCACGCTTAGGTAATAAGCGGGATACAACATAGTCAGGGCTCCCTCTTCTCCATTGCCACTTGGGTTGCTACCGCCACTCCTCACCTTTGCTTTTGCCATCACTTCAGCTGTGTTTGGTTGCAAGGAGAATTGGAGGAAAGGGAAGGGAAGGGAAGGGAAATTTTTTTAACATAAAAAGGAAATTTTTATAGTTGTAACACAAAATGATTATATAAACTACTTAATTTTCTTAACATATTATGATACTAATAAGATGTAAAATTTATTTTACTTTTTAAATACAAGGGATTTGAATGCAAAGTGAAGTGTAAGTTAATAACTAAATATGGAATGATTTGAAATTAGTTACATAGTAATGTGATTAGCATGTGTTGTAATCATTACAAAAATTTCTTTTGTAAGTTAAAAAATTTCACTTCCTTCCCTTCAATTCCCCTTGCAACCAAACGCATCCTTTATGAGTCACTTGTTCGCATCCCTGTTTCCAAACCATCTAAGCATAAAGTGCAAGGAATAACTCCTAATGCTGATATCTCAAAAATACTCCCCAAGTTCAACATGACTCACCACCTTAACCTTATCTCTCTACCCCGTTGAAGCTCAAAAAATCACCAAGAGGACAGATGAAAACAGAGGAAAACTTTTCTGGAAATTAGAAGAGGAGGAGGGAGGGATGGTGCAGCCAAAACACTAGGTCTCCCAATTCTAATCCCACCTACTCAAATCATTGGAGTTTTCCCCTCCAAGTTTAATCATCCTGATGTTCTTATTAATCATTAAACAACACTAAAGAGAATCACATTTCTGCTTTTCTATCTACCCTCTTTTCGTTGGAAACTCTTTAAGTAGTCAAACGGAGAACCAAAGCAGTCGTTGGCAAACTATAGAAAATGGGATCGTAGCTCTCTCGTCTGTTATGAGCTTAAAGAAAAATCAAACTATAGGCACAAGAAGGCCGGACTGACAACAATTTCAAATACTCATACAATTTTCGCTAAGTCCATATATCCCACCCAAGCTACAAAAGTTACAAGTAAAAGAAGAGAAAGAGAATTACCGACTCTCTCTTTCTCTTAGTTTTTTGTTGGGATCGGTGAGAGTTGCAATAGTTGGGAATGGGAGGAAGGGTTTCGGGATGTTGAGGAAGAGTTTCGAGTTTAAGAGGGAGGGTGGAAGGGTGAGACTTGCAGGAGTCCTTGCATCCAACAATGCTCCCTCTAGTAGAAATCTGTGTTTTTGGATGGAATTGATGAGAGTTGCAGTAGCTGGGAATGGAAGGAAGGGTTTTGGGATGTTCAAGAGGGAGGGTATCTTTTGATCGATGTAACAAGCTTTCCCATCTTTAAATTGCATCAAATAGATCAGATTAGTTGATACATGTCAATTTCATCTCAACTTACAACATCTAGCAAAAGATCAAATTTTAAATATACAATATAGACATATGCCAGATTTTTATTTCGATATATAAAACCAGAGTTATCTCATGTTGCATACTTGCATACCAGTCTATATATCAGGATCATAAAATATTTTTATACCAAATTTCAATGTTAACTTTAAATCTCATGTTCTCATCGATCCTAGCTTCCTTTGTCTTAGATATCAATATCAGATTTGTAAATCATATATTATACAACTTTTATACAAATTTAGATAAGTTTTGTATTTTCATATCATATCAGATTTTATTACAACATATGTATATAAGTATCAGATCAGATTCATGTATATATTTTCATATCAGATTTATGTTCAAGATCATGTTAGTTAATACATCAAATTATATCTATGATATCGATACTTCAGTAGATTTTTTCTTCATGCAGATTTATATACAAAATTATATATAATTTTTTATACTGATTTTGATACTGTTTTATATATAGCCTTTATGGTAGATTTTTGTACCAGTGTGTATACCAGATTTACATACATCAATACATACATTATACAGATTTATGATATTGGTATCAGAGTTTATATATAACCCTTATATTAGTACTTATAGCGGATTTTGGGTCAATTTCTAATTCGGATTCATATACCCTTAGCAGTTAAATATCATTACTTAGATACTGATTTACTTAGTTGATTTACATACTGATTTTTATACTGATTTATATATTGACTTACATAATGATTTTTATACTGATTTATATTGACTTACATAATGATTTTTCTACTGATTTATAAACTATTTTAGAGACCTATGTCGAAGGGTTTGAAAGTAGAGATTAGGGTTAGATTAGGTTCTATTTGGGTAGTCGATAAATGATTAATGATAGTAAATTTCATAATACATGTATGTTGTATTGCTGAGTATTGAAAAGACGATCAATGTGTGCGTACAAGGGAAAAGGTCAATAGAATGTTGCAGGCGTGCATCATTAGGGTGACATAGAAATTTACTGATTTACGTGTTAGGTCTTTGTGCAGTTTATTTATTGATATAACATGTAGATGATTATTCATATAATTTATTGTCAACATGAGTGTAATGAAAGAAAATTTGGTTTCATTTCGTCTTAGTCATTTCCCTTGTAAGAATCGCATGTTTTAGTCATGATTTTTCATATATTAATGAGAAATGTGAGATTGTGGAGAAAAAGGGATAATTAGTTACATTGTGTCTAGTAGAGAATAAATGCGAAAAATGGGATGGAGACTAATTGCCATCTGAGTCACAATCCATTACGTTGCGACTGAATGAGGATTGGGTCATGAATGGATAATCGAGGTTCCTTGGTCATGAATGGATATTAGGAACATGTTTTGACTGTAGTAAATTCTCTACTAGGATAATGGTAACTAGTTATTGGTGGTAGTTGGCTAGAAGTGGAAACAAATGAGAATGTGTTAAAGTGAGAAAATAAGTAAGAATGTGTTATAGTGATTGGAAATCGAATTTTCTTGCATTTATTATTTGAATTATTTTTGTGTTCATCTTTTTGTTGTACTCTTATAATATTCTGTCTTATTGGGCTAGTAAGCTCACCCTCCTTACGCCGACATCATAGATGAGGAGGTGACCGAAGAGGAATAAGAGGGATCGTAGAGGACACGTGGATTTACTCCTTAAATTTTAGTTACAAGTTTATTTTAAATTTTTAGAATGATTGTAATAGGGATTTAAAATTTAAGTTCAAGGTTAATTATCTTTTCATTTCATATACATTAGATTGCCTCCAATAGTGTTAGAAGTCTTATTATGTTAATTTGGATTGAGATGGATTATTTTTATGAAGGGAAATAAAGTTTAAGTTTTAATTTTATTTGGTCAGTCGTTAGATCAGCGTCCATAATGGTTGTACTCATAGCTCATACAGGTTTGGGTCATGACAATGACGCCATTTCATCATTGCAAAGTCGTATGTAAACATCCCATTTTTGCCACATTTCTTTGGTCCAGATTTTCTAACATTTGCCTTAGACAATGCAGATTCGTGCAAAATTAGTGTTTCGCACTAAAAGCAAACTTGCGCTGCATCGGCATTTTCGACCTCGGATCCTCTTTTTCATCAAGTATTGTCAAGAAAGAGGTCACAGTTGAGCATCAGGACTTAACCCAGAGGAAAGATCCACATAGAATCGGCTTTCCCACCAAAAAAGCAAATTCATGCAGAATCGGCTTTTCTTACTAAAAAGTAGATTCGTGCAGAACCAATGCCGACAATCTTGGATTTTCCCTGTCAAGTGCTGTAGAAGAGGAGACCACATTGGAATGCCCAAATCCAACTTGGAGAAAAGGTAAGAATAAAAAAGTAAAAAAAAAGTGTAGTGGTCAAGTCTAGTCATCATTCAGTTGTCACCCAGGGTCACCCAAACCACCTGGGGTCCTCCATAGTCACCCAGGGTTATCCCTTGTCATTCAGGGTCATCCTCTATCATTCGTCACCCACTGTCACACACCACCTAATTGTCACCCATGGCACTGACAGTCTAAACGTCATCTAATGTCATCCACCACCTAGTTTTCACCTAGGGTTACCCTCGTGTCACCAAAATGCCACATGCCCTCCATTTAGTCCATAAGTTGAGGGGAGAAGAGAGAGAAATAAAATAAAAAGAGAGGAGAGAAGAGAGAGAAAGGGATGGCCTTGGTTGATCTAAGCTAGACCGTCACTTGGGTAGGCCCTAGCTAGCCAAGGGGGTGCCAATTTTGGGATCCCTTGTTACTAGCTTGTAATGGAAAGAAAGAAAAAGAAAAAATAAAGAGAAGAAAGGAAACAAAGGAAAAAGAAAAGGAGGAAAGTGAGAATCCATTTGTCTAGCAAGCAAAAAAAAAATTATATTTTAAAAATCTTTTGACTTTTTCCTAGCAATGGAATATTTTCTAGCAATATTGAAAGAGGAAAAAAAGAATATGTTCTTTGGAAAGATATGCTAGCAAGAGGAAATTATTTTGTGGAAAGATTGCCTAGGCTAACTCTGGAAGTCAATTGCTAATCAATATTATACTAGCACAAGATTTGCCTAGTCATCAATGTAAAATTTATTTTTGGAGAAAGACTAGCATACAAACTCGGAAACCCAAACACTAGTAATGAAATCTATAAAATGAGCAATCAAAGACCAAAGAAGGGATTGGAAACACTACCTAGAAAAATCGTGGACACTAGAGGGGGAGCTCCAAAAAAACTTTTTTTTTGAGAAAAAAGAGAGAAAAAAGAAGAAGAATAAGAAAAAAAAGGATGAAACTCCTTGAGTTCTTTATCTACTCCATCCACCATCTCAAGGAATCTCCATTATCTTTGGGAGACCATTCCACCCATCTTCCATTCAAGGTAAGCCTTTTGGTCTTTTGTTTTAATTTTGCATGATTAACAATGAAGGTATGCATGTGTTAGCATTAAGATATATTGATGGAGATTTAAAAGTGTAACCGCAAGTGCATAATATTGTGCATTAACGGGTCGAACTCAGGGAGGAAACACTATTTTTCTTACTTGAACAGGGCAAAGTGTACCTGTAAGACCTGTACCTTACTAACCCGATCTTACCACCTTGTATTAGGTCTTCCTATCATGGTCGGACCAAGTGGGCCAAGTGCGTGAAGAAACCATAAGGCTAGGTATGTAATTTGAACAAAAAATCATCTAATTGAGACGTGTGGTTGCATACCTAAACAGGTGTGGTCGACCACACCTTAGAATATTGAGACCACTCGAGTCTGGGACGTGTGGTCGCAGTTTTCAAATGTGTGATCGATGGATTCTGCGACCCCAAGTGCGACCACACGATGGTATAACCGACTCCGTAATTAGGAAACCTTCCTAATCTGAGGGGGGTTCTTTCCTAATCAAAGTGGGACTTTATATGGATGTTTTCTTCTATATAAAGGACATCCCTTAGTCTTTTTCACTCTTTTAAAACCCAAACTAAAAGAGAGAGAAAGAGAGGAGTTGAAAGAGAAGGAGAATTGAAGAGGAAGACTAGGAGAAGGAATTACAGAGAAAACTCTGATTCTCCAGCAAGTTTAAAGTATGGAATCATTCCCTACATTAGTTGAATGCCTAGAATAGATTAGGGAGGAGATATTGATTCAAAGTAAGATCTCAATCCTAAGACCATGAACAAAACTCTAAGGAGATCCATGAAGAATGGATTAAGGTGAAGGATTATGTAAAAGTGTGAATATTAAGCCATAGAACAATCATAGGAAGGATCATAATGTTAGCCATAGAATCAAGTTATGAGGGGATGTCGCTGAGAGTAAAGGTCGACCAAAAATTAGTGTGGTCGTAGTTTGATCAACCACACGAGGCGCATATGTCGGACCACATGCCCTCGGGAAGTTTCCAGGGAGGGTGTGGTCGTATGTGTGTGGTCGCATGATATGCGACCACACGTATCGACTCCACACCCTGTGGTCGCTGAAATTGAGACCACAGGTGCAGTCACAACTGTGACCACTCAACTTTTGGAGGTCTGTTTGATGCTAGTATGGACCATTGACTACTGTAAATTGATGAGCTTGAACCCTAACTTAGAACTTACAAATTTCTTAGGTTTCAAAGAGGTTCAAGAGTGAGTTAAGAAGCTTGTAGAAGGTTGAACATTTCTAGCAGGTGAGGGAACAAGACCTAAACTAAATCGCTAATAACAAGCTATTTTATTTTATTGTGTCCAATGCAATGATTGATTCTATGCTTGCTTGCTTGTAATGTGCATCTCACATGTCATCCAATATTCCTGTTATTACTGCTCATGTATATTTATATTATGTCTATTTATAACATGATGATGATGATGATGCTAGGAATAGACATGTGATTGTGTGTATATGGTTAGTGTGTTAGATGCGAATGGAGCATCATGGGGAGACGTGACATTGTGGTTCATCCTGGTTACCAGACTCTAGCTTTATCTCTACTCAAGTCTTACCCACTGACATTGTCGTAGCACCATTACCTTAGAGAAACTATTACGTCATAGGACATCAAGGGAGGTGGTTCCGGATCGTGTAGTCGCGACTCTGTCGGGGGGCCTTAGCTCTATCTCTATGGATGTATTAAGGGATACTGGGATGAGGCCTTGGATACACTGGATGACATTAGTGTAAGCACCCCATTTTTGCCATCCCAGCTAAACAAAATCCTGCAGGCGTGTGGACAACAAAAGGAGAAAGATGATCGAAAGTTTGGATTTTTGACTGTGAATTTGAGGAAGTTTTCAATGGGTCTGTGAATTTGAGGAAGTTTTCAATGGGTCCACAGCAAGGTCATGGGTTATAAATTTGCATGGATGCATAGGCCATAGAATTATCTTCGAAATGATACCATAATTGCTCGATTCTGACATCAAATGAAGAAGATATGATCATTTTAGTCAGATGATACGTACAAGGGAGGTTTATGAAATTATTATAAATAATCCCAGGGGCCTTCATGCAAATTATCGTAAGTCTGATTGTTTGAATTTCAAATCATCATATCTTCATCATCCGACATCGGATTCAGATGATTCCAAGGCCATTATTCTTCATTCATGATGTTCTACAAAGTGGACGTAAAAAAAATCCCAGGTAGAAGTCACCAGTGGGTCCCATGCAAGCTTGCATGCAAAGTTATCGTTAAAACTTCAAAGCCTCATATCTTTTCCGTTCTACGTCGGATTCAGACGATTCCAAGGCCATTATTCTTCATTTGTGATGTCCTACAAAGTGGACGTAAAAAATCCCGGGAAGAAGTCACCAGTGGGTCCCATGCAAGCTTGCATGCAAAATTATTGTTAGAACTTCAAAGCTTCATACCTTTTCCGTTCTACATCGGATTCAGATGATTCCAAGACCATTATTCTTCATTTGGGATGTCCTACGAAGTGGACATGGAAAATATTTCCGGTAGAAGCCTCCGAAGGATCTCATGCAGAATGGTCAGCCAAATTATCGATAATTGGTCCGCTTAAACTTCAAAAATTCATAAGTTGACCATTTTACTTCCAAATGAGGTGATTCAAGTTCCTATATTCCTCATTTTTAATGTTTTACAAAATGAGTGCAAAAAATTTGGAATAGAAGCCATCGAAAAATTCCATGTGGGATGACAGCGAAAATGATCCATGAAATGATAAGGAGAGAAAACCCAGTTAATTCCAATCAATCCAGTCAACTCAGTTCAAGCCAGTTTTGGTCCAACCTAGCTCAACCCATATCAGTTTAACTCAGTCAACCTAAGTCAGTCTCAACCCATTTCGAATCGGTTCATCGCTTTTTTTTTTTTTTTGTTGTTTTATATATGTGTTTATATATATATATATATATAATATATATATATATATATATATATATATATAATATATATTATTATATGTAAATGATAAT
The DNA here is from genome assembly GCA_028583415.1 of Protea cynaroides. Taxonomy (NCBI): domain Eukaryota; kingdom Viridiplantae; phylum Streptophyta; class Magnoliopsida; order Proteales; family Proteaceae; genus Protea; species Protea cynaroides. The sequence goes on along the minus strand of CM053273.1, from coordinate 26,692,371 downwards.
CCAAAAGATTTTGAGAAGAAAAAGGAAAGAGGGGAGAGAGAAAACATGAAAGAGAAGGGGGATTTAGGGTTTTGAGATAATCCAAAAGATTTTAAGAAGAAAAAGGAAAGATGGGAGAGAAAAAACGTGAAAGAGAAGGGGATTTATGGTTTTGAGATAATCCAAAAGATTTTGAGAAGAAAAAGGAAAGAGGGGAGAGAGGAAACGTGAAAAAGGAGTTTTTTTAGGGTTTCTAGATGGATTTAGAAAAAGAGAAAAAAAAGGGGAGAGAGAAGACGTGAAAAGGGAGAAGATTTAGGGTTTTTAGATTTTTTTTCAAAAGGGAAAGAAGGGGAAGATAAAAGGGACGTGAGAGAGAGAAGAAAGAGGGGATTTTTCCAAAAAAAAAGGGAAAGATAAAAAAAAAAACGTGAAAAGCTTAGGAAGCTCGTTTTTGGGAGAAAAAGAAGGGAGGAAGAGAGAAAAAAAAGGGAAAAGAAAGAGAAAAACGTGGTTTTTTCTAAGGGGCTAGGTTTTGGGAGAAAAAGGGGGGAAGAAGAGAAAAAAAGGAGGAAAAACGTGGTTTTTTTAAGGGGCTAGGTTTTGGGAGAAAAAAAGGGGGGAGAGACGTCCAAGAGGGGAGAAAAAGAGAGAGAGAGAGAGAGAGAGAGAGAGAGAGAGAGAGAGAGAAAGAGGTATTAAGAAGGGAAGATCTAGAGGAAAAAGAGAGAAGGATCAGAGAAAGCAGCAAGGAGGATGATGAGAAGATGCAAAGGAGAAAAGCAGAGTAAAGAAGCCTGAGGTAGGAGATCCATCCTTTCTGTCAGTTATTTTTTTCATAGTCAAAGTATACTGTAAATGCATGTCTGAGATTGGTGTCTAGCATTAGGAAGATGCCTCGGTTTGCATAAGGTTCCTTGAGACAAAATATTGGCCTCTGAGTCCTCTTTCTGACCATGTATTCGGATTTTATTTTCATGAGCTATATGATTTTATATTGATTTTATAGTACCACTGGCCAGAATCTGGAACAGACTTGACCAGTGTAGTTGCCTATACTTGGGGAATGTTTTTGACCTGCCTATGATCTCTTTTAGGATTAGGTTCCTTGAGAAAAAATGTTAGCCTCTGAGTCCTCTTTCTGACCATGTACTCGGATTTTATTTTCATGAGCTATATGATTTTATATTGATTTTATAGTACCACTAGCCAGAATCTGGAACAGACCTGACCAGTGTATTTGCCTGTACTTGGGGAATGTTTTCGACCTACCTATGATCTCTTTTAGGATTAGGTTCCTTGAGACAAAATGTTGGCCTCTGAGTCCTCTTTCTGACCATGTATTCAGATTTTATTTTCATGAGCTATATGATTTTATATTGATTTTATAGTACCACTGGCCAGAATCTGGAACAGACCTGACCAGTGTATTTGCCTGTACTTGGGGAATATTTTCGACCTGCCTATGGTCTTTTTTAGGATTAGCTTCCTTGAGAAAAAATGTTGGCCTCTGAGTCCTCTTTCCGATGATATCTTTTAAGAATTTTTTGAGTAATTACAGTGCCCTATGTGCCCATTTTGGTCCAGCCTGACAAAGCTGTCATCTTGCTACGTGTTCCATCATGTTTTGATTGATTCTCATATGCTTTGGTTGTTTCTCACATGCCATATTTGATGCTATATTTGTTCACATGCTATGTTCGGATGCTCATATGCATACACAACTATAATTGGAATGGTCACACTGCCATAATTGGAATGGTCACACTGCCATAATTAGAATGATCACACTGCCATAATTGGAATAATCACATTGCCATGATTGGAATGCTACACATGCTTATTGCCATATTTGTCTGCTACACTTGCTCACATGCTATATTGGATGATTACTACCATGTTTAGATGCACACTGCTATATTTGGAATACTACCACTGCTATAGTTGGAATGTTTTCATTTGCCATATTTGTTTTGGAAAGAAAAAAAAAATAGAAAAATAGCAACTAGGGCAAGATACACCCTAAAATGGAAATAATTGAACAATTAGGGTAAAAAAATCCTAAAAATGGAAAAATAGCAATTAGGGTAGAAAACCTTAAAAAATGAAAATCACAATGAAAAGGGATAAGAAACCCTAAAAACCTAAAAATGAAAACAATAAAAATAGTAGGAATTTAGGTTTCATCCCTAGATCCTATTCACAAAAATGGAAAGAATTTGGTACACATCCCAAATAAAAATGGTAGAAATTTAGATATCATCCCTAGATCCTATTCACAAAAATGGAAAGAATTTGGTACACATCCCAAATAAAAATGGTAGGAATTTAGGTCTCATCCCTAGATCCTATTGACAAAAATGGAAATAATTTGGTACACATCCTAAATAAAAATGGTAGGAATTTAGGTCTCATCCCTAGATCCTATTGACAAAAATGGAAATAATTTGGTATACATCCCAAATAAAAATGGTAGGAATTTAGGTTTCATCCCTAGATCCTATTGACAAAAAATGGAAGGATTTTGGTACACATTCCAAATCTGACTCCTACAAATTTTCGAACTACGTCGTACCTGATTTCTAGGGCACACCCTAGAATACGTAGGCAATTTGGGAATCCTAAATACGGTACAAAGCCATCCTTCAACCATACATTTAGCATAAACTTCAACTTGAACAAAAAAATCTAATTGAAGCAAATGCATAAATCACTTCTATAATCATTAATCACACAAACCATTTCGAACTATGTTTTTGGACTTGATTTCCAGGATTAGAATACGTAGGCAGTTTGAGATGTCTTACACATCTCAGATTCAGTCCAAGACCGAACCATCTTTGGTTCGGTTCACTGTATAATATTGTACATTACATTTGCTTGTTTATTTACTTCAAAACATGATTGGCTGAACCCTAGGTTAGAACAACTTAGCAACTTGGTTTAGGACGTCCCCCATTGAACCCTAGTCATCCAGTTGACCAAGCACAGTCAAAATTATAATTTAAGGAAAGTTTAGGAGGCTGATATTGATCGGACGGTTTGGGTGCCTAACACCTTCCCATAACCGTACCCTGAATACTTATCCGATCTCTTGCAGACCAAAGAACCGATACATTGGGTCACGAGTCAATAGAAGTCTTACCTTAGGGTGAGGCTACATTTTTAGAGGTCCTAGACCTTAATCTAGGTGGCGACTCCAACAGAACAAATCGATCTTCATCGATACAGGATACACATTTCCATCCAGAGGAGGATCACGTCGATTTCCCATTGTCCTAACAATTAGGATTGGTTAGTTGCGAACCTAGTTTGCAAGCCCTCGCCAGCAGGGGCTTACATGTTGGTATGGGTAGGGTATCAGGGGAAGTGTTGGTGTCCGAACACTTTAGCTATATCTCTATTCTATGGTGGGTGCATGTAAGACCCGCACTCCACTAACTTTGTCTAACCGTGTCGTGCCAGGTCTTCCCATCATTCCTGGACCAAGTGGACTGAGCGTATGAAGATAAATCACAAACGAGGTATAACAATCGAGTTAAAAACACTAAAAACATACCTAAGGTTGCATACCTGGGTAGGTATGATCGACCATAAGGAAGGGAACAAAAATCTGAAATCCCAAATCCCACGATTGATGATTTTGACCCTACGTGTCATACCCTAATTCTGCACTGTTCAGAATGGTGTGATGAACCACTAATAAACCAACAGTTCAACTAGGATCTCAAATAGGCTGTGTCCGTTTTGCTTAAACCATACACATCCACAACCATAATCAGAGTAATACAATAGCGAAAGTCTTAAATATTAAATGAACTGAGAATCTAAATGTGATAATCATAAATAAAATATCAATTATCTATCATTGACTGAGACATAAGTAAATAAAATAATCAATTATATTTATTCAATAATCCAAATAAAATCTAATAAAAAATGCATGAATTACATTCGCATGACGAATCATGCGTCTCCATTATATCTTCTGCGTCCATCGTCGTAACATACCCGAATGCGGGAGCACTCATATAATCTTCCACGATCATACCTACATCATCAACTAAAAAAAATATTTGAATTCGAAAAGGGTGAGCACACATCACGGCTCAGTGAGCAAACAAAACAATGCAACAAACATATGCATGCATTTAATTCATATCTTTGGTCTGGTATATAAGTTTACAATGTGCTATAGAAAGGTTCGGTAGCTGCCTCGCCTCTATACACAGGGTGTGTAAGCCCACCCAATGGATCAAACACCATTGTCGTCCACATCCACCCCACCATGGAATAGAGATAGAGCTAAAGTGCTTAGGATCGCACCGCATCACACTTTCCCTGATGCTCTATCCATACCAACACGTAAGCCCCTATTGGCGAGGGCTTACAAACTGGGCTCGCAACTAACCAAATCTAATGTCAAATAATGTATCCAAGGCCTTATCCCAACATCCCTCAATACATCCATAGAGATAGAGCTAAGGCCCCCCGACAGAGTCAAAGACTATACGGTCCAAGACCACCTCCCCTGATGCCCTACGATGTAATAGTTCTGCTAAAGTAATGGCGATACGACGATGCTAGTGGACAAGACTTGAGTAGAGATAGGGCTAAAGTGCTTAGGACCGTACCGCATCACACTTCCCCTGATGCCCCACTCGCATCAAGTACACTAACCATACACAAACATTCACATGCCTATTCCTAGCATCATCATCTTCATCATGTTATAAGTAAGTAGAATTAAATATGCATGAACAGTAACAACATGAATAGTAGATGACATGTGATATGCACATTACAATCATACAATCATAGAATCATACATGGTATTGGACTTAATAAACGAAAATAGTTTATTATTAGCCAATTAGTTTAGGTCTTGTTTCCTCACCTTTGATTGAGTGTAGATCCTCTTTCAAGCTTTAAGAATCACTTTTATATCACTAGGAGAACTTAACAAGTCGATAGATTTTAATTAGAATTAATTCCAATAATTTTAAGCCTGCTATATTGCTAGGGTCGTAGGTAGGGTAGCAGTTTTCTGAGACCCCAGGGTGTAGGGTCGTTCATAGGGTCGGTTATCCATCGACCCTAGGTGCGACCACAGCCTCCCTGGACTTCCCGAGAGCATGGGGTCGATCCTATGGTCTGGTAGGGTCGGTTACCAATCGACCCTACGTGCTACCATACATAGTTTGAGTCGACCTTTCATCCTACAGTCTATTTTTTCATGTTTGGATCCTTTGGCTTACTTTTATAGTCCATTCTATGATTGTTCTATGGCTCAAAACTCCAAGTTACACACTTTACTTTGTTTACAATGATTTCCTCCATGGATTCCATTGGAATTTATCCATGGATGGATGATTTGGGTTTCTCCTTGATCTTACTCTCTTCATGAACTATTCTAGGGTCTTACATAACTCATGAAGAATGTATTCATACCTTAGGGTTGCTGAGATTCAGAGATTTCTCTGAATTTCTTCTCCTTAGTTTTCTTCTCCAATTCTCATTCTCTTCTCCTTTTCTTCTCTTTCTCTCACTTTCAATTAGGGTTTCAAAAGGAGTGAAAGAGACTAATGGACGTCCTATTTATAGAGGAAAACCTCCCAAAATAAGTCCCATCGAGATTAGGAAAGCATCCCCTTGAAATTAGGAAAGTTTCCTAATTACGATTTCAGTCTGTCATCCTAGGGTCGATGCTAGGGTCGCAAGACCCGTCGACCCTAGGGTCTCAAGTCATCCGACCCTAAGACTGAAAAGTCATAGGTTGGACTCTGTTGAGGTGGGGTCGATCCTACCTGTTTCATGACCCTACCCTCAAATTTACTGTTTTTGGGTTAATTTCATACCTGGTCTTGTGATTTCCTTCACGTACTTGGTCCATGTGGCTCAAACATGATAGATAGACCTGGTACAAGGTGGTAAAACCGGTTAGTTTGATACGGGTCTTACAACTCCCCCCTTCTTATTAAAAATTTCATCCTCGAAATTGGTACATACCTTCCGAGTTGAATAGATGAGGGTATTGCTTTTGCATAACATTCTCTTCTTTCCATGTGATTTCTTCTATATCTCTGCTTCTCCAAGTGACTTTAACATAATAGATGTCATGGTTGCATAGTCGTTGAACCTTTCGGCTGGTGATTTCAGTTGGTGCCACTTCAAATGTCAAATCATCAGTCAAATCAGGTGGATCTACTGTCAAAACGTGCGTTGGATCTCTGATGTACTTCTTCAACAATGAAACATGAAATACATCATGCAGACTTGACATAGATGGTGGTAGTGCAAAATGGTAAGCCACTTTTCCACGTTTGGCTAGAATCTCATATGGCCCAACATATCTCAGACTTAGCTTCCCTTTCTGTCTGAACCGTTTTAAACCTTGCATAGTGATACTTTCAAGAATACCTTATCACCTATAACGAATTCAAGGTCTCGGCGTCGAGTATCTGCATACTGTTTCTGATGATTCTGAGTCGTTCTTACTCTTTCCTTGATAATGTCGACTACTCGACATGTCGCTTCAACAAATTCTGGTCCAACAATGCTACGTTCTCCAACTTCATTTCAAAACAAAGGAGTTTGACACTTCCTACCATACAGTGCTTCATAGGGTGACATCTGTATAGTAGTCTGATAGCTGTTGTTATAAGCGAACTCGATCAATGGTAATTTTTCATCCCATGATCCTTTAAAATCAATTACACAGGCTCGAAGCATGTCTTCTAAAATCTGCATGGTACGCTCTGACTGTCCGTCTGTCTGAGGATGGAATGCAGTACTAAACTTCAATGTTGTACCCATAGCCTTTTGCAATCCTTCCCAAAACTTTGAAGTAAATCATGGATCTCTCTCGGACACAATGCTTTCAGGTACACCGTGTAATCTGACAATATTATCTACATACAACTTAGCTAACCTCTCCATTGTATACTGAGGTTGTATAGCTATAAATCGATCCGTTTTAGTCAGGCGGTCTACAATCACCCAAACTGTGTCAACTACTCGGGGAGTCAATGGTAACCCGGTGACGAAGTCCATGGTGATGTAGTTCCATTTCCATGCTGGTTCTGGTAACGGCTGTAACAGTCCTGCAGGTCTTTGTCGTTCAGCCTTCACCCTCTGACAATTTAGGCATTGAGACACGAATTTAGCTACATCTACTTTCATTCCTCTCCACCAATATAATTTCTTTAAATCATGATACATTTTTATACTTTCAGGATGTATCGAATAGACGGTGGTATGGGCTTCCTTCATTAGTCGGTGTCTAATGTCCAAACTTTCTATTTCAGGTATACATATTCTTCCTTTGTACTTCAGTACCTTTTCATCATCCAAGGTGAACTCAGGGATAGTCCTACCTTTTTCAATGTCCTCTTGTACCATTCTTAGATAAGGGTCTAATTTAATAGCTGTTTTCACTTCATCAATTATATCAGGTACAATCTTCAATGTGGTAAACATATTTAAAAACCGATGAATAAACCCTTGGTTGGTGGATTCACCTGGTGCATCTATCACGAACTGCTCATTACCATAATTAAACACTTTTCTGGTAGTACACATTGCAATAGTTGTGTTAACCTCTTCTTGAGATTTTATCATTGCTTTTCTACTCAGCGCATCAGCTACCATATTAGCTTTCCCCGGATGATACTGGATATCACAATCATACTCTTTCAATAGTTCCAGCCATCTTCTTTGTCTCATATTCAACTCCTTCTGATTAAAGAGATAAGTAAGACTCTTATGATCTGATTTAATCTGAAATTTCTCTCTATACAAGTAATGTCTTCATATCTTGACAGCATGTACCACTACCGCTAATTCTAAGTCATGAGTGGGATAGTTCTTCTCATGTGTCTTCAGTTGTCTTGAGGCATATGCCATTACTTATTCTCCTTGCATAAGTACACATCCTAAACCCAATCCTGACGCATTAGTGTACAAAATAAATGGCTGTCCTGGAATCAGAATAGTCAAGATCGGAGCAGATATCAATCTAGCCTTCAATGTTTGGAAATTCTTCTCACATTTATCAGTCCAAACAAACTTTTCACCCTTCTTAGTCAAACTGGTGAGTGGTACGGTAATTTGAGAATAGTCTTCCACGAATCATCGATAATACCTAGCTAGACCTAGAAAACTTCTAATTTCTGCAACGCTCTTCGGTGCTTCCCACTTCACAATGGCTTCAATCTTGCTAGGATTCACTTTAATTCCTTCAATAGATACAACATGGCCTAGGAAAGTGACTTCAGTTAGCCAAAACTCACACTTTGTAAATTTGGCGTAAAGCTTCTCTTTCCATAATCGCTGCAGAGCGACTCTTAGATTCATAATATGAGTTTCCTTGTCCTTGAACTAGACCAATATATCATCAATGAATACAATGACCGACGTATCCAACATATCATGGAATACTCGATTCATAAGTTCCATAAAAGTTGCTGGTGCGTTAGTCAATCCAAAAGACATGATCAAAAATTCATAATGTCCATATCTCGTCCTGAATGCTGTCTTGGGAATATCTCCATCCTTAATCTTCAACTGATGGTATCCTGACCTAAGATCGATCTTGGAGAACACCTTGGCACGTTGCAACTGATCGAACAAGTCATCGATCCGAGGCAATGGGTACCAATTCTTAATTGTCAGCTTATTCAGTTCCCGATAGTCTATACATAGTCGAACACTACCGTCCTTCTTCTTTACGAATAATACTGGTGCTCCCCATGGTGATATGCTAGGTCTGATGTAACCCTTGTCCAGTAGTTCTTGTAATTATATTTTTAATTCTTTCAATTCAGTAAGAGCCATTCGATAAGGTGCTTTAGATACTGGTGCGGCTCCGAGTATCAGATCTATAACAAACTCTGTAGCTCGGCCGGGTGGTAGTCCTGGTAGTTCTTCAGGAAATACATCTGGAAAGTCACGCACGACATCAATATCCCCCATTCGTGGTGCTTCCTTTGTGAGGTCGACCACTGATACTAGATACCCAACTCCTCCTTTCTCGAGGCATTTCTTAGCCTTTAATGCAGAGAGGATGAGTTTTCGTTTACGGGGAAGTTTGGTTCCCACAAAACTAAACTCCGCTCCTTTCTTGTCTTTAAATGTCAGTTTCTTTTTGGCACATAATAGGTTTGCAGAATGTCGAGCTAACCAGTCCATTCCCAAGATGACATCAAAGTCTACCATCTCAAGTTGAATCAAGGTTGCATCCAAGGTTTTCTCGTCAATAAGAACTAGACATGGTCCATAACCTTTTTCTAATTCCACTTCTAATCCCATCGGTGATCGTACAAGCAGTGTATAGTCTAAAGAATTGAGGGGTAGGTTCAGTTTCTTTCCAAATGACACAGATATAAAAGAATGAGTAGCTCCTGAATCAAAGAGTACTCTAGCGGGAATGCCATTAATAGGTACGATACCTGTGATTTGTTTTAATTTAGTCTACATGCTCACACAATGTAACACAAAATGAAAGGTTCAGGTCATACCTGTGACCACATCAGGCGATGCGGCAGCATCCTTAGATGTAACAGCATAAACCTTTCCTTGCTGTAGCTGCTTCCTGGGTTTAGGACACTCCCTTGAATAATGTCCTATTTGATTGTAGTTATAGCATTTTACTCCTTCGTTATTTTGCTTTTGTTGTGGTTGAGCTGCTGGAGTAGTCTTGGCTGCAGCATTAAAACCTTGAGTACGGAAGGGTTTGAATGTCCTTGTATTCCCTCCATTATATGAATTTCCAATTGGCCTTTTAATACCCCTGTTTTGAGCAAAATAGCTCTCTTTCTGGCTCGACTCTATCACCCTAGCAATTTGTACAACTTCATTGTAGACTTTCTTCTCAAGTCCTAGAACATGTTCACGAATACTTCCCCTAAGTCCCATGACAAACCTTCGAGTCTTCGTATCTTCCGCTTGCATACTAATTGGTGCAAAGAAGAACAACTCCTCATAACGCTGTTGATATGCATCGACAGTCATCTGTCCCTAATACAAACTCAGGAACTCTTTCTCCATAGAATCTCTGAAACTTCTAGGAAAGTACTTCTCAAAGAATGCCTCCTTATATATACCCCAGGTCAGTTGGGCGTGCTTTGTTAACAGATAAGTCCGTGTGGACTTCCACCAGTGGTGTGCATCGTCTTTCAGCATAAATGTTGCACACAATACTTTCTCCTCCTCAGTAACTGTCATAATCATGAAATTCCTCTCCATTTCATTAATCCAGTATGCTGGCCACAAAGGATCAGCTGGCTTACCATTATATTCCTTGGGCTTCATCTTCAAGAAACGCTCGACTAGTCTGGAATGGTCCAGCTGATATGGAGCGTAGGCCCCATAGATAGGTGGTTGGTACTGATAACCACCTTAAGCTACTTCAGGATTCTACACTTGAGCCTGCATGACTGGAGTTTGAGGTGCATGGGGTTCCGTGTTACTACCCCCTGGTACTGTGCTTGCCTGTCCTGTTGGCATCGGTGTCGTCTGTGCAGCTGGAAAATCCATGCCTATGGCAGCTTACATACTAGCTTGTACCTGTTGTATTTGTTGCAGCTGTTGTGCCAAGTTCATTACGGTTGTAACCAGGTCTGTAGGTGGGGTTGGCAAGTTGGTAGTATTTGTCTGGCCATTAACCATGGACGGTGCCGTAATCAGATTCTCCTGTGTCTCAGGATGTATATGGCTGTCTTCCTCCACAGATGGTGGTGGAATAGAGTTACGGCTTTGTCTGGTCACTCTTCGCCCAGCCATTTTCTGTTCTGATGATGGTAGTGCCTGTAACCAATCATAGCACATGTAAGGCAATCAATATAGTTGTTCTCCAGTAAAAAATCCAACTAATCAAGATAATTTTCAAAATTTTCAGATCATTCTGACAAAAATACTGTATTTTCCATCATAGGGTCGATCATTATGCGACCCTAGGGTATGCGACCCTGAGAATCACTGTCAGCTTACCGAGAGCCTAGGGTCGATGGTAGGGTCGATCATTATGCGATCCTAGGGTATGCGACATTGAGAATCCCTGTCAGCTTATCGAGAGCCTAGGGTCGATGGTAGGGTCGGTATAGTCCAACCCTAGGGTCGACCCCTAGTTCTCTGTCAGATCACCGAGAGGCTAGGGTCGATGGGTGGGTCGGAGGTAGGGTCGCATGTCTTGGTCGAATTATGCGACCCTACGATCCAGAATCAGGTTTTTAACCCCGATTTTGGATTCATTTCCCATTCTTTCTTTTGTTTTCCAACTCAACTCGTTTCTCTGAGTTGCTACAGTAACAACCCCTACCTATTTGGTGATCCTATCCTTCGTTCGCGACTACCACTCCTTCTCTACAGGTATGTTCTATACTATTTCATGTTTTTAATTCTTTCTAGCTAGGTTTTTGCCCATTTACATCGTTTTCTTCATATTAAACTTTTTCCAATCATAAAAATTTCATTTTTGTTGGGGGCTTTTGCTATTGGTCACCCAATGGATGAAAGCCCTAAAAAATATTTGAGTTTAATTGGTTGGTTGTTGAGAAACTTGAAAATTTTCATTTATGCCATAATTTTCGATATTTTTTGAATTTATTGAAATTTCTCCAAATTCGATCTCACAGATTTAAATTTCCAACTGTATGAGCCTTGCAGGATAGTTTAGAACCTATGTAAGTCCTCCTGCCCAAGTGTATGGGTGAAAAGTGAGACTTTTGACCAATTTATGCCGTTATAATGTCGAAATGTTTGGGTTTTTTTCACCATTACTGATCTATTATCTGTTTTTCTTTGTTTTGGCAGATAACATGGTTCATACCAAGGTTCCTAGGTCTCATGACCCGATCCACTTTTTCTCCAACGAGGCCGAAGCTCAGTATGCTCATTATGCGCGTAAGAAGGTAGAGGGAGGTCGTCGTGTGGACTTGGCTAGTCTAGCCTTGTTCGACGTGGAGAGGGCATTTGATGACATGGGCTGGCTTCCCGTGATTACCTATGACGCTTGTACCTATCCGGATCTAGTGAGACAGTTCTATTGTAATCTCTAGGTGGTGAGAGATCACAATGACACTGAGAGGGGTTGGGACAGGATCACGAGCTACATCAAAGGAGTAAAGGTTTACTTTGACTGCCAGCAGTTAGCTAATCTTTTGGGCATATCACATGACGACCCTCTAGTGTACTGTGCTCCTAGGGAGCCCCAGTTCCTTTCCTTGAAGATGCAGGATGAGATAGATCGTCAGCTTATCAGAGAGGATCACTGGGGGATGAAAGCGATCAACCTACGTCCAGAGCCTCGGGTGTACTGCAAGATCATCCAACACAACCTGATACCCCAGAGTGGACATTATGAGAGGATCTCCCAGTTGACCCAGTACTTACTGTACTGTATCTGCATTAGGCAGCTTGTCTGCCTCCCTTATATTATCATGAGGATGATGATCTGTGCGATGCTGCCTGGTTAGATAGGCAACCTACCCTACGGACGTCTGATCACCACACTACTTACCCACCTAGGTGTTGATTTAGTGGATGAGAGGATTCAGGAGAAGACCTTCTCATCGGTTCTGGACTGGGAGGCCATCTATAGGATGGGCATGCAGGATGCTCAGGTCAGTGATGAGGAGAGGAATGCTTTGGTGCGTCCTCGTACTCGGGTGGAGGTGGCAGATGCTGAGGCAGCAGCAGCAGCAGCCGCTGGAGTAGGGGTTCACGGGGGTTATGCTGAGGATGAGGATCGTATGTACATGGATGTGGACTCCATACCTCCTCCATCACCTCTGCATTCTACTGGACCTGGTCCATCTCAGACTCCTTTACGCATGGCTGATCCTTCACGCCCACCATCTGATGATATGATGGGATTACTTTGTGAGATTAGGGAGGCTCAGCGCGCGATGGATTTGAGAGTGGGAGAGCTTCTAGATGCTCGGTGTGCGTCTGATCAGCGGATGGCTGCGTTGACGGCTAGTCTCTAGATGACCCAGACTCAGGTAGCCTGGTTGACTAGAGTCTATGCTGAGGACTATGACAGAGATTGCGAGGCACCGCCTCTTCCATCACCTCCAGCTCCATGATATATTTTTCTTTTATTCTTCTTTTGTATTACAGAGTAACTGTCCGGGTTGTGGACTGTACTCTACTTTGGATATGTACATAAACTTGCTTTTAGTTTGATGTATATAAAACTTGTTTCTTCCTTTATATGTGTATTATTTTCTTTCTTAATTTTGTCTCAAACAACACAGGTGCTTACAGTATGTTCTTATTAAAGCTTTTAAATTTTATCTTAACTCAGTTTACGAACTTTTGTGGAAGTATACCGGTTTATAGACAGGGCCTGAGAGCTCTGATACCAAGTTGTCACACCCCAATTCCATACTGTTCAGAATGGTGTGATGAACCGCTAATAAACCAACGGTTCAACCAGGATCTCAAATAGGCTGTGTCCGTTTGCTTAAACCATACACATCCACAACCATAATCAAAGTAAATACACAATAACAGAAGTCTTAAATATTAAATGAACTGAGAATCTAAATGTGATAATCATAAATAAAATACCAATTATCTGTCATTGACTGAGACATAAGTAAATAAAATAATCAATTATATTTATTTAATAATCCAAATAAAATCTAATAAAAAACGTATGAATTGCATTCGCAAGACGAATCATGTGTCTTTATTATATCTTCTGCGTCCATTGCCGCAACATGCCCGAATGCGGGAGCACTCATATAATCTTCCACGGTCATACCTTCATCATCAACTAAAAAAATATTTGAATTCAAAAAGGGTGAGCACACATCACGGCTCAGTGAGCAAACAAAACAATGCAACAAACATATGCATGCATTCAATTCATATCTTTGGTCTTATATATAAGTTTGCAATGTGCTATAGAAAGGTTCGGTGGCCACCTTGCCTCTATACACAGGGTGTGTAAGCCCACCCAATGGATCAAACACCATTATCGTCCACATCCACCCCACCATGGAATAGAGATAGAGCTAAAGTGCTTAGGACCGCACCGCATCACACTTCCCCTGATGCACTACCCATACCAACATGTAAGCCCATGTTGGCGAGGGCTTGCAAACTAGGCTCGCAACTAACCAATCCTAATGTCAAACAGTGTATCCAAGGCCTCACCCCAACATCTCTCAATACGTCCATAGAGATAGAGCTAAGGCCCCCCGACAGAGTCAAAGACTATACGGTCCGAGACCACCTCCCCTGATGCCCTACGACGTAATAGTTCTGCTAAGGTAATGATGATACGACGATGCTAGTGGACAAGACTTGAGTAGAGATAGGGCTAAAGTGCTTAGGACCACACCGCATCACACTTCCCTTGATGCCCCACTCGCATCAAGTACACTAATCACACACAAACATTCACATGCTTATTCCTAGCATCATCATCTTCATCATGTTATAAGTAAACATAATTAAATATGCATGAACAGTAACAACATGAATAGTAGATGACATGTGATATGTACATTACAATCATTCAATCATAGAATCATACATGGTATTGGACTCAATAAACGAAAACAATTTATTATTAGCCAATTAGTTTAGGTCTTGTTCCCTCACCTTTGATTGAGTGTAGATCCTCTTTCAAGCTTTAAGAATCACTTTTATATCACTAGGAGAACCTAACAAGTCGATAGATTTTAATTAGAATTAATTCTTCATAGGGTCAGTTATCCATCGACCCTAGGTGCGACCACAGCCTCCCTGGACTTCCCGAGAGCATGGGGTCGATCCTTTGGTCTGGTAGGGTCGGTTACCAATCGACCCTACGTGCTACCACACGTAGTTTGAGTCGACCTTTCATCCTATAGTTTATTCTTTCATGTTTGGATCCTTTGGCTTACTTTTATAGTCCATTCTTTGATTGTTCTATGGCTCAAAACTCCAAGTTACACACTTTACTTTGTTTACAATGATTTCCTCCATGGATTCCATTGGAATTTATCCATGGATGGATAATTTGGGTTTCTCCTAGATCCTACTCTCTTCATGAACTATTCTAGGGTCTTACATAACTCATGGAGAATGTATTCATACCTTAGGGTTGCTGAGATTCAGAGATTTCTCTGAATTTCTTCTCTTTAGTCTTCTTCTCCAATTCTCCTTCTCTTTTCCTTCTCTCACTTTCAATTAGGGTTTCAAAAGGAGTGAAAGAGGCTAATGGACGTCCTATTTATAGAGGAAAACCTCCCAAAATAAGTCCCATCGAGATTAGGAAAGCATCCCCTTGAAATTAGGAAAGTTTCCTAATTACGGTTTCAATCTGTCATCCTAGGGTCGATGCTAGGGTTGCAGGACCCGTTGACCCTAGGGTTTCAAGTCATCCGACCCTAGGACTGAAAGGTCATAGGTTGGACTCTTTTGAGGTAGGGTCGACCCTGCCTGTAGGCATGCGACCCTACCCTCAAATTTACTATTTTTGGGTCAATTTCATACCTGGTCTTCAGATTTCCTTCACGCACTTGGTCCATGTGGCTCGACCATGATAGGTAGACCTAGTACAAGGTGGTAAAACCAGTTAGTTTGATACGGGTCTTACACTATGGTCGACGATTTATGTGACCGTATGATTGACCGTGAGACCCCAGATCAGACTCTGAGTTTTGGAAACTTTCCTAAACTAAGGGATTGCTTTCCTAATTGAAAGAGGACTCTATATGGAGTGTTTTCCTCTATATAAAGGACGTCCCTCAATCCTTTTTCACTCTTTTAGAACATTTGTAAACCCTTGAGAAATAGAAGGAAGAAAAGGAAGAGAAGGAGAAGAAGAAAAAGCTAAGGAGAGGAATTTGCTGAAGAGATTAGCTCTCTATCATAGGCAAACGTATGAAATGAATCTCTGGAGATGTAAACTCTAAGGAATAAGACCCCTATGGAAGATAGAAAATATCAACCTATTATGATCTATGTGATTTCCTTGAGAAAATCCCAAGGAGAACCATGAGGAATGAATTTGATGATTAGGGTTGATAAGAAACTACTAACGATGGCCATAGGATGACCTTAGAATAAATCCCATTGAAGAACAGAAGAATTGTCACACCCCAATTTTGAACCAACCAGAATGGTGTGATGAACCTTCTATGAATCAATGACTCAACCAGAATCTCGTATAGGCCGTGTCTATTTGATTAAACCCGATACAACCACAACCATAATCAGAGTAAATAAACAATAGCAGAAGTCTTTAATATAAATGAACTGAGTATCTAACAGTGATAACATAATTAATTATCTAATTATCTCCAAATAACTAAAGACATAGAATAAAATAAAATAATCGATTACATGTTCTGATAATCCAACAACTAAATCTAATCGAAAACACATGTATTGCACTAGCATGACGAATCATGAGACTCCACCATAGCTTCCACATCTATCGTAGCAACATGTCCGTATATTGGTGCATTCATATAATCTTCCACGATAGGACCTACATCATCAATTAAAATATTCAACGTCGAAAGGGTGAACACCCATCATGGCTTAGTGAGCAAACAAAATAATGCAACAAACATATGCATGCATTCAATTCATATCTTTGGTATTATAAGTTTGCAATGTGCAATAGAAAGGATTGATGGCCACTGCACCTCTATATACGAGTGTATGAAGCTGCCTAATGCATCAAATACCATTGCTGTCTCACATGCACCCATCATGGAATAGAGATAGAGCTAAAGTGCCCGGATCAAACACCGCATGACACTTCCCCTGATGCCCTATCCATACAACCACGTAAGCCTCTATTGGCGAGGGCTTGCAAACTGGGCTCGCAACTAACCAATCCTAATGTCAAACAGTGTATCCAAGGCCTCACCCCAGCATCCCTCAATACATCAATAGGGATAGAGCTAAGGCCCCCCTGACAGAGTCAAAGACTACATGGTCTGAGACCACCTCCCCTGATGCCCTACGACGCAATAGTTCTGCTAAGGTAATGGCGATACGACGATGTCAGTGGACAAGACTTGAGTAGAGATAGAGCTAGAGTCTGGTGACCAGGATGAACCACAATGTTATGTCCTCCCCCTCATGCTTCACTTGCATCAAGCACACTAACCACACACATATATTTACACGCCTATTCCTAGCATCATTATCATCATCAAGTTATAAATAAATAGAATTAAATATGCATGAGTAGTAATAGCAGAAATATTGGATGACATGTGAAATGTACATTACAATCATACAAGTATAGAATCATTCATAGCATTGGACTCAATAAGTAAAACAGTTTATTATTAGCTAATTAATTTAGGTCTTGTTCCCTCACCTTTGGTCGATGGTTGTTCCTCTTAAAGCTTTGTAAATCACTTTTAGACCACTTGGAAACCTAACAAATTTATAGATTTTAAATTAGAGTTTATTTTCAGCAATTCGGACTCCTAAAGCGGTGGTCGCAGGTGTGGCTGTACCCGTGGTCTCGGTTTGTCCAGTTGCAATCCCACAGGGGTGTGTGGTCGCAAGGTGTGGTCGCATATAAGGAGGTGTGCGACCACACCCTCCCTGAATTTTCCCTGAGGGCATGTGGTCGCTATGTGTGGTCGCATATCATGCGACCATACATGCTATCACATCCTCCATGAAACTTTTCCGAGGGTGTGTAGTTGCTATGTGTGGTCGCAGACCATGCGACCATACATGCGACCACACCCTCCCTGGAACTTTCTCGAGGGTGTGTGGTTCGTTATGTGGGTTTTGTGTGGTCACATATCATGCGACCACACCGTCCTTAGAACGAATTTAGGGTCGATGCAAAGAGGGTGTGTGGTCAGTTACATGTTTGTCTCGTGTTGGATGCCTATGTAAAAAAAAAAAAAAAAAAAAAAAAAAAAAAAAAAAAAAAAAAAAAAAAAAAAAAAAAAAAAAAAAAAAAAAAAAAAAAAAAAAAAAAAAAAAAAAAGTATGGTTGTATAATTTTATTTATATTTTTTATATTTTTTACATTCAGTAGGTGTGGGGACGGCATTTAGGCACCTCTTGGGGGGCATAATGGGATAATAACGACGACCACACATGTGATGGTCAAACCTATTTTCCTCCCAACTTAATTCCTTCATGTTTTGATTCCTTGGCTCATCATCATGATCCTTCCTATGATTGTTCTATGGCTTAAAATTCATATTTTACACAATCCATCATCCTAATAGATTCCCTCCATGGATCTCTTAGAATTTGTCTATGGTTTGATGATTGGGGTCTCACTTTGAATCACTATCTCCTCCATGATCTATTCTAGGTATTCAACTGATGTGGGGGATGATTTCATACCTTATACTTGTTGAAGACTATATCTCAGAATTTTCTTCTCTTAGTCTTCCTCTTCAATCTCCTTCTCTTCCTCTTCAATTCTCCTTCTCTTCCTCCTCTTCTCTTTCTCTCTCTTTCAGTTTGAGTTCTAAAAGGATGAAAGAGGCTAAGGGACGTCCTATATATAGATAAAAACCCTCCATATAGTGTTCTACTTAGATTAGGAAAGAACCCCCTTCGGATTAGGAAGGTTTCCTGGTCGTAGGTATGGTCGCAGAACCCGTCGACCACACAACCAAAAACTGCCACCACACGTCCTCGACTTCTGTGGTCACTTTATTCTGAGGTTTGGTTGACCACACTTGTTTAGGTATGCGACCACACACTCCTAATTAGCTAATTTTGGGTTCAATTTCATACCTAGCCTTGTATTTCTTCACGCACTTGGTCCGCTTGGTCCGACCATGATAGGGAGACCTAATACAAGGTGGTAAGACCGGTTAGTACGATACGGGTCTTACAAGAATTGACCTAGGAAGAACTCGAATTGCATGTAGACTGTGACCAAAAATCTCAAGGTCGCAGCTACGATCGACCATAGCATATCGACCATAAGCATTCAGGAAGATTTTAAAAATCATATGGTCGTAGCTATGGTCGCACCATATGCTACCGTAGAGTATCGATCGTAGACAGTAAGGTCAATACAGCATGAGACCATAGGACCAATCAGACACCTATCTGTGCTTTGTTTCGATTTTCAACTACTGTAACATGTCACATATGAATCCTAACTTAAATTCATATAACTTTTAGGTTGTTAAATCAATTCAAAGAGAATTTCAAGGCTTGGAAGGAGATCAAGTATTGCTAATAGGTGAGGGAACAAGACCTAAACTAATTGGTTAATAACAAACTGTTTATTTTTATTGAGTCCACTGCCATGATTGATTCTATGCTTGTATGCTTGTAATGTGCATCTCACATGTCATCCAATATTCTTGCTATTACCATTCATGCATATTTAATTCTGTTTATTTATAACATGATGATGATGATGATGCTAGGAATAGGCATGTGAATGTATGTGTGTGATTGGTGTGTTGGATGAGAGTGGAGCATCAGGGGGAGGACGTGGCATGGTGGTCTTCGAACTCGTCACCAGACTCTAGCTCTATCTCTACTCAAGTCTTGCCCACTAACATCGTCGTATTGCCATTATCTTAGCAGAACTATTACATCATAGGGCATCAGGGGAGGTGGTCTCAGACCATGTGGTCTCTAACTCTGTCAGGGGGCCTTAGCTCTATCTCCATGGACGTATTAAGGGATGTTGGGGTGAGGCCTTGGATACACTGTTTGGCATTAGGATTGGTTAGTTGCGAATTCAGTTTGCAAGCCATCGCTAATAGGGGCTTGTATGTTGGTATGGGTAGGGCATCAGGGGAAGTGTTGGCAGTGTTTGATCCGGACACTTTAGCTCTATTTCTATACCATGGTGGGTGCATATGGGACGGCACTGGTGTTTGATCCATTGGGAGGATTCACACACTCATGTATAGAGGTGCGGCATGTCACACCCCAATTCCTTATCAATCAGAATGGTGTGATGAACCGTCTATGATCCAACGGTTCAACCAGGATCTCGAATAGGCTATGTCCTTTTTGCTTAAACCATACACATCCACAACCATAATCAGAGTAAATAAACAATAGCAGAAGTCTTTATTATTAATGAATTGAGAATCTAATAGTGATAACATAAATAAATTATCCAATTATCTCCAAATGACTAAGACATAAAATAAAATAAATTAATCAATTACATCTTCTTAATAATCCAACAAATAAGCCGAATCAATGACGCATGAGTTGCACTCGCACGATGAATCATGCGACTCCATCATAGCTTCTGCATCCATCGTCGCAACATGCCTGTACATTGGAGCATTCATATAATCTTCTATAGTAGTACCTACATCATCAACTAAAAGTATTTGACGTCGAAAGGGTGAGCACACATCATGGCTCAGTGAGCAAACAAAACAATGCAACAAACATATGCATGCATTTAATTCATATCTTTGGTCTGGTTCATAAGTTTGTAATCTGCAATAGAAAGGATAGGTGGCCGCCGCACCTCTATACACGAGTGTGTGAAGCCCCCCAATGGATCAAACTCCATTGTCGTCCCACATGTACCCATCATGGAATAGAGATAGAGCTAAAGTGCCTGGATCAAACACCGTATGACACTTCCCCTGATGCCCTACCCATACCAACACGTAAGCCCCTATTGGCGAGGGCTTGCAAACTAGGCTCGCAACTAACCAATCTTGATGTCAAACAGTATATCCAAGGCCTCATCCCAGCATCCCTCAATACATCCATAGAGATAGAGCTAATGTAAGACCCGTGTCAATCTAACCCGATCTTACCACCTTGAACCAGGTTTACCTATCATGGTCGAGTCAAATGGACCAAGGGCGTGAAGAAGATCGAGATCCCAGGTATCAAATCGACCCAAAAATACTTAATTTAAGGGGAGGGTCGCATACCCAGCTAAGCAGGGTCAGACCTCCCAAAGCAGAAAGTCAGACCCTCAATTTTGAAGGGAGGGTCGGACATCTTGAACCCTAGGGTCGACGGGATCATCGACCCTCCCATCGACCCTCGGTTACCGTAGGAAATAGAATTAGGAAATTTCCTAATTTTTTATTGGGATTCTTTCCTAATCTCAAAGGGACTTATTTTAGGACGTTCCTACTCTATTTAAAGGACGTCCCTAAGCCTCTTTCATTCCTTTTACAACCCTAATTGAATTGAGAGAAAGAGAAGAGAAGGAGAAGAGGAAGAAGAGAAACAAGGAAGAGAATTTAGCCAAAAGAGAAGATTTGCAGAGAAGGAGTATTCTTCTCAGGTATGGATACTAATGTCATGAGTTTCTACAGACCTTAGATTAGCTATTGATGAGAGTGTGATCTCGGAGAAACCCAAACCATCAACCCATGGTTAGGTTTTCATGGAAAACCATAGGAGAATGCATGAAAGCTATTTAGGTGGGTTATACATGGTTTCAGACCATGAAATGAATGTAGAATGGAAAGTAGGAGCAAGACATAGGATCCCAAGCACGAAGAATGGACTAAAAGAGGGAATTGGACCAAAGTGCACCGAGGGTCGCACCAAGGGTCGATGACCATCTGACCCTAGGTGATCCTGACCATCGACCCTCAGTGTTCGGGAAGTTCAGAGTTTGGGGAGGGTCGCACCTTGGGTCGATCATGATTCCGACCCTACCTCCGACCCTCAGTTGACAGAATGGTTTTTAAATTCAGAATTAATTTTAAATTCTATCGACTTTGTTAGGTCTTCTAGTAATATAATAATAATATAAAGGTGATTCTAAAGCTTGGAAAAGTATCTATTAGCAAGCTAAGGTGAGAAAACGAAACTCTAAAATAATTGGTTAATAACAAACTATTTTCTATTTTCTTGAGTCCAATGCTATCTTTGATTCTATGCGACTATGCTTGTAATGTGCATACAACATGTCATCCAATATTTCTATTACTTGTTCATGCATATTTACTTTATTGTTTATAGCATGATGATGATGATGATGATAGGAATAGGCATGTGATTGTATGTGTGTGGTTGGTGTACTTGATGCGAGCGAGTATCAGAGGAGGTGTGATGAGAACGTCAATAAACGTTAACCTTTGGCGGGTCTCAGCACTTTAGCTCTATCTCTAACTCAAGTCTTGTGCATTAGCATCGTCGTATCGTCATTACTTTAGCAGAACTATTATGTCGTAGAGTATCAGGGGAGGTGGTCTCGGTCCTTGTAGTCTCTGACTTTACCGGGGGGCCTTAGCTCTATCTCTATGGACATTCTGAGGGATGCTGGGGTGAGGCCTTGGATACACTGTTTGGCATTAGGATTGGTTAGTTGCGAGCCTAGTTTGCAAGCCCTCACTAACAGGGGCTTACGTGTTGGTATGGTATTATATAGCAATAAACGTTAACCTTTGTTGTATAATGTCATGATTAGGGTGGATGGGGACGACGATAAACGTTAACCTTCGGGCGGACTTCCACACCCTGTGTATAGAGGCGGGGTCAATAAACGTTAACCTTTGACCACCCAATCTTTCTATTGCGCATTGCAAACTATAAACCAGACCAAGGATATGAATTGATTGCATGCATATGTAATGTTGCATTGTTTTGTCTACTCACTGAGCCGTGATGTGTGCTCACCCCCTCGACGTCAAATATTTTTAATTGATGATGCAGGTTATACAGTTGAAGAATACATGAATGCTCCAGCGTACGGGAACGTGGCGGCAATGGAAGCTGAAGCTGAAGTAGATACACATGACTCCTCTTGCGAGTGCAACTCATGTGTATTCGACTAGATTTTTTTAGTTTTCTTTATTTGGATTTAATAAAGACATGTATTTGATAATTAATTATGTCTCAGTTGATACAGAATAATTTTGCTATTTAATATTACTATCACAGTAGATCCTCAGTTCATCTTATTATAAGATTTCCACTATTGTGTATTTACTCTGATTATGATTACGGACGTGTGTAAGTTTAGATAATGCGGGGATAGCCTACTTGAGATCCTGGTTGAACCGTTGGTTTGCTAGCGGTTCATCACACCATTCTGAATGGTGCAGAATTGGGGTGTGACAGCTAAGGCCCCCGGTAGAGTCAGAGACTACACGGTCTGAGACCACCTCCCCTGATGCCCTACGATGTAATAGTTCTGGTAAGGTAATGACGATACAATGATGTCAGTGGACAAGACTTGAGTAGAGATAGAGCTAGAGTCTGGTGACTAGGATGAACCACAGTGTCACTTCCTCCTTCTGATGCCCCACTCGTATCAAGCATACTAGCCATACACAAACATTTACATGCCTATTACTAGCATCATCTTCATCATCATGTTATAAATAAATGGAATTAAATATGCATGAACAGTAATAATAAGGATATTAGATGACATGTAAAATGCACAATACACGCATACAAGCATAGAATCATTCATGGCATTGGACTCAAAAAATAGAAACAGTTTATTATTAGCCAATTAGTTTAGGTCTTGTTCCCTCACCTTTGATTGATAGTAGATCCTCATTCAAGCTTTGTAATTCACTCTTAGATCACTTGAAAACCCAACAAGTTTATAGACTTTTAATTAGAATTAATTCTCGTGTATTTAGACTAACAAAAACTGAGGGGTCGCAGGTGTGGCAGCACCTGTGGTTCCAGTTTCTGCGACCACAGGGCGTGGGGTTCCAGGGTGGGGTCGGATATACTCCGACCACACGTGTGACCACACCCTCCCTGAAAACTTCCCTTGGGCATGTGGTCGGACATGTGTGTCTTGTGGGGTCGGACATCATGCGACCTCACGTGCGACCACACGTGTTATGGTCGACCTTTCATTCTTAATTCCATTCCTTCATGTTTGAATCTTTTGGCTTATCATCATGGTCCTTCCTATGATTGTTCTATGGCTCAAAACTATTATTTTATACACCATCCATTGTCCACATAATTTTCTCCATGGATTCTCTTGGAATTTATCCATGGATGGATGATTTGGGTTTCTCCTAAATCCTATCTTCTTCATGAACTATTCTAGGCTCTCAATTTATCATGAAAAATATGTTCATACCTTAAGCTTGCTGAAGAATCAGAGTTTTCTCTGAATTTTCCTCCTCCTTAGTCTTCCTCTTCAATTTTCCTTCTGTTCCTTCTCTTCTCTTTCTCTCACTTCTAATTAGAGTTCTAAAGGAGTAAAAGAGGTTAAGGAATGTCCTATTTATAAAGGAAAATCCTCTATAATATGCCCCAATGAGTTTAGGAAAGAACCCCCTTCAGATTAGGAAGGTTTCCTAAATTTGATTTTTGACTGGGTTCCGTGGGATTGGAGGTGGGGTCGCAGAATCCGTCGACCACACCTTTTAAAATGTCTGACCACATGACCTAAATTCGTGTGGTTGGACTCTTTTGAGGTGTGGTTGGTCACACCTGTTTAGGCATGCGACCACACGCTCAAAATTGACTATTTTTGGGTTGATTCTATACCTGGTCTTGTGGTTTCTTCACGCACTTGGTCCACTTGGCTTGACCATGATAGGTAGACCTAGTACAAGATGGTAAGACCGGTTAGTTCGATACAGGTCTTACACGGCGGCCACCAAACCTTTCTATAGCATATTACAAACTTATAAACCAGATCAAATATATGAATTGAATGCATGCATATGTTTGTTGCATTATTTTGTTTGCTCACTGAGCTGTGATGTTTGCTCACCCTTTCAATGTCAAATATTTTTAATTGATGATGCATGTCCTACTATTGAAGAATATATGAATGCGCCGATGTATGGACACGTTACTGCGATGGACGTAGAAACTGAAGAAGATGTGCATGATTCATCATGCGAGTGCAACCAATGTGTTTTTGCTTAAGTTTAGTTATAATTTGAACATCAGATATGTAATTAATTATTTATTATGTCTTGTGGTTTGAAGATAATTAGATTAAATACTTATTTACCACTGTTAGACTCTCAGTTCATTATTTGTAAGACTTCTGCTTATTTGTTTCTTACCTCTGATTATTAATGTGGAATGTGTGTGTGGTTTGATATGGTGAGTACGACCTATACGAGATCCTGGGTGAACCGTTGGTTTATTGGTGGTTCATCACACCATTCTGGTTAGACCAGAATTAAGGTGTGATAACTTGGTATCAGAGCTTCTCAGGTTCTACCCATTGACCTAACTACTTTTACATGAGTCATGAACTGAGTTAGGATAAAATTTAAAAGCCGTAATATGAACACACCATAAGCACCTATGTTGTATGAGACATAAACTAAGAAAGAGAATAATGCACATATGTATAGGGGAAATCAATTATATATATATATATATCCAAATGGAAATAAGACAAATGTACATCTAAATCAGAATACAGTCCACAATCCAGATAGTTACTCTGTAGTATAAAAGGGAAAAAGAAATAAATGATATCATGGAGCTGGAGGTGCTAGAGGCGGAGGTGCCTTACGATCTCTATCATAGTCCTCAGCATATACTCTCGCGAGCCAGGCCACCTAAGTCTGAGTCGCTCAGAGACTAGCTGTCAGATCCACTACCCGCTGGTCTGTAAAGTGCTGGGCATCTAGAAGCTCTCCTACTCTCCAACCAGTCATGCGCTGAACCTCCCGAATATCACATAATAGCCCCATCATGTCATCTGGTGGTGGGCGTGAAGGGCCAGCTGAATGAGAAGCCCGAGAAGGGCCAGCTCCAGTAGAATGCTGTGGTGATGGAAGAGGGATGGCATCTACATCCATGTACATCCAATCATCATCCTCCTTATCATCACTCTCATGTGCCTCTGCTACTGCTGCCGCCTCTGCATCTGCTACCACTACCGGAGTGAGAGGACGTCTCATAGCATTCCTCTCATCATCATTGATCTGTATCTCTCTCATGCCCATCCTGCTGATGGCCTCCCAATCAAGGTCAGTTGAGAAGGTGTCTTTAAGGATTTTCTCATCCACTAGGTCCACCTGTAGAAGAGCAAGCAAGGTGGAGATCAGCCTCCCATAGGGTAAGTTACCTCTCGAGTCAGGCAACGTAGCTCTATGCATAGTCTGAAGAATAATATATGGGAGGCAGACAGGCTGCCTAGTACAGATACAGTATAGCAGGTACTGAGTCAGCTGTGAGACCATCTCGTAGTGTCCGCCCTGGGGAATAAGAAGATTATGCTGGATAATCTTACAGTAGACCCGTGGCTCTGGACATAGGTCGACTACTTTCATCTCCCAGAGGTCATCCCGAAGAATCTGATTATCTATTTCTGCATGCACCTGTGTAGACAGAAACTGTGGCTCCCTGAGTGTACAGTAAACCAATTAACCATCGTTGGAAATGCCTAGGAGATCAGCCAACTCCTGACAGTTGAAAGAGATCTGAACCCCTTTTACCCAGCTGGTGATCCGAAGCTCTCTACCCCTGTCTACATCTTCTAAGTCACCCTCTACCTGTAGGTGATAGTAGAACTGCTTATCCAAGTCTGGGAGAGTGCAAGCCTCGTACATGATCACTGGAAGCTAGCCCATATCACCAAACGCCCTTTCCACATCAAACAGGGCTAAATGGGCTAAGTATACACACTGACCCCTTCCACTTTCTTCCGATCAAACCAAGGATATCGCATCTCTGCTTCAATGGACCTGAAGCGTCTTGGGTCATGAACTCGAAAAACCTTAGTGCAAACCATGATAACTGCAAGAGAAGAAAATAATAATAAAAAAGCTAGATAAATTTATAAATTTGACAGTATAACGACGTAAAATGGAAAAAACCTCACTTTTCACCCAAACATTTGGGCAGAAGGACTTACATAGGTCCCAAACCATCCTACAAGGCTCATACAATCAGAAATTTAAACTAGGTAGGTCGAATTTGAAGAAATTTTGACAACTGGGAAAAACCTCAAAATTTAGGTCAAAAATGGGAATTTTCAAGTTCCTACTAAACTTGTCACACCCCATTTCTGCACCATTCAGAATGGTGTGATGAACCTCTATAAACCAACGGTTCAACCAGGATCTCTAATAGGCGGTATCCATTAAAAAATTAAACCATGCACATCCACAACCATAATCAGAATAAATACACAATAGCGAAAGTCTTATAGTAAATGAACTGAGCATTCTAAATGTAATAATCATAATTAAAAATTGTTGTATCAACTGAGACATAAATAAATAAAATATCAATTACATCTTTTATAAATCCAAATAAAATCCTAATAGAACACGCATGAGTTGCACTCGCATGAGGGGTCATGCGTATCCTCTAAGTCTTCAGCCTCCATTGCAACAACACGCGTATACATCGAATCATTTATATAATCTGCAACTGTGGTACCTGCATCATCAACTAAAAATATTCAACGTCGAGTGGGTGAGCACACATCATGGCTTAGTGAGCAAACAAAACAATGCAACAAACATATGCATGCATTCAATTCATATCTTTGGTCTGGTAAATAAGTTTGCAATGTGCTATAGAAAGGATAGCTGGCCAAAGATCACGTTTATTGACGCCGCACCTCTATACACTAGTGTGTGAAGCCGCCCAAAGGTAACGTTTATTGTCGACTCATATGCACCCAATCATGGACAATGTACACACAAAGGTCATATTTATTGCTGTACCCGTTGCCCATGTCACACCCCAATTCTGATCCAACCAGAGCGGTGTGAGTGAACCGTCATTGAACCAACGGTTCACACCAGGATCTCGAATAGGCCGTGTCCACCCATACAAACCATTACACATAACCACAATCAGAATATAAATATACAGCGGAAGACTTTAAATAGAATGAACTGAGTATCTATTGATAATTTAAATAAATATCCCATTATTCAAATTCAAACCCATAAGATAATAATCTTTTACATCTCTTAATATCAAACAAAAATAACTGAAACAACTAAATAAAATCCATCACAGGTACACGCAGAAAGGGCACTCGCATGAAGCATCATGCTCGTCCTCCCCTGCTTGTACATCCAGTGCAGCTACACCTCCATACGCCGGAGCGTTCACATAATCGTCCACAGTGTATCTTGCATCAACATCTAAAATAATGTGTACACAAAGGGTGAGCTCACAACACAGCTCAGTAAGACAATCAGACAGTTTCACAAGATTTATGCTGTGGTCTGGTTTTAAGTTTGCAATGTGCTATAGAAAGGTTTGGTGGCCCCCGCACCTCTATACACGAGTGTGTGGCATCGCACAGTAATCACACTACCACCAACCCACATGCACCCATCATGGAATAGAGATAGAGCTAAGGTATACCCGCACCTCCCCTGATACTCTACCCATACCAGTACCTAAGCCCCTACTGGCCAGGGCTCGCAAACTGGGCTCGCAACTAACCAATCCTATATGTCAACAATGTATGCTCTATCCCAGCACAGCCGTCTACGGCATAGAGATAGAGCTAGAGCGTGCAGGCCGGGCCGGAGACCACAATACCTCACCTCCCCCTGATACCCTATCCGCAACTAACCCACTAGGATAGAAACAATACGCAGGTAGACCCTATCCCAACATAACTCCCTACGGCATAGAGATAGAGCTAAAGCATCGTGGACAAGCCAGCGTCGACTCGGAATCCTCAGTACCACATAACAATGGCCGGGACAACATCAATATCGGAGACCACCGTACCACGATCTTCCCCTGATACCCCACCCATACCAAGCATGTTAAGACAGAATACTACAAAAAGTGCCAGTGTGAAGAGCGATCCCAGGCCCATGCCCCACTCCACACACCAACGAAAACAATCACATGCCTAACAATCACATCCTATGAATGCATGAACAATAATAATAACTGAAAGTAAAGGATGGCATGTGAATATGCACAAACATCACATCATAGATATTCAATGATTAACAACGATTTATTGTCCATTAATTATTAGGTTTAGGTCAGATTCCCTTACCTGACGCTCGTTCGATCACTTGCTCCACGTCGCAAGATCCAAACGATAAGTCACAAAGTCCTACATAATATTAGGGTTTCATTAGAATATATTGTTTAGGGTTTCATGTTGGTCGGAAACCAACAGAGATCACAAACTACCCTCACAGAGCTGACCGGTGGCATGTACAATTCGCAGCTCTGTGGGAAAGACTGGCGACCGGTATGGTCAGCCGGTCCCCACAGACAACCTCCTGAGAGATAGTGGTCGCATATACCGGTCGCACTATGTGCACCCGGTATAGTTGACCGGTATGTCTCCGGAAGACCATACATGGTTTTTCAACTACCGTCGATCATCCTCCATGGATTTTTAGGGTTTCTCCTATCCATTCTAAATCCAGGCTTTGAGTTAGAGTTATCCCCAACTCATTCAAGTCTCGTTTCGATGAATATCATCTCGAAACTCAAATCTAGGGTTTGACGGCAACTTAGGGTTTATTGGCCAATTTAGGGTTTTAGATCAATACCTACTTTGCATGGTATTGATCCACCCACACAACTAACATAGGGTAAGAAGAGGGATTCAAACACTTACCGTTGACAGGCGTAGCGTGAGCTTCGTCGAATGGTAATGGCGGCTCCTTCTTCTTCTTCCTAGCTCCTTCTCCTTTCCAAGCTCTTTCTTTTCTCTAGGGTTTGTGAGAGACAATGGAAAGGATTTGACTAGGCTTAAGGGTGTATTTATAGGCTAGAAATAGGTTTTAGTAACCCTACTAGGATTAGGAAACTTCTAGGACTCGAAATCAGGAAAGCAGGACCCGTAGAGACCAATTTCCAAATTCCCGCACATAGCTGTGCAGGCCATACCGGTCGACCGGTACCAAGACCGGTACCATCGACCGGTATACCTAAAATCAGGTATAATAATTGGTCGACTTCGGTCCGATTTCGTACCTGTTTGTTATCCGCTTGCCCCGTCTGGCCCGGTGATGATCGGAAGACCTATCACGACACAAAACCAAGGTTAGACCGGGTTTTCAGAGTGCGGGTCTTACAACTCCACCACCCTTAAAAGAAATTTCGTCCCGAAATTTGCATGTAGGTAGTACAACTCCCCCACCCTTAAAAGAAATTTCGGCCTCGAAATTTGAACGTACCTTGATCGTCAACAAGGTTAGGGTACTCCTTCCTCATCGCGCTCTCTTCTTCCCAAGTAATTTCCTCCACATTTTGGCTTCTCCAATGCACCTTCACATAGTGGATATCCTTGGTTCGAAGTTGCTGAAATTTTCAGCTTGAGAGCATTAGGGCACCACTTCGAAAGTTAAGTCTTCGCCAAGTCCGGAGGATCAGCGCTCAAGATATGCGATGGATCTCGACATACTTCTTCAAGAATGATACATGGAACACATTATGAACGCTAGTCATAGATGGTGGTAAAGCCAATTGATATGCTACATTACCACGTCGATTCAATATCTCATATGGTCCCACATACCTGGGGCATAGCTTCCCCTTCTTACCAAACCGTTTCAGACCTCGCACCGGTGACACCTTCAAGAATACTTTGTCACCCACGCAAACTCCGGGATCTCAACGTCGATTATTCGCATAGTGCTTCGTCGAACTTGAGCTGTCTTTACTCTCTCTTTGATCCGATCAATTACTCGGCAAGTTTCTTCCAACAAACTCCGGTCCTACAATTCTTCTTTCCCCCACTTGGTTCCATAACAGGAGGTGTACGGCACTTCCTTCCATAGAGAGCTTCATATGGGGCCATCCGAATTGTAGCCCGATAACTCGTTGTTGTAAGCAAACTCGATAAGTGATAGCTTCTCATCCCAAGCTCCTTTGAAATCTAATGCACAAGCTCGGAGCATATCTTCCAAAATTTGAATAGTTCAGCTCGACTGTCCGTCCGTCCGAGGATGGAAAGCTGTATCGAACTTCAACTTAGTCCCCATAGATTTCCGTAATCCTTCCCGGAACTTTGATGTAAGACGGGGATCTTCGTCGATACTATACTCTCGGAACGCCATGAAGTCTCGACTATATTATTAACATATAACTTGGCCAGTTTCTCCATGGTATACCGAGGTCCGACCGTAATAAATCGAGCTGTCTTGGTGAGCCGATCTACTATAACCCAAACTGCATCCACCGACCTTGGTGTCAAAGGTAAGCCGATGATGAAATCCATAGTGATACAATCCCACTTCCATGCCGGGTTCGTAATGGCTGTAGTAAACCTGCGGGACTTTGCCTTTCCGCTTTAACTTGTTGACAATTCAGACATTGGAACACAAAACGAGCTATATCAGCTTTCATACCCCTCTACCAATAAAGTCTTCTTAGATCATGGTACATCTTGGTACTTCCTGGATGTACCGAATATGGAGTGTAATGAGCTTCAGTCATAACTCGACCTCTGATATCGCAGTCTTCACT
Organism: Protea cynaroides; assembly: GCA_028583415.1. Lineage (NCBI taxonomy): Eukaryota > Viridiplantae > Streptophyta > Magnoliopsida > Proteales > Proteaceae > Protea > Protea cynaroides. The sequence goes on along the minus strand of CM053273.1, from coordinate 26,661,072 downwards.
CTCAGGTATACATAACCGTTCGCGATACTTGAGTACTTTGTTCGATTCCAAGGTAAAGTCGGGATTGCACGTACCCTTCTCTAAGTCTTCCTGCACTGCCTTGAGATATGGATCCTGTAGGATTGCTACCTTGACTTCATCAATTAGACCCGGTGAGATCTTTAATGCGGCGAACATCATAGTGAACTTATGAATCAAACCTTGCTCAACTGGATCTTCTGCAGTTTCGTTTATATGCTCTTCGTCACCTTCGATTGAACTAGAGGCTGCGGCACACAATGCAGCGTTTGTACTCGGTCCTGCCTCAGCTTTCGATGCCCACTTTCTGCTTAAGGCGTCAGCCACCACATTTTCTTTACCCGGATGGTACTGGATGTCGCAATCATAATCTTTTAACAATTCCAGCCATCTCCTCTGTCTCATATTCAGATCCTTCTGAGTGAAGAGATAAGTTAAGCTTTTGTGATCTGACTTGATCTGAAACTTCTCACCGTACAAGTAGTGTCTCCAAGTCTTGATTGCATGTATAACCGCTGCTAGCTCCAAGTCATGCATAGGATAGTTCCTCTCATGCTCTTTTAACTGTCTTGATGCTTAGCGATCACAGTTCTCCTTGCATCGAACACACCCAATACCCAACCCTGAAGCATCCGTATATAGAGTAAACGGTACGCTTGGTTCGGGGATGGTCAAGATAGGTGCAGAGACAAGTCTTGACTTCAAAGTCTGAAAGCACTTCTCGCACTCATCTGTCCATATGAATTTCTCTCCCTTCTTGGTCAATCTGGTGAGTGGAACCGCGATCCTGGAGTAATCTTCCACGAATCTTCTATAATAACCAGCCAACCCAAGGAAACTACGAATCTCTGCAACAGATTTTGGTGCTTCCCATCCTACTATAGCAGCTATCTTACTTGGATCAACCTTGATACCCTCTTTAGATACAACATGGCCCAAGAAAGCCACTTCCTTCAGCCAAAACTCGCACTTCTTGAATTTTGCATAAATCCTCACATCCCTCAGCCGTTGTAGGGCTGCCCTCAAATGCGCTGTATGAGTCTCCATGTCCTTAGAGTAAATCAATATGTCATCGATGAATACGATGACCGAAGTGTCCAACATATCATGGAACACTCGGTTCATCAGTTCCATAAACGACGCTGGAGCATTGGTCAACCCGAAAGACATAACTAGAAACTCATAATGCCCATACCTCGTCCTGAAAGCAGTCTTCGGAATATCTCCGGCCTTGATCTTCAATTGGTGAAAACCCGATCGGAGATCAATCTTCGAGAAAACCTTTGCACCCTGCAGCTGATCGAACAGATTATCGATCCTAGGCAAAGGATACCGATTCTTAATCGTCAACTTGTTTAGCTCACGGTAGTCAATACATAGTCGTACACTTCCATCTTTCTTCTTGACGAATAACACAGGTGCTCCCCAAGGCGATATACTAGGTCGTATGAAGCCCTTATCCAGCAATTCTTGTAATTGGGTCTTCAACTCCTTTAACTCGGTCGGGGCCATCCTGTATGGTGCTTTAGACACCGGAGCCGAACCTGGTATAAGGTCTATCACAAATTCTGTAGCCCTGTCTGGTGGTAAGCCTGGAAGATCTTCTGGAAATACATCTGGAAACTCCCGAACCACATCTATATCTTCCATCTTGAGTGACTCTGCTGTGAGGTCGACTACAGATACGAGATAACCCACTCCCCCCTTCTCCAAGCATCTAACATACCAGTCTTATTGAAAAGGGAACATGCTAATGTTTAGTAGATTTTCTCTTGAGATTCTCTCTACTCACTCAAGAATTCAAGGTTTAACTGTTTCACTCAAGATCTTCCTATGAAGATGCACTACCATAGGCTTGTTTATTCACCAAAATCTCCATTACATAGAATACACGCATACATGAATCAAAAGGTCTTTATCAAGATTGTAATGGGGCTAGGGTTTAGGGTACGAATAAGAAAAATATACTGACGCTAAAACCCAAGAAACTAATAGAGCATTAAGACAAAAAAAAAAATTGAGCAATCAAAATGATAAGGGTTCATAAATAAAACTTTCAACAAAACATCCCAAACTCCAGTTTCTTTTTCTTTCATTATTTTTCTTTTCATTTGAGAACTATGCTTTGCTATTTGATTTTTTTTTTCTTTTCTTTTAGAAGAGAGAGATATTTCAAAGATAACAAGGACCATTACATCCCACTTCTTAACATACAACCATCACTTTTGAGAATAGCACCCCCACACTTATTCAATACATATCCTTCTCAAACCCATTAAATAATTCTCAATGCTCTACTAGCTCAAAGGTTGGTAAAATATGAGAAAGACAAACAATTCAAGGCTCATGGTTTAGGGTTTAATGAATAATAAAGTTTAAAAGCTCAAAGTGGGTCTTCTAAGGGTAAAAATATATAAGGTTGGCAATTTAAGCTAAGTGGTTGTAAAATCCTATTTGCCTTTATCATCTTCATGCCTACACATATCAATGTAATCTTGACACGGTTCAAAGCAAGTTCTAGAGATACAAAAGCATAGTAGTGATAAACCTTGAATGACACTGAGAGGGGGGGGGGGGTGAATCAGTGTGAATAATTTCTCCCTTGGTTTTTTTTTGCTGCCCAGTGATATTCACAAAATAACCTGTCCCAAACACAATCGTATGCAAATCTACCTCACACCACTCAGTGGCCAGGTCTACCAGATTTACACACCCATCCTGCAATTCATTCCACGCACTTCACAAAGCTCATAAACAAGCAAACCACAACACACAAAAATTACGTGGTTCACCACCACAGTGAGTGATGGCTAATCCACGGAGTAATGCCCAATGAGCTTCGTATTTACTCAATACTCAACTTTTAGCCCTTTACAGGACAAGGATGCTCACCCTAAATTTTCCCAGCATAAAACTGAGAGGGCGTAACAACGCCAGAATTCAGGCATAAAGCCAGTGTCCAGCACCCACTGAACACACCACAACAGATACAATTTTTGGGGCTTATAATGATGCCCTACAATTAAATCCCACCCTAGCAAGGCATTCAGTATTTTTCTTCTCTTTTTCTTTGCCTAATGCTAGCATACAATAGATTCCCATGTACCATAGGCATTCAACATCATTATCCTACTTGAACATACAATAGATTGGTTCAATAAATAATAAAAGAGATAAGAAAATCTCACAACCAATTTTTCTGATAATTGACGATGTTCTTCTTCATCTGGTAGTCAATAAACCCTTGCCATATGCAATCAAGCTCTTCCAGCCTTCAAGAATACTTCAATGTATCGACATCAGCATAAACAACGATGGAGAATGACTGTCTTCAATTCCCAAAGCAAGAAAGATAAAAAAATAAAAGGTTTTTCCCTTTTTCTTTAAAAACTCCCTTTCTGCAATATTTCTCGCGGCCAGCAGTCTCTCTAAACGTTCTCAATAGAAAGAGCATTAAAAACCTAGCTTGGTGCAATTTGGATCGTCGGATTTGGCCACCGGATGGCCAAGTTATGGCATAAACAAGTTCGGCCTCTGAAAAAATTCCAAATGGAATCTTTTAAACCCACATGGTGCGCCTGCGACGCACCGTAGCCGCGCCCGCCGTCTGGGTGTCGCGCTCTGATTGGCTGAAGAAGGAATCAAACATTTTGGCCATCGGATCTCACTTAAAAAGGCGAGATTTGATTCTAGCCGCTGGATCTGTATAAGTAGCGTCAGATCCAGTCGGCTTTAATACAAGCCGCACAATCTGGATCAATGCTGTCGCGCCACCGTAGGCGCGTCACACTGGATTGCGGCTTTGCTTCCATGTGATGCGGCGCATGATTATGCACAACGTCCAGCCAATCAGCTCATGCGCGATGGGATCTGACGCTTCCGCTTGAGAACCACGGAATCCCGCCTTCTTTAGAGCCTCAGATTTGGAATCTTCCTTACGTGGCTCTATTTAAATGGCCGATCTCGCATTTTTTCTTTCTTCTTTTCCGAAAATACCCCTGTGAATTCAATTAATGGCCTCTGTAACCATTTACCTTTTGTTAAAAGTCTGCCAGAGATGATTTTCCAGAGAGCTTTTCTCTCTCCTGGAAAATCGTCGAACACATGGTGTGCGTGCGGGAGAGAAGAACCAACACGCGCGCGGCATGCGAGAGAGCTTGCGGTAGGGTGATGCATGCGGACTGGCTGGCTTGCGGGGCAGGACTGCCTGCGGGCTGGCCTGCCTTGCGGGCTGGCTGGCTTGTTGCCAAGGCAAGCCTGGCCTGCCTTGCGGGCTGGCTGGCTTGCCGCCAAGGCAAGCCCGGCCTGCCTTGCGGGCTGGCTGGCTTTGCGGGCAAGGCAAGCCCGGCCCGCTTGTCGGGCTGGGCTGCCTTGTGGCTGGCCCGTTGCGGCTGGCCCTCGGCTGGCTGGTCCTGCCCAGGTGGCATACCACCGTGGTGGGTCCCACCTTCTCTCTCCCGGGTCCCACTTTTTCTCTCCTCTAATTCTTTCACCTCTTCCATGCTTCACAAGCACTGTAACAAAGCCGTATCACCCGTATCACCGCCATTTCGCCTGTAAGGTCCGCAGACACTCTCTCTCATCAAACTGGACCCAGTTAGCCCAATTTGCCAACAATTACAATATATAGGCCAACAATCTCCCCCTTTGGAATTGTTGGCAACTACTCAATCCACAGACATTTCTCCCCCTTTGACAACAAGAACAAAGGGATTTCCCACATAGGAGTGCCCACCGCATCTTCCCAATCCTATGGGTGCTCCAAAGTATAAACATATTACCATAGCAACACAAAAACAAATATCAACAGACTCCCCCTGAGTCCTACATAGGAGAGAAAAAAATAGAACATGCAAACCCTGCTCCCCCCTCACTCCAAGCTTCTCAATGCTTGGGAAAGATAATCACTCCCAATTTCGTCTCAAGTAGTCAAACCGATCTCCGGGAAGTGGCTTAGTGAAGATATCTCGCAATCCGCTCCTCTTGTAGGAATGAACTCTAATTGAACTTCTCCTTCCAAGACCTTTTCTCTCAAGAAATGATATCGAATGGCTATGTGCTTCGTCCTGGAGTGCATAACTGGATTTTTTGAGATATTAATAGCACTTGTGTTGTCACAGAACATTGAAATAGGCTTGTCTGACTCACTGCCTAAATCCTTCAACATTTGTTTCATCCACAAAACCTGTGTACAACAAGAGGTGGCTGCAATATATTTTGCTTCTGCTGTAGACAATGAGACTGACTCTTGCTTTTTACTATGCCAAGCCACCAAATTTCTGCCCAAATAGAAAGCACCTCCACTAGTGCTCTTCCTATCATCAACACAACCTGCCCAATCTGCATCTGAGTAGGATGACAAAACTAGATCCTTGCTTTTTGCATACCAAAGGCCATACTCCATTGTCCCCTTCAGATATCTGAAGATCCTTTTCACAGCTACAACATGTGTTTCCTTCGGGCCTGCTTGAAATCTAGCTACCATGCACACAGACTGAAGAATATCTGGTCTAGTAGCAGTCATGTAGAGAAGACTTCCTATCATTGACCTGTACATAGTATTATCAACTGAGGGAGAGTCATCTTCTTTACTTAGCTTACAACTTGTCATCATTGGAGTGCTTATTGGTGTACAGTCTTCCATTGTGAATTTCTTCAACATTTCCTTCACATATTTGGCCTGTGATAAAAAGAATCCATTCTTTAACTGGCTGATCTGAAGACCTAAAAAATTAAGATAACTCTCCAATCATAGACATCTCAAACTCATCTTGCATTCTCTGAGCAAAGTCTTGACATAATTCATCCTTTTGGCCTGCAAAGATGATATCATCTACATATACAACCACAACTGTCTGATTGCCATCCATAGATTTAACATAAAGATTACTATCAACCAAACCTTTCTTGAAGCCCAATTTACAAAGATAGGTATCCAGTCTGGAATACCATGCTCTTGGTGCTTGCTTCAACCCATACAATGCTTTCTTCAGTTTACACACAAGTGTAGGGTCTTCACTCAGTTGAAATCCTTCTGGTTGCTCTATATAGACCTCTTCTTCCAAGTCACCATTCGTAAAAGCTGACTTGACATCCATCCGATAAACCTTGAAGTTCTTGTGCACCGCAAAAGCAAGAAACATCCCGATAGCTTTCGGCCTAGCCACGAGGAGCAAATGTTTCTTCAAAGTCAATTCCCTCAACCTCGAGCATATCCTTTTGCAAACTAATCTGGCCTTGTTTCTTACAATTTTGCCATCTTCATTGAGCTTGTTCCTGTAGACCCATTTAGTACCAATAACATTCTTGTCTGTAGGCCTTGGCACCAATTCCCAAGTTTTATTTTTCTCTATTTGATCCAGCTCTTCATTCATTGCCTTGAGCCAACTAGCATCTTCACATGCCTCTACAACTAATTTTGGTTCAATCTGTGATAGTAATGAAAACATTTGTTTTGGTTGTCTCACCTTTCTTGTTTGCATACCAGTAGATGGATCACCAAGAATTAATTGATCAGGATGATTCTTTTTTACTCGCTTGAGCCACTTTTGTTTCGCCTATTCGCCTCTAAATCGATCGCTCTTCTCTTTCTTCCGTCTCACCAACTCGTTCTCCGTTCCGCACATTTGTAACATCCCGCTCCTTTTCGATTCAATGTCATTTCGCTTCTTGTCCAGGTCTTCAAAAATAGGAACCTCATTATTTGATTCTCAGAGAAGAATTCTTGTGCTCATCAACTCTCACATCCGCACTTTCAACAATCTTGCCAAGTTTTTTATTGTAACATTTATATGCTTTGCTTGAGGTAGAATAGCCAAGAAAAATTCTTTCATCCGCTCGATCATCAAACTTCCCTAGACCATGACTAGTGTTCTTGATATAACACTTACTACCAAATACCTTGAAGTGCTTTGTTTGTAGCCTTCTTGCCAAACCATAGTTCATAGGGTGTCTTGTCTTCATGTGGCCTCAACATACATCTATTCCGAACATATATTGCTGTATGCACCGCTTCTCTCCGGAATTTATTCCCCATGTCATTTTCAGTTAACATAGTTCGGCCATTTCCCGAACAGTTCTATTCTTTCTTTTCGCAACACCATTTTGCCCGTGGTGTTCTAGGAGCTGAAGTCTGTCTCTTAATGCCATTCTCGAACAATATTCTCGCAAAGTCAATCCAGGTGTACTCTCTTCCCCCGTCGGATCTCGGACACTTGATTTTCTTCTCTATCTCATTTTCAACTTGAGTCTTGATGATCTTGAATCTTGCCAAAGCTTCGACTTATGTTTTAGAAACATTACCCAAGTCATTCCGGAGTAGTCATCTATAAAAAGAATGAAGTACCTTTCTCCCGCAATGCTTTGTGTTCTCACCGCCCACATAAATCTGTATGAATTATCTCCAATGGTTGAGTAGTGTGGTATTCCTTAGGCTTGAATGATGTTCTTGTCCGCTTCCCTTCCGACAAGATGCACAAATATCATTGGAAGGCTTTTTCAATGAAGGAATATCTCTCACAAGATTTTTGTTAGATATCTTGGACAGATTTTCAAAACCAATATGTCCCAATCTTCTATGCCATAGCCATGTTTCCTCTTCTTGACTCATCATACAATTCTCTTCAAACTCTTGACAGAGTATAAAGATTTCCCGAAGGTCTCTTTCCAGTTGCCATCAATTTGCCACTGTCAGTTCTTCGAATCTCACATCCTTGATCACTGAAAATTAATTTGTGGCCCTTATCACAAAGCTGACTAAGACTCAATAGATTATGTTTCAAGCCTGAAACATAAAGAACCTCATGAGATTTCAACTTCCCATTGTTGAGGATAATGCTTCCTTTCCCAACAATCTTTGCACCAATATCATTACCAAACTTGACTGAGCCTCCTTCATACTGTTGAAATTTCTGAAGCCTCTTACTATCTCCTGTCATATGGCTTGAACATCCACTGTCAAGAATCCAGGGTGTAGAACTATTTTGAGCCTTGAGAGCTGTCTGTACAATCAAAGAGCTATTTTTCCGAACCCGGATCCTCTTATTTGATTTAGATATTTCATCTTGCTTCGTCTTGGGATCTTGCTTCTAATTCCGTCATCTCGTCTCTGTGAAGGTGGCATAGGGGGAAAGATGGTTTTGCAGTTCCTTGCTATATGCCCAAAATTGTTACAGTTATAGCATTCAACAAAATTTTCTTCAAGAAGGGCAAACTGATTTTTGCTTTCAAATCTAACTTGACTCATATTGAACTTGCAAGTAGCTATTCTATGACCATAAGTATTGCATTTATAACAGTAACCATGAAAATAGGATCTTGACCTAGAAGGAGTTTCCATGTATCTCATCTGTCTCTGTGGTGCACTGGGATGGTTTTCTCTGTAGAAATTATCATACTCCATTCTCTTTCCTTGCCATGTATTTTGTCTTGGCCTTGTATAGTTAGTCTTGGGAAGAGAAATTTTGTTTCCACTTTGGCAATGAACTATTGGGTCCTTACCCTTTTCAATTTCCCTTCACAAAAGATATGGGCTCTTTTCCCTTTGAACTTGCAATTTTTGATGTCCGTCCTTTTTCAAAACCAAGGCCAAACTTAATGTGGGAAGGTCTTTGAGCATTGATGATCCTGTCAAGCTTATTACTACCGGGATACACCGAAGCGGACTTATTTACCTCTTCATGTTGAGATAATTTTTGTTGTCTCTCAACCTCTTCTTTTTCATACTCAGCCACTTTTATCTTTAGAAGAGTAAAATCATTTTCAAATTCTTCAAATCGTTCAACCATAGGAAGTTGTTCTTCAAGTTGAACTTTCAGACTTGCATTCTCATTCAACGCAATGGTGTAATCTACCGGATGCCCCGTTTAATCCGAGTATTGAGATTTTCTATAATTCTCTTGGACTCTTCATATTGAGATTTCAGATCTTGAATTATTTGCTTTTGCTTTTTGACTTCTTGAGAGGCAAGCTTGTTGTGTTTTCTTTCCTTCTTAAGCTCCTTCATGCTCGCAACAAGTTCTTCCTCAAAATTTATCTCACCCTCTTCATCACTGCTTGAAAAATTATCTTCCTTGTCATTCTCTTCATCACCACTTGAGATAGAATTCAAAATTTTTCCTTTATCTGTGATCTTCTCTTGAGCTTCAATGTACACCATAAACAAAGCCTCACTAGGCTCATCTTCAGAGATTTCATCGAGTCATCATCCGAAGTTTCGATTGCTTCTCTTAGAGATAAAACTCCTTTGCTTGGACTTGTTTTTCTTGAAGTTATAATTTTTCTTTCCTTTCAACTTGCTTTTTCCGTCATCTTCATCATCACTATCAAACTTACTCTTCATGGGGCATTTTGCAGCAAAATGTCCAACCTTGCCACGATTGAAACATTTGAAAGGAAGCTTATTCTTGTATTTACCTGTGCCCTTCTTTAATTTTCTAGTGAAATGAGCTGTGGCTTCATCTTCACTTTCTTTCTCATTTTGCTTTTTAGAAATCTTCAGCTTCTTCATAGCCTTAAAAGCAACCTGCTTATCACCAGTGGTTCCTGGATCAATCCTCATTTCAAAAGCTGTCAAAGCTCCATGAATTTCATCAATTGTAACCTGTTCCAAGTCCTTGGTTTCTTCAAGTGCAGATACCTTTGACTCAAATTTTGGGGTGAGAGACCTCAAAATCTTCTGACAAACTATATGACCTTTCAAATCTTCACCAAGTCCTCTAATAGAGTTGACCACATCATTAACCCTGTTCATGTATTGTGGGAGCATTTGTATCATGTGGAGTGTAGCCATTCTCTACAGAAGCCCAAACATCATAACCAAGAGATCCTACATAGACCTCCATTCTTCTTTTCCAAAAGACAAAATCCATCCCATCAAACAAGGGAGGCTTGTTTGAACCTTCTCCTGGTGCCATATATTATATTCTGATCTTCTCGATTCTTGATCGATTGCCGTCACTGAGCCTGGTGCTCTGATACCAATTGATAAACCTTGAATGACACTGAGAGGGGGGGGGTGAATCAGTGTGAATAATTTCTCCCTTGGTTTTTCTTTGCTGCCCAGTGATATTCACAAAATAACCTGTCCCAAACACAATCGTATGCAAATCTACCTCACACCACTCAGTGGCCAGGTCTACCAGATTTACACACCCATCCTGTAATTCATTCCACGCACTTCACAAAGCTCATAAACAAGCAAACCACAACACACAAAAATTACGTGGTTCACCACCACAGTGAGTGATGGCTAATCCACGGAGTAATGCCCAATGGGCTTCGTATTTACTCAATACTCAACTTTTAGCCCTTTACGAGGACAAGGATGCTCACCCTAAATTTTCCCAACATAAACCGAGAGGGCGTAACAATGCCAGAATTCAGGCATAAAGCTAGTGTCCAATACCCACTGAACACACCACAACAGATACAATTTTTGGGGCTTATAATGATGCCCTACAATTAAATCCCACCCTAGCAAGGCATTCAATATTTTTTTTCTCTTTTTCTTTGCCTAATGCTAGCATACAATAGATTCCCATGTACCATAGGCATTCAACATCATTATCCTACTTGAACATACAATAGATTGGTTCAATAAATAATAAAAGAGATAAGAAAATTTCACAACCAATTTTTCTGATAATTGACGTTGTTCTTCTTCATCTGGTAGTCAATAAACCCTTGCCATATGCAATCAAGCTCTTCCAGCCTTCAAGAATACTTCAATGTATCGACATCAACATAAACAACGATGGAGAATGACTGTCTTCAATTCCCAAAGCAAGAAAGATCAAAAAATAAAAGGTTTTTCCCTTTTTCTTCAAAAACTCCCTTTCTGCAATATTTCTCGTGGCCAGCAGTCTCTCTAAACGTTCTCAATAGAAAGAGCAATAAAAACCTAGCTCGGTGCAATTTGGATCGTCGGATTTGGCCACCGGATGGCCAAGTTATGGCATAAACAAGTTCGGCCTCTAAAAAAATTCCAAATGGAATCTTTTAAACCCACATGGTGCGCCTGCGACGCACCGTAGCCGCGCCCGCCGTCTGGGTGTCGCGCTCTGATTGGCTGAAGAAGGAATCAAACATTTTGGCTGTCGGATCTCACTTAAAAAGGCGGGATTTGATTCTAGCCGCTGGATCTGTATAAGTAGCGTCAGATCCAGTCGGCTTTAATACAAGCCGCACGATCTGGATCAATGCTGTCGCGCCACCGTAGGCGCGTCACACTGGATTGCGGCTTTGCTTCCATGTGATGCAGCGCATGATTATGCGCAACGTCCAGCCAATCAGCTCATGCGCGATGGGATCTGACGCTTCCGCTTGAGAACCACGGAATCCCGCCTTCTTTAGAGCCTCAGATTTGGAATCTTCCTTACGTGGCTCTATTTAAATGGCCGATCTCGCATCTTTTTCTTTCTTCTTTTCCGAAAATACCCCTGTGAATTCAATTAATGGCCTCTGTAACCATTTACCTTTTGTTAAAAGTCAGCCAGAGATGATTTTCGAGAGAGCTTTTCTCTCTCCTGGAAAATCGTCGAACACATGGTGTGCGTGTGGGAGAGAAGAACCAACGCACGCGCGGCATGCGAGAGAGCTTGCGGCAGGGTGATGCATGCGGACTGGCTGGCTTGCGGGCGGGGGACCGCTGCGGGCTGGCCCGCCTTGCGGGGCTGGCCGGCTTCTTTGCCAAGGCAAGCCCGGCTCGCCTTGCGGGCTGGCCGGCTTGCCGCCAAGGCAAGCCTGGCCTGCCTTGCGGGCTGGCCGGCTTGCTGGCAAGGCAAGCCCGGCCCGCTTTGCTGGGCTGGGCTGCCTTGTGGCTGGCCTGTTGTGCTGGCTGCTCGGCTGGCTGGTCTGTCTAGGTGGCATACCACTGTGGTGGGTCCCACCTTCTCTCTCCTGGGTCCACTTTCTCTCTCCTCTTTCTTTCTCCTCTTTCTCTCTCCTCTAATTCTTTCACCTCTTCCATGCTTCACAGTACCTGTAACAAAGCCGTATCACATGTATCACTGCCATTTCGCCTGTAAGGTCCACAGACACTCTCTCTCATCAAACTGGACCCAGTTAGCCCAATTTGCCAACAATTACAATATATAGGCCAACAAGTAGAATATCACTCTTCAAAGAAAATAAAGACTGACATAGATGTCTCAATCTAGTTTGGCTCAAAAGCTCGCTTGGTTAGATTCCATCTACTAAACCTACATGCTTTACCTCTAAATGCAACTATCAATGTTATTCAAAGCTCATTTAGCAAGTTATTTTAACTAATTCATATATGTAATTTTTTTCACATTCAAATAGTTTCAATTCATGGCATACATATTCTCTTAGTCTATTGAAGTGAAAATTTTTTTTTAAATTCAAATTTTGAATTTTTTTTCTAACACATCATACAAAAATTAAAAACAAAACTTAAAAAATAAAAAATAAAAATAAAACAAAAGAGAAATCCTAATTCCTCCCCCCACACTTAAATCTAACATTGTCCCCAATGCAAGTTAAAAATGTAATGGAAAGATGTAAAGAAATATAATTAAACGTGATAAGAAAAATAAATCCAATTTCTTGGGTTGCCTCCCAAGCAGCACTTGTGTTTAATGTCGTTAGCTCGACTCAATACTCCTCAATCAGAATAAACGGGATCCCCTAGTTGTACTTCGTCTATAGTATGCTCATAAAAGCCTTCGTAGAATGTCTTGAGTCGATGCCCATTAACCTTGAAAACCTTGTTAGTTTCGAAACTTCGAACTTCAACTGTACCATAAGGAAACACATTAGTAACTTCAAAAGGTCCAATCCAACGAGAACGTAACTTATTAGGCATCAATTTATGTCTCGAATTGTAAAGCAAGACTTTCTATCCAATTACAAGTTGCTTCCTCATAATCCTCTTGTCATGAAATGCCTTAGTCTTGTCCTTGTATGTGCTGAAATTCTCATAAGCCTCAAGTCATATCTCCTCCAATTCTTGCAATTGTAATTTTCTATGCATACTAGCATCGTCCATCTCCATGTTGCAACTCTTGACTGCCCAATAAGCCTTGTGCTCTAATTCTACAGGAAGGTGACATGACTTACTAAAAATTAACCGATAAGGGGACATCCCAATAGGCGTCTTGTATGCTGTTCGGTAAGCCCATAATACATCATCAAGTCAAAGGCTCCAATCCTTTCTGTTTGGTTCCACAGTCTTCTCCAAAATAGATTTGACTTCTCTATTAGATTCTTCAGCTTGTCCATTTGTTTGAGGGTGGTAGGGTGTAGATGTTTTATGAAAAACACCATACTTCTTTAGCAACGCCTCCAGTGGCCTATTACATAAATGAGCTCCTTGATCACTAATCAGTGCTCTTGGTATCCCGAACCTGCTAAAGATGTTAGACCTGATAAAACCTATAACAACCTTGGAATCATTAGTTTTGGTGGCGATTGCTTCTACCCATTTCGAAACATAATCAACTGCAAGCAATATGTAAACAAAACCAAAAAACGAAGGAAATGGACCCATAAAATCAATACCCCACACATCAAAAAGTTCACATATAAGTATTGGGATTTGTATCATCTCATTCCTACGGGTTAAACTTCCTATCTTTTGGCACTGTTCACATGTCTTACAAATGACATAAGCATCACGAAAAAATGTAGGCCAATAAAAACCATTATCTAACACTTTCTTAGCTGTTCTTTTGGGTCTGAAATGACCTCCACAAGCATAAGCATGACAAAAAGTAAGGACAGACTAAATTTCAGGATCAGGCACACATCTCCTAATAATTTGATCCGAACAGTATTTCTTCAAGTACGGATCATCCCATACATAGTATTTTGCCTCGCTTTTAAGTTTGTCCATTTTTGCTCTACTTATTCCATCAGGTATGACCTTACCAACTAAATAATTTACCAGATCAGTGTACCATGTGTTGGACTTTATGTTGTCATTATTGGCAACTTGGCTGATGTGACAGTGTTTGTGAGCATACAGTCAAAGAAATTAGGAGAGAGAGTGTCAGTGTAGGAGAGAGAGTGTCAGTGTAGGAGAGAGAGTGTTAATGCAATGGCAAAGATGGAGCAACCTCGCATGTATGTTCTACAGTGTTCTACATGTGTCTCAGATGGCTTGTAGTGAGTTAAATGGTATTCTACATCAAGTTTGATGAGAGAGAGTGTCTGTGGACCCCACTGGTGATGTGGCACAACTTTTCTGGTGATGTGGCCGTGTTTCTGATGATGCGACAGTGTTTCTGAAGCTTTTCAAATCATGTTCATGTTTTTCATATTTCTGGTGTTGTGGCATTGAAGAGAGAAATTCAAGAGAGAGAAAGAAGACAGAGAATTAGAAGAGAGAGAAAGAGGAGAGAGAAAAAATGTGAGTGGGACCCACAGGTGAGGTGGCAAGGTGACATGCCAACACGGCAGCCCATGGCACTTGGCATGCATGCACGTAAAGTTTCGGGTTCAAATTCCAGGTTTGACAGAGTTTTAACTTTGGGCCTATTTTTGGTGGGTTCCGCAGTAGGTTAATGAAAATCCGACAGTGGAAAGATGTAAAGTGTCGAGTTATCTTTCCAACGCAACTTGAATCACTCAATTTTGACGTTGGATGAGAGAGATATCGCAGTTTTTATCGGATTGCTCGAAAAAGTCATTTCACAAGTTGTTCAGGGGCAATTTCGGCATTTCACAAGTTGTTAAGGGGTAATTTCGTCAAGAAAAAGGGTGAAGATGCGAGATCGGCCGCCCAAATGAAGCCACGTAGTCCAGATTCTAAATGGATGGATCAGATTAACGCGGGCTAATGTATATATGCATCGGACGCGTAAGATTCTCCCGCGTGTGATTTGATTGGTCGGATGTAACTTTATATAATGTAGTGAGAAGCATAGAGAATAAGCCTGATACGGTAATGCGCGCATACGGCTTAGCGGCAGATGGATTCTAATCCAGCGGTCTAGAGCTTATCCGATCATGCCTGACGCTAGTTATTCGAATCCAAAGGTCGTAATCAAATCCCACCTTTTCTTCTTAGATCTGACGACAGAAATTATAGATACTCTGACAAGCCAATCAGAGCACGATAGCGCATCGGCGGCGCGGCTACGGTGCGGCGCGGGTGCATGTTTGGTTTGGAAAGATTTTCTTTCCTTATTTGTAACTGGCCGAACTTCAAACTGCCATAACTTCTTCATCCGAGCTCCAAATCACTCTGTTCAAGTTGCAGTTTCCATATTTTTTGATGCTCTATCTATTGGGCGCCGTTGAGAGTCGAATTAGGGCAGAGAAAAATCAAAAAGAGTGCTTTGAAGCTTAAGAGAAGGTTTTTCTAGGGTTTTGTGTCCTGTGGGAGTGATCAATCACCAACTACCTCTTCTCTGTGCATCAATGGAGTGTTAAATCCCTATGAGAGGTCAGTAGAGCTTTTATTTTCATATTCATGGTGATTATGGGTTGTGTGGAAGAGATTGGAAGCCTGTCGATGAGGTGTGCTCTGTGAATCTATCTCTATCATCATTGAAGGCTGTTAGAGAGTACCTGAGAGCAGTGTGAAGCTTCAGAGAGATTGTTGGCCATTCGAAAGCATTGTTTGTGAGATTCTCAATTCTTTATCTATTTATACTTTCAATTTATTGTATGCTAGCGTAGGTGCAAATTGTTGAATCCTAGCTAGTGGGGGAAAATTGTAAGGTAAATTTATAAGCCTATAAAAAATTTGTTATTTGCTTCTCGTGGGTGCGGGTTAAGTGTGGTGTGCAGCGTGTGCTGAACACTGGTACTTGATACTTGAATTCCTGGCACATGTGTGCCCTCCTAGTTTTATGCTGGGTAAATTGGGTGTATGTACTTCCTGCTGTGTAGACAGCAAAAAGAAGTGTATTGAGTATATACGGAGCCGTTGGGCATTACTCCGTGGACTAGCCATCACACACTGTGTTGGTGAACCACGTATATCCTGTGTTGTGGACTGTCTTTATTTTTCTATATATTTTGGAGTGCATGAAATGGCTTGCAGGATGGGTGTGCAAATCTGGTAGACCTTGCCACTGAGTGGTAGCGAGGTAGATTTACATGCGCTTGTGTGTGTGTGAAAAGTTAGGTCTCCATCAGCTCTGGGCAACCGTAAATAATAAAAGAGAATTTTCAGACACTGATTCACCCCCCCCCTCTCAGTGTCATATCAAGTTCATCACCATGGAACCATACTTTGTAGAGTGAATAAATGCTCATCCGGAAAGAATTCGTTCAAGGGCTCGGGATTTTCTTCTCTTGCCAACCGACTTAAGTGATTTGCTACTAGATTTTCAGCTCCTTTTTTGTCTTTGATCTCAAGATCAAACTCTTGCAATAGAAGAATCCACCTGATCAATCTAGGCTTCGACTCCTTCTTCATCAATAGATACTTCAATGCTGCATGGTCAGAAAATACAATCACTTTAGACCCAAGTAAATAAGATCAAAATTTATCTAATGCAAACACTATAGCTAAAAGCTCTTTTTTAGTTGTAGAATAATTGCACTGAGCCGCATTGAGTGTCCGAGTTGCATAATGAATCACATAAGTTTGCTTGCCAACATGTTGTCCTAAGACTGCTCCAACCGCATAATTGCTCGCATCACACATTATCTCAAATGGCAAACTCCAATCAGGGGGTTGGATGATGGGAGTCGTAGTCAATACAGATCTTACCTTGTCAAAAGCTTCCTTACTCTCTTGACCAAACTCAAATGACACCTCTTTTTGCAATAGTCTAGACAATGGTAAGGCAATCTTTGAGAAGTCCTTAATGAATCTGTGATAAAAACCTGCATGGCCAAGAAATGAACGCACTTCCCACACACTTGTGGGGTAGGGTAAGTTTACAATTAAATCAATTTTTACCTTATCGACCTCAATACCCTTACTTGAAACTACATGTCCTAAAACTATTCCTTGTTCTACCATGAAATGGCATTTTTCAAAATTCAGAACAAGGTTTGTTTCAATGCAACGTTCAAGCACCCGAGATAAATTATCCAAACAAGCATCAAATGAATTACCATATACCATAAAATCATCCACGAAAACTTCAATGTAATTTTCTATTAAATCTGAAAATATGCTCATTATGCATCTCTGAAATGTACCTGGTGCATTGCAAAGCCCAAAGGGCATTCTCCTAAAAGCAAAAGTCCCAAATGGGCATGTAATACTTTTTTTTTCTTGATCCTCTGATGCAATCACAATTTGATTATAACCCGAATACCCATCAAGGAAACAGTAAAAATACCTACCTGCTAAACGCTCAAGCATCTGATCAATAAATGGTAGAGGAAAATGATCCTTCCTTGTCATTGCGTTTAGCTTGCGGTAGTCTATGCACATCCTCCATCCATTCACGACCCTTGTGGGAACGAATTCATTGTCTTGGTTCTTGACTACTGTCACTCCAGACTTTTCAGCATAACTTGGATTGGACTTACCCATTTGCTATCTGAAATTGGATAAATGATTCCTGCATCTAATAACTTTAGAATCTCCTTCTTCACTACCTCCATCATCTGAGGGTTTAGTCTCCTTTGAGCTTCTCGGTTTGGTTTAACACCATCTTTCAATAAGATTCAATGCATGCACATTGATGGACTTATGCCCTTGATGTCAGCTATAGTCCAACCGATTGTTGTTTTGTTGTCCCGTAGTACTCTCAAAAGCCTCTCTTCTTGCACACTTGTCAAGTTCTTTGCAATGATAACAGGCAATAAATCATCATCTCCTAGATAAGCATACTTAAGGTGGTTAGGAAGAGGTTTTAGCTCCAGGATTGGTGCCTGCACAACAGAAGGTAACAGTTTGTCATGAGATGGTATTAAATTTAATTTCTTAACTTCATACTCTTTAGTAAATGGAGGTAATGACTGTAATGCCATAAACATTTCTTTAATCTCAGGACTCAGATGCATTGTTGTGTTAGTCTTTCTCAATCCTTGAATAAGTACCACGTCCAGCTCATCCTCATAGCTTAATTCAAAAACCTCCTGTACAAACACATCAACTATATCAATAAAAAATACAGATTGAACATTAGAGTGAGGATACCTCATAGCCTCAAATATATATTGAATTTGATAATTTCTCCATCGAACTCCATGGTAAGGGTACCATCATGGACATCAATCTTTGTTTTAGCAGTATTGAGGAAAGGTCTTCCTAACAATATTGGGGCAGGATTTGGGGAATTACTATCTTCCATATTTAAAATATAGAAATCAGTAGGAAAAATTAACTCATCTATACCAAAACATCCTCAATTACTCCCTCAGGATATGCGTTCGAACGGTCAACTAACTAGATAACTACGCTCGTTTTATTCAAAGGACCAAATTTAAAGATGCATAAATTGAGTATGGCATGACATTTATGGATGCACCTAAGTCTAACAGGGCACGTTCAAACTTAGTATTACCAATCACACATGGAATTGTAAACATACCTGGATCCTTGTATTTTGGGGATAACTTACGCTGAATAATTGCTGATACATTCTCCCCTACATTGATTTTTTCATCACCCATAAACTTTTTCTTTGAAGTGCACAACTCTTTGATAAATTTTGCATACCTTGGGACTTGCTTAATGGAATTAAATAGAGGTATGTTTATTTCTACCTTTCGAAAAGTCTCAAGAATTTCTTTCTCTTGTTCTTCCTTTTTCGATTTAGACAGTCTGCTAGGAAAAGGGAGAGAAACAAAATTAGTAGAATTATGCACAACTAGTTGAGATTTTACCTTGGACAAATTTACATCATCGCTGTCGATTTTTGTTTCTTTTTGAACTGTCTTGGCCAAATCTGCAGATTTAGCAATGAAGGGCTCAAGTTCTCTTCCATTCCGTAATGTAATGGCATTTGCATTCTCACATGGGTTTATGATGGTTTGAGATGGTAATTTTCCAGATCCTTGAGCTTCAAGTTTGCATACTGAAGTTGCAAGTTGACCAATTTGCTTCTCTATATTCTGAATGATGTTTCTTGTCTCATGTTGAAACTGTTGTGTATTGCTAGCCAGTGCCTTAACAATCTCATCAAGTGACATACTCTGATTTGCTTGCTGCCTAGGTTGGAATGGGGGTTGGTAACGATTCTGGGCAACTTGACTCCCATAACTCAGATTTGGGTGATCTCTCCATCCAGGGTTGTATGAGTTTGAGTATGGATCATACTTTCGCTGAGGTTTCCCTTGAAATCCTCCCATGGCATTTGCTTGTTGGACTGGTATATCTTCATGAAGTGTGGGACACATATCCGTAGCATGACTGGTGGCTGAGCAAATGCCACATGCTTTAACTGTTTGCAAATTCCCTACAGCCATTTGTCTCACCAAAGATCCGGTCTTCATTAAAATATCATTAAAACAGGTTGAAATCGGGACTGGATTGAGGACCGGTCAGAACCAAAACATCGATCAGGCTGATTCGATATTGAGTACTTGAACATAGATTATGATAGAGTCAAGGTTCTAAATTCAGGTATCCATCATTTTGAAAATCAATACGGATCGGTCAGTATCAACCGGTATCAGTTTGACCCAGTTGTAAAGGCAATTTTTTGGAATCGGCCCCGTCCCATGACATGAATCTATTATTAGTTTATTTAAAAAATTAATATTAATTTTAGAATCCTAGTAATCTTGGATGATCGTCGCGTGGTAATCCTATCCTTCGGATAATTGGCAAGTGGCGTGGAATATTAGAAAAATAAAAATTGCGTAGCAGATTGGACCGGTTTGGATTGACCGATCCAGACGATCCTAAACAGTATCAGAAGGACCTCAAAATCTATCAGGAATCGGTTTTGGATCGAATTTGACCATGTCCAAAATCGTTACAATCCTCTCCGGCGCTGGGCTGCCCAGTGAGTGCGTCTGACATTATTGGACCACTTGGCGTGAAGCCCCGTGCATCGGGCAATGCCGAATCCAGTTCCTTGTACATGCTGTTCTCTTTCTGGTGTCCTCATAAAACTCAATCATATACTTAATGCTTAAAGGATAATTGTTATTCTAATTACCATATGGCAGATTTGGCTGGGTGGTGGGCCCATGTGGTACAAGGCCCCGCAACCATATCTAAATCGTAATTTCATACAAAAAATAGTAATACTTAAAATGGTTAAAAATAAATTTAAGATCATTCCACTTGAAGATTCGGGCTTGCCAAAGTGATTTGACATTGTTCCTATAAGAGAACGTTCGAAGCCTCCCAACATCCGTTGTCTGGTTTGCAGTTTTCTTATTATTTCGTAAATTCTATGGGTCGGACATTTGTGGATAAGTGAACCAAAAAGCTACTGCCTATATGTGAAATATTTTCCCACACAAAATTAACTAAGTCGCAAAAAAAAAAAAATGCATTGAAAAAATAACAGACTATGAAATGAGTTCTTGGACCTCCTATGGGTTATATAGACATAAATGAGAGGGTCAATATTTGAATTTAACAGTTGACAGTATGACCAATCTAAATGATCATTCCCTGAACAGGCTACATCACACCTAAATGAAAAATATTTAAGCAAAGGAACAATCAAGATGCCTAAAGGGATCAAATAATGGAAATACTAAATATTTTTCTGAATAAAAAAATTAAAAAATAAATATATTGTCAATATTCTCTATTGTTATACCATATAATTTCGATGTTCTAGCTGTACAATATGCCTAGATTAACATGCAATCGATTAACTTTTTTATTTTATTGTTTTATATCTCCAATGCTTAAAAGGGAAAAATATTCATCTATTATTGTACATGATAATTTGGATGTTCTAATTGTCTTAGTTGTGCAAGGAGCCTAATTGATTTTTTTTGATTATTGCACTTCATAAGTGCTAAAAAAGAAACAAAATATTTATTAAGAAGCAAAGCATTGTCCATGGCTACTCTTGGAATCATACTTAACATTTTATCGGGCCACCTTATTATTTTATTTGCATTCCGAGGGAAGTTAGCAATTTGGCTGACTCTTTGGTCAGGAGCGTAATTATGACATGTAGGACAGATTGACCTCCATCCACACCATAGCTTGATGAAGCGTGTATCACACAACCCAAATGTTATCCATGTCGAAATGAGTGGATCAAATATGTCTTTTTGACCATGAAAAGATAAATATTTGCACACACTTAATTTCTCAAAACAATTCGCTAATTAGAACAACATAATCACTCCTATGACATATCTTTTATTTTTTAAAGTAAACAACCACTTTTCACAAGTCGTATAACTTTTAATTTTTATCAAAAAGAAGCTTCTATGACCACCCACACAAGGCTTGGTGGTTCTCATGGGTCTTCAACTGACTTGATACATGTGGATGGTGGGATCTACGTACACCAGGGTTTACCTGGTTCATCCAATGGACGGGTCGTAAGATCCTCGCAAGAAAAAAAAAAAAAAAAGTTGAACCCAATGTAATGCCAATGTGGCCCCATGTTATGTATAGACTAGATTCCAGGCTTCACTTACTTTACAACTGAGTTGAGATATATCCTGTTAGAATGGGCTTTTACTTTTTTTGCTTAGAGCTTTTTACTTTGCTCCATGAAGGTGTCAATGTGTTTCTCAACTCTCAATGACTCAACTCCTACCTAATGCACATCCCTTTCTAGGATGTTCTCCACCTTAATGTTTTTGGCTTTCTAAACCAGGAAATAATAAGAGAGGCCCTTCTAGAAGCCATATTATCTCTTAATAGTGCATTTTTGTCCCTTCAATCGATTTATTAGAATTTGTAATGTATTAGGTTGTGATGACATATTGAAATGTTTAGCTTTTGGAAGGCTATCAAAAAGGGAAAAAATAGATTTGACAAACCTTCTGTGGTGATTGGATGATAATGTACTTGAGTTGACACTGAGAGGGGGGTGAATCAGTGTCTGAAATTTTTCCCTGATTTTCCTTAATTTTTAAATGCCACCCAGAGCTGATGGAGAACCAAATTTTCGACACATACCCAAGCGTGCGTAAATCTACCTCGCCACCACTAAGTGGTCATGTCTACCAGATTTGCACACCCACCTTGCAAGCCTTTCTACAAACTCTGAAATATACCAAAAAGTAAAACAATGAACAAAGGGATATTACATGGTTTAGCACCATTGTGTGATGGCTAGTCCACGGAGTAATGCCCAATGGGCTCCGTATTTACTCAATACTCAGCTTTTAGTCTCTTACAGGAAAGGACACTAACCCTAGGTTATCCTGGTAAAAAACTAAGAGGGCAAACTGTTGGACTTTATGTTGTCATTGTTGGCAACTTGGCTGATGTGACAGTGTTTGTGAGCATACAGTCAAAGAAATCAAGAGAGAGAGTGTCAACGTAGGAGAGAGAGTGTCGGTGCAGTGGCAAAGCTAGAGTAACCTGGAGCAACCTCGCATGTGTGTTCTACAGTGTTCTACTTGTGTTTCAAATGGCTTGCAGCGAGTTAAATGACATTCCACATCAAGTTTGATTAGAGAGAGTGACTGTGGACTGTGGACCCCACTGGTGATGTGGCACAACTTCTCTGATGATGTGGTCGAGTTTCTGATGATGCGACAGTGTTACTGAAGATATGATAGAGTTTTTCATGTTTCTCATATTGTGGAAAAAGCAATTGAAGAGAGAGAAAGAAGAGAGAGAAAGAGGAGAGAGAAAAATGTGAGTGGGACCCATGGTGTGGTGGCAAGGTGATATGCCAACACGGCAGCCCACGGCACTTGGCATGCATGCACGCAAAGTTTCGGGTTCAAATTCCAAGGTTTGACAGAGTTTTAACTTTGGGCCTATTTTCGGTAGGTCTCGCAGCAGGTTCATGGAGATCCGGCATTGGAAAGATGTAGAGCGTCGAGTTAGCTTTCCAATGCAACTTGAATCGCTCAATTCCAACTTCGGATGAGGGAGATATCGTAATTCTCGTCGAAACGGTCAAAAAATTGCAAAAATAGGAGCTCTCAGTGAGTATATACGATACAGGGGCAGTTTCAGCAATTAACAAAAGTGTAGATGCAAGATTTGTGGCCGAGATGAAGCGTCAAAGCTCAGATTCTAATATGATGGACTAGATTGAGGCGGGCTCGAGTGTAGTGCGGCGGCAGCGTCTAGATGCCATCGCGTGCAATCTCATTGGCTGATGGCAATTTAATATGGTGCTCCGCATCGCAAGAAGAAAGGATTATGATTCGATGGTGCGCGCATACGGTGTAGCGATAGACGGATTCTGATCTTGTGGCCGCGGGCAACTCCGATCGCGCTTGACGCGATTTATCCAGATCCAATGGCGCACGTTGAATCCCATCTTTTTAAGGTTATCCGACGGCCGGTAGAGGAGATTCCACATCACCCAATCAGCGTTTGACAATGCCCAGGAGTGGGCAGCGATTCCATGTAGCGCAGGTGCACGGTATGCCTCCGAAAGATTCCGTTTTGAATTTTCTGATTGGTGGAACTTCAAACCGCCATAACTTCTTCATCCGAGCTCCAAATCAGTCCGTTCAAGTTGCAGTTTCCATATTTTTGAATGCTCTATACATTGGGTGCCGTTGGGAGTCAAAAAAATGCTGAAAAAAAATTAAAAAGAGCATTTTGAAGGCAGAAAGAAGGATTTCTAGGGTTTTGTGCCCTGTGGGAGTGATCAATCACCAACTACCTCTTTTCTATGCATCAATGGAGTGCTAAATCCCTATGAGAGGTCAGTAGAGCTTTTATTTTCACATTCATGGTGATTATGGGTTGCGTGGAAGAGATTAGAAGCCTATGAGCAAGGTGTGCACATTGAAGGCTGTTGAAGAGTACCTGAGGTCAGTGTGAAGCTTCAGAGATATTATTGGCCATTCGAAAGCATTCTTTGTGAGATTTTCCAAGTTCCTTATCTATTTATGCTTTCAATTTATTGTATGCTAGCGTAGGTGCAAATTGTTGAATACCTAGCTAGTGGGGGAAAATTGTAAGGTAAATTTATAAGCCTAAAAAAATTTGTTATTTGCTTTCCGTGGGTGCGGGTTAAGCGTGGTGTGCAGCGTGTGCTGAACACTGGTACTTGATACCTAAATTCCTGGCTCATGTGTGCCCTCCTAGTTTTATGCTGGGTAAATTGGGTGTATGTACTCCCTGCTGTGTAGACCGTAAAAAGAAATGTATTGAGTATATACGGAGCCCGTTGGGCATTACTCCGTGGATTAGCCATCACACACTATGTTGGTGAACCACGTATATCCTGTGTTGTGGATAGTCTTTATTTTCCTATATAATTTGGAGTGCATGGAATGGCTTGCAGGATGGGTGTGCAAATCTGGTAGACCTGGCCATTGAGTGGTAGCGAGGTAGATTTGCATACGCTTGTGTGTGTGTAAAAGAATATATCTCCATCAGCTCTGGGCAGCAGTAAATAATCCAAAAAAAGTTTCAGACCCTGATTCACCCCCCTCTCAGTGTCATATCAAATTCATCACAAACAATGCCAAGATTCAGGCTATGACAGCCAGTGTCCAGCACCCACTGAACACAATGCAAAAAGAATATTTTTGGGCTTATAGAATTGCCCTACAATGAAACCTACAGACTAGATAGGTATTTCTCTTTTTCCTTTCACCTATGATAGCATACAGTGCATAGAAAATAATTGAAAGATAGGGAATGAGAAAATCTCACAATCAATTATTTTCGAATGGCCAGCAATAGTTTTGGAACTCCACACTGCTCTCATAATTCTTCAACAGCCTTCAATGATTGTAGAACTCAATTCACGGAGCACACCTTGCTCATAGGCTTCCAATCTCTTCCACACAACTCATAATCACCATGAATGTAAAAATAAAAAACTCTACCAACCTCTCATAAGGATTTGGCACTCTAGTGATGCGCAGAGAAGATGTGGTTGGTGATAGATCACTCCCACAGAGCACAAAACCCTATAAAACCTTCGGTATATCCTCAAAATGTTGTTTTCATTTTTTCCCAGTATTTTTATGACTCCCATTGCCACCCATCGAATAGAGGAGCCAAACATATGGAAACTGCAAGTTGAATGGACTGATTTAGAGCTGGGATGAAGAAGTTATGTCGGTTTGAAGTTCGGCCAACAAGAACATTCAAAAAGGCATCTTTTGCACCATTTTCGTGCACCCACGCAACACAGTATCACCGCCGCCTTATGCATTGTCGAGATCTGATTGGCCGCAGCGGAATCTCTAAAATCGTTCGTTTGATATTCTTAAAAAGGCGGGACTTGCTTTTGCTCGTCAGATCAGCATCAATCGCGTCATCGAATATGGCTTGAACGGCGGCCTTTGGATCAGGATCTGTGCCGCTATTTTACTAAACACGAGCCAAACAGAATCAGGGGGCCTTCTTCATGTGGTGCAATGGAACGCATTATGTTGCAACCAGCCAATGAGAAGACGCGCGATAGAATCTTAACGGTGTCGCCACACTACACTCGAGCCCGCCTTGATCTGGGTCATCCAATCAGAATATGGATTTCGTGGCCTGATCTGAACCATTTATGTAGCATCTTCATCATTTTTCTTAGCGATAATACCCCCGAACAAATGTGTTAATGGCCTCTGTAACCAAAAATTCAATTAGTAAACCCTATAACACGTTTTCTTGGCCGAGAGCTTCAATTTTTGACATTTTCAGACCATTCCTATGGAAATCGCGATATCTCCCTCATCCGATGTCTAAATTAGGCGATTCAAGTTGCGTTGTGAAGCTAACTCGATGCTCTACACCTTTCCACTGTCTGATTTCCACGAACCTGTAGCGGAACCTACCAATTAAAGCCTCAAATTCAAAACTCTGTGAAACCATGGAATTTGAACCTGAAACTTTGCGTGCATGCTCACACGCTCTCCCACACAGAGTTTACCACCTTGGATCCTCTTAGAACATCACTGAACACACGTACAACGTTCATGACTGTCGAAACTGCTCTTGCCCAGTCAACTCAATGTAGAACCCTGTAGAAACCCAACCAACTCTCTGCATACCCTCTCAAACATTCTGTGGAGGTTGTAGAACATTGTAGAACATGTACACAAGGCTACTTCATCTCTGCCACTGTACACACACCACTGCCACACTCTGTCACTGCATTGACACTCTCTCTCCTGTACAGATCTGATTGTATGCTCACTTTCACTGCCACATCAGCTAAGTTGCCAACAATGACAACACAAAGTCCAACGGATGATAGTGGAGATGGTGAGCATGGACATATATTAGTACTATATATATTCATTGTGCTTTGACTTTAATTGATAACACGTTACTCTTTAGATTTAAGGTTGACATCTCAGTAGTGTATTCTAGTTAAAAAAATGTCGGAGCTGAACACAAGAAACGTGTACGAGCTTTGTGAAAATCACGAGAATCTTGATCATTGCAACATCTCATATTCCAATGTAATCATAACTCAAACACTTCATTATTTAAAGAAACATAATCGGTCACACAGGACATATTTTATTTCTGGAAGAAAGTGACCTTTTCACAAGTCACATAACTTTCAATGTTTCTGTAAAAGAATCTTCTACGGGCCCATTTTTACTTTTCTGCAAGACCTTTCCAAGAAAATACCCCCCCCCCCTTTATCTCTATATCCAACCCAGATCAGCTTTTATCGATCCTTTATAGATAAACGTAATTTTTTTTCACACCTATTTACTCCTAATTGAAATACCTAACATACGATTATATGGACATATTTGATGTTACGTTGATCAAGATTCTCAAGATGCTAGTAAACCTCATATATGCTTCTTGTAACGAGGTCCTAAATTCTATATCTAGGTGATGCTATTAAGATGTTAACATTGAAACTATAAGACTAAATGTTGCACCAAAAAAAATTATGAGAAAAATGCGATGTCAGTATCACAGCACAACGAATATAATACTAATATATGTGAAAGCATTAGCTTACCTTGTAGCCACCTGCCCACCACAATACTAACTCTAATAATTAAAAGCAAGGGACACAAAATGGATTAGTAGATTATATGGCTTCTAGAAGGGGGGAGAGTTGTTTCCGCTTTTGGAATGCCAAAAGCATTACGTAAGAGAACATCCAAGAAATGGATGAGCATATTAAGCAGACATCGAAACTTGAGAGTTCATAGTGGATCGAGTAATAAATATCGGGTTGGTTAGATCAATCGATTCATATCAGTTTTCGACTTGGCCGATCCCCGATCTAATCTATTACATATGGTATCGATCAAGTGTCAACTTTTGATCGGACCTGTACATCGATTCGATCCAGATCAATTCGATTTTGGACATGGGTGATACGATGTCCGATGCCTAGAACAAAGTAAAAAACTTTGCGCAACAAACAAAAAGCCTATTCTAAAAGGATAAAACCCAACTTTCGGCTCTAGAAGAATATAGCCTAACTCAATTTCACGAGAGAAAATCACTTGGACAAGGAAAAAAAGAGTCATTTCTCGATATCACACATGGATGATACATACCAGAAATAGAGTAGAAAAACATAAAACATACATTCAGTTATGCCTTAGGTCTACCAGCATAGTCATCACTACTTATTAGCTTCCCTCTTCCTCTCCTCAACTCTCACTGGAAAACCTCCTTTCATTTTGGCTGACAGGTAAGAAGTGAAAAACGGATCAAACCCTTTCTCTGCCGGCACCACACGATACTTTTGCATTACTCCGGCAACGATCCTCTGCATCTGCAAAAATGCCATGTCTTTCCCTAAGCATATCCCCGGCCCGGCTTGGAACACCGGATATGTGTAGCTGTCCCTCGCCAAGAATTTCCACTTTCCAGTACTCTCCTTCTCCAACCACCTCTCAGGCCGAAACTTCGGCCAATCTTTCCCCCAGATCACCTCTGTCCTCCCCATTGCGTATGGAAAGTATCCCACTCCCATTCCTTTCTTCACTTCAGTCCCATCTGGTAAAACATTGTCGGCCACTGTGTATTTGGTGTCATGTGGGACTGGTGGGTACAGTCTCATGGTCTCGCAGAGCGATGCATGAATGTACACCACATGCTTCACCTCATCATAATCAAGCGCTTCGGGCTTCTCTTTTATCTCCTTCAGTATCTCCTCTTCTGCGCCAGGGTTATTGGAAAGTAACCAAAAGAACCATGTCAAGGCTGCAGATGTAGTATCCCGACCAGCTACGATAAAGCTGATGACGATATCTCTAACAAAACGCTCATCTGAAATACCTGAGCTCAAGAATCTAGAGAGGAGGTCCTCTGATTCTAAGGAAGACTTCTCTTCGAGTTCTCGTTTCTTTAGTCTGATGAGATTCGTCGCGTATTCATAAAGTACTGACAATGCTTCTGGTAGTTGTCTCTTAGACCCAATGTTAAGTTCCCTCTTAAGCTTCCACCATTGGGGCATTATAGCGTTAAACCTTTCATTGCTTATCCGTGTAGCCTCTTCAAATGCCTCAGCAAATTCTGATTCAGGCTGTGGAAATGATGGTGACAAGCATGCTGGGTCGAACCCAAAAGCAATATTGCAGATGTTGTCAAACGTAAATCTTTAGAGGATGTCCTGCAGATCAAACACAGTCTTCTTGGTGGTGGCCTCAGAGAGAAGAGGAAGGAGGCGGCCGGAGATTTCGTCCTCCACAACTGTTTCAACAAATTTACGGAACGATTTGGTGTTAAATTCATGACTAGCCATCTGTCTCTGAAACTTCCAGTTATCAGAGTCTACGGTGAAGATGCCATCTCCGAGTAAGTTGTAGAGGTGTTCTCGGAAATAATTACCTTTTGGGTATTGGTAGAATTGGTTCTTGAGGATGTGTTGGACGTTGGCTGGATTAGTGGTTAGGAGCTGACGATGGCCGAAAGAACGATGAAGGAGGATGTTTCCAATGGGAGAATTTTGGGTAAGCTCTGTAGCCCATTGACTGAATCGCTCGTGATTGGAAGCTATGGTAAATGAAGAGCCCACCAAGGGGTATACCCTTGGCTGTTTGGACGAAACTGAAGATGACTTCTTACCTACATAAGTGGAAACGGTTTTGATGAAGAAGAAGAAGAAGGGGAGGACGAAGAGGAGAACTGAAGGTAGGAAGTCAAGCTTTAGTTGTATCATGATGAGTATCAAATATGAACGCGATTGCATTTTATTGGCTTTCGGCGAAACGCAAGTGTGTTGGTGTCTTATCTTAGTGGTACCTTTCCTTTTCCAAATTGAGTAGATTTATAGGCGATAGATATAAGTTGATCTGCGTTGGATAATGGAGATAATGGTGGGCATTTTCTTGGAAAGCTCCTGCAGAAAAGTGAAAATGATCCCATAGAAGCTTCTTTTTGTTTCAAAGATTGAGAGTTATGTGACTTAAAAAAATGGTTGTTTTCTTCTAGAATAAAAGATATGTCGTGCGAGTGATTACGTTGCTCTAAATAATTAAGTGTTTTGAGTAATTGAGTGGGTATGGAAATATTAAATTTTCTAGGGGGATAAGAAATCCATGGATAACACAAGTATTATTTCGACGCAATAAAAAAAAAAACATAAAGGGTGGAGACTATGATTCTCCCGGCATCTATGAGGGGAGGAAGTTTTTCATTTTAGGATGTGTACGGGTGAGTGACTCTCTCCGTCTCTGGGCTTCTCTCAGATATTTCATCGAACAACAACGCTGCACTCGACAATCGTCGTCGAGGTTGTCACTGCTGTCGAGCTCGAAGGTTGTTATGATCGATGTAGGGATCCAATTACGGGTAACTGACAGGATCCGGTCTTCATTAAAATATCATTAAAACAGGTTGAAATCGGGGACTGGATCGAGGACCGGTCAGAACCAAAACATTGATCCGGCCGATTCGATATTGAGTACTTGAACATAGATTATGATAGAGTCAAGGTTCTAAATTCAGGTATCCATCATTTTGAAAATCGATACGGATCGGTCAGTATCAACCGGTATCAGTTTGACCCAGTTGGAAAGGCAATTTTTTTGAATCGGCCCCGTCCCATGACATGAATCTATTATTAGTTTATTTAAAAAATTAATATTAATTTTAGAATCCTAGTAATCTTGGATGATCGTCGTGTGATAATCCTATCCTTCGGATAATTGGCAAGTGGTGTGGAATATTTGAAAAATAAAAATTGCGTAGCGGATCGGACCGGTTTGGATTGACCGATCCAGACGATCCTAAACAGTATCAGAAGGACCTCAAAATCTATCAGGAATCGGTTTCGGATCGAATTAGACCATGTCCAAAATCGTTACAATCCTAACCGGCACTGGGCTGCCCAGTGAGTGCGTCCGACATTGTTGGACCACTTGGCGAGAAGCCCCGTGCGTCGGGCAATGCCGAATCCAGTTCCTTGTACTTGTTGTTCTCTTTCTGGTGTCCTCATAAAACTCAATCATATACTTAATGCTTAAAGGATAATTGTTATTCTAATTACCATATGGCAGATTTGGCTGGGTGGTGGGCCCATGTGGTACAAGGCCCCGCAACCATATCTAAATCGTAATTCCATACAAAAAACAGCAATACTTAAAATGGTTAAAAATAAATTTAAGATCATTCCACTTGAAGATTCGGGCTTGCCCTAGTGATTTGACATTGTTCCTATAGGAGAATGTTCAAAGCCTCCCAACATCCATTGTCTGGTTTGCAGTTTTCTTATTATTTCGTAGATTGTAAGGGCCGGACATTTGTGGATAAGTGAACCAAAAAGCTACTGCTTATATGTGAAATATTTTCCCATACAAAATTAACCAAGTCGCAAAAAAAAAATGCATTGAAAAAATAACAGACTACGAAATGAGTTCTTGGACCTCCTATGGGTTATATAGACATAAATGAGAGGGTCAATATTTGAATTTAACAGTTGACAGTATGACCAATCTAAATGATCATTCCCTGAACATGCTACATCACACCTAAATGAAAAATATTTAATTAAGCAAAGGAACAATCAAGATGCCTAAAGGGATCAAATAAAGGAAATACTAAATATTTTTCTGAATAAAAAAATTAAAACATAAATATATTGTCAATATTCTCTATTCTTATACCATATAATTTCGATGTTCTAGCTGTACAATATGCCTAGAATAACATGCAATCGATTGACTTTTCTATTTTATTGTTCTATATCTCCAATGCTTAAAAGGGAAAAATATTCATCTATTATTGTAATTGATAATTTGGATGTTTTAACTGTCTTAGTTGTGCAAGGAGCCTAATTGATTTTTTTGATTATTGCTCCTCATAAGTGCTAAAAAAGAAACAAAATATTTATTAAGAAGCAAAGCATTGTCCATGGCTACTCTTGGAATCATACTTAACATTTTATCTGGCCACCTTATTATTTTATTTGCATTCCAAGGGAAGTTAGCAATTTGGCTGACTCTTTGGTCAGGAACGTAATTATGACATGTAAGACAGATTGGTGGTTCTTATGGGTCTTCGACTGACTTGATACATGTGGATGGTGGGATCTACGTACACCAGGGTTTACCTGGTTCATCCGATGGTTGGGTCGTAAGATCCTCGCAAGAAAAAAAAAAGAAAAAAAAAAGTTGAACCCAATGTAATGCCAATGTGGCCCCATGTTATATATAGACTAGATTTCAGGCTTCACTTACTTTACAACCGAGTTGAGATATATCCTTTTAGAATGGGCTTTTACTTTTGTTGCTTAGAGCTTTTTACTTTTCTCCATGAAGGGGTCAATGTGTTTCTCAACTCTCAATGACTCAACTCCTACCTAATGCACATCCCTTTCTAGGATGTTCTCCAGCTTAATGTTTTTGGCTTTCTAAACCAGGAAATAATAAGAGAGGCCCTTCTAGAAGCCATATAAACTCTTAATAGTGCGTTTGTGTCCCTTCAATTGATTTATTAGAATTTGTAATGTATTAGGTTGTGATGACATATTGAAATGTTTAGCTTTTGGAAGGCTATCAAAAAGGGAAAACATAGATTTGACAAACCTTCTGTGGTGATTGGATGATAATGAACTTGAGTTGACACTGAGAGGGGGGTGAATCAGTGTCTGAAATTTTTTGCTGATTTTCCTTAACTTGTAAATGCTACCCAGAGTTGATGGAGAACCAAATTTTCGACACATACCCAAGCGTGCATAAATCTACCTCGCCACCACTAAGTGGCCAGGTCTACCAGATTTGCACAACCACCCTGCAAACCTTTCCACGCACTCTGAAATATACCAAAAAGTAAAACAATGAACAAAGGGATATTATATGGTTTAGCACCATTGTGTGATGGCTAGTACATGGAGTAATGCCCAATGGGCTCCGTATTTACTCAATACTCAGCTTTTAGTCTCTTACAGGAAAGGACACTAACCCTAGGTTATCCTGGTAAAAAACTAAGAGGGCAAACTGTTGGACTTTATGTTGTCATTGTTGGCAACTTGGCTGATCTGACAGTGCTTGTGAGCATACAGTCAAAGAAATCAGGAGAGAGAGTGTCAACGTAGGAGAGAGAGTATCGGTGCAGTGGCAAAGCTAGAGTAACCTGGAGCAACCTCGCATGTGTGTTCTACAGTGTTCTACTTCTGTTTCAGATGGCTTGCAGCGAGTTAAATGGAATTCTACATCAAGTTTGATGAGAGAGAGTGACTGTGGACTGTGGACCCCACTGGTGATGTGGCACAGCTTCTCTGATGATGTGGTCAAGTTTATGATGATGCGACAGTGTTACTGAAGATATGATAGAGTTTCTCATGTTTCTCATATTGTGGAAAAAGTAATTGAAGAGAGGGAAAGAAGAGAGAGAAAGAGGAGAGAGAAAAATGTGAGTGGGACCCATGGTGTGGTGGCAAGGTGATATGCCAACACGGCAGCCCACGGCACTTGGCATGCATGCACGCAAAGTTTTGGGTTCAAATTCCAAGGTTTGATAGAGTTTTAACTTTGGGCCTATTTTTGGTGGGTCCCGCAGCATGTTCATGGAGATCCGGCATTGGAAAGATGTAGAGCGTCGAGTTAGCTTTCCAACGCAACTTAAATCTCTCAATTCCGACTTCGGATGAGGGAGATATCGCAATTCTCGTCGAAACAATCGAAAAATGGCAAAAATAGGAGTTCTTGGTGAGTATATACGATACAGGGGCAGTTTCGGCAATTAACAAAAGTGTAGATGCGAGATCGGCGGCCGAGATGAAGCGTCAAAGCTTAGATTCTAATCTGATGGACTCGATTGAGGCGGGCTCGAGTGTAGTGCAGCGGCAGCGTCTAGATGCCATCGCGTGCAATCTCATTGGCTGATGGCAATTTAATATGGTGCTCCGCATCGCATGAAGAAAGGATTATGATTCGATGGTGCGCTCATACGGTGTAGCGATAGACGGATTCTGATCTTGTGGCCGCGTGCAACTTCGATCGCGCTTGACGCGATTTATCCAGATCCAATGGCGCATGTTGAATCCCGCCTTTTTATGGTTATCCGACGGCTGGTAGAGGAGATTCCACATCACCCAATCAGCATTCGACAATGCGCAGGAGTGGGCAGCGATTCCGTGTAGTGCAGGTGCATGGTATGCCTCCGAAAGATTCCGTTTTGAGTTTTTTAATTGGACGAACTTCAAATAGCCATAACTTCTTCATCCGAGCTCCAAATCGGTCCGTTCAAGTTGCTGTTTCCATATTTTTGGATGCTCTATACATTGGGTGCCATTGGGAGTCAAAAAAACGCTGAGAAAAATTGAAAAGAACATTTTTGAAGGAAGAAAGAAGGATTTCTAGGGTTTTGTGCCCCAAGGGAGTGATCAATCACCAACTACCTCTTTTCTATGCATCAATGGAGTGCTAAATCCCTATTAGAGGTCAGTAGAGCTTTTATTTTCACATTCATGGTGATTATGGGTTATGTGGAAGAGATTAGAAGCCTATGAGCAAGGTGTGCACATTGAAGGCTGTTGAAAAGTACCTGAGGTCAGTGTGAAGCTTCAGAGATATTATTGGCCATTCGATGCATTCTTTGTGAGATTTTCCAAGTTCCTTATTTATTTATGCTTTCAATTTATTGTATGCAAGCGTAGGTGCAAATTGTTATACCTAGCTAATGGGGGAAAATTGTAAGGCAAATTTATAAGCCTAAAAAATTTTGTTATTTGCTTCCCGTGGGTGCGGGTTAAGTGTGGTGTGTAGCGTGTGCTGAACACTGGTACTTGATACCTGAATTTCTGGCTCATGTGTGCCCTCCTAGTTTTATGCTGGGTAAATTGGGTGTATGTACTCCCTATTGTGTAGGTCGCAAAAAGAAGTGTATTGAGTATATATGGAGCCCGTTGGGAATTACTCCGTGGATTAGCCATCACACACTATGTTGGTGAACCACGTATATCCTGTGTTATGGACTGTCTTTATTTTCCCATATATTTTGGAGTGCGTGGATTGGCTTGCAGGATGGGTGTGCAAATCTGGTAGACTTGGCCGCCGAATGGTAGCGAGGTAGATTTGTATACGCTTGTGTGTGTGTAAAAGAATATATCTCCATTAGCTCTGGGCAGGAGTAAATAATATGGAAAAAGTTTCAGACACTGATTCACCCCCCCCTCTCAGTGTCATATCAAGTTCATCACAAACAATGCCAAGATTCAGGCTATGACAGCCAGTGTCCAGCACCCACTGAACACAATGCAAAAAGAATATTTTTGGGCTTATAGAATTGCCCTACAATGAAACCTACAGACTATATAGGTATTTCTCTTTTTCCTTTCACCTATGATAGCATACAGTGCATAGAAAACAATAGAAAGATAGGGAATGAGAAAATCTCACAATCAATAGAATATTTTTCGAATGGCCAACAATAGTTTTGGAACTCCACACTGCTCTCATAATTCTTAAACAGCCTTCAATGATTGTAGAACTCAATTCATGGAGCACACCTTGCTCATAGGCTTCCAATCTCTTCCACACAACTCATAATCACCATGAATGTAAAAATAAAAACTCTACCAACCTCTCATAAGGATTTGGCACTCCAGTGATGCGCAGAGAAGATGTGGTTGGTGATAGATCACTCCCACAGGGCACAAAACCCTATAAAACCTTCTGTATATCCTCAAAATGCTGTTTTCAATTTTTCTCCGTATTTTTATGACTCCCAATGCGATGTCCGATGCCTAGAACAAACTAAAAAACTTTGCGCAACAAACGTAAAGCCTATTCTAAAAGGATAAAACCCAACTTTCGGCTCTAGAAGAATATAGCCTAACTCAATTTCACGAGAGAAAATCACTTGGACAAGGAAAAAAAGAGTCATTTCTCGATATCACACATGGATGATACATACCAGAAATAGAGTA
The DNA here is from genome assembly GCA_028583415.1 of Protea cynaroides. Classification (NCBI taxonomy): domain Eukaryota; kingdom Viridiplantae; phylum Streptophyta; class Magnoliopsida; order Proteales; family Proteaceae; genus Protea; species Protea cynaroides. The sequence continues at coordinate 26,625,748 of CM053273.1, read as the reverse complement.
GAAAAACATAAAACAATAAAACATTAATATATATATATATATATATATATATATATATATATATATATATATATATATATATATATATATATATGATGAACTTGATATGACACTTAGAGGTGGGGGGTGAATCAGTGTCTGAAACTTTTTCCTAATTATTTACTGCTACCCAGAACTGATGGAGATATATTCTTTTACACACACACAAGCATATGCAAATCTACCTCGCTACTACTCAGTGGCCAGGTCTACCAGATTTGCACACCCATCCTGCAAGTCATTTCACGCACTCCAAAATATAAAAAATAAATAAAGACAGTCCACAACACAGGATATACGTGGTTCACCAACACAGTGTGTGATGGCTAGTCCACGGAGTAATGCCCAACGGGCTCCGTATATACTCAATACACTTCTTTTTGCTGTCTACACAGCAGGGAGTACATACACCCAATTTACCCAGCATAAAACTAGGAGGGCACACATGTGCCAGGAATTTAGGTAACAAGTACCAGTGTTCAGCACACGCTGCACACCACGCTTAACCCGTACCCACGGGAAGCAAATAATAAATTTTTTAGGCTTATAAATTTGCCTTACAATTTTCCCCCACTAGCTAGTTATTCAACAATTTGCACCTACGCTAGCATATAATAAATTGAAAGCATAAATATATAAGGAATTGAGAATCTCACAAATAATGCTTTCGAATGGCCAATAATCTCTCTGAAGTTTCACACTTCTCTCAGGTACTCTCTAACATCCTTCAATGATGATAAAGATAGATTCACATAGCACACCTCATCGACAGGCTTCCAATCTCTTCCACACAACCCATAATCACCATGAATGTGAAAATAAAAGCTCTACTGACCTCTCATAGGGATTTAGCACTCCATTGATGCACAGAGAAGAGGTAGTTGGTGATTGATCACTCCCACATGGTAGAAAACCCTAGAAATCCTTCTTTCAGCTTTCAAAATGCTCTTTTTAATTTTTCTCTAGGTTTTTATGACTCCCAACCATGCCCAATGTATAGAGCATCAAAAAATATGGAAACTGCAACTTGAACGGACGGATTTGAAGCTCGGATGAAGAAGTTATGGCAGTTTGAAGTTCGGCCAGTCACAAATAAGGAAAGAAAATCTTTCCTTTTATAACCGCGCACCCGCGCCACACCATAGCCGCGCCGCCGATGTGCTGTCGCGATCTGATTGGTCGATCGAAGAATCTCTAAATTCGGCCGTCGGATCTCACTCAAAAAGGCGGGATTTGTCTTGGTTAGTCAGATTTGAATAAATCACGCCTCCGAAAATTGGCGCTTATAGATGCCGTTAGATTGAGATCCGCACACCGCCTTACCATATGTGCGCAACACAGATCAAAGCGGATTTTCTGTGAAATGCGATACACCATATTAACTTACCTCCGTCCAACCATAAGCTGCGTGATGGAATCTCGACGCAACTACGACGATACACCATAGCTCGCCTCAATCTGGTCCATCATATTAGAATATGAGAAGTGTGGCTCTCTCTTGGCCACCGATATCGGATCTTCGCTATTTTTTTATGCCGAAAATGCCCCTAAACTACTTGTGAAATGCCGAAATTGCCCCTAAACAACTTGTGAAATGACTTTTTCGAGCGATCCGACAGAAACTGCGATATCTCTCTCATCCGACGTCGGAATTGAGTGATTAAAGTTGCGTTGGAAAGATAACTCGACGCTCTACATATTTCCATTGTCGGATTTCTGTGAACCTGCTGTGGGACCCACCAAAAATAGGCCCAAAGTTAAAACTCTATCAAACCTTGGAATTTGAACCCGAAACTTTGCGTGCATGCATACCATGTGCCGTGGGCTGTCGTGTTGGCATGTCACCTTGCCACCACACCTGTGGGTCCCACTCACATTTTTTTATCTCTCCTCTTTCTCTCTCTTCTGATTCTCTCTCTTCTTTCTCTCTCTTGAATTTCTCTCTTCAATGTCACAACACCAGAAACATGAAAAACATGAACATGATCAGAAAAGCTTCAGGAACACTGTCGCATCATTAGAAACTCAGCCACATCACCAGAGAAGCTGTGTCACATCACCAGTGGGGTCCACAGACACTCTCTCTCATCAAACTTGATGTAGAATACAGTTTAACTTTCTGCAAACCATCTAAGACACATGTAGAACACTGTAGAACATACATGCGAGGTTACTCTATCTTTGCCATTGCACTGACACTCTCTCCTGCACTGATACTCTCTCTCCTCATTCTTCTGACTGAATGCTCACAAACACTGTCACATCAGCCAAGTTGCCAACAATGACAACATAAAGTCAAACAATCTCCCCCTTTGGAATTGTTGGCAACTCATTCTGCACATAAGATCTTTCTCCCCCTTTGACAACAAATACAAAGGGGCATGCCACATAGGAGTGCCCACCGCATCTTTCCAATCCTATGGGCCCAAAAAAATAATAAACAATTATATCAACACATAAAAACATCACCAGACTCCCCCTGAGTCCAACATAAGGAGATAAAGGATAAAAAAACATATGCATACACCACTCAACACATAAATACCATAGGACTCCCCCTGAGTCTATCATCGGGAGCAAAAGGATATAGAAAATATAAACTGCTCCCCCTCTCTCCAAGCACCTCACTGCTTGGTGAGCAAGGTCATACATGAATCTCCAACACTCTCTGTCAGAGTGTATATGTCACACCCCAATTCTGATCCAACCAGAACGGTGTGAGTGAACCGTCATTGAACCAACGGTTCACACCAGGATCTCGAATAGGCCGTGCCCACCCATACAAACCAATTACACATAACCACAATCAGAATATAAATGTACCGGAAGACTTTAAATAGAATGAACCGAGTATCTAATGATAATTTAAATAAATATCCCATTATTCAAAACAAACACATAGAATAATAATCTTTTACATCCCTTTAATCCAATAAAAATAACCGAAATAAATAAATAAAACAAATCAAAGGTACACGCAAAAAGGGCACTCGCATGAAGCATCATGCCGTCCTCCCCGCTTGTACATCCAAAGCAACTACACCACCGCACGCGGAGCGCACATAATCGCCCACGGTGTATCCCCCGCATCAACATCTAAAAACAATGTATATACAAAGGGTGAGCACACAACACAGCTCAATATGACAATCAGACAGTTTCACAATATTATGCATGGGTAACAATCATTTTATGTTGTGGTCTGGTTTTAAGTTTGCAATGTGCTATAGAAAGGTTTGGTGGCCCCCGCACCTCTATACACGAGTGTGTGGCGCGCACAAGAATCACTCTACCACCAACCCACATGCACCCATCATGGAATAGAGATAGAGCTAAGGTATACCCGCACCTCCCGATACTCTACCCATACCAGTACCTAAGCCCCTACGGCCGGGGCTCGCAAACCGGGCTCGCAACTAACCAATCCTATATGTCAACAATGTATGCTCTATCCCACCAGCCGTCACGGCATAGAGATAGAGCTAGAGCCAGGCCGGGTCGGAGACCACCAAACCTCACCTCCCCGATACCCTATCCGCAACTAACCCACTAGGATAGAAACAATACGAGGTAGACCCTATCCCAACACAACTCCCTACGGCATAGAGATAGAGCTAAAGCATCGGGACAAGGCAGCGTCGATTCGAATCCTCGGGTCCCACACAACGATGGCCGGGACAACATCAATATCGGAGACCAACGTACCACGATCTTCCCCCGATACCCCACCCGTACCAAGCATGTTAAGATAGAATACTACAAAAGGTGCCGGTGTGAAGAGCGACCCAGGCCCATGCCCCACCCACACACCAACGAAAACAACACATGCCTAACAATCACATCCTATGAATGCATGAACAATAATAATACGAAAGTAAAAGGATGGCATGTGAATATGCACAAACATCACATCATAGATATTCAATGATTAACAACGATTTACGTCCATTAATTATTAGGTTTAGGTCGATTCCCTTACCCGGCGCCGTTCGACTACTTGCCCACGCGCAAGATCCAAACGACAAGTCACATCGTCCTACATAATATTAGGGTTTCATTAGAATATATTATTTAGGGTTTCATGTTGGTGGAAACCAAAGAGATCACAAAAAACCCTCCGGAGCTGACCGGTGGCATGTACGGTCGCGGCTCAGAGGAAAGACGGCGACCGGTATGGTCAGCCGGTCCCCCACGGATAACCTCCGAGAGGTACGGTCGCAACATACCGGTCGCACTATGTGCAACCGGTATAGTCGACCGGTATGTCTCCGGAAGACCATACATGGTTTTCGATGCCGTCGATCATCCTCCATGGATTTCAGGGTTTATCCTATCCATTCTAAGTCTAGGCTTTGAGTTAGAGTTATCCCCAACTCATTCAAGTCTCATTTCGATGAATATAATCTCGAAACTCAAATCTAGGGTTTAACAGCAACTTAGGGTTTATTGGCCAATTTAGGGTTTAGATCAATACCTACTTTGCATGGTATTGATCCACCCAACAATTATCATAGGGTAAAAGAGGGATTCAAACACTTACCGTTGACAGGCGTAGCGTGAGCTTCGTCAAACGGTAACGGCGGCACCTCCTTCTTCTTCCTAGCTCCTTCTCCTTTCCAAGCTCTTTCTCTTCTCTGGGGTTTGTGAGAGACAATGGAAAGGATTTGAGGGGGTTTAAGGGTGTATTTATAGGCTAGAAATAGGGTTTAGTAACCCTACTAGGATTAGGAAACTTCTAGGATTCGAAATCGGAAAGCGGGACCCGCAGAGACCAATTTCCAAATCTCGCACATAGGGCAGGCCATACCGGTCGACCGGTACCATCATCCGGTACCACGACCGGTATACCTAAAATCAGGTATAATTGGTCGACGGTCCGATTTCACTGTTTGTTATCTGCTTGCCCCGTCTAGCTCAGTGAAGATCGGAAGACCTGTCACGACACAAAACCAAGGTTAGACCGGGTTTTCAGAGTGCGGGTCTTACAGCATAAATTCCTTAAGGTTCTCTGTCCTGAAGCCACAATCTTGCCACTGTCAACTCTTTTGATGTCACATCCCTATTTATTGAAGATCACTTCATGCCCTCTGTCACAAATCTGACTGATGCTAAGAACGTTGTGCTTGAGTCCTGACACATAAAATACATCATGGAGTTTCACCTTTCCATTGTTGATGCTGATAGAACCCTTTCCAGTTACCTTGGCCCCTTCATTATTTCCAAACTTCATTGTAACTCCCTCATACTGTTGAAGCGCCTGAAACATTTTCTTGTCACCTGTCATGTGACTAGAGCATCTACTGTCATGTATCCAAGGAGACGACTTGTCTTGTGTCCTGAACATTGTCTCGAAGCATGCAACACCATCACTTTTTCCTTCTACAAGATTTGCAATGAATTTCTTTTTCCACACTTTTCTAACAACTGGTGGAGTTTTTTTTCTCATTGTCTGCTTAGCCTTTCTTTGACCACTCTCCCTTTGCTGTGACACTTTTTGCTGAGGTGGCGTGATTGAAAAAATTGTTCTACATTCTCTTGTAATATGCCCATAGTTATGACAATTGTACAACTCAACAAAATTTTCTTCAAGGGAAGCAAACTAATTTCTACTTTCAAATCTGACTTTTCTCATGTTGAATTTGCAAGTGGGTATTTTATGTCCATAGGCATTGCATTTAAAACAATATCCTTGAAAATAAGATTTAGGCCTAAAAGTTGTCATGTACCTCATCTGTCTCTGTAGTGCATTATGATAATTTCTTCCATAGAAGTTACTCTGCTCTACTCTCTTGCCTTGCATTGCATTATTAAACTGTGGAATAGGAACTTGATTATTTTCTTGAACATAGATCATAGGAGATTTACTCTTTCCACTCTCTTTCATAAAAGAGATGGGACCTTTCTTCTTTGAGTTGGCACTATTAAAAGTCTCTCCCTTGTCAAAACCAAGACCAAATTTAACATTGGAAGGTCTTTGAGAATTTATAATGCCATCAAGCTTGTTGCTACTAGGATGCAATGGAGTGATACTTGGCTCATCTGGTTGAGTTAATTTTTTTCGTCTCTCAAGCTCTTCTTCTTCAAACTCAATCACTTTTGCCTTCAGAATTGTAAACTCCTTTTCATATTCTTCACATTGATTAATCACAGTAGATTGTTCTTCTAGTTGAGTTCTCAAACCTGGATTCTCAATTATTAATTTGGAGTGGTCTGTAGATACCTGTTCAAGCTGAGTCTTAAGACTGTCAATAATTTTCTTGGACTCTACATCTTGAACTCTCAAGCTTGAATCAACTGTTTCTGCTTTTTAAGTTCTCTTGAGACAAACTTGTTGTTTTTTCGTTCCTTGTTAAGTTACTTCATAGCTGCTTGAAACCCTGCTTCAAAATTTATTTCACCTTCTTCGTCACTGCTTGAGCTTGATTTTTTATTTTTGTTCCCTTCTCGTTTTTCAAGAAAAACCATGAACAAAGCCTCACTAGACTCACCCTCTGAAGTATCATCTGAATTATCATATGAAGTGTCACTTTTTCTCTTGGAAATAAAGCTTTTTCTTTTAGGCTTGTTCTTCTTGAAGCTTTTGGCCTTGTAACTCTCATTGCTGTCTTCTTCATACATCTTCAGGTTCTCAAACTGACCTCTGAATATTTGTATCTTGACTGTCTTGATCTTTTTATCTCCTTCATATATGTTGATCAATTTATCCCAGACCTCTTTTGCTGTCTTGCAGTCCATTACTTTAGTCAATTCACTGTTTGTCAGTCCCCCTTGAATAGCATTTAAAGTCTTTTTATTGTTTTCAAAAATTTTCTTGTCTACTGCAGTGGGAGCATTCGTATCATGAGGAGTGTAGTCATTCTTAATAGAAGTCCAAACATCATATCCAAGAGACCCTATGTAGATCTCCATACTTCTTTTCCAAAACATAAATTTTGTCCCATCAAATAATGGGGGCTTGTTAGAACCTTCTCCTGGTGTCATATCTTTATTTTGATCTTCTCAGCTGCTGATTAAGCGGTCACTGAGCCAGGTGCTCTGATACCAATTGATGAACTTGATATGACACTGAGAGGGGGGGGGTGAATCAGTGTCTGAAACTTTTTCCTGATTATTTACTGCTACCCAGAGCTTATGGAGATATATTCTTTTACACACACACACAAGCGTATGCAAATCTACCTCGCTACCACTCAGTGGCCAGGTTACCAGATTTGTACACCCATCCTGCAAGTCATTTCACGCACTCCAAAAAAAAAAAAATAAAGACAGTCCACAACACAGGATATACGTGGTTCACCAACACAGTGTGTGATGGCTAGTCCACGGAGTAATGCCCAACGGGCTCCGTATATACTCAATACACTTCTTTTTGCTGACTACACAGCAGGGAGTATATACACCTAATTTACCCATCATAAAACTAGAAGGGCACACATGTGTCAGGAATTCAGGTATCAAGTACCAGTGTTCAGCACACGCTGCACACCACGCTTAACCCGCACCCACGGGAAGCAAATAATAAATTTTTTAGGCTTATAAATTTGCCTTACAATTTTCCCCCACTAGCTAGGTATTCAACAATTTGCACCTACGCTAGCATACAATAAATTGAAGGTATAAATAGATAAGGAATTGAGAATCTCACAAATAATGCTTTCGAATGGCCAACAATCTCTCTGAAGCTTCACACTGCTCTCAGGTACTCTCTAACAGCCTTCAATGATGATAGAGATAGATTCACATAGCACACCTCATCGACAGGCTTCCAATCTCTTCCACACAACCCATAATCACCATGAATGTGAAAATAAAAGCTCTACTGACCTCTCATAGGGATTTAGCACTCCATTGATGCACAGAGAAGAGGTAGTTGGTGATTGATCACTCCCACAGGGTAAAAAACCCTAGAAATCCTTCTTTCAGCCTTCAAAATGCTCTTTTCAATTTTTATTTAGGTTTTTACGACTCCGAATGGTGCCCAATGTATAGAGCATCAAAAAATATGGAAACTGCAACTTGAACGGACTGATTTGGAGCTCGGATGAAGAAGTTATGGCAGTTTGAAGTTCGGCCAGTCACAAATAAGGAAAGAGAATCTTTCCTTTTATAACCGCGCACCCGCGCCACACCAAAGCCGCGCCGCCGATGCGCTGTCGCGATCTGATTGGTCGATCGAAGAATCTCTAAATTCGGCCATCGGATCTCACTCAAAAAGGTGGGATTTGTCTTGGTTCGTCAGATTTGAATAAATCACGCCTCCGAAAATCGGCGCTTATAGATGCCGTTAGATTGAGATCCGCACACCGCCGTACCATACGTGCGCAACACAGAATCAAAGCGGATTTTCTGTGAAACGCGATACATTATATTAACTTACCTCCGTCCAACCATAAGCTGCGCGATGGAATCTCGACGCAACTACGACGATACACCAAAGCTCGCCTCAATCTGGTCCATCAGATTAGAATCTGAGAAGCGTGGCTCTCTCTTGGCCACCGATATCGGATCTTCGCTATTTATTATGCCAAAAATGCCCCTAAACAACTTGTGAAATGCCGAAATTGCCCCTAAACAACTTGTGAAATGACTTTTTCGAGCGATCCAACAGAAACTGCGAAATCTCTCATCCGACGTCGGAATTGAGTGATTCAAGTTGCGTTGGAAAGATAACTCGACGCTCTACATATTTCCACTGTCGGATTTCCATGAACCTGCTGTGGGACCCACCAATAATAGGCCCAAAGTTAAAACTCTGTCAAACCTTGGAATTTGAACCCGAAACTTTGCGTGCATGCATGCCAAGTGCCGTGGGCTGCCGTGTTGGCATGTCACCTTACCCCCACACTTGTGGGTCCCACTCATATTTTTTCTCCCTCTTCTTTCTCTCTCTTTTGATTCTCTCTCTTCTTTCTCTCTCTTGAATTTTCCTCTTCAATGTCACAATACCAGAAACATGAGAAACATGAACATGATCAGAAAAGCTTCAGGAACACTATCGCATCATTAGAAACTTGGCCACATCACCAGAGAAGTTGTGCCACATCACCAGTGGGGTCCACAGACACTCTCTCTCATCAATCTTGATGTAGAATATAATTTAACTCGCAACAAGCCATCTAAGACACAAGTTGAACACTGTAGAACATACATGCGAGGTTGCTCCATCTTTGCCATTGCACTGACACACTCTTCTGCATTGATACTCTCTCTCCTCATTCTACTGACTGAATGCTCACAAACACTGTCACATCAGACAAGTTGCCAACAATGACCACATAAAGTCCAACATATATATATATATATATATATATATATATATATATATATATATATATATAATTCAGTTATGCCATTGGTCTACCAGCATAGTCATCACTACTTATTAGCTTCCCTCTTCCTCTCCTCAACTCTCACTGGAAAACCTCCTTTCATTTTGGCTGACAGGTAAGAAGTGAAAAACGGATCAAACCCTTTCTCTGCCGGCACCACACGATACATTTGCATTACCCCGGCAACGATCCTCTGCATCTGCAAAAATGCCATGTCTTTCCCTAAGCATATCCTCAGCCCTGCTTGGAACACCGGATATGTATAGCTGTCCCTCGCCAAGAATTTCCACTTTCCAGTACTCTCCTTCTCCAACCACCTCTCAGGCCGAAACTTCGGCCAATCTTTCCCCCAGATCGCCTCTGTCCTCCCCATTACATAGGGAAAGTATCCCACTCCCATTCCTTTCTTTACTTCAGTCCCATCTGGTAAAACATTGTCGGCCACTGTGTATTTGGTGTCATGTGGGACTGGTGGGTACAGTCTCATGGTCTCGCAGAGCGATGCATGAATGTACACCACATGCTTCACCTCATCATAATCAAGCACTTCGGGCTTCTCTTTTATCTCCTTCAGTATCTCCTCTTCTGCGCTAGGGTTGTTGGAAAGTAACCAAAAGAACCATGTCAAGGCTGCAGATGTAGTATCTCGACTAGCTACGATAAAGCTGATGACGATATCTCTAACAAAACGCTCATCCGAATGACCTGAGCTCAAGAATCTAGAGAGGAGGTCCTCTGATTCTAAGGAAGACTTCTCTTCGAGTTCTCGTTTCTTTTGTCTGACGAGATTCATCGCGTATTCATGAACTACTGACAATGCTTCTCGTAGTTGTCTCTCGGACCCAATGTTAAGTGCCCTCTTAGGGTCTGTTTGATAAAACTTCTGCTTCTGGATTCTATGGATTCTGGCTCCCAGGGAGCCATTTTGGAGTAGAAGTGCGTTTGATAAGTCCGGTTGGATTCCAACTCTCACAGAGTGAACCGGATTCAGAATGGCTCTAGAATCCAAAATTTTGGAGTCATAAATACTTGCTCCAAGCTCTTGGATCAATTTTTTAGGAAAAAAAAAAAAGAGTCAACTCTCACATGATTCTCACTTGACCACTACCACTACCGTCGCTACCACCCAACACCGCCACTGGCACCACCCACCACCAACCACCACCGACCACCCACTTCCACCATCGCCACCACCACCACTACTGCCACCACCACCACTGCCATCGCCGCCGCCGCAACTGGCACCACCACCACCACCGCTACCTCCACTACCACCGCCACCAGCCACCAGCCACCAGCCACCACCACCACCACCGCCACCACCAGCCACCACCATCGCCACCGCCACCACCACCGTCACCACCCACTGCCATCACCATAACCGCCACCACCGCCATCACCATAACCGCCACCACCACCCACCACCACCACCATCACCACCACCGCCACCAATACCACAACTACCACCGTCGTCACCACCACAACCACTGCCACCACCATCCACCACCCACCATTACCATTACCCACCACCACCACCACCACCACTGACACCACCCACCACCACCACCCACTACTACCATGACTATTTTTTTAGACTTCGATTGGGGGGATAGTGTGTTATCAAACATGTTTCTAATCTAAAGATGCTCTGGAATCCATTTTTGAATTGCGTTATCAAACAAGTTTCTACTCCAAAATAATCCTGGAATAGCTTGGAGTAGAATCCAAATTTGAACCAGAATCCAGAATCCAGAAATAGAAGTTTTATCAAACGGGCACTTAAGATTCCACCATTGAGGCATTATAGCGTTAAACCTTTCATTGCTAATCCGTGTAGCCTCTTCAAATGCCTCAGCAAATTCTGATTCAGGCTGTGGAAATGACGGCGACAAGCATGCTGGGTCGAACCCAAAAGCAATCTTGCAGATGTTGTCAAATGTAAATCTTTGGAGGATGTCCTGCAGATCAAACACAGTCTTCTTGGTGGTGGCCACAGAGAGAAGAGGAAGGAGGCAGCCGGAGAGTTCGTCCTCCACAACTGTTTTAACGAATTTATGGAGCGATTTGGTGTTAAATTCATGACTAGCCATCTGTCTCTGAAACTTCCAGTTATTAAAGTCTGCGGTGAAGATGCCATCTCCGAGTAAGTCGTAGAGGTGTTCTCTGAAATAATTACCTTTTGGGTATTGGTAGAATTGGTTCTTGAGGATGTGTTGGACGTTGGCTGGATTAGTGGTTAGGAGCTGACGAATCCCAAAGGAGGATGAAGGAGGATGTTTCCATTGGGAGAATTTTGGGTAAGCTCTGTAGCCCATTGATTGAATCGCTCGTGATTGGCAGCTATGGTAAATGAAGAGCCCACCAAGGGGTATACCCTTGGCTGTTTGGACGAAACTGAAGATGACTTCTTACCTACATAAGTGGAAACGGTTTTGATGAAGAAGAAGAAGAAGGGGAGGACGAAGAGGAGAACTGAAGGTAAGAAGTCAAGCTTTAGTTGTATCATGATGAGTATCAAATATGAACGTGATTGGATTTAATTGGCTTTCGGCGAAACGCAAGTGTGTTGGTGACTTATCTCAGTGGTACCTTTCCTTTGCCAAATTGAGTAGATTTATAGGCGATAGATATAAGTTGATCTGGGTTGAATAATGGAGATAATGGTGGGCATTTTCTTGGAAAGCTCCTGCAGAAAAGTGAAAATGATCCCATAGAAGCTTCTTTTCGTTTCAAAGATTGAGAGTTATGTGACTTAAAAAAATGGTCGTTTTCTTCTAGAATAAAAGATATGTCGTGCGAGTGATTACGTTGCTCTAAATAATTAAGTGTTTTGAGTAATTGAGTGGGTATGCAAATATTAAATTTTCTAGGGGGATAAGAAATCCATGGATAACACAAGTATTATTTCGACGCAATAAAAAAAAACATAGAGGGTGGAGACTATGATTCTCCCGGCATCTATGAGGGGAGGAAGTTTTTCATTTTAGGATGTGGACGGGTGAGTGACTCTCTCCGTCTCTGGGCTTCTCTCAGATATTTCATCGAACAATAGCGCTGCACTCGACAATCGTCGTCGAGGTTGTCACTGCTGTCGACCTCGAAGGTTGTTACGATCGATGTAGGGATCCAATTACGGGTAACTGACAGGATCCGGTCTTTATTAAAATATCATTAAAACAGGTTGAAATCGGGGACTGGATCGAGGACCGGTCAGAACCAAAACATCGATCCGGCCGATTCGATATTGAGTACTTGAACATAGATTATGATAGAGTCAAGGTTCTAAATTCAGGTATCCATCATTTTGAAAATCGATACGGATCGGTCAGTATCAACCGGTATCAGTTTAACCCAGTTGAAAAGGCAATTTTTTGGAATTGGCCCCGTCCCATGACATGAATCTATTATTAGTTTATTTAAAAAATTAATATTAATTTTAGAATCCTAGTAATCTTGGATGATCGTCGTGTGGTAATCCTATCCTTCGGATAATTGGCAAGTGGCGTGGAATATTAGAAAAATAAAAACTGCGTAGCGGATCGGACCGGTTTGGATTGACCGATCCAGACGATCCTAAACAGTATCAGAAGGACCTCAAAATCTATCAGGAATCGGTTTCGGATCGAATTTGACCATGTCCAAAATCGTTACAATCCTCTCCGATGCTGGGCTGCCCAGTGAGTGCGTCCGACATTGTTGGACCACTTGGCGAGAAGCCCCGTGCGTCGAGCAATGCCGAATCCAGTTCCTTGTACTTGCTGTTCTCTTTTTGGTGTCCTCATAAAAATCAATCATATACTTAATGCTTAAAGGATAATTGTTATTCTAATTACCATATGGCAGATTTGGCTGGGTGGTGGGCCCATGTGGTACAAGGCCCCGCAACCATATCTAAATCGTAATTTCATACAAAAAACAGTAATACTTAAAATGGTTAAAAATAAATTTAAGATCATTCCACTTGAAGATTCGGGCTTGCCCTAGTGATTTGACATTGTTCCTATAGGAGAATGTTCGAAGCCCCTCAGCATCCGTAGTCTGGTTTACAGTTTTCTTATTATTTCGTAGATTGTATGGGCCGGACATTTGTGGATAAGTGAACCCAAAAGCTACTGCCTATATGTGAAATATTTTCCCACACAAAATTAACTATGTCGCAAAAAAAAATGCATTGAAAAAATAACAGACTACGAAATGAGTTCTTGGACCTCCTATGGGTTATATAGACAAAAATGAGAGGGTCAATATTTGAATTTAACAGTTGACAGTATGATCAATCTAAATGATCATTCCCTGAACATGCTACATCACACCTAAATGAAAAATATTTAATTAAGCAAAGGAACAATCAAGATGCCTAAAGGGATCAAATAATGGAAATACTAAATATTTTTCTGAATAAAAAAATTAAAAAATAAATATATTGTCATTATTCTCTATTCTTATACCATATAATTTCGATGTTCTAGCTGTACAATATGCCTTGATTAACATGCAATCGATTGACTTTTCTATTTTATTGTTTTATATCTCCAATGCTTAAAAGGGAAAAATATTCATCTATTATTGTACTTGATAATTTGGATGTTCTAACTGTCTTAGTTGTGCAAGGAGCCTAATTGATTTTTTTGATTATTGCACCTCATAAGTGCTAAAAAAGAAACAAAATATTTATTAAGAAGCAAAGCATTGTCCATGGCTACTCTTGGAATCATACTTAACATTTTATCTGGCCACCTTATTATTTTATTTGCATTCCAAGGGAAGTTAGCAATTTGGCTGACTCTTTGGTCAGGAACGTAATTATGACATGTAAGACAGATTGACCTCCATCCACACCATAGCTTGATGAAGCGTGTATCACACAACCCAAATGTTATCCATGTCGAAATGAGTGGATCAATTATGTCTTTTTGACCATGAAAAGAAAAATATTTGCACACACTTAATTTCTCAAAACAATTCGCTAATTAGAACAACATAATCACTCCTATGACATATCTTTTATTTTTTAAAGTAAACAACCACTTTTCACAAGTCGTCTAACTTTCAATTTTTATCAAAAAGAAGCTTCTGTGACCACCCACACAAGGCTTGGTGGTTCTCATGGGTCTTCGACTGACTTGATACATGTGGATGGTGGGATCTACGTACACCAGGGTTTACCTGGTTCATCCAATGGACGGGTCGTAAGATCCTCGCAAGAAAAAAAAAGAAAAAAAAAAGTTGAACCCAATGTAATGCCAATGTGGCCCCATGTTATGTATAGACTAGATTCCAGGCTTCACTTACTTTACAACCGAGTTGAGATATATTCTTTTAGAATGGGCTTTTACTTTTGTTGGTTAGAGCTTTTTACTTTGCTCCATGAAGGTGTCATTGTGTTTCTCAACTCTCAATGACTCAACTCCTACCTAATGCACATCCCTTTCTAGGATGTTCTCCAGCTTAATGTTTTTGGCTTTTTAAACCAGGAAATAATAAGAGAGGCCCTTCTAGAAGCCATATAATCTCTTAATAGTGCGTTTGTGTCCCTTCAATTGATTTATTAGAATTTGTAATGTATTAGGTTGTGATGACATATTGAAATGTTTAGCTTTTGGAAGGCTATCAAAAAGGGAAAAAATAGATTTGACAAACCTTCTGTGGTGATTGGATGATAATGAACTTGAGTTGACACTGAGAGGGGGGTGAATCAGTGTCTGAAATTTTTCGCTGGTTTTCCTTAACTTTTAAATGCTACCCAGAGTTGATGGAGAACCAAATTTTCGACACATACCCAAGCGTGCGTAAATCTACCTCGCCACCACTAAGTGGTCAGGTCTACCAGATTTGCACACCCACCCTGCAAGCCTTTCCACGCACTCTGAAATATACCAAAAAGTAAAACAATGAACAAAGGGATATTATATGGTTTAGCACCATTGTGTGATGGCTAGTCCACGGAGTAATGCCCAATGAGCTCCGTATTTACTCAATACTCAGCTTTTAGTCTCTTACAGGAAAGGACACTAACCCTAGGTTTTCCTGGCAAAAAACTGAGAGGGAAAACTGTTGGACTTTATGTTGTCATTGTTGGCAACTTGGCTGATGTGACAGTGTTTGTGAGCATACTGTCAAAGAAATCAGGAGAGAGAGTGTCAACGTAGGAGAGAGAGTGTCGGTGCAGTGGCAAAGCTAGAGTAACCTGGAGCAACCTCGCATGTGTGTTTTACAGTGTTCTACTTGTGTTTCAGATGGCTTACAGCGAGTTAAATGGCATTCTACATCAAGTTTGATGAGAGAGAGTGACTGTGGACTGTGGACCCCACTGGTGATGTGGCACTGCTTCTCTGATGATGTGGTCAAGTTTTTGATGATGCGACAGTGTTACTGAAGATATGATAGAGTTTCTCATGTTTCTCATATTGTGGAAAAAGCAATTGAAGAGAGAGAAAGAAGAGAGAGAAAGAGGAGAGAGAAAAATGTGAGTGGGACCCATGGTGTGGTGGCAAGGTGATATGCCAACACGGCAGCCCACAGCACTTGGCATGCATGCACGCAAAGTTTCGGGTTCAAATTCAAAGGTTTGACAGAGTTTTATCTTTGGGCCTATTTTTGGTGGGTCCCGCAGCAGGTTCATGGAGATCCAGCAATGAAAAGATGTAGAGCGTCGAGTTAGCTTTCCAACGCAACTTAAATCGCTCAATTCTAACTTCGGATGAGGGAGATATCGCAATTCTCGTCGAAACGGTCGAAAAATGGCAAAAATAGGAGCTCTCGGTTAGTATATACGATACAGGGGCAGTTTCGGCAATTAACAAAAGAGTGGATGCGAGATCGGCGGCCGAGATGAAGCGTCAAAGCTTAGATTCTAATCTGATGGACTAGATTGAGGCGGGCTCGAGTGTAATGCAGTGGCAGCGTCTAGATGCCATCGCGTGCAATCTCATTGGCTGATGGCAATTTAATATGGTGCTCCGCATCGCATGAAGAAAGGATTATGATTCGATGGTGCGCGCATACGGTGTAGCGATAGACGGATTCTGATCTTGTGGCCGCGTGCAACTCCGATCGCGCTTGACGCTATTTATCCAGATCCAATGGCGCACGTTGAATCCCGCCTTTTTAAGGTTATCCGACGGCTGGTAGAGCAGATTCCACATCACCCAATCAGAATTCGACAACGCTCAGAAATGGGCAGCGATTCCGTGTAGCACAGGTGCACGGTATGCCTCCGAAAGATTTCGTTTTGAATTTTCTGATTGGCCGAACTTCAAACCGCCATAACTTCTTCATCCGAGCTCCAAATTGGTCCGTTCAAGTTGCAGTTTCCATATTTTTGGATCCTCTATACATTGGGTGCCATTGGGAGTCAAAAAAACGCTGAGAAAAATTGAAAAGATCATTTTGAAAGAAGAAAGAATAATTTCTAGGGTTTTGTGCCCCGTGGGAGTGATCAATCACCAACTACCTCTTTTCTATGCATCAATGGAGTGCTAAATCCCTATGAGAGGTCAGTAGAGATTTTATTTTTACATTCATGGTGATTATGGGTTGTGTGGAAGAGATTAGAAGCCTATGAGCAAGGTGTGCACATTGAAGGCTTTTGAAGAGTACCTGAGTTCAGTGTGAAGCTTCAGAGATATTATTGGCCATTCGAAAGCATTCTTTATGAGATTTTCCATGTTCCTTATCTATTTATGCTTTCAATTTATTGTATGCTAGCGTAGGTGCAAATTGTTATACCTAGCTAGTGGGGGAAAATTGTAAGGCAAATTTATTAGCCTAAAAAAATATGTTATTTGCTTCCCGTGGGTACAGGTTAAGCATGGTGTGCAGCGTGTGCTGAACACTGGTACTTGATACCTGAATTCCTGGCTCATTTGTGCCCTCCTAGTTTTATGCTGGGTAAATTTGGTGTATGTACTCCATGTTGTGTAGGCCACAAAAAGAAGTGTATTGAGTATATACGGAGCCCGTTGGGCATTACTCCGTGGATTAGCCATCACACACAATGTTGGTGAACCACGTATATCCTGTGTTACGGACTGTCTTTATTATCTTATATATTTTGGAAGGCATGGAATGGCTTGCAGGATGGGTGTGCAAATCTGGTAGACCTGGCCGCTGAGTGGTAGCAAGGTAGATTTGCATACACTTGTGTGTGTGTAAAAGAATATATCTCCATCAGCACTGGGCAGCAGTAAATAATTCAGAAAAATTTCAGACACTGATTCACCCCCCCCCCTCTCTCAGTGTCATATCAAGTTCATCACAAACAATGCCAAGATTCAGGCTATGACAGCCAGTGTCCAGCACCCACTGAACACAATGCAAAAAGAATATTTTTGGGCTTATAGAATTGCCCTACAATGAAACCTACAGACTAGATAGGTATTTCTCTTTTTCCTTTCACCTATGATAGCATACAGTGCATAGAAAACAATAGAAAGATAGGGAATGAGAAAATCTCACAATCAATTGTTTTCGAATGGCCAGCAATAGTTTTGGAACTCCACACTGCTCTCATAATTCTTCAACAGCCTTCAATGATTGTAGAACTCAATTCACGGAACACACCTTGCTCATAGGCTTCCAATCTCTTCCACACAACTCATAATCACCAAGAATGTAAGAATAATAACTCTACCAACCTCTCATAAGGATTTGGCACTCCAGTGATGCACAGAAAAGATGTGGTTGGTGATAGATCACTCCCATAGGGCACAAAACCCTATAAAACCTTCTATATACCCTCAAAATGCTGTTTTCAATTTTTCTCACTATTTTTATGACTCTCAATGCCATTAAACGAATAGAGAAGCCAAAAATATGGAAACTGCAAGTTGAATGGACTGATTTGGAGCTCGGATGAAGAAGTTATGTCGGTTTGAAGTTCGGCCAGCAAGAACATTCAAAAAGGCATCTTTTGCGTCATTTTTGTGCACCCGCGCAACACAGTATCACCGCCGCCATATGCGTTGTCGGGATCTGATTGGCCACAGCAGAATCTCTAAAATCGTCCGTTTGATATTCTTAAAAAGGCGGGGCTTGCTTTTGCTCGTCAGATCCGCATCAATCGCATCATCGAATATGGCTTGAACGGCGGCCTTTGGATCAGGATCTGCGCCGCTATTGTACTAAACACGAGCCACACAAAATCAGGGGGCCTTCTTCATGTGGTGCAATGGAACGCATTACGTTGCAACCAGCCAATGAGAAGACGCGCGATAGAATCTTAACGGTGTCGCTGCACTACACTCGAGCCCACCTTGATCTGGGTCATCCAATCAGAATATGGACTTCATGGCCTGGTTTGAACCATTTATGTAGCATCTTCATCATTTTTCTTAGCGATAATACCCCCGAACAAATGTGTTAATGGCCTCTGTAACCAAAAATTCAATTAGTAAACCATATAACACGTTTTCTTGGCCGAGAGCTTTAATTTTTGACATTTTCGGACCATTCCTATGGAAATCGCGATATCTCCCTCATCCGATGTCTGAATTAGGCGATTCAAGTTGCGTTGTGAAGCTAACTAGATGCTCTACACCTTTTGTAAGACCTGCACTCTGTAAACCCGGTCTAAATCTTGTTTTTGTGTCGTGACAGGTCTTCCGATCATCACCGGGCCAGACGGGACAAGCGGATGACAAACAGGTATGAAATTGGACCAAAAACGACCAAATAGTCATCATTTTATGTTGACCGGTCGATGGTACCGGTCTTGGTACCAGTCGACCGGTATGGCTTGCGCAGCTAAGTGCGGGGATCTGGAAATTGGTCTCTGCGGGTCCCATTTTCCTGATTTCGAATCCTAGAAGTTTCCTAATCCTAGTAGGGTTACTAAACCCTATTTTTAGCCTATAAATACACCCTTAAGCCTCCTCAAATCCTTTTCATTGTCTCTCGCAAACCCTAGAGAAAAGAAAGAGGTTGGAAAGGGGAATGAGCTAGGAAGAAGAAGAAGGTGCCGCCATTACCGTTCGACGAAGCTCGCGCTACGCCAGTCAACGGTAAGTGTTTTAACTATTCTTCTTATCCTATGTTAGTTGTGTGGGTGGATCAACACCATGCAAAGTAGGTATTGATCTAAAACCCTAAATTGGCCAATATACCCTAAGTTTCCGTCAAATCCTAGATTCGAGTTTCGAGATGATATTCATCGAAACAAGACTTGAATGAGTTGGGGATAACTTTAACTCTAAGTTTAGACTTAGAATGGATAGGAGAAACCTTGGAAATCCTTGGAGGATGATCGACGGCAGTCGAAAACCCATGTATGGTCTTCCGGAGACATACCGGTCGACTATACCGGTTGCACATGGTGCGACCGGTATGTTGCCACCGGTATCCCTCGGGAGGCCGGTCTATGGGGACCGGCTGACCATACCGGTCGCCAGTTTTCCCCACAGAGCTGCGACCGGTACATGCCACCGGTCAGCTCTGTGAGGGTATTTTGTAACCATGTTGGTTTCCGACCAACATGAAACCCTAAACAATATATTCTAATGAAACCCAAATAATCTTGTAGGACTTTGTGACTTATCGTTTGGATCTTGCGACGTGGAGCAAGTTATCGAACGAGCGTCAGGTAAGGGAATCTGACCTAAACCTAATAATTAATGGACAGTAAATTGTTGTTAATCACCTGATCATATGAGATGTGTTGTTTGTGCATATTCACATGCCATCCTTTACTTTCAGTTGTTATTATTATTCATGCATTGATAGGATGTGATTGTTAGGCATGTGATTGTTTTCGTTAGTGTGTGGAGTGGGGCATGGGCCTGGGATCACTCTTCACATTAGCACCTTTTGTAGTATTCTGTCTTAACATGCTTGGTATGGGTGGGGCATCAGGGGAAGGTCGTGGTACGGTGGTCTCCGATATTGATGTTGTCCCGGCCATTGTTATGTGGTACTGTGGTCTCCGAGTCGACGCTGGCTTGTCCACGATGCTTTAGCTCTATCTCTATGCCGTAGGGAGTTATGTTGGGATAGGGTCTACCTGCGTATTGTTTCTATCCTAGTGAGTTTGTTGCGGAAAGGGCATCAGGGGAGGTGTGGGAATGCCTTAGCTCTATCTCTATGCCGTAGACGGCTGTACTGGGATAGAGCGTACATTGATGACATATAGGATTGGTTAGTTGCGAGCCCAGTTTGCGAGCCCTGGCCAGTAGGGGCTTAGGTACTGGTATGGGTAGAGTATCAGGGGAGGTACGTGGGTATCTTAGCTCTATCTCTATTCCATGATGGGTGCATGTGGGCCAATGGGGGTGTGAACCATGAGGTGCCACACACTCGTGTATAAAGAGGTGCGGGGCCACCAAACCTTTTTATAGCACATTGCAAACTTAAAACCAGACCACAACATAAAACTGATTGTTACTCATGCATAATATTGTAAAACTGTCTGATTGTTTTACTGAGCTAAGTTGTGAGCTCACCCTTTGTACATACATTGTTTTTAGATGTTGATGTAGGTTACACTGTGGACGACTATATGAATGCTCCTGTGTATGGTGGTGTTGCGGCGTTGGACGTCCAGGCAGGAGAGGACGAGCATGACGCTTCATGCGAGTGCCCTTTCTGCGTGTACCTTTGATTTGTTTTCTTTATTTAATTTCCTTATTTTTTATTGGATTAAAGGGATGTAATGATATTATTTTATGTGTTTAAATTTGGATAATTAGATATTTATTTAAGTTATCAATAAATACTCAGTTCGTTTTATTTAAAGTCTTCCGCTGTATATTTATATTCTGATTGTGGTTATGTGTAATGGTTTGTATGAGTGGACACGGCCTATTTGAGATCCTGGTGTGAACCGTTGGTTCAATAACGGTTCACTCACACCATTCTGGTTGGATCAGAATTGGGGTGTGACAACTTGGTATCAGAGCCCTCGAGCTCTGTCCAACAAACCATATAGCACCTAACTAAGTCGACGAACTGAGTTAGAAAATATTAAAAATTGTAATACAAACACACCCTAAGCATTGTTTGATACCTGAGACAGACTAAGAAAGAGAATAATGTATTATTCTAAATATGAAACTTAACATGTACACACACACTAGATAGGTGAAACATGAAACTTTATTAAATAAGAAAACATCAGTTTCAGGCCAGGATGCGCCTAGAGGAAGAACAGGTCGAGCAAGACCATGTTAGAGAGCCAAGTCCGAAAGTGGAGGAGGAACAGGTTCCAGAAGTACCAACAAATTTACCTGGGCCGCCCCACAGGGATTCTGAGACCATTGTTATAAACCTGGTCTATCAGATGCAAGCTCAACAAAAGGAGTTCCTGAGCGAGGTACTGAAGATGCTCAGGCCAACAGGTTCTATTCCCACAGGAGGTACGCCTGAGTCTGGAGAGAGAAATACTTCACAACCGATGCAGGGTAGCCCAAGACAAATGGGCCAAGCTCAGAATGTACCACCACCGCATCAGTTTTCGTCGCCTTCTGCTTACCCGGGAGCTTATCCGTACCCACCACCATGGTACGGAGCAGACACGCAGGGACAGCACGATCTGAGTAGAGCGGTGGATAGATTCCTGAAGTTGAAGCCTTCATCATTCACTGGTAGAACAGGGAAAGCATTGTGGCCAGCACAGTGGGTTGCAGAGATGGAGAAGAATTTTCGTCTGATGACATGTACAGAGGAGGAAAAGGTCTTATTTGCTACTCACATGCTAAGAGAAGATGCAAATGCTTGGTGGAATTCTACACGGGCATACCTGGAGACTAACTATACACTGGTGGGCTGGGAAGTGTTTAAAGCTGCCTTCTTCGATAAATATTTCCCGAAGAGTTTCAGGGATCAAATGGAGAAGGAGTTCCTCAACCTACAACAATCTCAGTCGACCGTGGATGCTTATCAGCAGAGGTATGAAGAACTATTCTTCTTCGCACCGGTAAGTATGCAAGAGGAAGAGACCAAGACGCGTAGGTTCACCATGGGACTACGTGGGAGCATTAGAGAGCACATCTTGGGTCTGGACAAGAAGATCTATAATGAGGCTGTGCAGGTTGCGAGGGTAATAGAGTCCAGTCAGAGGGACAGCTTCTTTGCTCAGAACAGGGGAGTGAAGAGACCTGCTAGTGAGAGTTCGGGTGGCGGTAATACTAGACCATTCTGCCCATACAGGGCTCCGACCGCTACAGTGCCTGCAAGGAACAATGCGGCACCACCTGTGCCACAGAATGCCGGATACAACCCGAATATAAAGTGTTTCAACTGCCAGCAAGTGGGTCATATTGCAAGGACCTGCACTCTACCTAAGAAGCAACCGCCCCAGCAAGGAAGAGTTTATGCGGTCACCACTGAAGAGGCAGCCGCATCACAGGATGTGGTCACTGGTACGACTCTATCCCTTACTATTTGGCTTATCTTTATCATTTGTGTGTATGCGCATATAGAACTAAGGGATAATAAAAAAAAATTCCAAGAATTGTAAATGTAGCTGGTATACCTGCCAGAGTACTATTTGACTCTGGGGCCACGCACTCCTTTGTTTCGATTTCTTTTGGGAAGCGAATGGAGTTACCAATCAAGCACCTGAACCCAAGCTTGATAGTTCGCTCTCCACTAGGAGTCGAAGTGGCTTTGACCGATTACTATGGACCATGTACTGTATGTATTGAGGGCCGAGACTTAGAAGCAAGCCTAGTAATACTCGAGATGGTAGACTTTGATGTCATCCTGGGAATGTATTGGCTAGGCCGTCATTCAGCCGTCCTATTATGAGGTGAAAGGAAACTTGTGCTTACTGACAAAGAGGGAAGGGAGTATAGCTTCGCTGGGATCAAGCTATCTAGGAAGCGGAAGCTGATTCTCTCCGCCCTAAAAGCCAAGCGGTGCTTGGAGAAAGGGGGAGTGGGGTATCTGGTATCTGTAGTCGACATCACTGCCGAGGTGCCAAAGATGGAAGATCTAGAGGTGGTACGGGAGTTTCCAGATGTATTTCCAGAAGATCTCCCAGGTTTACCACCAGACAGGGCTACAAAATTTGTGATAGACCTTATGCCAGGTTCAGCGCCGATGTCTAAAGCACCATACAGAATGGCCCCGACCGAGTTAAAGGAGTTGAAGACCCAGTTACAAGAATTGTTGGATAAGGGCTTCATACAACCTAGTATATCGCCTTGGGGAGCACCTGTTTTATTTGTTAAGAAGAAGGACGGAAGTGTAAGGCTATGCATTGACTACCGTGAGCTGAACAAGTTGACGATCAAGAATCGGTATCCCTTTCCTAGGATCGATGATTTGTTTGACCAGTTGCAGGGTGCAAAGGTTTTCTCGAAGATTGATCTCCGATCGGGGTATCACCAACTGAAGATCAAGGCCGGAGATATTCCGAAGACTGCTTTCAGAACGAGGTACGGGCATTATGAGTTTCTAGTTATGTCTTTCGGGTTGACCAATGCTCCAGCGTCGTTTATGGAATTGATGAACCGAGTGTTTCATGATATGTTGGACACTTCGGTCATCGTATTCATCGATGACATATTGATTTACTATAAGGACATGGAGACTCATACATCGCACTTGAGGGCAGCCCTACAACGGCTGAGACAGGAGAAGCTTTATGCTAAGTTCAAGAAGTGTGAGTTTTGGCTAAGGGAAGTGGCTTTCTTGGGCCATGTTGTATCTGAAGATGGTATCAAGGTTGATCCAAGCAAGATAGCTGCTATAGTAGGATGGAAAGCACCGAAATCTATTGCGGAGATTCATAGTTTCCTTGGGTTGGCTGGTTATTATAGAAGATTCGTGGAAGATTACTCCAGGATCGCTGTCCCACTCACCAGATTGACCAAGAAGGGAGAGAAATTCATATGGACAGATGAGTGTGAGAAGTGCTTTTAGACTTTGAAGTCAAGACTAGTCTCTGCACCTATTTTGACCATCCCAGAACCAAGCGTACCGTTTACTTTATATACGGATGCTTCAGGGTTGGGTATTGGGTGTGTATTGATGCAAGGAGAACAGGTGATTGTGTACGCATCAAGACAGTTAAAGGAGCATGAGAAGAACTATCCTACGCATGATTTGGAGCTAGCAGCGGTTATACATGCAATCAAGACTTGGAGACACTACTTGTACGGTGAGAAGTTTCAGATCAAGTCAGATCACAAGAGCTTAACTTATCTTTTCACTCAGAATGATCTGAATATGAGGCAAAGGAGATGGCTGAAATTGTTGAAAGATTATGATTGTGACATTCAGTACCATCCGGGCAAAGCAAATGTGGTGGCTGACGCCTTAAGCCGAAAGTGGACATCGAAACCTGAGGCTGGACCAAGTACAATGCTGCATTATGTGCCGCAGCTTCAAGTTCAATCGAAGGTGATGAAGAGTATATTATAGAGACTGCAGAAGATCCAGTTGAGCAAGGCTTAATTCATAAGTTCACTATGATGTTCGCAGCTTTGAAGATCTCGCCGGATCTAGTTGATGAAGTCAAGGTAGCAATCCTACAGGATCCTCATCTCAAGACAGTGCAAGAAGACTTAGAGAAGGGTACGAGCAATCCTGATTTTACCTTGGATTCAGACAAGGTACTCAGGTATCGTGGACGGTTATGTATACCTGAGAGCGAAGACTACGATATCAGAGACCGAGTTATGACTGAAGCTCATTACACCCCATGTTCGGTACATCCAGGAAATACCAAAATGTACCATGATTTAAGAAGACTATATTGGTGGAGGGGTATGAAAGCGGATATAGCTCGTTTCGTGTTCCAGTGTCTGAATTGTCAACAAGTTAAAGCGGAAAGGCAGAGACCCGCAGGTTTGCTACAACCATTACCAGAACCTGCATGGAAGTGGGATTGCATTACCATGGATTTTGTTACTGGCCTACCTTTGACACCAAGGTCAGTGGATGCAGTTTGGGTTATAGTAGATCGACTCACCAAGACAGCTCGATTCATTGCGGTCAGACCTCAGTATACCATGGAAAAACTGGCCAAGTTATATGTGAATAATATAGTCAGACTTCATGGCGTTCCAGAGAGTATAGTATCTGACAGAGATCCCTGTTTTACATCAAAGTTCTGGGAAGGATTACAGAAAGCTATGGGAACGAAGTTGAAGTTCAGCACAGCTTTTCACCCCTCAGACGGACGGACAGTCAGAGCGAACTATTCAAATTTTAGAAGATATGCTCCGAGCTTGTGCAATAGATTTCAAGGGAGCTTGGGATGAGAAGCTATCACTTATCGAGTTTGCTTACAACAACAGTTATCAGGCTACAATTCAGATGGCCCCATATGAAGCACTCTATGGGAAGAAGTGTCGTACACCTCTGTTATGGAACGAAGTGGGGGAAAGAAGAATTGTAGGACCGGAGTTTGTTGAAGAAACTTGCCGAGTGATTGATCAAATCAAGGAGAGAGTAAAGACGGCTCAAGTTTGACAGAAGCACTATGCGGATAATCGACGTCGGGATCTGGAGTTTGCAGTGGGTGACAAAGTATTCTTGAAGGTATCACCGGTGCGAGGTCTGAAACGGTTTGGTAAGAAGGGGAAGCTTTGCCCCAGGTATGTGGGACCATATGAGATATTGAACCGACGTGGTAATGTAGCATATCAATTGGCTCTACCACCATCTATGTCCAGCGTTCATAACGTGTTCCACGTATCATTACTGAAGAAGTATGTCAGAGATCCATCGCACATCTTGACCGCTGATCCCCCAGACTTGACTGAAGACTTAACATTTGAAGTGGTGCCCGTGATGCTCTCGAGTCGAAAAGTTCAGCAACTTCGAACCAAGGATATCCATTATGTGAAGGTGCATTGGAGAAGCCAAAATGTTGAGGAAATTACTAGGGAAGAGGAGAGTGCGATGAGGAAGGAGTATCCTAACCTTTTCGACGATCAAGGTACGTTCAAATTTCGAGGCCGAAATATCTTTTAAGGGTGGGGGAGTTGTAGAACCTACATGCAAATTTCGGGGATGAAATTTCTTTTAAGGGTGGTGGAGTTGTAAGACCCGCACTTCGTAAACCCGGTCTAAATCTTGGTTTTGTGTCGTGACAGGTCTTCCGATCATCACCGGGCCAGACGGGACAAGCGGATGACAAACAGGTATGAAATTGGACCAAAGACGACCAAATAGTCATCATTTTATGTTGACCGGTCGATGGTACCGGTCTTGGTACCAGTCGACCGGTATGGCTTGCGCAGCTAAGTGCGGGGATCTGGAAATTGGTCTCTGTGGGTCCCATTTTCCTGATTTCGAATCCTAGAAGTTTCCTAATCCTAGTAGGGTTACTAAACCCTACTTTTAGCCTATAAATACACCCTTAAGCCTCCTCAAATCCTTTCCATTGTCTCTCGCAAACCCTAGAGAAAAGAAAGAGGTTGGAAAGGGGAAGGAGCTAGGAAGAAGAAGAAGGTGCCGCCATTACCGTTCGACGAAGCTCGCGCTACGCCAGTCAACGGTAAGTGTTTTAACTATTCTTCTTATCCTATGTTAGTTGTGTGGGTGGATCAATACCATGCAAAGTAGGTATTGATCTAAAACCCTAAATTGGCCAATAAACCCTAAGTTGCCGTCAAACCCTAGATTCGAGTTTCGAGATGATATTCATCGAAACAAGACTTGAATGAGTTGGGGATAACTTTAACTCCAAGTTTAGACTTAGAATGGATAGGAGAAACCTTGGAAATCCATGGAGGATGATCGACGGCAGTCGAAAACCCATGTATGGTCTTCCGGAGACATACCGGTCGACTATACCGGTTGCACATGGTGCGACCGGTATGTTGCCACCGGTATCCCTCGGGAGGCTGGTCTGTGGGGACCGGCTGACCATACCGGTCGCCAGTTTTCCCCACGCAGCTGCGACCGGTACATGCCACCCGGTCGGCTCGTGAGGGTATTTTGTAACCATGTTGGTTTCCGACCAACATGAAACCCTAAACAATATATTCTAATGAAACCCAAATAATCTTGTAGGACTTTGTGACTTATCGTTTGGATCTTGCGACGTGGAGCAAGTTATCGAACGAGCGTCAGGTAAGGGAATCTGACCTAAACCTAATAATTAATGGACAGTAAATTGTTGTTAATCACCTGATCATATGAGATGTGTTGTTTGTGCATATTCACATGCCATCCTTTACTTTCAGTTGTTATTATTATTCATGCATTGATAGGATGTGATTGTTAGGCATGTGATTGTTTTTGTTAGTGTGTGGTGTGGGGCATGGGCCTGGAATCACTCTTCACATTAGCACCTTTTGTAGTATTCTGTCTTAACATGCTTGGTACGGGTGGGGCATCAAGGGAAGGTCGTGGTACGGTGGTCTCCGATATTGATGTTGTCCCGGCCATTGTTATGTGGTACTGTGGTCTCCGAGTCGACGCTGGCTTGTCCACGATGCTTTAGCTCTATCTCTATGCCGTAGGGAGTTATGTTGGGATAGGGTCTACCTGCGTATTGTTTCTATCCTAGTGAGTTTGTTGCGGAAAGGGCATCAGGGGAGGTGTGGGAATGCCTTAGCTCTATCTCTATGCCGTAGACGGCTGTACTGGGATAGAGCGTACATTGATGACATATAGGATTGGTTAGTTGCGAGCCCAGTTTGCGAGCCCTGGCCAGTAGGGGCTTAGGTACTGGTATGGGTAGAGTATCAGGGGAGGTACGTGGGTATCTTAGCTCTATCTATATTCCATGATGGGTGCATGTGGGCCAATGGGGGTGTGAACCATGAGGTGCGGGGCCACCAAACCTTTCTATAGCACATTGCAAACTTAAAACCAGACCACAGCATAAAACTGATTGTTACTCATGCATAATATTGTAAAACTGTCTGATTGTTTTACTGAGCTAAGTTGTGAGCTCACCCTTTGTACGTACATTGTTTTTAGATGTTGATGTAGGTTACACTGTGGACGACTATATGAATGCTCCTGTGTATGGTGGTGTTGCGGCGTTGGACGTACAGGCAGGAGAGGACGAGCATGACGCTTCATGCGAGTGCCCTTTCTGCGTGTACCTTTGATTTGTTTTCTTTATTTAATTTCCTTATTTTTTATTGGATTAAAGGGATGTAATGATATTATTTTATGTGTTTGAATTTGGATAATTGGATATTTATTTAAGTTATCAATAGATACTCAGTTCGTTTTATTTAAAGTCTTCCGGTGTATATTTATATTCTGATTGCGGTTATGTGTAATGGTTTGTATGAGTGGACACGGCCTATTCGAGATCCTTGTGTAAACCGTTGGTTCAATGACGGTTCACTCACACCATTCTGGTTGGATCAGAATTAGGGTGTGACACCTTTCCACTGTCTGATTTCTACGAACCTGTAGCGGGACCTTCCAATTAAAGCCTCAAAGTCAAAATTCTGTGAAACAATGGAATTTGAACCCAA